>CM024754.1:190295116-190906905 GCA_014218235.1 Colocasia esculenta | reverse complement strand
TGGGAAGGAGATGGGGGAGAGGCTTTCCTGGCCGAACGCGCCCAAGAAGCCTTCGAGGCTGCTGTTCGGGAATGTCGACGCCGTACCCACGATGTCCGCTTAGATGGTGTGCGGTTCGCACAATTTCAGTCTGGGCGGATGCCTTCTTCGGGTGAGGATGCTGTCCTTCCGAACAAGCTCCTTAATCCCCTTGCCTCACGTCTTCTTGTACTTCGCTTTTTGTAACATCGGCCAAGGAGGCTGTTTGTAAGCACCAGAACTTCTTGTTAAATGAAATCCTCTGCTTTACGAGTTTTTCTGTAGCGTCTCTTTCTCTATCTTCTCCTGTTGTGGTTGTTCCTGCTCGGATCGGAATCCGTTAGCTTCGTGAGCATTGCATGTAAGACGCAGATCGTTGGGTACCGTAAAGGAGGTTCCGATCAGGTATATGCCAAATGCTCGTGAGGCAACAGGAGTAGGGAGAAGAGAGGTAGGATGCTGAAAGAAGGCTTTTATAGATGATAAGCCTTAAGATTAGAGACATGCCAAGTCCTGGGAATGGCCTCGCCACTAGGAGTAGTTAGCTTATATGAGCCTTTCCCAAGGACGTGGGTGACCTGATAAGGTCCTTCCCATTTGACGGCAAGTTTGCCGACTGCTCTCGGGGGTCCGAAGCCGAACAGCGGCGCAAGACCAAATCTCCCACGTTGAACCGCCTCTCTTGACTCGCGCATTATAATATTGCGCAAGCCGTTGTTGATAAGAAACGAGGCGAATGCTGGCGTCGCTTTGTCGTTCGCCCAGCATGTCCAAGTTCTATGGAGAGCACGGTTATTGGCGGCTTCGTCGAAGTGGGTTGTTCGGATGGTTGGAAGGGCTACTTCCAAAGGTACAACTGCTTCTGAGCCGTAGGCTAGGTGGAAAGGTGTTTCCCCTGTAGCTACCCGAGCAGTTGTTCGGTGACACCAAAGGACATTTGGGAGCTCATCGATCCATGATCCACCTGCAGCCTCCACTCTGGTTCGGATCCCGTGCAGCAATGTTCGGTTGGCGTTTTCGACCAAACCGTTAGCCTGGGGATGAGCCACGGAGGTGAAGTGGTTGTAGATCCCGAGCTCGGCGCACTTTTGCTTGAAGAAGTGCTGTCAAACTGTTCCCGTTGTCAGAAGTAATCACCCTGGGGACGCCAAACCTGCAGAGAAGGTTTTCCATACGAACTTCCATGCGGCCTGTTCGGTGATTGTGGCAACGGGTTCGGCCTCGATCCACTTGGTGAAGTAGTCGATGGCCCACAAAAAGGAACTTCTTCCGCCCTTGGGCCTCTGGAAAGGGGCCCAAGATGTCAATGCCCCATCTGGCGAAGGGGCGCGGCTCGAACAGACTGTGAAGTTGTTCGGCGGTTGCTTGATGAGTACTCCGAACTTTTGGCATTCTGGACATTTCCTAACGAAGGACATGCAATCCTTCTGAAGAGAAGGCCACCAGAACCCTGCTCGGATGAGGCTGCGTGCTAGCGTTCTGCCCCCCAGATGGCTTCCGCACAACCCCTCGTGGACTTCCTCTGTGGCTGCGAGGGCCTCCTCAGGGTTGAGGCAACGTAGAAGAGGTCTTGCAAGGGACCGTCGGTACAGCTTGCCTTCTACGAGGGTGAAATGCTGCGAGCGCATCCTGACTTTCCGAGCTTCATCCTGTTCGGAAGGAAGCTCGCCTCGGAGAAGGTACGCCAAGAGAGGGTCCACCCAACTTGGGGTCGGTGGGCCCGTTTCTATGGCGGCTACATCAATCTCTGTGCTCGGCAAGGCGAGCTCTTCAATGAAGACAGAGCGAGAAGGGGTGATGTCACCTGAAGATGCCAATTTGGCCAGCGCATCAGCTCGCGCGTTCTGCTCCCGTGGAACATGTATAACCTCGAAGTATACGAGGCCCTCTGTCTGGCTCTTGACCTGTTGGAGGTATTGAGCCATGCGAGGTTCCCTTGCTCCGAACTGTCCGCTCACCTGGCTGGCGACCAACTGGGAGTCACTAAAGACTCTAAGCCGAACGGCTCCGAGGTGCCTAGCCATGCGGATACCGGAAAGCAAGGCTTCGTACTCGGCGACGTTGTTGGAGGCTGGAAAGCGGAAACGGAGGGCGTATTGGAACTCTAACCCTCTGGGGAGGTGAGGACCAAACCTGCCCCGCTTCCGGAGACACAAGAGGATCCGTCCACATAAAGCTCCCATGGGGGCTCGTCTGCCAACGGTGGATCCTGCTCGGCGGAAGGTGCATTCCGCCACGAAATCTGCTAACGCCTGCGCTTTAATCGCCGTCCTCGGCCGGAAGCTGATGTCAAACTCACCAAGCTCTATCGCCCACTTGACCAACCTGCCGGAAGCCTCCGGCCGCTGAAGGATGGATTTCAACGGTTGATCGGTCAGGATTGTACGGAATGGGCCTGGAATAAGGCCTAAGCTTCCGAGCAGCTGTGACGAGAGCAAGGGCGAGTTTTCTGCCTGGGGTACCTCCTTTCAGCTTCTTGGAGGACCCTGCTGATGTAGTAAAAGGATGTTGTCCGCTCCTACTTCTCTGATCAAAACCGCACTGATGGAGTGTTCAGTGACCGAGAGGTACACGAACAAGGTTCTCCGAGCACAGGCTTTGAGAGAACAGGAGGGGCTGCCAAATATGTCTTCAGCTCAGTGAAGGCAACTTCGCATTCGTCAGTCCACAGTACTTGCCCCCCTTGCTTCGAGGCGTTTTTAGGGCCTCGGAGCAACTTGAAGAAGTTAAAACTTCTTTCTGCTGCTCGGGACATGAACCTGTTCAGCGCGGCAAGACGTCCGTTAGACGCTGGACGTCGCGCGCTGTCTTCGGACTGGACATCTCAAGTACGGCTTGGATTTTTTCGGGTTGCCTCTATTCCCCTGTTTGATACGAGGAACCCGAGGAACTTACCCGACCGAACACCAAACGCGCATTTGGCCGGATTGAGCTTCATATTATACCTTCGCAGAGTTGCGAAAGTTTCCTGGAGGTCAGAAATGTGATCAGTGCTCGGAAGAGTCTTGACCAACATGTCGTCACGTAAACCTCCATGTTTCGCCCGATCTGCTGCTCGAACATCTTGTTGACCAGCCGCTGGTAAGTCGCGCCTGCATTCTTCAGACCAAAGGCATCCTGGTGAAGCAGTATAAGCCTAGGTCTGTGACGAACGTAGTGGCGTCTTGATCCGGGGGATGCATGCTGATCTGGTGGTAACCAGAGTAGGCATCCAAAAAGCTGAGGAGCTCGTGCCGGAAGTAGCGTCCACCAGCTGATCGATGCGTGGCAATGGGAAGTTATCCTTGGGCGTTGCCTTATTAAGATCTTTGTAATCTACGCACACACGCCATTTGCCATTGGCTTGCGTACGAGGACCACATGGAGATCCATCTTGGATATTGGGCTTCTCGGAGGAGCCCGACAGTTCGGCTTTTGGTCACGTGATCCTGAATCACGGTCTGCCGTTCTCGGTTCACGGGTCGCCTTCTTTGCTGCACTGGTGGGATTCGTGGATCCAACCGAAGGCGATGCACCATGACTTCCGGGGGAATGCCTGGAGCTCGTCATCAGACCAGGCGAACACGTCCAAATTGGCCAGCAGGAAAGCTGTGTAGCTGCTGCTCGGCCTCTGTCAACAGGGCGCCAATGTACAAGACGTGTTCGGAGTCGTCGTCCACCTGAATGGGGATTAAGTCTTCGGCAGGCGTCCCCCGACTAGTTGAAGGCTGATCGGAGGTCGGAAGAGCTGGATCAGCGAGTGGTTGCTTGTCTCTTAGAGAGAGGACATAGCAACGGCGAGACGCGCTGACACCCGAGCACTTCACCAACTCCGATCGGAGTTGGAAACTTCATTTTCTGGTGGAGTGATGAAGGCACTGCTTTGATTCGCCCGATCAGACCTCTGCCAAGAATAGCATTGTATCCAGGCATGTTGTTGATGACCAAAAAGTCAACAATTTTGGTCACAGCTTTCGGAGCCGTTCCCAAGGTAATCGGAAGGCGAATCCTTCCCATGGGCTGAACCGAAACTCCCGAAAAGCCGAAAAAGTGGCGAGTTTACAGGGGTGAGTTGATCGGTTCGCAGACCCATGAGGACAAAACAGTCGTAAGCCAAGACATCGGGGGCGCTTCCATTATCTACCAGAATTCGGCGCACGTTACAGTGGTTGATGGTGGCCGAAACGACCAGCGCATCAGTGTGCGGAGTCGTAACCCCTACAAGATCTTCGTCCGAGAAGGTTATAGCCTCTCGGGCTGTGCGCGTGCGGGACTGGCAGGATATGGGGCCGGCCGAACAGTCGGGGCCTGTCTACGACATGCACTCGCCTTGCGTAATCGCGTCGGCTTCGAGTGCTTTCTCCACCTGCGCCGAAGCCCCGCGATCACGTTGATCTCGCTGCCTTCGGGGTCTGCCGATCTGCGGCGAGCGTGTGGTCCGTGCGGGTTGCGCTCGTCGGGATGCGGTTTTGGCGTCGGGGGCGCTTTCGTTCGGCGCACGAACCGTCCAAGGTAGCCGCGCTTGATAAGGTCCTCGATTTCGTCCTTAAGCTGGCGGCACGGAGGTGTCGTGGCCGTGGTCGCGATGAAAGCGACAGTACCTATTTTGATCGCGCTTCCGGGGGTCGGAGCGCATTCTCTGGGGCCACCGAACAAAAGCTTCATCCCTGATCTCTGCCAGGATTTGTTCGGGAGCCACAGTGAGGGGGGTGTAGTTGGTGAAGGGGCGCGGACGACGCGGAGAATCGCCATTGCGTCGTCCCTTCTTCCGATCACGGTCGGAACCGTTGTCGGAAGGTCGCTTTTTTTCCGTCTGCTCCCCCTGTTCGGCCCTGCTCGCCGCCAGGCTCTCCTCGCAGGCCGCGTGGCGCTGCGCGATGGAGAGTAGTTCGGCGAGGGTGGCAGGTTGCTGGACGCCGAGAGTCCTTTGTAAAAGCCGTCACGAGTGCCCTGGATGAGAGCACTGGTGGCTAGGGGGACGTCCAGGCGAGAGATGCGAAGCGCCTCTGTTCGGAACCTCTTGACGAAGTCCCAGAGTGCCTCGCCTTTCTTCTGGCGCCACGGTCAGGAGAGAAGCCGCCGTCCGCGGCTGGGACCTTCCACCAAGGAAGTTGTCCCGAAAGGACTTCTTCAATTGGCGGAAGGAGGTGATAGAGCCCGCAGGGAGGGTTTCAAACCAAGCCCTGGCGGTCTCCTTAAGGGTTGCAGGGAAAGCCCTGCACTTGGCCGCATCTGATGCTCCGTGGAACACCATATGCGATTCGAAGCCGTGGATGTGGTCGGCCGGGTCAGTAGTGCCGTCGTAGGGCGCGATGGTGGGAAGAGGGAGCTTGGAGGAGACCAGGGCCTCCAGAATCTCCCTACTGAAAGGAGAGCGGAAGTCCAAGTCGTCCTCCGCTGGGGCCTTGCCCTCCGCACGCTGAACCATCGCGTCCATGCGGCGTTCGAGGTCGACCACACGCCGGAGACGCCTGGCGAGCTCCTGCTCGGAGTTGGCGGGGCCCCCACGTCCAGAGGCGTGGGAGTTGCCTCCCACGACCGATCGTGGCGGACGGGGTGAGACGATAGAACGCCGGGGAGAGCGCCCGCGGCGCTCTGGTACCCGCTCTCCGATGGGGCCGGAGGGACCGGCGCGGAGAATCCGCCTGCTGCTCCTGCGGCGCCCGGGGACGCTGGGAGCGTCGATGTGACGATTCCGCCTGCCGCTCGCGCGGCAGGGAAACCGCTGGGGCCGCTGCCCCACCAACTGGGCCTGTAGGGCGAGGCAGACGCCCGTCAACTGCTGCATTTGTCCTCGAAGCTCCGCTACTTCGAGGGCAGTTGCAGGCGCAACAGCGGCGGTGCCGGAACGTCGTGGTTGCGCCGGCGAGCGGCGACGGCGTCATCACAGGAAGGGATCGGCGACGGGAGTCCCCTCGTGACTGGCGAGACCTCGCCGCCCTGCTTCCTATGTTCTGGGTGAGGACGAGCCATGGCAGCGTCGCTTCCCACAGACGGCGCAAATGTGGTGGTGTGATCCTGTTTGGACCTGAGCCAAACGGGCCTCCACTGGATAAGAGAGGGAAGACGATTGCTGGTGAGGACGAAGACCTGCAAAACCAGAATAGGATCAGGGGGCCCGGTGAAGACCGGGGGAAACCCTCCGATGCCTAAGTCAGTGGAGAGCTTGTGAGGCAGGGGGTTTTCGGAATGCGAGAATGTGTTCGCGTCCGGAAGAGAACGTACCGTTGCATGGTACTGTACCTGTGCCTTTATAGGCGTTGGTGTAGAGGCCAACGTGCGTAACGTTGGGCAGATCGTGCCTGAAGAGGCGCCTTGACGCGCGCGCATAACGGGAGGAGTTATGACTCCGATGCCGTTAGGCTGCCAGGCAGTTCACGCCCCTTGATGGTGGAGAACGTGGCCTGAGACGGTTACAACCGTTCTGGAAGCCAGAGAGCCTGCTCGGAACCCTTTGGAATGCTTTCCGAGCAGGTGACCCACGTGGGGGCTCGAACATGCTGTTCGGTAACATCGAGGGTAGTTTCATGGAGCGGAGTCACTGTTCTTGCTCGGAAGCCGTTCATAGTTGTTCGGTAAGGAAGGCGGGGGTAATCTGCTCGGAGGTACGCCGCAGCGGAAACCTGACGCTTCCGATCACGGGAGACACCATGGGGTCTTTGAGCCATCTGGAGAGGGCGTGCCCTTCGTGACGGTGCCACGTTGGTTGACAGGACGTGAATGGGCCGTAACGGCCATCATGGGCCTAGGTGACCAGATTTGGCCACCACAACTCGAAAGTCGTTTAGTCCAGGTCGAAACTACGTGAGTTGGATTATTTGCGTCTACAACAAAAAAATCAATCAGTAAAGAAAAAAAAGTGGATTCGACATAATTTTATTTTGAAATTAAAAATAGATGGGCTCTGCCGGTTTGACCCTAGCCTAACACCGTTCAAGTTTATCACAGGTAGGTAGGCCTCAACATTCAAACTAGGCAATACTAAAACAGCACCTTACTCTAAATGAGCCGCTAATATCAATACATTTAACAACATTACTACAATCTAATAAATCAATAAAACCTCAATACACAAGCCAACATTGGCAACTTATCTAGCACACAACCACAACTCAATTACAGAAGGCTGTAAGAAGAACTTAACCAACCAATACCAACACACTACACAGCAACACCACACAGGGTTCTAAAGAAAAGAGCCCCCAAACACCCTACTAAAACACCTAACACAAAAACCTGTTCAATTCACTGCAAAATAACCAGCACAAGGGAACAGATATATTGGAAGTGATGGGCCACATAACAAAGACAACAAAGACAAAAACTACTAATAAAATGGCATCGTATAGGGAACAACAACAACAAAAAATGAAAAATCCCAATAAAACGGCCACAACCACACTGACCCACAGAACTATCACCAAACTAGCACTATTATGAATATTATGTAATGTGTCATCCGCCCTAATGAATTTTCTCAAATTTTTATGTGTAGTTTCGCAAAAGAGATTAAGACAAGTTGAAGCTCATTTACAAAGGCACACCAAAGATTAAAGAAATAAAGGTCAATATCTTAGTTCATGATTACGAAGTATGACTTTAATTCAATGATCCTACAACAAATATGACATTTAGTAGTGATTTTATGTGCTGTTATAGCTAATAAAATTGCTACTAAACTCTTTAAAACCATCCAAATTGACTGTTATAAGTCTCGTCGCTAAAGAAATAGCAATCATTCACATCATGGGGCTAAAAGGAATCTTAATGACACTTATATAGTATTAATATGTACAATTGTACTCTATTGTTGTCAAGGGTCGCAAAAACTTTTGATAGCCTTTAGTGGCTGCAATAAAGCAATAGCAGCATTTAAAGTTGCTGCAAAATATGTTTATTATTTTATTTGTTGTAGCAAATATAATTGCTTCCATTGTATATCATTAGAAGCTAATATAATGGCTATTATTTGTTCTTTAAAAATTAGAACATATTTGTTACTATACTCATTGACAGCATTTCTTATTACTTTTAAAGATTAGATATGTGCAATTTAAATAGCTACTGAAAGGGAGTAATTGGTTGCTAATGGATATTTTAACAAAAAATAATTGCTACTAAAAGTGTAAATAATAACATATACTAGCACATATATTTGCTACTAAAAATTTATAATAGTGACATTTAAAATTATCACTATAGTGATTATACAACACCAGCTGTATACAAATATATCAACATGTACATTCGTCTATGTGTATTCGATAGATCTTTCCACAACATATATGATTCATTGGCAAAACCTACCACAAAACATCGTACATATCCATTCCATTCCACAAAAAAGACATCATATATATCCATTCTCACAAGACATCACACTTTTAGAAATGACGAATGCAAAAGAGTAAAAATGTTTTCCAAACATTGTCTCAATGAACATCCAAAATGTAGGTCGTTCTGACATGGTCATCATAAAATGTCTAAAGGAGAAAAGAAAAAAGAGAGAATAAAATATTTCATTTCAAGCTACCTTCATGTAGATCATTCTTCTGCCCTAGTGACCTGCAAGAGAAAATACATATTTAGGATAGAATTGATAACATTATTAATATTGAAATATGTATAATTAAACAAACTTACAAGAGTAAAAGGCCAAGCAATAGTTGTTCCAATTGCATCTTCAATTGTCTTGAATTGTCCATATGGCCTTGGGAAAGGTTCATTATAAACAAGAGCAACATTTATAGCCACTTCTCAGTATTCACATCCTATGTCACAATCTCCAACCTTCTTTAAAGGATCTTTACTTTCAATAGTAGCAAGGGCCACATTGACAAGAGACTTTTTGAAACTCTTTAAGTAAACCATCACTTTTCCCTGTCAAAAAAAAGAACTTTTAATCATAATACACTAACAAACAATAACATAAGAGTTGTATTTACCTGAATATTCAAATTGTCATCATTTCTTCTCATTTTCTTTAATTCTCGTTGCACCTTTGGATAACAAGATAATTCATTCCACAAGATCTTAAAAATATGGTTCCAAAACAATAGTGACATGTCAAATATGTACCTCACTATGTAATTGTGTTGTTCTTTTTGAAAAAATTTCACGAGAGCCTTGGATTGGAATTCTGACCTAATCAATTAGTTGGATGAAATTAAATATTATTAAAAAAAGAGAATTCTATCAAGTAATAAACATAAAAATAGACATAATTCTCACATCATGATGTTTTACTTCATGACTTGAAGCAGATGAATGAATGGAAGGCGATGCATTACCCTCATGTGCCTGATTAAAAAAAATAAAGCAAAGAAGTTTATTCTATACATCATTAAACAAATTTGCATGCAAGATGGTATAAATTAAAATTTTTACTTGATAATTTTCATTATTTTGCTGCATCAAATCTTTAAGTGTACCAACTTCTGCATGTAAATTGCTAAGATGATTCTCATATGATTCCTTCATTTTTTCATGTTCCACCTTCATTTCCTCTATCTTTTCACATTTTATATATAGCAGTCTCAGATGGTCACTACTTGATTAACCATTTGTAGAGCTAGCATCACATGGCCATATACACTAGAAGCACTACAACAATTCAGTCTATACCCACGGATTTTACCTACGGTAGAGTAATACGTAGGTACAAATGAGAATTACATACGTTTTTAGCATCCATTGTAATATTACACATATGGTTATTTTAGCCGTGTGTATATGCGTGCATATAGTTATGATTTTATATAACAATGTGTAAAAGTGGTTATTTTTTACCACAGTTTATTAAGAAACGTAAGAAAAACTTACAGTGTACTTATGAAAAATTTAAAATGTATGTATTGATCAATACAATAACATCTCAAAAAAAAGTGAACCGTAGGGGATCAATACAGTAACAACTCAAAAAAAGTGAACCGTAGGGATTAGGTGTGGCGCCAATACTTTTCATTTACCGCCGGAAATGAAAAAAGTTTTATTTGAAGGGGACGATCGAAGCCACAGAAAGCCGCCTCGAAGGCGTCAGATTTGAAGCCACAGAAAGTCTCCTTGTGCCGAGGAGGAAGTGGAGGACGGAGAGGAGGTCTGGGTCACAGGTCGACGAAGGGGATGCCGCCAGTGGGTCCGCCCACGACATTAGAGAGGGAAGCGAGGAGGGAGTCGGAGCCGGCAACGGACAGGGTCCCATGATGCTCCTCGGAGAAACCCTCTCTATCATCGGTTTCCCTTCTTTGAGTGCCCATCGTCGTCGCCATCACTCTTGGACGACGATGCCCCAGGAGCATCTCCACTGTCAACCTCTCGCTGGGCTTCCTCATGAAGCACCTCCGCAAGAAGTCCCTACCCTTCTCCGACAGCTCCTCCGGGATCTCCGGCAACTCCTCGTCGGAGCCGATGTGGAGGAGAAGCGGCCCGCCTGCCATCACCATCGCCATCACCCTCTCCCTCGACTCGCCTGCCCTCGCCCTGCACGACAACGCCCTCTCCCTCCGCTCGCCTGCCCTCGCCTCACCTCGACATGGCAAAGCCCTCGCCCTCAGTCTGCCCCGCCCCGCCCTCGCCCCGTGCCGCACGGCGTCACCCTTCCTCCCTCCCTCCCTCCCTTCCCAGAGTCGGGGAAGGTGCCAGAGGAGGATGCTCCGACTCTAACTCCGACATCCCCCTCCCCACAGCCCCCCGCAACTCTCTCTCAATCAAAAGTCCGCCAGCACCAGGTTTTCTTTCTCTCCCAGCCGCCCTCATCCTGGTGGCCCTCTTCTCCCGTGGGGGAGGGGGCCAGCCATGGCTGTTACTGTGGGGGGGAGGGGACCCCACCCCACCACCCCTCTTGCTCCCCCATCTTCCTTTACTGCTGCGGACTGGCCTGCACTTGGAGCTGCCTTGGGTGCGACCTGCTACAGTGGAAATCAGGGGGATCCGTCTGCTTCCAGCCCAGCACCGACTGCTCCTGCACTTGCTACGCATGGTGGTGCTCCTGCTGAGCAACCTCCCACTCCAACCCGTGCTGCTACTTGCACCCCTGCATCATCTGGAGCCCCTGCTCCTGTAGCTGATGGGCGTGGGTTTCTTCCAGCTGGTGGAGCCCCCTCCTTCGCACAGGTTCTTCTGCACTCCATCAGACCATCGATCCCCCCCATCTCTGTCCATCTTCCAGCAAGCACGGATGGTGGGGAACCAGCGGCCTTCTTCACCATGGAGGAAGTCTCCCTGTCGTGCAAGCCCCTTCAGACAGCTGTGATAGCTAAAACCCCCAAAGGGCGGCCTCCTTTTCCTGAGATCAGAACACACCTTGTGCAGAGATTCAAATTTGAACAAGATTTCGTGATCAGCGCATTGGACAATCGTCACCTCCTCATCAGATTTCAGAGCAGTGAAGACTTCCTCAAGGTTCTGCTAAAGGAGGCCATGTACGTTCAGGGAAGGCCATTCAGATTTTCCAGATGGACACTTGACTTCAGTCCAGATGTAGATTCGCCAGTTGTCCCTGTATGGATGGAGCTTCCTCAACTCCCAGCAAACCTTTTCTCTGAACCCATGGTGCGCTCCATAGCTGGGAGCATAGGCCCGGTCCTTCAAGTGGACAAGAACACACTGAGCATGGCATGCACACAGGCTGCTCGAGTGAATGTCCAACTCGACGTTTCCATGAAGTTACCTGAGCGGATCTGGATTGGCTATGGATCCAAAGGCTTCTGGCAGCCTATTGCATACCCGGACCCTCCTCTTTACTGTCCTTCATGTTGCCACTTGGGTCACTCATCATCAAAGTGCAAAAAGTCTTCAGCTCAAGCAAACCAGAATCCTAATGGCCCTGGCCCAGACCGCCCCCCATCTACTGCAACACATGGTGTGAACATGAGTGGTGTTGGATTGGGACAGACTAAGCAGATCTGGCTCCCAGTCCTTTCCAATGGGGTTACCTCTGTAACCCATGGGAATCACCATAACCAACTGGTAGCAGCAGGAGATGCATCAAGCAGTGCCCAACAACTGTTCGATAATTTGCCCACTCACCAATCACCATCAGATCTGGTTGCTTCTGAACTCCAAATTCCTGTCAGAAAAGAAAGGCACACATCTGGTCATCATGACAAGAAGGTGGAGGTGCTAAACAAGCAACCAGGGGAGATTTTGGAGACTACTCCTCCTCAAGTTGATGTCAAGGCTGTTAGCCTCCCAGGGGATACATCCGGGACTGATCAGAAATACTCGATGACTGCATCAAACAGTCCCATGGCCAGGGGAACTGAACTCAGATCTGATGAGCATGAAGCACTGATTAATGATGTCACATATCAGTCAACTTCTGCCTCTCAGAGTGAGGCCATTCCACTCCGGGAGGAAGGCCTTGTAAAGCAGTCATCGGCCCCGTCAATGCCACAGCAGAAATCTGAACATGAGAACCAGAAATCTGAACATGAGAACCTGAGTAATGTGCCCACAATGGTGCAGTCCTATGCCACAGTTATTGCACCTGGACACTCTCAAAAGGATGCCAATAATGAGGGTGATAAGGTCCATGTTAGTTCAGCAAAGGATATCACGGGAAGGCCAGGCGAGGACTGTGAAATGCAGGCCCACGCACCTGAAAATTCAAATCTGGCCTGTGCAAATCCGCCTCTGATGATGTACCATATCCTCAGTGGCCCCTGCAAATTCTGAAAGGGAGGGAAGTACATCACAGCTGAATGTTCCGTACACCTTAAATGCCGCTGCCCCGGCTTGGAGCCCACCGGCTTCCTGTCTTCTTGATGACCCGATAAAGTTTGCCAATTTCTGAAATCTGTTTCACCTGATGACACCCCATCTCCACCTAAGGTAAAGATTTCTGCGGCTTTCAGGTAAAACTATTGAGTAGATTAAAATCATTGGAACACCTCCTTTTCTTCTCTACGCCACCTCCGGGAACCGCCGTGTCGCATTTCCCACGAAGCCGAACTGTGCAGGAAGCGAGGATTCATCTTCGATATCCCGCATTCGTCTAGGCAGGGCCGTCAGGTCATTGCTCTCCTCTTCCTCCCTCAGCCTCACGTTTTGTTGTCTAGTTCAATTGCACAGGTAGCGGAGGAAGAATGGAATATTTGTGCAGCGAGAGAAAATTGGGCCGAATAGTTCTCAGGTTTCATTACTTGGGTTTAGTACGTGTTTTTATCTTAAGCCCTTTTGTTCTTTTGTGGTTGATCTATCCATTGCGATATATGTGGCTTTGTTCCAGAAAGTGGAGCATGAAAGAACAGGAGCCCAAGAGCATGATGGAAAGACTCATATCGAATGTATATGGAGGACGGCAATTGCTCATATTTTCAATGGTATATTGGCCTAGCAAAAGTTACCACTATGTAGCTAGGAATGCTTGTAAGGGTTAGGCTGAATCGTGTTTTGGCTGGATGTCCTCGCTACATTAGTTACCCGAATAAAGTTTGGGTTTTTCCCACTCTTTGGCTCAAAAGAATTGATATCGCGTTCGGCTTATCTGTGTTTTGTCAGAATTGTTTGTTTTGAATTTAACAATTCAACCTGGTGATTTTTCAGTAGAACCTTTTATTAGTGATCTTTATTTATTTGTCATTGCTGTCATGACTTGTTTTATGTTTTGGAGCCCCTATATATGTACATTCTTCTTTTCTTTTAAAATATCGGTGGTACTACCCACTTTAAAAAAAATCATGACTTGTTTTATCTTTCTTTTAGTGCAGAATTGAAATGGGGATGTCTTCATCTTGCCCTTTCTGTAATCTAAATGTTCCTCTAGCTGATCTGGAATGGTATTTCTTCTCTCTTTTGTGTTTCCCAAAATTTGATCCAATTTTTGGATGGTGCTCTGGTTTGTTTAGATAAGATGGATGTGATGATCAAGAAGAAAGTGGAGGATGCGATGCCGATTGCCACAGGGCTCGAGCGGGAAGAACTAAAGGTCAAGCTTGAGGTTTGGGATTTGACCTTTGTTCTTTATGTGCATGCATTTTTTCTTGTGGTTCCTCGTGGATTTTAGGTTTTTCTAGGATATCTTGTTTGATGAATTTGTTCATGCTTAAGGTTTGGGATTTGACCTTTCATTATCTTGTCAGTTGAATTTTACTTACATTTGTATGTACCTAATTTTTATCTACCTGGAAACATTATTTTCTTTCTTTGGCTTGCTGGTGCAGCTAACTTTCCACCATATGTTGCCAAACATTAATGAATGTTCGCGGGACAGTATTATCCTGGATATTTTAATTTGCAACTAGTTTGGTAAGAAACTAAACATTATTGATCCCTTGCTTATGGAAAGTGTGCACACACGCATAGAGTTACATGCTCCTTCTCTTTGTGTGTGCATAATGTTGCTTTCTTCATGTATACATTATGCTTGCATTACATATGTATTGTTCTTTAAGCATTTTCCGTATGATAATGAAAGGTCCCAAGGATATAGTGATGAAAGTTGTTTCTTTGAAGAATTATTTTGCGATTTTAAAGTGGCCATTTTCTTAGTAGATTTATCTAAGTAGATAAGAGTTTCCTTTTACAAATATGATGCATGGATAATTACACTTTCTAGAGTGATTAATTCAACAAGCAAATTTATTTATTTTTGTACTCTTTGTCATGAGTGTGCTTGAGGTATGAATATATCTTATATAATTGGATTATCAATCATTACTTAAATGAGAAACCTCTAAAAGATAATTAAACAGTTGGTGCATTCTTCTCCTCTTAAGATAATCCGATCAACTTTATTTCAAGAGAAAATACTAGATTTAATCCATTAAGCATATTAACGAAGGACTGTGTTTCCACACAAACAGGGACATGATCAATTGATTAGACATGTGACAGTAAATTGGCACATCAAATCCTCATATTACTATAACAAAATTTTAAAAATGAGCAAAGCTAGCTACATTTGAAGGCTGCACCCAAATGACAACTCTTGCCAGTCAAGTCAGATAAAATCAAAGATAAAAAATGTATGGTTTTAAGCAACAAATAAATTCCATGTAAGCATTGAAAATAGAAATAGGCAGCACTATTTACAAGTGAGAAATTTTCAGCTTCAGAAACAAGGAGATGGGCATAGGAAGGAAGTAACAAAGACAAGAATGTTAGTTCAACAAATCATTCCACAAAGTACATGCAGTCTAGTGGTAAAAAAGCCATAAACTTATTTAAAGGATGCAAGCTGACATATCCAATCCTTCTGCATCAATTGTACATTTGTGCTTCCACCATAGCAACGAGCAGAGTGTAAAGAAATGAAGATAAACAGCCAACTCTAGTTTCCTATGTGAATAACTAATTACTACCCAATATGAAACAAACTTACTCGTCCTCACATTAGACCAAAAGATGACCATTATTTGGATGATAGGAGCCCATATGAAAAATCAGAGAGCATACATAAAGCAAGTTCAAGGAGGAGATGCATGAGATTAAAGGACAAGAAAATTCAATATGCATAAAGAAGAAACATACAGAGTACTCAAATGGAATACAGAAGTGGGTAATTCAGAAAGAATAATCATCAAATTTGGCTGTTCAGGGCTTTCAATGGCAACATAAAACCAATCAACTGAGTCCAGCATCTTAAATTTCTGGATTTTGCAGCATGACACAAGTGCAAATGCCAAAAACAGATAAGAGTAGAAACTGACCCATATAACCTGCCCAGAGTTGGAAGATTCAGGATCTCTCCCTCTCAAAGCCGACTCTAATATTTGATAAAGTTGAGCAAGACCCCCTTGCCCTGCAGTCTCGAGAACTGTGCAGCTCCCAAGTACAAGGCCCTTTGGTAATCCTTTCTTCTCCAAAAACCCTTTTAGATTGCTGACAATCGTCTCAGTGGGATTTTGAGCCACCCCATGAAACTTCTTAAAGCCAGTTACGTGAACTGTCACAACAGAAGGCCCCTCAGACCCCATCTAGCGGAAACCTTGTTGCTTCTAGTTATGCTCACAATCACTGGCTACAAGGATCAGTTGCAAATACTTCTCCAAGCACCTGAGTTGAGAACAAGAAAAACAAAACTAGTTAACATGAGTCATAAGAAAAAAAAAAAGAAAAAGAAAAAAAGAGGACGTTGTCCACGTTGAACCAGCAAACGGTGGGATTGATGAATGCTCATACATACATTAAATCTCAATGTGGCACACGAGAGGAAATCGAGAAAAGGAGAAAACCGAAAGATCTGTTCATCCATCTGCCAAATCTACACCGGCCACATAAGATATGAAAAAAAAAAGAGGCGCACCGGGGGCGGAGGGGCAGGCCCTTCAACTGGCCTTCCTGCCGCCGCTGGCCAGTTATTTCATTATCTTTAAACATGCCACTTGGGTTCTTGTGTTGGAAAAATAATATTTTTTCTTTGTTTTCTTTTCTGGCTCTGTTAGCAGACACTAATATGACAGAGTACTTGGAACCACCTCAATATTTTCTTCTACTAGTATTATTTTGTCATTTTAAGGAAACCTATTTCTACTTTGTGAATCTGTCTCCTGATTTTGTCCTTGTTTTTTAAACTGTTGTTGACATATTCTCCACATAATGGTGGACATATTAAGAAGGAACTCCATTTATTTTAGTTGTTATTGTTTGATTCTTTCATGCTTTCTATGGCTGGTTGTTAATTGTTTGCACCCATTCTGAAATCAATAGATTCTTCCTAGTTTGTGGAATATTATAAAACCTTGCATATTTTTTAGGAACATGTTTGTAGCATGAACTGGAAATGGTATTATAGGATGTTATGGATTGTTATGAGTGGATTGTTCCATTTCATGTGTTCAAGTCTCTAGCAGAAGAGGTACAGATCTATGCTATGCTACCTATCCTTCCCACTGATTATGCATTGTATGGACAATCTATTATCACTTAATTTAGATGAGATTAACTGGTCACTATTAAATACGATGCTTATTAAACTGGAGCTTATACCTTATATCCTTGTTTCTGCAGTATGACTTAGAGCTTGTCTTTGTCAAGAATTTCCATGAGTTTGTAGATGACTTCTTAAAAAGGCCTGAGTTTGTCGAACTCATGCGTAGACATGGTGCACTGGGTGATGGGAACCAGGACAGAAGTAAGTTCATAATCTGTTTTCAGCAGGTCCTCTTTCTTGCTTTGATGATGAAGAAAAAATTGTTGTTTGGCTCTAACTAATGTTGATAATCTGGGTTTGAATGGTTGAACCTGTAGGCAAGGAAAGGTGAAAGGTTGGTATGGACTTCTGAAGCATAGCTTAAATATTGTGACCCACATTTCAGATTCAATAGCAGTACAACCACATTTTATGGTTAAAGGACTATGTAAGTAGTTAAATATTTCTTTCAATTTAACATTTCTTTCTATGTCTTCAATTTTGTAACTTGTAGCCTTGTATGATCTTTTTTTTTTTCAGGTTATGGTCCATCCATGATGCTGCTCAGTTTCGACTTCATGTTGACTATATGCATGAACATTGTTAGAGGAACTTTTTATTTTGAGATACACTGGCCCTTTTTGTCGATATAGACTTTCTATTTTGAGATACACAACTTTTTTTAAAGTAGACTTTTATTTTGGAATACACACGTGGCCTTTTTTTTGTCATGACTTTTTATTTTGTATATGGAGGTCATGTGCTTGTATATGGTTGCCATGGGCCTTTACTGGAAATCCCCTTTTATATATGGACACGCAGGGTCAGCTATACTTAGATGGATTTGTATGTCTTCTTGTGTAGAATGCCACTCAAATGGCATGTCAGGTGATGTCTTACCACAGCTTTCCATGAATTTAATTTTGATAGATGAGTGTTCTTATCTTTTTTTTTTAAATTTGTATACAAAAGGAATCAAATCTTCAAATTAAGATTGGCTATGTGACCATTTCTTATTTTCTCATACATTGTTTTTGGTTTGGTAAAACTAGCTGTAAATGTTTGTATTTTTCACTTCTTTAGTTATGTTAAAGTCACATGCCATTTTTTTCACTAGCTGTAAATGTTTGTGAATTTGATATGATGTGCAGGCAGTCCTTATTTTACCTGGTGCAGATGATATTATGATGATGATATTATGATTTTTATTAATGTTGGATATTTGAGTGGACATGTGAATGTTATGGATGTGAATGTGAATATTATAGATTTTAATGTTGTTTTGCCTATGTGATGCAGATGAGTGGATATGGATTTGAGTTTTATTTTAGCCATGTTAATATATCTGTATTTGTATTTCATGTTTACATCAGATGTGGACAGGTATTTAGTTTATATTTGTAAAAAAAAAAAAAAATTAACACCTACGGTTTTTAATATTCATGATTAAATATCATTACATACCATAATTTAAAGCCGTAAGTATATATATTGTAATATTTATTCATTCATTTATTTATCATCTCAAAAAATGGTATTACTACGGTTATGAAACAATCAGTATAGATGATATCTATACTTACATTTATTTATAATCGTCTCAAAACTATATTACTACGGTTATAAAACCATAAGTATAGATACCAATACCTATGATTTATATAACTCTTTACCTACGGTTAATATTTGTATGAATAACCTGATATATACCTACGATTATTTTTCTGTGGATATAGTCTTTAGTCACGGGCGCATGCGTGTCGGATTCAAACCGTAGCGCGTTCCGTAGGTAAATGGTTTTACCTTCGGTTTTGTGACATATACCTACGGTTATTATGCGAAGCTATAGGTCATTTTTTTTGTAGTGAAGATGTAAGACCTAGTCTAAGCTTTCTTATACGTCCAGGCTTATCTTTTCCTAAGACTTGGGATAGAAGGTCATCCTTCATTGTCTTAGGAGATGTCATTGCTTTTCTTGAAAGATGACTTTCTACCTGAACATAATTTTCATCTTTCTACGTTATTCCTCAAGGCCAAAAACACAATAATGCCAAACTATATATATGTCCTACGACATCTGATATATGTTAAGTTGATTCTAAAGATGCATGTGTTATATATAATTCTTATTCCTATTTTCATTGTACTAAAGAGTCAAAAATGTTCCAGAACTATTCTTGTGCTAATTAATTTGAAATTCCAACCTCCATTGTGTTAACTTTTTTATTTTTGAAAAGAATAAAGAACGATTCATGTCCAACTTAATTACACATACATAAAATTAAACACGACAATTTATCCATCTATTGATAAAATAAAAAAATAAATTATTTAAATTAGAGTAAAATACCGATGGAGTTGGAATCGACAGCACTGGTTGGGCTCGGGTAGATGTTGTTGACCAATTGTAACCTCCTCTTCCCACATGTTTACTTTGGACAAAAAGTTCGATCCCCATGTTTGTTGTTGGAACTTGATATATTATCTCCATATTGCAGGCGATTCACCAACGGGGATGGGGACAAGCGACGGTGCTGCAGGTGCCGGATATGTGCAAGTGGGCCTGGAAAGCTTCAGTCGACAATCGAGAAACTGCAGGATAGCACTAATGCAGAGGGTTACTGCAGCAAGGATCGCCACAACGTCAAGTGTGCGGGCCCGTCAGTGAGGGGGTTGAATGAAAGACTTGTTGCAGCCTGTGCACAAGTTGTGATGCAAGTCTATAGCATGCACTCAGGGGGTGACAGGCGTGTCTCCAACATGCACGTAGAAGGACCGGCCATACGTCGAGATGGACCTTCTGCTTGCAATCAACAAGGACGCCGAAGGGCAAGGCAGATGCCAGTAGTTGCTCGTGTGCGCAAGGGGGCCACGTCAACGCATGGGATCTTCACATCAGCAGGCGATCATGAAGGACGCCGACGGCTTCTGCAAAGACTTGTGAAGCGTGCAGGGCCGGCAGTCGTCTGTGAGAGGAAGGATCGGCGGCTGGGTTGCGATCACCCGTGGCCTCGATGGGTCACGATGGCTGGGCATACGTGAGGAGGCTTCGATGGATCACGAGGCTTGGTGTGCGACGATGGGCAGGGTATTCGTCACGTACGGGGATATGAGGTTATTTCCTACTAAATCCCGCAAGAATAGGTTTCCCAAAAAAGTTAACTTTCCCCCCAAAACATCTGTAACTCCAAATGAAAATATAGCTAATAAATATGCTGGTAAAAGATAATGGTCATCCCATTAGAATAGTTGGTAGCCAATATTTTAAAAAGTTGTTTATTAACATCTAATCATTATTGCTACTAAATGTAATAGTCACTGTAACTATCGAGTTGTTTATTAGAAGCTATTTTGTAAAAAATGCTATTAATTAACAACAAATATAAATTGGCTGCTAGTAAAATTGCTGCTAAAAATCAAATTTGGCGTTGTGTGAGTCTAGAAGAATCTATCTCAGAGATATTCGTAAGGTTAATTGAGATAACAAATGACTTGAAAGGTCTAAGCAAAAGTAATTCTAAGTTGGTGCAGAAGGTGTTGACGTCGCTCTCGTCTGTGTGCACATACCAAGACCACTATAATTGAGGACTCTAAGAATCTATCCACATTGACCTTGGAAGAGTTGATATGCTCTTTCATGACATATGAACTCAACAAGAAGATCGTGAGCAAGATACCAAAAAGTACAAGATTGTTACCTTAAAAGCCAGCCCACCAATCAAAGAGAGTAGCAAACAAGAGGACAACGATGTGGATGTGGACAAGAAAGAGTTGCGATGTTGAGGAGGCAGATGAGGAAGTTTATGAGAATAAAGGAGAACTTCCTGGACAACTTCAGAAAGGCCAGGAGAAACTAAATTGCAAACAAAAGAGAATCGAGCAATAAGGAAGATGTTTTCTCATGAATGCAACAAATCGGGACATATGAGAGGAGGAGATCATCCGGAATTAATTAAAAAGCTCAAGAAGAGAAAGTTCAAGAAACTAAAGGCAATGACTACAACATAGAATGACAAAAATGAGAACCAATCCTCATAAGAGCTAGAAGAGACAATGAATTAACCTTCATCTTATGGCTCTGGAAGATAAAACCATGGAGGTAAGTGATGAATCTGAAATATTTTCCTCTAAGCAATGAGAACTTGTGTACATATTATTGTATGAAAAATTCAAAAACATAAGCTTCTAAAGAAAATTATTGAAAGTGTTTTGGATGATGAAATGGCATGTAAATAATGCACTATTTTGAAAACTAAATGTGACATCTTGAAAGTAAGAAATCAATCATCGCTTGCAAAATTTTCCTTGCATGAAGTTAAATTGGAAAGCATGGTTGAGGATCAAGCAAAAGTTGAAGTGTCTAGCATGTTTGAAAAAGAAAATACAAAATTGAGTGAAAATGAAAAATTAAAATCTAAGATCATCATGCTAGAGAAATATGGAGAAAAATATGAAAATATCATAGCACCCATGTACTCTCCAATGGGGGATTTGAAAGGTACCCTCTCAAGATTTCTCAAAGGAAAATAAAATCTAGATAGAGGAGGAGATCGTCCGGAATTAATTAAAAAACTTAAGAAGAGAAAGTTCAAGAAACTAAAGGCAATGACTACAACATAGAATGACAAATATGAGGACCAATCTGTAGACACCCATTTCTAACCTATAAGTCGAGCAAAATCCCTTGTCGCATCATTGACGCCCCACGTTGGCTCATCATCGTCAAGCTGGCATTCTCCGATCATGACATCATTCTGATTAATTCACCGCCCTGGAGGATTCTTCTGGTCAAGTCAAACAAATATCTCTCACTATTTCTCTGAACATAAAGTCCGACATTTCATCTGAAGGCTGTGCATAGAGTTTCGGATGCATTACATGCCAAAATCCAGAAAAGTCCAGAAGGCGACAGGCCCTGTGTCGCGTTCCTGAAAACGACAGCACCTATGTCGCATTCATAAATCCGTATTTTTAAATCCCTCAAAAATTGCAAAATGACTTAAGTCAGCCTTCCAAATGAGGAAGGCGACGTATCGAGCCGTCGCCTCAGGAAAACGACAATGTGGCTGTCGCCTTTTGCACTTTAAACAGGAAACTCAATCCGAGCCTGATTTGGACCCATGCTATTGATGGTTATTGCGATATTTGGACGTCCAAATAGAGTCTAAATCCTCTCAAATTTGGAGGAGACCTTCCTAACGTGCTCCTTTCCGAGTTCCAATAATCCTTGCACAGCCATACTTTCCCATAGTCGGACTGTGACGGCCCTCATTATACCGGTACGGTCATACCGACCCACGTCGATATAGCGAGAGTCCTCACAGTGGGACATTTACCCAACGATACAAACAGCTGAGATACACGCGAATATATATAACAGAGTAGCGGAAGTAAAAGAGAACTATCTCCAATCATTCATCATCCTCATTAAACATACATACAGTTTACAATTTGCAAAAAGGAACTAAAATTCACATGATTTAATTTGCTGAAATAGAAATACAAAATGTCCACATATTACATTCTTTTCAAGATAATCCTAATACAATGTTCAAGTACATACGACGAAGTACACAATCACAAAGGAAGCTCCAAGTAACTAGTCTCCGCGCTCGGAGTCCGTCTCCACCGTCTCCTCCAACGGTGTCGTATCACCAACTACACCTGTACGCCGAAGCAAGGAGTGAGTCCAGAGACTCAGCAAGCAACACTATACATGATATACACGTACAAGTCCTAGTGGTTTCTACAAGCACATATAATTAGCAACACATAGCATACTAGTCCATTTAAGTTTCAACCTATCATGAAGGTTCTACAATTTTACACCTAACACATGCTTTCAGGTTTCAAAATATAACATTCACCTATCACATGGTCTCTAATCCATTCACTTATGAACTTTAACCTTATAAAGAACCAAACATGAGAGTTTTCCACATGGACAATTTACATATATGAACGTGGAACATAGTTAGCATGGAATCCACATGTTCTTAAGTACCTACATAACTTTTTCACATGCTTTAGGTTGCTGATTTCACATGGTTCAAAGACTATAAATCTACACATGAAAGCTACAATGTGGCTTAGAACATAACACATGAACAATCCATCATGCCACTTTGCACACATACTCATTAATTGTTCCTAATCATGGATTCTAAACACTTTGCACACATAAACACAAGAAGGATAACATGCATTTTCTGAATTCACATGGTTTCAGATTTAGCCTCTCATGGTTTCAATAACACATTGCACATCTAGATTTTCACATTTTCCTTTTTCACAATTTCCTCTTTTCACATGGTTACACTTTACACATACACATTCACATGTCACTTACACATTTACACATGGTCACATACACTTTACACATTACACTTTACACATATTTTAGTGCCGTGACACATAGTCCAAACCACCAAAGAAGGACACATTCACATCACATAACACATAGGCACCATCTAGGCAATGCAATGGTGACTCTTGGACTGCGCAGACCGGGAGAACAAGTCTCCACCCTAACCAGTGGTACTTGTCCACCTCCAGGATTTCCCCCTAATGCCCTTAGGGTCACTTAACACAATGAACTTTCTCAGGGGGACTTTTCCCTAATACAGCTCCACTGCCTTCTCGGAAGCAGTATCACATTGGCACAGTTTACACTTTTACACATTTAACGTTTTCACATGGTTTTACACTTGGCACTCTTCATTTCATTCACACTTTCTTACTCACATGAACACCTCTTTTTTTTTTTTTCCTAACATGGTACTATAGAGTTTTCAAGATTTAACACATAGTAAACACACCCATCATGCTGTTTAAACAAAATAAAATCACATTACGATCATATATATACGAATTATTCACAATTTACATGAAAACACATAACTTTTTATTTACTGTTCCAATTGACCTGAAATCTTAACCACATGCTGATTTCGGGTTCCAAATCATACCCTCAATTTTTCAGATTTTTTTGAGCTAAATAGGATTTACAGAAAATCAAATACCTAATTAGCATATTATTCACAATTTAAGCTGACATGGGTCTAACACATTTGAAATTCATCCACTTACTGTTTTGCACAGAAAATACTATTGCATGATTTCAGAATACAACTTCATCCTAATTCATACATCTATAAATCAATTACCACAACCGCTTTTGCATGTTTTTAACTTTACCGAACCGAACTTTATTTACGATTCCACAAGCATGCATAATTTCCAAAATTTCAGAATCTACATGCATGCTCCACAAATCTTCATGAATAGACTGAAAACAAGATATTCAACAAATCCTAATCATGGAACATTGATTCGCAAAATTTTTCCACAAGTTATGCTCACAAGCCTACAAGACATTATTGCCCCACATTCACCTTCACACCACATTCAATCCACAACCACAATGCACAATATACATAGCTTATAGAAATACCATATATCCTCATCACGAAAATCATAACGAAATTAACGTATAGAAGGGACAGAACAGCTCACTGTTCTGTCCTGAAGAACTAGACGGTGGTCTCTGGCCGCTGACTCATAGTCAGCGGCAGGGTCGATGGACGCCAAGGAGGAACTGGGCGTCCAGGGACCTTGCCGTTTACTTAGGTCTGTGCAGAAACACAGACCCGAGCTCTGAAATTTGGGTGAAATGGAGGGTCTAGGACTCGAGGGAAATTCCATAAAAATTATAAAAACCTCCTAGACTCATACGGGGATACCATAGATAGGTCACTTGCCTTTCAAAAATTCTTCTAGGGGATTTAGAGGCTTGGTGAAGACCTCCTTGGGCAGTCCCAAGAAGTTGCAGAAGCACCTCCAAGATCGCCTTCCTCCGGGCTTCTGGTTGATCTCCACGCCGAGGGGATGATGGGGAGGCCTTCCCTTATGCTTCAGCTTCCTCCTTGTTTCAGAAGATCTCCAAATGAACCTCCAAGGGGTCGGATTTGGGGGTTCACAAATGAGGTTTTCTCACAGAAAGCTCTAGGGTTTTCTCTCCTCTTTTCTCCTCTTGCAAGGGTGAAAGTGAGAAGTGGGGAGAGGCCAATTCGGGTTCAGGATGTAGGAGAACCCGTCACCCACTCACCATACCGATTAGACATGTTCAGAGCCGTTGGGGGACATCCCCCCAATGGTTGCCATGCCTTGCTTCAGAAGATAGCAGCTCTGCTGCGCATGCAGGCCAGAGAAGTCGACGTCCAGATCTCTGGACGCCGGAGCTAGGGTTGGCGTCCAGGGCTGGACGCTAACACCACCTCAACGGCCTGGGGATTGACGCCAATAGGGCCTTCGGCCAGAACCCTAATTTATGCAGAAAACCATGCATACCGGACATATATACATGCAATGTACATATAGTATCGTATCCACACTACCATCATGCAATAAGTACATTATTTATACTTAATATAAACACATGCATACGTAACTATACTATTTCAATACCCACATAATTATGTACATACATACACAAGCACAATATACACACGTAAACACGAAAAAAAAATACGACGGAAATTCGAGGGTCTTACACGGACTCTTTCCCATTATTCCTCTCAGACCCGAGTTGGGAATAATCACCCATAAAAACCTTATTTCTCCATCTTTTTGGGCAAGGCCGGAGCTATTAGTTCGGGAATCCAGAGAGCTTCATCTTCGAAGAAGAGAGTTTTCTCTCCAGACGACTCAGAAGAGCCCCCCAGGGCGTTTTCCCACCGGCTATCCAATCTCCTCTCCCCTTTTCTCTTTGTTTCATTCAATTCATGCATGCATAGTTCGTTTTTTCTTCTAGTTTAGCATTAGAACACGACACACACACCCATCCTTAACACACCCAGGGGTTAAAAGCCCCAATCCTGTGAGTTCCTCCCATAATAGTTCATCTATTGCACGCGAATTCTGATGGGTTTTTCTTGTGTATAAATCATCTTGGCAGGTGTTTGAAGGTTAGAACGAAGTGAGGCTCCTGTCCCTTGGTCGGATGAGGAGCAGGAAGACGAGAACCCACAACTCTGTCCCTCTGAAGAGAAGGCGACCAGACATCTGTCGCGTTCAAGAAGGCGCCAGTTCCCCTGTCGCATTCCGAAAAGCGTCGCGACACCTCCATCGTCGCGTTCTCAGGTGTTTGAAGGTTAGAACGAAGTGAGGCTCCTGTCCCTTGGCCGGCTGAGGAGCAGGAAGACGAGAACCCACAACTCTGTCCCTCTGAAGAGAAGGCGACCAGACATCTGTCGCGTTCAAGAAGGCGCCAGTTCCCCTGTCGCGTTCCGAAAAAGCGTCGCGACACCTCCATCGTCGCGTTCTCAGGTACGCCTTCCCTTCTCTTTTCTTTTCCAAGGTAGTCAGTCCTCCGTCCACATCTACGAGGCGATTACTCTGGTGGCGATCACGGTCAGTTCCTAATCCCTACACTCTTAATTTTCAATTCAAAAGGGGATACCAATCCCGTGATTACACAATCCTCATAAGAGCAAGAAGAGACAATGGATTAACCTTCATCTTATGGCTCTGGAAGATAAAACCATGGAGGTAAGTGATGAATCTGAAATGTTTTCCTCTAAGCAATGAGAGCTTATGTACATATTATTGTATGAAAAATTCAAAAGATGAGGATTGAACATAAGCTCCTAAAGAAAATGATTGAAAGTGTTTTGGATGATGAAATGGCATGTAAACAATGCACTGTTTTGAAAACTAAATGTGACATCTTGAAAGTAAGAAATCAATCATCGCTTGCAAAATTTTCCCTGCATGAAGTTAAATTGGAAAGCATGGTTGAGGATCAAGCAAAAGTTGAAGTGTCTAGCATGTTTGAAAAAGAAAATACCGAATTGAGTGAAAATGAAAAATTAAAATCTAAGATCATCATGCTAGAGAAAGATGGAGAAAATTATGAAAATATCATAGCACCCATGTACTCTCCAATGGGGGATTTGAAAGCTACCCTCTCAAGATTTCTCAAAGGAAAATAAAATCTAGATAGTGTCCTATAAATGAAAGTGGATTTTCAAAAAGAAGGCTTAGGTTGCACTCCAATTAAGAAGAAACCCTTTGAAGTGAAAACCAAAATGTCCTTCATGCATGTAATAAATGCTCTAGGTACATCATACTCACATGCTAAGAAAAAAGTGAAAAGCGAATCATAATCAACTTGAACTTGGGACATCTATTCAAAATCTTAGGAAAAGACTTGATTTGTTATCTCATGCCTACTTTTCGTGAAAAAAGACCAATTGAGGGGAAGTGTTTCTTCAAACAACAAGGAGTTGAGGCAACTATCCAATCAAATGATATTGAACATGTTTCCCATCTCTTTCTCTTCTCAAGAACAATTGGGATATTTCTTTGCAAAACAAGTCAAAAACTAATTCCATGAAAACATAGGAAATTAAAGCATGCTATCCACAATATGTTGCATAAATCAAATCGAGGCCTAATAGTCCCAAATATTACATGTTTTTTTTGTGGAGCCCATGATCATGTGAAGTCAACATGTTTTTTTGAAAAGAAATAAAAGATAGCTGAATCTTGTTTGGGTGAGAAAATACATGGTCTCAAACTTGACAAATGCTCATAAACCCAAACAAACCTGGGTATTGAGACTTTCTGCATGAGGAGTTTGTGCTTTGTAGGAATACCTTGAATAGTTCAAGTGACCATGCTTGCAAGTTGAAAGACCTTCTAGGCATGAGAAGAAGTTTAGGTAGAGAATAGAACAAATAGGCCAAAACAAAAAAATTTAGAAATGACTGTTAAGACTCATTCTTAACTCCTTTAAAACTTGATTGTGCATGCAATGCTAAAATGTCACGTAGAATGTGTTTTGTTATTGATGCATTTTATGAAAAATACTTAGTTAGTTTTTATCCTGAATCATGCTCATCATAATATGTGTTTGTTGATTTTGATATTATCCCCCCGAAATAAAAAAATTCGTGGATGCAATTCAATGTAAAATAAAAAAGCCCCAACCATCTAGAGTCACACCATGCAGAATTATAGGATCAAGAGTATCCCATAGATATTCTTTGAGAAAAGCCGACGTTATTTATATAGAGTGAACACTTTCATGAGTAAGGGTGAGGTCATGCATAAATTTTGCTTGTGTATTTTAAGTTCGACTTGAAAACAAAAAGTCTCCTGCGTGCATGTATGTTATTGTAAAAACCCAAATTCCTATGGATAAACCTCCTTGTCATAAATAAATGCAAAGGCTTAGTGCAACAAATGCTTATTCAAAACATGAGGGGGAGATGGCATGAGGAAAATTTTTTGATGGTCTAATCATATCCTTTCAATATTTTTGTTGTCAATCCATAGAACCCTCTGAATATCCTTTTAGAAAACCAGTCCAGAGCAACATTACTGTTGGTCGACTAAATCCATAAGGTCGGTTGACCCTAGAGTCTTGTGTATTTTCACATTGAAATATACAACATTTCTTTGCACTGTCACTGATTGGTCAATTGAGTATCCAATTTCAGTCGACTAAAATCATGTTTACACCCATACAGACCAAAACATCTTGGTCGATCTGTTTTGGTAAAGGGTCGATCCAAATTGGCTTCTATAAGGCTAAGGCATGTCGAAGGGTTCTCCTTCACTACCATTCTTCTCTCTTTCAGTCGTCTTAGCCCTCTTTGAAGCCCTAAAATGCCTCCACCTTTCCCCAACATGTTCTTATATAGTGTTCTCACTGTGGCGGTTACTGGGGTGGTGGTTGTTGGTACTGCTGGCACTGCTGAGGTGGCTAGAACTGTCCCTGGTGCTGCTACTGATGTTGCACCTGCTGGGGTGGAGGGTACTGCATCTGCGGTACCTGCTACGAGTAATGGGGTGGTGCTAACTGCTGCTGGCTCTGCCTCATTGGACACTCTCGCCTGAAGTGATCACCTGGCTGCCCGTAGTGGTAACAAACTGCATCCTGTTGACCCTGCTCTACCCCCTACTGCACTGACTGCTCCACAAGCTCTAGTTGACGTCTGTGCTGTGGCTGTTGGGGACGTTGTCTGCCCCCACGAGGGAACAGACAAACATGGACGGTCAAAAATAACAAAAGGGCGAAAGAAGCAAAGAAACGAAAAGAAAAGAAAATTCATAATACAATAGGGGCATGGCAAAGAGTGGCAAAGTCCCCGCGGGACACTAATGAGTCCGGTCGTACGCATGCCCCAAAGCAAGGCAAGTCCATGATAAAAGACCATAAAGTCCCTCCACAACAGACCCAATCTTCGAATGGTATGCTGTAGGAAGTAGTCGAACCCAACACCCTCGTACCCACACAACACTTTCCTTAAATAATCTTCTGTCTCTCCCTATAAGGCTGAGTCACCTTTAGGGTGGGGCTTAACTAGTCGCAGCATCAACTAAGCATGGGTTTTCCGAGGCGTTGTCACCCCTTACGCACGTCCTAACTTAGAAAGCCCTGTGGCGAGAACCGGAGGTGATCAAGATTCCTAACCAGCAGCTCGAATCAGTTTAAGTGTTGTAGCCCGAAGATGCGAGCACCTTCCGTCTCGTGTGTCTTATTTTAGGAAGGGTCAACGCCGGCTTTAGGCGCTAACAAAAAAAAAATCAAATATTTCCAAAACTAAAAAAACCAAATATTTCCAAAACTCAAAAAATCAGATATTTCCAAAACTCAAAAATCAAATATTTCCAAAACTAAAAAAAAAATCAAATATTTCCAAAACTCCAAAAATCAAATATTTCCAAAACTCCAAAAAAATAATAAAAAAAAATTCAAAACTCTAAAAAATCGAATATTCCAAAAAATCTCAAAACATTAAATGATTCCAAGCCGTTTACATACATGTATTTCATTTGTTTATTCGCATCTTTGCCTATTTAATAAGGCTTAGCCTCTTGACAAATTATCAAGGTCGCTCACCCGTCGCATTTCTAAGGCAATGGGCTAAGCCTAAGAACAGATCTGACTTGTTTCGTGGTTGTCTAACTGTGCAGGACGGAAAAGAAAGCGGCGCTCATATCTCACTCGTCACTCTCACTCAGTCACAAACCATAAAAACACAAGAGTTCCATTCATTCCATTCTATTCATGTACAAAAGAAAAGAGCAAAAAGTACAAACCCTCAGCCGCTCTCCCCGTACCCTCAGGCGGGCGGGGAGACGGAGGGCCATCACTCTCGGTCCTGTCTCACTCCCCTCAGGCGCCCTCTCGCGCCGTCGCCGCTCCTCCTCCTCGTTCCTCCGCCGTCCGGAGGAACCCGTCAGATAATGCCCAGCGGACCCGCTCGGGATACCGCTCCGGGTGGTCACTGATCGGCTGCGCCCGACCAGCGCCAAGGCCCTCTCTAGCCCCCTCATCTTGGATCGCAGCATGTCGCTGCGATGCCGCTCCTCTCCAAGCTGCGTGCGAAGGTCGCCAGCCTCGGCGCGCAGTCGCACCGCCTCCTCCGCGTCCTGCTGCCAGCGCGCCGCCGCCTCCGCCTCCTGGCGCCACCGTGTCGCCTCCGCTGCCTCGGGGCGTAGGCGTAGCTCCGCCATCTCCGCCTCCAACGTGGTTGTCCGCGCCAGGGCGGTCCTCAGCTCCTGCTCCTACAACACCAAACATCCTGTCAGATTTCACCAAAACAACAAAACTCAAGGGGCATCTAGAGTAAGAAACCTACGCGCTCCCGCAGCTGGGTGAGGGCGTCCTCCGCTCGAGCTGCCGCCGCCGCCAGCTGGCCCTCCAAGACGGAGCAGCCAGGGTCCTCCCGAGAGGAAGAGGCGCCGCCCACCATCTGTTGGGCCCTCTCCAACTCTCCCCTCTGCAAAAGAAACACCGCGGGGTCAGCCAACCAACACTAGAAACAGAAAGGGTAAAAGCACAAGGTAGAAACTCACCAGCTGGTCCACCACCGCCTGGAGGTCGTCTCGCTGCTGGATAGTGGAATGGAGGACGCCCTCGAGCGAGGCAATCCGTCCCTCGGGGTCAAGCTGCAAAACACAAGTCAAATTAGTCACATAATTAATTAAAGAATTTCAAACAGACTAAAAGCAGTAAAACTCACCGATCAACGGGTCCCCCTGTAGACCTGGGCCCGTACCTCCGGGCGTAGGCCCGGTAGTAGTCCTCGTCGCTAGCAGCCTCAGAGACCACCTCCTTCCCTCGTCGCTCCCAATCATCCAGCTGCTCCCGGACCCGGACTGTCCAGTCCGTGACCTGCTGGATTCCCGGAAGCTGCGACCGGGCCTCTCCCACGACCTCTGTCGGGTCGGGAACTCCACCACCGCCTGATAGAGTCCCAATGTCCGCGCCACTAGCCGGTGGTGGAGCGGGACCACTGTGTTAAAACAGTGGAGCCAAATGTCCCTACCGAAGTAAGGACGGCCCCGCTCCACCCACGGCTGGGTAGCGTCGTCCTCCCCGACATAGGGAGTCCACTGTACCTGCACACCACAAGTAAAACATGTCAGTCAATTACCAGGAAAGCAATCAAAGTAGAATGGTTAAGGCTTGAAGTACTCACATGCCCGAAGGGAATGGTGTCCATCGCGTCGTGGATCAGCGTCACCTGCCGCCGCAAGGATCGCTCATCGCGGCAGAACCGCCAGCGCTGGAGAAGGGGCACGACGCTTCGTCGCCTCGCCACCCCGCGGCGAAGAGAGGGAAGGTGGTAGTACGCCCACACCTGCAGGAGCAACACAGTCAGTACCACGATTAATAAAATAAGCAGCAAAAATAACAAAGGCTGAGGTGAGAAGCGTACCTGTAACAGAGGGAAGAACCCGGCCACCCTGTCTCCCTACTGGAGGTGCCCAGGCTGTCGAAAAGGTGGGCCAGAAGGGCCGCACCCCACGCGTAGCTCCCCACCTGGGTCAGGTCCTCCAGTAAGGGCAGACACCGACAGCTCACCGGGTCTCCTCGCGTACCCAAGATCAACTTCCCGATCACAAGGATCAGGAAGTGCCTCAAGTCGCGGTCCGCTGCCGCTCCCTCCTCCTCTGCCAGCACGGCTCGGGCGTCCTCCGTCAGCTGCGCCAAGTACTCCGCCTGCTCCTCCCCCGTCCGGTGGCGCGCGCTCGCTACCCCCAGGCTCGCCTGCAGCGCTGTCCTCCCGACCAACGAGGACCTCTTTCCCCTCACCTCCAGCTCGAGAAGCCTCTCCACTGGCTCCTGATAATTGGTGTAGGTGGTCCCGGTCACCGCCTGGCCGTCCACTCTCAGGCCGGTGATCCGTACCACGTCCTCTAACGTGGGGACCATGTGCCCCCACGGAAAGAGGAACGCGTGGCACTCCGGGTCCCACCGCTCCTTCAGAGCTTGGATGAGCGCCACGTCTGGCGTCAGCTCCTCCAACCTCAAGAAAGGCCCGAAGCCCATCCCCTCCAATCGGCGTACCTGGAAGTCCGGCAAGCCGTCATAGATCGCTCGGATCACCGCCCACCCGAGTCGGGACCGCAACTCACTCTGCAAGACAAACACCAAAAGGGTCAGAATTTGGAAAGAAAGCGCGAACCACTCTCTGTCCTGATAAGGCGACAAGGGGCCCGTCGCCTTCCTAAAGGCGACATCCAGCTCGTCGCATTCCTAGATTGAGGTAGCGACGGTCACCTTGTCGCCTTTTAAAAGGCGACAGGGGATCGTCGCCTTCCCACTGGTAAGGCGACGGGTCCTACGTCGCGTTAACAGGGCTGACCCGAGACAGAATTTCCTCCGTTTTTCGGTCGTTCCCTCGGGCAAACCGCCCTACAAATGGGTGCGCCGCACCCCCACATCCCACATTCAGAGTATAGGGTTCGGAGGCCTACCTTCTTGGGCCCGACCGGCTCGTCCTCGTCGCCCGGAACCACCGCGGGCTCCTCCTCCATCGGCACGGCCGGAGGGACCTCCGGGGCCGCCGTAGAGGTCCCCTCACCCGGTTGCCGACGCCGGATTGATTTCTTGCGCCGCCGGCCACCGCCCTCGCTGCCTTGGCCCTCTCGGTGCTCCACCTCCATCGCCGGTTGTCAAGGGAGAGAGAGGGATAGGAGAGAGAGAGAGAGGGATAGGAAGATAGGAGGAAGAGAGGAAGGAGATGAGAGAGAGAGAAGGCCGGAAGGAAGGGGAAGTCGCCGGAATCGCCGGAGCGAGCCAAGGAAGAGGAAAGGTTTCGAAAGAGGGAAGAAGGAGAGAGAGGGTGCTCGGCCCGAATTCAAACCACCTCGGTTCCTGTGAACGCGACAGCACCCTCGTCGCCTTTACTTTAGTGGTCGCGACATGGGGTCCGTCGCCTTCACTTTAGTGGTCGCGACGTGGTGTCCGTCGCCTTCTTGATTGCGACAGCCCCTATGTCGCCTTACCAGGTCTGTGCACAATTTCTAAAAAAAAGCTCAATGTTCATTAACTCCATGATCACATCAAGTAAAAGCTATGAAAAATCAAAATCAGCATGTCCCCCCCTTACATCAAGCATCAAATCCACCAAGTCCCATCCAAACATCAAAAGTACAATCAAGTCCCTAGCTCACGGTCCCCTAAGTGGCCGGATCTTCTCGTGCTCCAAGAGGTACGCCTGGTACGTCTCCCGGTCCTCGTCGAGTCTCGGTGGGAGTGCATGGGTAGTGCATGCCCTCCACAAGGCAAGCGCGCTCCGCACGGCCTGCTCATCCTCCGGGTTCCCCAGACGTCGCTTCTTCACGGGTGGCAAGTGTGACGGCGGCAGTACTCTCGTCCTCGGCTTCCCGATATGTAAATAGCACCGCTGAGGGTTGTAGAGCACGGTCGCCATGTTCCCGATGAGTTGCAAATCCAAGCCGAGTCCGAGTGGTAGCCGGATCTCCGCTCCGTGCAGCGCCGCTATGCCCAAAGCAAAGTGCTCCACCGGTAAGGTACTGAAGTAATGGCGCCATGCACTCCTTGTCTTCTTGTCCGCCGTCCTGCACAGAACTTTGTCGGAGAACTTGGCCGCGCCACCAATAAAGTTCAAGGGATGACACCCGAAGATTCTACTGTCGGTGGTGGGGTTGTCTACCGGTTTAAACTTGATCCTCGCACCCAACCAACACTCTAGAAGGATCATAGAGCCATAAAGGAAACCTCCCGTGGAAGTGAAGTGAGGCCCGAATAGAGATACGCCAAGACGGCGTGAGAGAGTGAGAGTCCTCGCCATACCCCACTAATCGCACTAAGGCTAGTGTAGTCTATGAGGTGATCCCCGGACGGAAAGAGCACCACCCCACATAAGCATATCGCCACGGCCTTTGCTATCTCACGGTGGTCTACGCTCTTGTCCTTACACTTGGATATGACCCACTTAGACAAAGGCACTAAATGGATGAATTGTGGGCTAATCATGGTATGGACATCCCCGGATCGGTCATGAACTCCCCAAGGATAAGCTTCGGGTTAATGGGCTCAACCGTATAGCTTATGTTTTGCTCATCCCCTGGTTTTGTCTTAGGAAGAGCTAGAAAGGCCTCGACCTCCTCTAGAAGGACGGTCACCTCGAATTTGGGAAAGAAGAAGGTATGGGTTTGTGGGTGCCATAACTCTATCAAGGCCGTGATGCTATGCCAATCGAAAGAAATTTTGTGGTAATTATGGGCCCCTATCAACACTCCACCCAATCCCCACTCTCTCAAGAATCTAATGACAAACATGGGTAAAGACTTGATCATTGGGGCAATCCAAGTAAGCTTAGAATAGCGGCGGGACCCCGGGAAGAGCTAGAAGGGAAGAAGAAAAGGCAAAAGAAGAGGGTAAGGAGAAGAAGAACAGGAAAATTGATGAGCAAATTCGGAGCTAAAAGCATTAAAAATTGAAAACATCACCAACTCACCTCTCTCACTTCCTTGCTCCGGCTCAGATGATTGGGGACGTCCGTCACCCTCATGAGAGCTTCATACATCGCCCGAGCACGCTTCGGACCTTCGTAAGCCGCCTCCCCACCCATGGGATCAAGAGGAGCTCTCTTCATGGCCATGAGAGCTTGCAAAACCTGAAGAAAAGAAAGAGATGAGAGCTCCGAATTTGGCCTCTCAACCCCCTTATTTATAAAGCCATAACGCTCCTAATCATGCTAGGAAAGGGTAGGGGAAACCCATTAAGAATAGGAGTTTGAGTGGGAAGCACTTAGTCTTACTTTGGTAATGAGTTAACTCAAAGTTAACTCAGTTAACTCAAAGTTAACTCAAATGGACTTGGCAACCAAAAAAGAGTAACTCAGTTAAGTTTGAGTTAACTCAACTTTTTCTAACCCACTCACACCCCTGGAACAGAGTTAACTCAACTTTTTCTAACCCACTCACAAAGTAGAAATTGAGTTAACCTTGATAACTTTAGCCATGGTTGAGTTAACTCAAACTCCAACCCATTACCAAAGGCTTAGAGTCCAAGTAGGGGACAAGTCCTAATCCCATGCTGAAAGCTTTTGAGCTCGGGCTGCAGAACCTGTGAGAGACGTATCGACCCGTCGCCTTCAAGTTGGACAGGCATCCAGTCGCCTTCTGAAGTGTAGTTGCGACAGGCCCTATGTCGCCTTCTGATCAGTTTATGTGCCATGCATGTTTCTTTATAACTGTTCAGGATATTTTGCACATGTTTTTAATGCTTATTATTTGGTGCATCTTTATTGTATCTTTATTGCTTTGATTAATTGAAAATCCATAAAATCAAGAAAATGCAGAAAATCTGTAAAAATCAGAAAATCCAGAAATCAGAAGACGCGGTTTGTCAGGTAAGACAGGTAAGTATCTCTAACCCTAATCACTCCGCATTACTATATGATATTTACGTTACTATATCAGCTCAAGGACCGCTGGTTCCAGTGTGTTTCAGGATCTGAGTTCCCCTTCATCAAAACGATGATGACCTAGATGCACACTGCTAATCGCTGGATAGGCTGTTGGGTGATATGACTCGGGGACGATGGATTCTATCGCACGTCGGGGATGCGAAGTGTCTTGACCCTTGCCCATATTGTCTAGCATATTATCCTTGAATATTTGTTATTTTCTCCCTTTCTTGCATTTGTTTTTATGATTCCTTTTGTTTTAGCCCAGCATGCATCATGTAGGAACTTTGAGCTTCACGAATCATGATTTGTCAAAGTCAGCTTCTCAATGATGTCCCACACAGATTCTCATCTTCCAGACAAAAGTTCCATCCAATTGAAAGTTTTCCTCGAGCTTGCTGCTCGTTCAGTCCGCAATGATGGTTCCTATGCAGGATTCTCTCATCACCATTCCTTATAACAACCACCCCTTTATCCCCGATCCGCTCATTAGTCGTGACCCGCTCGAAGGCCAGAGTCGAATCGACCCGCCAGGCAGCACCTATCCCCTAATGAACGAAACCTGCACGCTAAAGATAGCCAGGGTACCTCTTGAATCAGGAGGTTGATCATTCTTTTCTTTTGACTTTTATTCGTCCCAAGTAGGAACCATCCTTGCGTTCTATTCTTAGCCATGATCGAGGTTAGCCGGATAATTCCTGCTGCTTATTCGTCAAGAATGGGTGTCTCTTTACCTTGATGCCCGCTTTTCAGCTCATTCCGCTTCATTCCGCTACATCTCCATTTCATGCCGCTTTCGCTCCATTTTCCGCTCCACTCCCTTGCAAAGCGAGCATCAAGGAGGGGCAATCTGTAGACACCCATTCTAACCTATAAGTCGAGCAAAATCCCTTGTCGCATCATTGACGCCCCACGTTGGCTCATCATCGTCAAGCTGGCTTTCTCCGATCATGACATCATTCTGATTAATTCACCGCCCTGGAGGATTCTTCTGGTCAAGTCAAACAAATATCTCTCACTATTTCTCTGAATATAAAGTCCGACATTTCATCTGAAGGCTGTGCATAGAATTTCGGATGCATTACATGCCAAAAATCCAGAAAAGTCCAGAAGGCGACAGGCCCTGTGTCGCGTTCCTGAAAACGACAGCACCTATGTCGCATTCATAAATCTGTATTTTTAATCCCTCAAAAATTGCAAAATGACTTAAGTCAGCCTTCCAAATGAGGAAGGCGACGTATCGAGCCGTCACCTCAGGAAAAAGACAATGTGGCTGTCGCCTTTTGCACTTTAAACAGGAAACTCAATCCGAGCCTGATTTGGACCCATGCTATTGATGGTTATTGCGATATTTGGACGTCCAAATCGAGTCTAAATCCTCTCAAATTTGGAGGAGACCTTCCTAACATGCTCCTTTCCGAGTTCCAATAATCCTTGCACAGCCATACTTGCCCATAGTCGGACTCTTTCCCATTATTCCTCTCAGACCCGAGTTGGGAATAATCACCCATAAAAACCTTATTTCTCCATCTTTTTGGGCAAGGCCAGAGCCATTAGTTCGGGAATCCAGAGAGCTTCATCTTCGAAGAAGAGAGTTTTCTCTCCAGACGACTCAGAAGAGCCCCCCAGGGCGTTTTCCCACCGGCTATCCAATCTCCTCTCCCCTTTTCTCTTTGTTTCATTCAATTCATGCATGCATAGTTCGTTTTTTCTTCTAGTTTAGCATTAGAACACGACACACACACCCATCCTTAACACACCCAGGGGTTAAAAGCCCCAATCCTGTGAGTTCCCCCCATAATAGTTCATGTACATGCACTTTTCATTGAATAGATCTATTGCACGCGAATTCTGATGGGTTTTTCTTGTGTATAAATCATCTTGGCAGGTGTTTGAAGGTTAGAACGAAGTGAGGCTCCTGTCCCTTGGTCGGATGAGGAGCAGGAAGACGAGAACCCACAACTCTGTCCCTCTGAAGAGAAGGCGACCAGACATCTGTCGCGTTCAAGAAGGCGCCAGTTCCCCTGTCGCATTCCGAAAAGCGTCGCGACACCTCCATCGTCGCGTTCTCAGGTGTTTGAAGGTTAGAACGAAGTGAGGCTCCTGTCCCTTGGCCGGCTGAGGAGCAGGAAGACGAGAACCCACAACTCTGTCCCTCTGAAGAGAAGGCGACCAGACATCTGTCGCGTTCAAGAAGGCGCCAGTTCCCCTGTCGCGTTCCGAAAAAGCGTCGCGACACCTCCATCGTCGCGTTCTCAGGTACGCCTTCCCTTCTCTTTTCTTTTCCAAGGTAGTCAGTCCTCCGTCCACATCTACGAGGCGATTACTCTGGTGGCGATCACGGTCAGTTCCTAATCCCTACACTCTTAATTTTCAATTCAAAAGGGGATACCAATCCCGTGATTACACAATCCTCATAAGAGCAAGAAGAGACAATGGATTAACCTTCATCTTATGGCTCTGGAAGATAAAACCATGGAGGTAAGTGATGAATCTGAAATGTTTTCCTCTAAGCAATGAGAGCTTATGTACATATTATTGTATGAAAAATTCAAAAAGATGAGGATTGAACATAAGCTCCTAAAGAAAATGATTGAAAGTGTTTTGGATGATGAAATGGCATGTAACAATGCACTGTTTTGAAAACTAAATGTGACATCTTGAAAGTAAGAAATCAATCATCGCTTGCAAAATTTTCCCTGCATGAAGTTAAATTGGAAAGCATGGTTGAGGATCAAGCAAAAGTTGAAGTGTCTAGCATGTTTGAAAAAGAAAATACCGAATTGAGTGAAATGAAAAATTAAAATCTAAGATCATCATGCTAGAGAAAGATGGAGAAAATTATGAAAATATCATAGCACCCATGTACTCTCCAATGGGGATTTGAAAGCTACCCTCTCAAGATTTCTCAAAGGAAAATAAAATCTAGATAGTGTCCTATAAATGAAAGTGGATTTTCAAAAAGAAGGCTTAGGTTGCACTCCAATTAAGAAGAAACCCTTTGAAGTGAAAACCAAAATGTCCTTCATGCATGTAATAAATGCTCTAGGTACATCATACTCACATGCTAAGAAAAAAGTGAAAAGCGAATCATAATCAACTTGAACTTGGGACATCTATTCAAATCTTAGGAAAAGACTTGATTTGTTATCTCATGCCTACTTTTCGTGAAAAAAGACCAATTGAGGGGAAGTGTTTCTTCAAACAACAAGGAGTTGAGGCAACTATCCAATCAAATGATATTGAACATGTTTCCCATCTCTTTCTCTTCTCAAGAACAATTGGGATATTTCTTTGCAAAACAAGTCAAAAACTAATTCCATGAAAACATAGGAAATTAAAGCATGCTATCCACAATATGTTGCATAAATCAAATCGAGGCCTAATAGTCCCAAATATTACATGTTTTTTTGTGGAGCCCATGATCATGTGAAGTCAACATGTTTTTTTGAAAAGAAATAAAAGATAGCTGAATCTTGTTTGGGTGAGAAAATACATGGTCTCAAACTTGACAAATGCTCATAAACCCAAACAAACCTGGGTATTGAGACTTTCTGCATGAGGAGTTTGTGCTTTGTAGGAATACCTTGAATAGTTCAAGTGACCATGCTTGCAAGTTGAAAGACCTTCTAGGCATGAGAAGAAGTTTAGGTAGAGAATAGAACAAATAGGCCAAAACAAAAAAATTTAGAAATGACCGTTAAGACTCATTCTTAACTCCTTTAAAACTTGATTGTGCATGCAATGCTAAAATGTCACGTAGAATGTGTTTTGTTATTGATGCATTTTATGAAAAATACTTAGTTAGTTTTTATCCTGAATCATGCTCATCATAATATGTGTTTGTTGATTTTGATATTATCCCCCCGAAATAAAAAAATTCGTGGATGCAATTCAATGTAAAATAAAAAAAGCCCCAACCATCTAGAGTCACACCATGCAGAATTATAGGATCAAGAGTATCCCATAGATATTCTTTGAGAAAAGCCGACGTTATTTATATAGAGTGAACACTTTCATGAGTAAGGGTGAGGTCATGCATAAATTTTGCTTGTGTATTTTAAGTTCGACTTGAAAACAAAAAGTCTCCTGCGTGCATGTATGTTATTGTAAAAACCCAAATTCCTATGGATAAACCTCCTTGTCATAAATAAATGCAAAGGCTTAGTGCAACAAATGCTTATTCAAAACATTGAGGGGGAGATGGCATGAGGAAAATTTTTTGATGGTCTAATCATATCCTTTCAATATTTTTGTTGTCAATCCATAGAACCCTCTGAATATCCTTTTAGAAAACCAGTCCAGAGCAACATTACTGTTTGGTCGACTAAATCCATAAGGTTGGTTGACCCTAGAGTCTTGTGTATTTTCACATTGAAATATACAACATTTCTTTGCACTGTCACTGATTGGTCAATTGAGTATCCAATTTCAGTCGACTAAAATCATGTTTACACCCATACAGACCAAAACATCTCGGTCGATCTGTTTTGGTAAAGGGTCGATCCAAATTGGCTTCTATAAGGCTAAGGCATGTCGAAGGGTTCTCCTTCACTACCATTCTTCTCTCTTTCAGTCGTCTTAGCCCTCTTTGAAGCCCTAAAATGCCTCCACCTTTCCCCAACATGTTCTTATATAGTGTTCTCACTGTGGCGGTTGCTGGGGTGGTGGTTGTTGGTACTGCTGGCACTACTGAGGTGGCTAGAACTGTCCCTGGTGCTGCTGCTGATGTTGCACCTGCTGGGGTGGAGGGTACTGCATCTGCGGTACCTGCTACGAGTAATGGGGTGGTGCTAACTGCTGCTGGCCCTGCCTCATTGGACACTCTCGCCTGAAGTGATCACCTGGCTGCCCGCAGTGGTAACAAACTGCATCCTGTTGACCCTGCTCTACCCCCTACTGCACTGACTGCTCCACAAGCTCTAGTTGACGTCTGTGCTGTGGCTGTTGGGGACGTTGTCTGCCCCCACGAGGGAACATCTTCTTAAACTTCACACGCAGGCCAGTGCCGCCTATGCCCGAAGAAGAAGAAGAAGAAGAAGAAACACTCTCTCGATTGCCCGAAGCGCGTTGGTATGGGGTAGACCTCATCGAACCTCCTCCCTGTTGTGGCTAAAAATGAGACTCCCTCTCCAAGGCGGTAGCTTTGGCTACTGCTAACGCCAAGGTGTCACACAGGTGGCCAGCATGGCCCACCTCAACCCTGATTGTAACCCACTAATTAAACGTTCAATGTGAGCCTGCTCACTAGTGGGTACGTAAGGGACATGCCGTAAAAACTAAACAAACCTCTGGTGGTACTACGCCACAGTCGGGTCTCCCTGCATCAACTTGTGGAACTGGTCCCTTCTATCACGATGAGCGTAGTTAGGGAAGTACTCGCCATGGAAAACCTTCAGAAGCTGCTCCCAAAGCGATCTGGTCTAACCTCCTGCCCTGGAAACAAGTCTGCCTCAGAGTCCTCCACCACTCATGAGCTGACCCCTTCAGCTGATAGACTGCAAGTCTGACCTGATCTTGCTCCGTGCAGTCCATGGTCTCGAAGGTACACTCGAGCTCATGGACCCAGTTCTCTGCTCGGTCAGTATTGTAGTCGTCGTAGAAGGTCAGAGGCCGAAGACGAAGGAACTTCTCAAGAAGTGTTGTCCGGTCCTTGTGTGTTGTTGCCACTATTGAAGTCTGTTGTTGTACTGCTGGTGGTGCCTTTGGCTGTACTTGTGTTGCCTATGGAGTCACTGGTGGCTGCTCCCCTGCTACCATCTCTGTGAACTGCTGACCTCCTGCTGGAATCTGTTGGTACTGCCACGAAGCCTGGAACATAGCCCTCCACCACTGCTCCATCACCTCTGGCGGAGATAGGGTGGGGGGGGGGGGGGTACCACTGCTACTGCGGTGCTCCTTGCTGAAATGGAACACCATGCTGGTCATCATTCTAAGGTTGTGCATCTGTTGATGCATGCTCTTCTGTGACCGACCCATCTGGCACATCGTCCAGATGCTCCATCTGCTCTCTGACTTGTTTGCGTCTATGAGAAGCCATGTCTTGTGACACAACTATCAATAAAGTTAGCGGATTAACCCAGAGGCTAGCAGTGTTACTTGTACTTCCTATGGGACTTTGCATTGTCACTTAGTTCCATTACAAGTCTTGATAGACCCCTTGCTCTAATACCACTGTAACACCCCCAACGTCCGGACCCCTGACTTCCACTGGGAACTTGACCATCGATACCGCCGCCCACGGGCTCGAAGACCTGGAAGGGCTAACGGATCAGTCTAACAAGATACATAAGAGAGATAAATAACGACAACAAGTACTAAAATGTACTAACAAGTGAAGTAAAAATGTCCACCATAAGGTACAAATCTAGTACAGTTTCAGTTAACAAAGTACAAGTGCATAAAGAAGGGGATAACAAATCCCTTAGGGGCATACCCCGAGGGTGAAGAGATAAGTAACATAAGGGGAACATTGCTCAATAAGGGCGCCGTCTACTACGACCCAGTCTCCTCTGCTTGCCGTGGAAGGTACTACTGTGAAGTCTCACCTAAAAAAGAGGGAATGAGCTTCACGAAGAAGTCCAATAGGGACTACCAATCTCCCATTAGTTCTAACAAAAGAATAGACATATGGTTTATAGATGAAATAGCAAGTAAATCTATTCTACTAATTACAGAGTAAGTGCAGAAGCGGAAAGTAAACTACATGACCATCAGTCTAAACACGTCGGGACCAGAAACTCGTGTAAACCACGACACAGGGATGAACCCCAAGGCTGCAAACACAGACAGAGGAAAATTGTCTAGACAAAGACACTAGCTACGGAGAACAACTACCACTAGTCAACCGGTTAGGAGTGCCACACGCTTTACCCTCGACCACCAGTCAGAGTCTAGCACCCCTGTCGGAGTAAGACACAAAACTAACAGTAAGCAGACAACTGTTGTAGTCTGGACGGACTACGGTCCCACACCTAGCCTCTCTAAATGGTACCGAAACCACGTAGAGTGAGGTAATGATAAGGACTAGCTGATCTGTGCCAGAAGAACAACCAAACCACCATGGTGTCCCAAACTCAGCTAAGAGAGCTCTGCAAACGACTCTACACTACTATCTCCACCGTTTTTCCTTTAGCTCCAGAGTCCATAACTCGAGCACTCCCGCCACCAGGAGAAATCCCTCAACCAGTGCACGGGGATGGGGGGTCCCAGGTAATGGTAACAACCTCAAACAGGACAAGCCCTCAAGTGCCAAGCACCGGGAGAATGACTAGTGTAGGACCGTGCTAGGAACAACACAGGTGCCAAGAAAACAGAGACGCAGTAGAAAGAACTCCGAACAGGGCACATGTCACTCTCTATCTGAGAAGGCAATAGGGACACTGTCTCTTTCTCAGAGGAGGTGACACAGTGGTTGTCGCGACCTAAATGTGACACCCAGCCTGTCGCGACCTGAGTTAGAAGGTGACGGGGGAAGCGTCGCGTTCTGGGTCGTGACAAGGGCCTTGTTGCAACCATAGACAGAGGTCTGGTCGCTCACCCAGAACCTCCAGAAGCCCAAATAATAAAACCAGGTCTGAAGGCGACAGCCACCCTGTTGCAACCAGAATGCAACAGGGTATGCGTCACTACCTGACCAGAAGGCGACGAGGTGACACGTCACGTTCTGGGTCGCGATCACAGACAGAGGCCTGAGTACCAACCCGAGACCTCAAAAAATGCCCATAAACGGCAAATCTAGTGTACACAGAGGGAAGGGAGCATGGAGAACGATCTGTACACATAATAGCAACATAATCCACCCTCATCCACACCCATGCATGCTAAGAAGAAGAGTCTACACTACAAAAACCTCACATGCACAACATGGAACACTCAAACCCCCAAACCCCAATACAAGCTCAAGAAGCCAAACATGCATTCATACACACCTAGCATGCTTCTACTAGTCTTGGAGAAGGGGAAGGTAGTCCTAGCATGATAGAACTAGGGGGAAGGATAAGTGTAACGTTGCGCGTTTTTTGGATCTTCGTGGATCCTCGGTTTAGCGTATGGGGTGGTCACACCTTGGCCAGTGCGACTTGTGTTGTGTGTTTCTTGTTGGATCCTTACCGGAGTTGGTTATGGATCTATGTTGGTGTTCAGTGCGCTGGACATCAACAGTGGGTTGGCGTCTAGGTGTGTGACATCTACTGTGTATTGGCGGCAATGGTGTTGCCATTAACATGTTCTTGGCGTCCATCGATGTGGATGCCTAGTTGTGGCAGTTTGGTTATCGGCGCAGAGGTTGACGTTAACCTGAGGTGCCTGTGTTTTTAGGGGCAACCCGAGCCTTATTCTTTCCCCACCTTCTCCCCTCCTCTTCCCCCACATGTACCCTTGTGCCTCTTCACTACTTCTGGCGATCAACGGGAGCACGTGGGAAGGCCGTGATGCGCGCAGCAGCGGCAGATCAGGCGAGGAATGACGGATTGGAGGGCGGTGTCCGCGGGAAGCTCCTGGGGTTTCGGCACGATTTGAGGTTCTTTAGGAGTTTTTTGCATTTCAGAGGTAGGGATTGGACCCCTTGATTTCTCCTGTTTGACTTGTCATGCTTCGTTTGCATAGATTGCTTGTTAATCATGTTTTCGGGAAAAAGGTTTACCATGCCGGGAGATTGGGTGGTTTGATCGATCCAAGTGTTGGATCTTGCTTTTCCGGTTTGATTATAGTATACAGATGTAAGGGGAAGTGTTTCCCCTCATTTTCTGTTGTTTATAGGGCTAGATTGCCCATGTGATCGGCCTGGGGCCGTTCTGTGCGTCCTGTGTGTGTTGAGTACTGAAGATCTCGACGTCAACATCGGTTGAAGCTAAGTTCTTCGTTGGGAGATTAACGGCTAGGTTTCTAGCCGTTGATTTTGAGTAAACGGCCAGGTGGTGGCCGCTTACTTAGTATTGACGGCAAGAAATACTGTCGTCTATATCCTATGGACGGCAATCAATGTTGCCGCCAACTTGTGCATGTATCAGCACAGTGTGTTTCACGGCGTTCTTGTTGCAAGTATTGCGTTGCAATGTGTTTATCGATACTGAGCGGTGCATTAACACCTGTGGTGCTCCTAGAGCACAGGGCTTTTGAGGCCAGCTTACCGGCTATGTAGTTTACTAGTTCTTTACGTGTGTACATGGGATTCACTACATCCTAGCGCACAAGATTTATGTGAAATATTACAGAGTTTTGATGTCGTGCATGTGGTTTGTGTATGCATGGCATATCGTACGTTATTGTGTTTATTGTATCTTAATTATTGTGTTGGTCCGTGGTATTGTGGCAGTGAGGTTCACATTTGAACCTAGCTTTGATCCTTTAGGATCTTTTATAAGTTATCCTCGATGGATAATTAGTAAAGTATAAGTATGGTTATTATGTGAATATCGTGTACTGTGTTTAGTGTGGCAGTGGAGGTCACAAGGTGACCGATGACAGGCTGTGGTGTTATTATTAATATGGTTTATGTGTGTGATTGTGTAGGTTAGCTTGTAAGTCACAAGGTGACTAGAACAAGCTATTCCTAACATATGTACCATAATTGGTAATAGAAAGTGTTTGTGTATATATATCGTGATTTGTGCTAGCCGAGTGTGGTGGTCCGGCGCCTATTCCGAATGCCTCTCTAGTCGGGTACCCCAGGTTCTTTGTGAGCCAGGCACGTGTGTTTGTTGTGCTCGGGGTTTGTCCCGGTACTTGTGTTGTACCGTCGAGGTCTGTGTCGTCTGTCCTGGACACCCTCACTCCTGTGTTTGAGTTGTACGTCCGGCTGAGAGAAAGACGACGGTGGGACAGTGACTCTTGAGTTTGTTTTTAGTCACTTGTGGCATGCTCTTAGTTGGGGGTACGGACACCAGTAGTCGACCTTGGTCCCTAACTAGTCCTGTTTCCAGTGCCTCACTTTAGGGTGCTCCGGCCAGAGTCCCTAGAGGTGCCAGGCATAGACCTACAGCTGTGTGTCTGCAGGTGTGGTGTTGGTTGGTCTCCACAGCTGTTTGACTTGTTCTCGTGGAGCGACAGTTGGACCTTTCGTTCGTGACTACGAAACTGAGAGGTTGTTCTTATGTTGTGTTGTCCGGGTGGGATACTGGCCTGATCAGCCAGTAGTCTGTTCCCGTGTGGTGGCATCGTTCCTTTCTGACTCGTGCTTTGCCACTGACTGTAGTTTGTGAGTTTGTGACTCGTAGTCGAGGTTTGACTCGTTTGAGGTGTGCCCTGGTGTTGGCACAGTTGTGACTGCGGTTGTGGCTTGTGGTGTGCCCGAGTGGTGGCACAGTTTTGGTTATGGTTGGTGAGTGTTGACTCACCAAATGTGGTTTAGCTCGTTATGGTGTGCCCTGTTACGGCACTGGTTTACTTGCGGTTTCTCTACTGGTACCTTGCGGTAATAGATACCTGTACCCAGTATGGGTAATGGTTTGTGGTGGTATGTCATATACCAGTCTGTTCTGGTGTTGACGTGGAACTGTGTTTCGTGAAGGTCATGTGGTGTGACCTTCCACTCAATGTGCTTCACCCTTCCTCGAGTAAGCTTCCGTATATGGTTTCCGTGTATGATGGATTGGCCGTTGTAGCCAACCCTACCATTCTGTGTGTGGCTTCCGACATATTGAGGTTTGGGTATAAAGGGCCAGCTTTTGGTTAGCAGTCTGTTACCCGCGTACTTGAGACTCGCCTGTGAAGCTTATAGCTTAAACGATTGGTTGTGACTGTGGTTTGCCTGTGAGGCTTGAGGCCTAGGCGTTACTGTTGTTGAGCGGACTAGTGGTGTGAAGCTAGTCCTATTGCTCCCTCTTACTTTCTGAAGTTGTGGATAGTTAAAGTGTTTATATTTAATTGTAATTTAAATTCAATTATTGTGAGCATGAAATGGTTTGGCTATATGTGTGGCCAGTGAGACCCTTTGAGGTTGAGGTCTCTTTTGTTTTGTTGTTGTGGTTCTTGGGTGACCCCTACTGAGCCTGTGACTTGTTGAGGCTCACTCCCCTACAGTTTCTTTCTGGACATGCTGTGTGATTGGCTTGCAGCAGCATTCTAGCAGACTTGTACCACCAGCAGTAGTGTAGTAGTTAGTGTCGTGTGAGCTCGTGCTCCCTCGGAGTATGCCCCAGGTAGTTGTACTTTTTAATTGGACATGTAATAATGTAATGGGACAGTTGTAAATTGTTATATACATGTATGAGCACATGTACTTTCTTGTGTTTTATACTGTGTAGTTGTCTTGTATACTCTTACTGGACACTTGTGTGAGATATCCCTTGCGAGACTTCAGTCCGTTCGCGGGAGGCGGATCTGGATATGGAGCCTTAATAGGTATAAGTACCCCGGTCCGTCACAATTGTTATCAGAGCATGGTCCACTTAGAATATGAAAAGACATTGAAGTTACAATGTCCCAATACATGGATTAATGTCGACTTCTAGTAGTAAGTCTGTGGTTTTATGTGTTATAAGGTGATTTTTATGAGAGCTTTTGGCACGTAAACTGTGTGTTTCTGTTTGCTAAATTAGCAGTTGTGAGCAGTTGTTGAGCCATAGAGTGGTTAGTGGTATAAGTTGTGTCGTTGCACCAGTGTGCCAGGGTGCAGTTGAAATTTTGTGTTTAAAAGTTTTCAGTGGCAGATATTAAAGGAATCAGTGGAGTTAGTTATGTTGGTTAGTAAAAGTAAAAAGCAATCTCAGAAAGAAATTTGCAAATGGTGCTCTAGTAAAGAATAAAGTTAACAGAGACAGGTATAATATGAGGTGTCAGTGTGACAAATCAACAGAATGTTACCATCAAAGAATAGTGTGTGTGTGTGATAAGTTGCAGAAGAGGACCTTGGCAGAGGTATTGTTGTGTTTGAGATTTGTGTTAGTAGGAATTAAGAAGCGGCTTGAGTAATAAAGTGATTAGAGCTTTGGCAACTTGAGAATGATTAATTGAGGCAGATTGGTTTCAGATGAAGTACGGGTACATAGAGGAATAGAGAATTGTGACAGTCCGATAAGGATAAGGGTGTCTTGACAATTAGTGAGTTGAGCAGAGGTGGTTAATTAAGTAAAGAAAGATCACTGTATAGTTAGACTTTTCTGAGCACAAGAAAAATACCGGCCTAGGAAGTGGCAGTTTATGAGAATTATATAGAGTGGGATGCAGTGTTATAGATAAGGTTACTGTTGTTTAATAACTGAGTATAATTCGAGAAGAGAAGAGGTGAAGTTTGTGTTTAAAAAAGATTAAGACTATACAGAATAAAATAAGAGTTATGTGAATCAGAATAGAAAGAAGCAGATTAATTAAGAAACAGTTAAGTGGTGCCAGGTTAAGTGAAATAGAGAATCTAGCAGAGTATGCTATTGTATTTAATGAGATTGGATCCAGACTATGGCCTTGGTAGTTGTGAATAAAGAATACTTGTGTGACAACAGCAATAGCGGTATGAGTGGTACAGGATGAACAGCTAGGCAGCACAATAATTGAGAAGAATGTTTACAGAGAAGATATTATGTTTAATACAGTTGGCAGATTATTAATCTGGAAAAAGAAAGAGTATGATAGATTGTGTAACAGATATAACTAAAAGATCGAGAAAGTGATCAATAAGAGTTTGCATGGCTAAATGGAAATTGAAAGTGGCAAGTACAAAACGGAGAGAATGTAATCAGTTAAACAGTGAATGGCTTAAAGTCAGATGGCACCCGATTGAAATAAAGTTTAATGCATGTAAAGTTAGCTGAGTAGTTTAATTCTTCTCTAAAAAGAAAGTGTTACAGTAATGAAAGCAGATGTTTTGAGAAATGATAGAAATATTGTTGTTAGTCAGTCAGGAAGTGTAAGTTGAAGCTAAAAAGAAATATGAAAAGTAGAGTGTGTCAATAATGTAATGGCAGGGCAGAATTCAGATTTGGGAAATGTGTGGCACAATTAGAATTGAAGTATCAAAGGAAGCAGTTTAGAAGCTTCGATATTATCTGCCAATATTGATCAGTTAGTTAAGGTGATTTGAGAAGCTTAAATAGTCAGTATTGAATATAGCTGGAATGTGCAACAATTATGAAAGTGTCCACAACCCACAGATCAAAAAACTGAAAATATGAGAATGGATAAAATAAGGTAGTAGTTAATAATGATAAGCAGGTAATGGAATGACACCGAGTAATTTGAGAACTTAAGTAAGGTTCAATGTAACAAAGCACTCAAAGGTTGCAGAATAAACTGAGAAAATCTGAGCAAGAAAAGTGGTCCAGAAAGAAATAGTCCGGATACAGTAGGAAAATGTGGAGATAGGTTAAGTCTAAGGAGATAAAGTGCCACTGGCAAGGTAGAATTGCCCATGACAAAAAGATAATGACTAATAGATGGAATCCGTAAAATAAAGCAGTTATGAAATGAAAGAAAGAGAAAGGAGAAGCAAGACAAGTGCAGAATGGAATAGAATGAGACTGGCAGTGTGAAATAAATTGAAAGGCAAGTGCAGAGAAAAAGTATTCGTCTTGTTCTGTACACAGTTTTGTTTTTTTTAGGTGATAGTCCGGCGTGTCGTGGTTTATGTTGAATGTCGAGGACGACATTTCTTTTTAGGTGATAGTAGTGTAACATTGTGCATTTTTCGGATCTTTGTGGATCCTCGGTTTAGCGTATGGGGTGGTCACACCTTGACCAGTGCGACTTGTGTTGTGTGTTTCTTATTGGATCCTTACCGGGATTGGTTATGGATCTGTGTTGGTGTTCAGTGCGCTGGACATCAACAGTGGGTTGGCGTCTAGGTGTGTGACGTCTACTGTGTATTGGCGGCAATGGTGTTTCCATTAACATGTTCTTGGCGTCCATCGATGTGGACGCTAGTTGTGGCGGTTTGGTTATCGGCGCAGAGGTTGACGTTAACCTGAGGCGCCTGTGTTTTTAGGGGCAACCCGAGCCTTCTTCTTTCCCCACCTTCTCCCCTCCTCTTCCCCCACCTGTACCCTTGTGCCTCTTCACTACTTCCGGCGGTCGATGGGAGCACGTGGGAAGGCCATGATGCACGCAGCAGTGGCAGATCAGGCGGGGAATGACGGATTGGAGGGCGGTGTCTGTGGGAAGCTCCTGGGGTTTCGACGCGATTTGAGGTTCTTTAGGAGTTTATTTGCATTTCAGAGGTAGGGACTGGACCCCTTGATTTCTCCTGTTTGACTTGTCATGCTTCGTTTGCATAGACTGCTTGTTAATCGTGTTTTCGGGAAAAAGGTTTACCATGCCGAGAGATTGGGTGGTTTGATCGATCCAAGTGTTGGATCTTGCTTTTCCAGTTTGATTATAGTATACAGATGTAAGGGGAAGTGTTTCCCCTCGTTTTTCTGTTGTTTATAGGTCTAGATTGCCCGTGTGATCAGCCTGGGGCCATTCTGTGCGTCCTGTGTGTGTTGAGTACTGAAGATCTTGACGTCAACATCGGTTGACGCTGAGTTCTTCGTTGGGAGATTAACGGCTAGGTTTCTAGCCGTTGATTTTGAGTAAACGGCCAGGTGGTGGCCGCTTACTTAGTATTGACGGCAAGAAATACTGTCGTCTATATCCTATGGACGGCAATCGATGTTGCCGCCAACTTGTGCATGTATCAGCACAGTGTGTTTCACGGCGTTCTTGTTGCAAGTATTGCGATGCAATGTGTTTATTGATACTGAGCGGTGCATTAACACCTGTGGTGCTCCTAGAGCACAGGGCTTTTGAGGCCAGCTTACCGGCTATGTAGTTTACGAGTTCTTTACGTGTGTACATGAGATTCACTATATCCTAGCGCACAAGATTTATGTGAAATATTACAGAGTTTTGATGTCGTGCATGTGGTTTGTGTATGCATGGCATATCGTACGTTATTGTTTTATTGTATCTTAATTATTGTGTTAGTCCGTGGTATTGTGGCAGTGAGGTTCACATTTGAACCTAGCTTTGATCCTTTAGGATCTTTTATAAGTTATCCTCGATGGATAATTAGTAAAGTATAAGTATGGTTATTATGTGAATATCGTGTACTGTGTTTAGTGTGGCAGTGGAGGTCACAAGGTGACCGATGATAGGCTGTGGTGTTATTATTAATATGGTTTATGTGTGTGATTGTCTAGGTTAGCTTGTAAGTCATAAGGTGACTGGAACAAGCTATTCCTAACATATGTACCATAATTGGTAATAGAAATTGTTTGTGTATATATATCTTGATTTGTGCTAGCTGAGTGTGGTGGTCCAGCGCCTATTCCGGAATGTCTCTCTAGTCGGGTACCCCAGGTTCTTTGTGAGCCAGGCACGTGTGTTTGTTGTGCTCGGGGTTTGTCCCGATACTTGTGTTGTACCGTCGAGGTCTGTGTCGTCTATCCTGGACACCCTCACTCCTGTGTTTGAGTTGTACGTCCGGCTGAGGGAAAGACGACGGTGGGACAGTGACTCTTAAGTTTGTTTTTAGTCACTTGTGGCGCGCTCTTAGTTGGGGGTACAGACACCAGTAGTCGACACTGGTCCCCAGCTAGTCCTGTTTCCAGTGCCTCACTTTAGGGTGCTCCGGCAAGAGTCGCTAGAGGTGCCAGGCATGGACCTGCAGCTGTGTGTCTGCAGGTGTGGTGTTGGTTGGTCTCCACAGTTGTTTGACTTGTTCTCGTGGAGCGACAGTTGGACCTTTTGTCTGTGACTGCAAGACTGAGAGGTTGTTCTTGTGTTGTGTTGTCCGGGTGGGATACTGACCTGATCAGCCAGTAGTCAGTTCCTATGTGGTGGCGTCGTTCCTTTCCGACTCATGCTTTGCCACTGACTGCGGTTTGTGAGTTTATGACTCGTAGTCGAGGTTTGACTCGTTTGAGGTGTGCCCTGGTGTTGGCACAGTTGTGACTGCGGTTGTGGCTTGTGGTGTGCCCGAGTGGTGGCACAGTTTTGGTTATGGTTGGTGAGTGTTGACTTACCAAATGTGGTTTAGCTCGCTATGGTGTGCCCTGTTACGGCACTAGTTTACTTGCGGTTTCTGTACTGGTACCTTGCGGTAAAAGATACATGTACCCAGTGTGGGTAATGGTTTGTGGTGGTACGTCATATACCAGTCTGTTCTGGTGTTGACGTGGAACTGTGTTTCGTGAAGGTCATGTGGTGTGACCTTCCACTCAATGTGCTTCACCCTTTCTCGAGTAAGCTTCCGTATATGGTTTCCGTGTATGATGGATTGGCCGTTGTAGCTAACCCTGCCATTCTGTGTGTGGCTTCCGACATATTGAGGTTTGGGTATAAAGGGCCAGCTTTTGGTTAGCAGTCCTGTTACCTGCGTACTTGAGACTCGCCTGTGAAGCTTATAGCTTAAACGATTGGTTGTGACTGTGGTTTGCCTGTGAGGCTTGAGGCCTAGGCGTTACTGTTGTTGAGCGGACTAGTGGTGTGAAGCTAGTCCTATTGCTCCCTCTTACTTTTTGAAGTTGTGGATAGTTAAAGTGTTTATATTTAATTGCAATTTAAATTCAATTATTGTGAGCATGAAATGGTTTGGCTATATGTGTGGCCAGTGAGACCCTTTGAGGTTGAGGTCTCTTCTGTTTTGTTGTTGTGGTTCTTGGGTGACCCCTACTGAGCCTGTGACTTGTTGAGGCTCACTCCCCTACAATTTCTTTCAGGACATGCCGTGTGATTGGCTTGCAGCAGCGTTCTAGCAGACTTGTACCACCAGCAGTAATGTGGTAGTTAGTGTCGTGTGAGCTCGTGCTCCCTCGGGGTATGCCCAAGTAGTTGTACTTTTTAATTGGATATGTAATAATGTAATGGGACAGTTGTAAATTGTTATATACAGGTATGAGCACATGTACTTTCTTGTGTTTTATATTGTGTAGTTGTCTTTTATACTCTTACTGGACACTTGTGTGAGATATCCCTTGCGAGATTTCGGTTCGTTCGCGGGAGGCGGATCTGGATATGGAGCCTTAATGGGTATAAGTACCCCGGTCCGTCACAATAAGGGTCCCTATCTCAAATAGAAGAGCCAACCCGTTGGGGTCTTCTCGTGTGCATGGCCACCTCCTCCTTGCTCCAAGCTCCATGCTCACGCCATCCACGAGCAACGTCCGACCTTCTACACACCAAAGGAGAGGTCACCACCATGAAGAGGAAACCGCCATGCTTACACCAGAGAAGAAAGAAGAAATAGAAGACTCCACACCACCAAAACTCCTCCACAGTCAAGCTCGGACAGAAGGGGGAAAAAGGAAGAAGAGAGGAAGAAGAAAAGGGGAAGAATGAAGGAGATCTTATGGCCTTGCCTATATAGGCCACGAATCTGAGAATGTGACAACCAACCTGTCGTGTTCACTAATGAACGCGACGGCCATCCTGTCGCGATCCCAGAACCTCGGTCAGACCTAACAGTCAAGCCTGTCACGTGTCGCCCTGCATGTCTGCCACCCAGAATGTGACGACTAACATGTCGCCTTCTGGTTACATGCAGCCCGACACGTGTTCCAACTATCCCGATAGTAAGATGACAAAAAGACAGTCAACGGCCAAAATCTGTCAGAAGGTGAATGCAATGAGGTATCTGTTGCGTTCTCAACCAGAACGCGATGGCCACATTGTCGCCTTCAGAAGGCGACGACCTAATACATCACGACCTTCACAGAGGTTGTCCGGCTAAAAGAGAGGGATGTTCCACTATCTTTCGTCAGCTACGACTACCCTACATAGTGTACATAAGGAAGAGCTTGTTGTGGAACCAAACCAAAATAACATGAACACGACCAAGGATTAGAGACCAAATCGATTAATCTTTGAAGTGCAAAGCATGTACCTAATCTAACATCATTTTCTTGGAGAATTTGTAAACTACCTTGTCACACTTACACATCAATAGATCAAACACAAAGAGATGAAACTATAGTTGAAGCTTTAACAGTTGGAGGAGGAAGCTGTGCCAAGGTGGAAGAACAAGAGAAACAATGCCATAATGAAGAATGATGTGACGCCCCGATGCGGAATATCAGAGTGGAATTACAGTTGTTTAAATAGTACAGAGCGATAAATAAACATCCATCCATTACACCAATGGAATAAAACCAATGGAATCCAACTTCATTAATAATTCATCAACTAACTATTACATTCACTAATCAGAGCCAAAACTAGGGCCTATAGTACTTTATTCAAAATCCAAACTAATACATATTGACTAACTAAAGACTAACTAACTACTAATAAGCGGGTTGACAAAATGCTGGTCACTCTTGCTCCTCCTCATTCCCTTCCTCGTGAATGTGGTAGTCTCCATCAGACTCACCTGAAATACATATAACAAGTAGCGCAGGGTGAGCGATAACGCTCAGTAGGACTTAATATCTCATGTAAACATGTATGTTTAAGTGTTTAATGTCTTAAAAGGCAGGATAACTAGATAGAATAGTCATGTAGAGTAAAGTAACGATGGCAAGAGAATTATAACACTTGTACATGGAAAATAGCACAACAAGTATGATAATGAATTGGCCATGTAACGATATAGCACGTAAAGTTGCACAACAGTGCACTAGTAACGATTGCACTTGTATTGATAGCACTTGATTTGATTGCACATGGATTGATTGTCATAGATTAAATCTTGATAGTACAAATAGCACTGGATGTATGTCGACATCCTGATCATTTTAACTCCCATGGGCAAATAGCACTTTTCGGGCGCTCCTTCCAGGACCAGATCGGGCCCTATTGTCTGGCATAGTCATGTTTCTTATCTTAGACAATCAATTGTATGGCCAAATAGAGTACCAAGAATAGATGAGAGTAATTGATGAATAAACGAGAGCGTAGAGAGAATGAGAACAGATGAGAGTATCGAGATAGTAGATGAGATAGGGACATATTCGTAAAACGTCGATAAACAAACGATAGTAACCGTTGCACAACACATGGTCGTGTGTTGGCAGTCTGGTAGAAGTCACAACCGCCCACTAGCCGTGTCATGACAAAGACCAGAGGTCCGACGTGATCCCAAGGTAAGAGAGAGCACACTAAGGCTGTTGGATCATGTTGATCCCTAAGGTGTAAAGGGTTTTAAGGGTACAACCAGCTCGTTGGCAATGGACGTCCGCCAAAACCAAGGAGACTTACGGAGGCCTTGACAAGGAGTCCCTGATCCTATTAGGAGTATTCCCAACGGAGAGGTGGTCCAAGTCAAGAAGAAGTGTGTATAAAACAAGTGTCCGTCTTACCTCGAGTGCTCGAAGGCAGAGGGATGCGATAACGGTGTACGAAGCACGTGAATAAAATGAAGACAAGTGTTATTAAAATAATAGAGAGATTAAGTGAATAATTACACTTAATTACCATATAGATTATTGAGTAATTTAATAGGGTCTCATGGAAAATATTAATGTTTAGTGTGTGCAAGTGTAAAGAAATCATGAGAGTATGATTAATCGTACACATGGATTTTAATTAATGGAATTTATATAAATATTATCCATTATTAATAAACAGATCATTACTGTTCATAACAGTGAATAATTAAAGTTAAACAGGGGTTAAATGGCATAAATAACAGGGGTATATGAGAAATTACAGGTTCTGGCCGAAATACTGAAATCGCGACGGGGGTACTCGTCGCGTTTCAAGTCGCAACAAATGGTCCGGTCGTGTTCTGCTGAACCAGCCAGGCTGGTGCCATCGCGTTCATGACACGATGGTCTGACCTGTCGTGACCTTCTGAGATCGCGATGGGTCGAGCCGTCGCGATTTCAGAAGGCGGCCCGAGCCCAGAAAGGGAAAACAACCCTTTTTGAGTTCGGTCCATCCCTCTCATAGCATGATACAAGGCTATTTAAAAATCTGTATAAAATCGTAGGAAGGTCCAAAAATCATGAAACTAGTTTTAAACGAAAATAGACATGTAGATGTATCAACTGGCATGAGTAATTAGGAAATAGACAAGTAATAGGTATGCTTTAATTAGGTTACTTTTTAGTGACCTAAAATATGCACAGTCATGGAATCCAAATTAATTCGCATAGGATGCATGATGGAAATTGGGGAAAATAAAATCATTCGAAGCCTAGCATCATGTAGTATTTATGATAATATTTGCAAGGCATGAAATCAAGTATATACATGGATTGAAGGCAAACAAGTATGTTTGGGTACATGATGATGACAGAGATTGGAGCATTAAATACTCCTTCATGGAGCAACAAAAATTGGGGCAAACATGGGGCTTTGATAGAGGGGATCAAGGTCTACCTAGGGTCGAGTTTAATTAGGTTAAGCTTGAGAGATTGTCTACCTTTTCACGCTGTAGTAATCCTAGGGTTAAAACGAAGAAGATGAAGAAATTCCTCCTTGCTCCAAGCTCCTTCTCCTTGCTCCTCTCTTCCACAGCTCCTCTCCTCATCCTCCAAAGCTCCAGCAACGAACTAAGGGTTGGTAGGGACGAATTGGGGGTGTATTAGCTAGTTTAAGAGTCCTATTTGTTTAAAACTCTCCTCTTTCCTTCAAACTCCGAATTTCTACCTTTATCTCCCTATTTTCTTGCATTTATCCACCTAATAGGATAGAGGAGAAGTCTAATTTCATGGATAAGGGGTTAGGATGGGATTTGGACTCCTTTTTAGGATAATTATAAGTTAATTGGTAGTTATCCTAACCCTTTCCTATTTATCATTAATTTAGGTACGGATTTAGCTTAATTAACTCCCATCCAAGATGGGCTCTTCACAATTGGGCCCATCCATTCATGTTTGGACCATTAATATAACCCATCTTCTATTTTTGCTTAATGGGTTTTAGTTTAATTCCATTTATTTAATTTATTCCCTCTTTATTTTAATTTAAATCTATTTATCATGTTTATTCAATAAATTTCTTATTTTTCTCAATTTAATATCATCTATCGATATATTAAAAATTTAGAGTTGCTACAGAAGTGAAGATAGTTGCAGAAAGTGAAAAAAAAATGAAATAATAGAAAGAGGAAGCATAGGAGAAAAGAGAGGCGCACTTGCTTGCTAACGACTGAGCTAGCGGGGATGAGAACAATGTAGATGAAGTTGAGGTTGCCGTCGTCGACCTCCTTGAAGGTGAGCTCGTTGTCCCTGATGTGGCTGCCAAGCACCTCCCAGAGCTCCTATATTGCTCTGATGTACTACACTAAGATACCCTCGTCTAGAGGCCGGAATCCCTCTCCAGCTGCTGCCACTGAGTACAGTGCCACCAATGTCCGCATTGGAGAATTATGCTCAGATACGCAGAGATCGATCTGGGTAGGGGTTTGGAGATGGCGGTGGATGTTAGGGATTTTGGGGTTTTCATATGGGGGAAAGAGGGGTTTCCAAAGAGCGATGTGGGGACATTTTATGGGTTTTGAGATGGGGGAAAAAAGGGTTCGATTTTGAGGGGATGATTTTTACAAAAAAAGTTTGGCATCTTCTTTTTTAGGTTTTTTTATTTATGTACATTTTTTAGTATCTTCTCATTTTAACGAAAAAAATTTATCGCACTGTAGTTATAAAAAGAGACCGTAAAATTCACACTATAAAATAAAAAAATCATAACTATTTTTCTATTTATTCTTACGAAATTCAAAGCCATAAATATAAACTATTAATATAGGCCAACTTTCTTGTTGTGAGATCTAGTTGCTTATTAATGAATTGAGATCTTTTATTCCACTTTTCCTACACTATTTGTAACATCCTCCTTTCATTGGTCAGCCACCTTCTGATGAAGGTAGCGACGTATCGGAATGTCGCCTTCTGAAGGTGACGGGATGGCCGTCGCGTTCTGGTTAGGAACGCGACAGGCATGTCATCAAGTTCAGCCTTCTGACCGTAGCATGCAGTTTTGTCGTTTTGCTGTCGAGATAGTTGGGACAAGTGTCAACCACTGACAATGTCATGCCCCACCAATTTAGCAGCGAAATAAATCAGGGAGGCATGAACAACATGTATGGTAACGACAATAACACGTATAGTCGCAAATATTAGAACATCTAATGAACAATAATTGTAGCAAACTCTTTATTTTATTGATAATTACCTAACTATTACAACCACTCATTTCTGAGCCAAAACATAGGGCTCAATAACATCATCACATTTGGAAAGGATAATTAAGTAAATATCTAACTAAGCTCTAAGGTACTAAGGACACTTCATCGCTATGACTCCTGGTAGCTCATCACTCCAGTCCATTCCCGTTGGTGAGTGTAGGGTCATCATCCGACTTACCTGAAACACATACAACAATAGCGCAGGGTGAGCGATAACGTTCAGTAGGACTTAATATATCATGTAAACATGCATGCTTTAAGTGATTAATATCTTATAAGGCAGGATAACTATAGAGAACTATCAAGTATAGTCGAGAGAGTAATAGCACACGAGAGCAAGAGAATGATAGCACATTCAAAAAGAATAATTGCAAAACTAGCATGATAAAGGATTGGCCATAAAGTAAAAAAATATGTAACGTCTGCACAAAGGTGCAATAGCACTTCCCTGGTCGAGCACCATGTCAACCCAAAGACATAGTAAAATGATTGATTGATTGTCATAGATTAAATTGTGATTGTTATTAAATGGCGCTGGGTACATGCCGTACACACCCTGTTCACGTTACCCTTGCAAGGAAATGGCACTCTTCGGGCACTCTCCCCAGGACTAGACCGGGCCCTATTGCTTTGGCATATAACACTGTTTGTTATTTTAGACAATCAATTGTATGGCCAAATAGAGTATCAAGAAGAGATGAGAATACTAGAAGAAATAGATGAGAGTGTAGAGTGAAAGTGAACAAATGAGAGTAACGAGATAGTAGATGAGATAGAGCTACAATCGTAAAACAATGTTAAACCACGATAGTAACAGTTGCACAGCACCAGGTCGGGGTACCGACAGTCTGGTAGAAGTCACATCCGCCCACTAGCCGTGCTATGAACACAGACTAAATGGTCCGGCATGAACACAAGGTAAGAAGGAAACACTAAGGCCGTTTGGATCGTACTGATCCCTAGGGGTGTAACAGGTGTTAAGGGTACAACCAGCTCGTCGGTTAAGGACGTGTGCCAAAGCCAAGAAGACTTACGGAGGCCTTGACAAGGAGTCTCTGGCCCAGTCGGGAGTATTCCCGGTGGAGAGGTGGTCCATGTCAAGAAAAGGTGTAGAAATCAAGTGTCCGTCGTGCCTCGGGTGCTCGAAGGCCGAGGGAAGAGATCACGGTATGCAAATCACGCGATTAAATCGAAGACAAGTGTAAATAATTAAATAGGGAAATTTTAGTAATTAATTCCACTTAATCACCAGATATATTATTGAGTAATTTAATAGGGTTTAATGGCAAACATGATTGTTAAGTGTGTGCAAGTGTAAGAAATCAAGAGAGCATAATGGATTGTGCACATAGCTTTTAAATTAATTAGATTTATATAATTATTGCCCATTAATAATTATTCAGATCGAATTATTCATAACAGTGTTTAATTGAGGCTAAACAATGGCTAAATAGCAATTAGAGTAGGGGTATATAAGCAAAACTAGGTTCTGGCAGAAATGTTAAGAATGCGACGGGGGTGCTTGTCGCGATTCAAGTCGCAACGGGACGGTCTGGCACGACAGTCGAACCGGTCAGCCTAGCCCGGTTCGGGGGTCAGAATGCGACGGCGCGGGCCGTCGCGTTTATATCGCGACAGTCCGGCCGATCGCGACCCCTCTGAGGTCACGACGGGTCGGGCCGTCGCGACTTCAGAGGTGCGGACCGACCCAGAAAAGAGCTTTTGCCCTTTTTTCCAGGTGGGTTCCATCCCTCCTTTCATGACACAGTCCACTTTAAAAATCGATAAACAAATATGACTATGACATGCTTTGATTATGTTACTTTTCGGTGACCTAAACATGCATAGTCATGGATCAACGAATTAATTAGCAATAGATACATGATGAAAATTAGGGAAACTAGAGGTGTCTGAAAGCCAACAACAAGTAATATTTATGAGAATATTTGCATGGCATGGATGCACATGCATGGATTGAAGGCAATAATGTAGGTTCGGGTACATGGAGATAGCAGGACTTCACAGAATTAATTCTCCCTCATGGATGAATGAAAATAGCGAAACTAGAGGGCTTTCGAAGATGATCATGAGGGCTACCTAGGGTTAAAGCTTCACGATTTGTGCTTGAGAGATTGCCTACCTTTTTGCACTGTGATGGAAACCTAGGGTTTGGACGAAGAAGGTGATGAAAATCCCTTGCTCCAAGCTTCCTCCTCTCCTTGCTCTTCGTCATCAGCTCCTCTCCTCGTCATCCAAAGCTCCAATAGTCGTTCTAGGGTTGCTAGGGCTGAAATTGGGGTTGTATTGGGTTGCTATAGAGTCATTCTTTCTTAAAACTCTTCTTTTCCTTCAAACTCTTAATTTCTATATTTATCCCCCAATTTCTTGTCTTTATCTACCTAATAGGCTTGGGGAGAAGTCTAAATTCGTAGGCAAAAGTTTAGGATAGGATTAGGTCTCTTTTTAGGATATTTATAACCCTTTTTAGTATTTATCTTACCCTTATTTAATTTATTTAATAATTAACTCCGAATTTCTACATTTATCTCCCCATATTTTAGCATTTGTCCTCTAATTGGCTTGGGGAGAGATCTAATTTCGTGGCTAATGAGTTAGGATGAGATGAGAACTCCTTTTTAAGATAATTATGGGTTATTTAATGATTGTTTAACCCTTTTCCATTTATTATTAATTTAAGTACGAATTTAGCTTAATTAATTCTCATCCCAAGATGAGTTCTACACATTTGGGCCCATTCTTTTATGCTTGGACCATTAATACAACCCATTACCTATTTTAACTTAATGGGTTTTTGTTTAATTTCATTTATTATAATTCATTCACCCTTTATTCTAATTTATCACATTTATTTACTAATTTTTTATTTTATTTCAAGTTAATATTATTTATCCCCCATATTCCTCACCTTCATCATTTGGGCTTTTGCTTTTGGCCCAATAACTTATGTGGGGCTTAATTGTACAACTCATGTACTTAATTTATTTAATGGGTTTTAATTAGCCTTTTATTAAAGAATATATTCATGGCCAAATTTGTTCATTGGTCCAATTATCATAATGGGCTATCAACCTATATTATTTAAAGTATACCCACATATTCATTTTGATTTTTAATTCACTTTGGCTCATATAATAATGAGTTTTTCGACTTATTCCTTAATTACGCTAATAAGTCGCATAGTTTCTTAAACCTGGTCTAAATGATTTTTCTATGTCCAAATTTATTGATGGGTCATTAGAGAATATCATTTAAAGTATAACTATTATTTTTACGAAATTTTTATATAGTTTTATACGTATGCAATAATGATGCGTACTCTTTTAACTAGTTTACATTTATTAATTAAAAATTTTCAATTTATCTATAATTTTTAAATTACTGGATTTTCGGGGTACTACATGATGAAGGCGACATGTCAGGTGTCGCGTTCATGGTGTCAGGTCTGTGAGGATGACACGTGGCGTTTCCGTTAGTCAGGTCTGACCATGGCTTTGGGATCACGACAGGTTAGCTGTCGCGTTCAGTAAGTGAACGCGATAGGTAAGTTGTCGCGTTCTCAACTTCGAGGCATATATGTGCACATGCCTCATAACAGTCCTCTCCTTCCCCTCTTTCGGCTGTTGTTCCTCTCCTCTGACTCCTCTGTGTGTGCTTCCATCATGGTGAGGCTTTGAGGGAGAGTGTGAGGTGTGAGGGCTTGTGAGGGGTGTGTTTGCCTTGCGGTGGTGCTCTTATCAGCGTGGTGTCCTCTCCGACATTGTCTTCTCTCCGTGGTGTAACTCTCCATCAGCGTGTAGGACGATCGTGGCTCGTAGACGGTGTCCTTGTGGAGCTTGGAGTGAGGAGGAGGTGGCCATGCACATGAGAAGATCTCAACAGGTTGGCTCTTCATTTTGAGGTAGGGACCCTTGCCTTCCCCCTACTTCTACCATGCTAGGGCTTCCAAACCCCTTCTCCAAGCCATTAGAAACATGCTAGGTATGTGGATTGCTTGTTTGGCTTAATGGTGTGTGATTTGGGGGTTGGGTTAGAGGGCTCCATCATGCTTGTATGTGAGGATTCGGAGTGCAGATGCATATCCCTGATATGCATGGGTGTGTATGGGGGTGGTTTAAGCCTATTTCACCTGTTTCCATCGTCCTACATGCTCCCCTCCCTCTATTTTTTTTTTCCGGGATTTGTGGTGTATTGCATGTTGAAGGGGCTTTCGGGTGTGTCTGTCTGTGGTCGCGACAAGTTTGGTGTCACAGCCCAGATAGCGATAGCCCGACACGTCACCTTCTGGTCAGGTAGCGTCGTTCTCCTTGTCGCGTTCTAGTAGCGATTGGGTGATCGTCGCCTTCTGACCTGGCTTTCCCCCGTGGGTTGTGGGAGGTCTAAGGTGGTTACTTGGACCTCTGTCTGTGGTCGCGAGAATACCCTTGTCGCGACCTAGTTAGTGACAAGTTCCCTATCGCCTTCAGACCCAAGTCGCAATAGGCAAGGTGTCGCCTTCAGGTGGCGACAGCCCTTACGTCACTGATAAGTATACAATTGTTATTGATAATCATGTTATTTTATTGACAAATAGTCATTAATTTCATAAAACCCATTGCCATCTCATTACAAATATGAATTGATTTAATCTCTTGTATGTGTTTTATTTTCAGGTTAATGGGCTAATTAACAAGGATATGTCAATGGGCCAAGATTGGATCAAGTGTTAATGAAGAGAGACTCCAATTTTAAACCTCTTTTCTTTTCCCTCTCTTCTTTTTTTTTTTTAAATTTCAAATCTCACTCTCTCTTTTTAAAATCCCTCTCTATTTTCAAAATCATTCCCCTTAATTCTCTATTCTTTCCTCTCTTCTTACTATCTATATTTTAAAACAATCTTCACCTCTTCTCTCTCTCATGCCCTTCCCCGAGAGCTCTCTCTCTGCTTCTACCACCGATCATCCTCTCTCTCCCCCCTCGACTGCGAATCCTCTTCCTCTTCTTGTTTCTTCCCACGATTCCCTTCTTCTCTTCTCTTCTTCCTCTTCTTCTTTCTCCTCTCTTTCTTCTTTCTCTTCCTATCTCTCTCAGCTGCACAGGACTCGCCAGTGCCCCCGCGCCCACCGTGTAGGCCGCCTAGGCCCGCACCAGGCCGCACCTGCGTGACCCCGCTTCACCGCCCGGCCCCGCCTGCGCGCTGCCCCGCGCCCAGCAACGTCGCCCGCCCGCCCGCACGCTGCCCGCGCCCGGCACGTCGCCCCAGCCCGCCTGCCGCGCGGCCACGCGCCCCTACGTGACCCGCCACGCACCCCTGCGCGACCTCGCCTGCCTGCCGCGCGTCACCACGCCAGCTTGCGCCGCCCGCACCTGCGCGCCCCGTCTGCCGCGTCGCCCCCCTCTCTCCTCTCTACGTGCATGCATGCACGTAGAGAGCCACACGCGTGCCCCCCTCTCTCTCTCTCTCGCTTGTTCTCTCTTTCACTCTCTCTCTCTCTCCCGTTCTCTCTCCTCTCCCGTTCTCTCTCCTCTCCCCTCTATTTCTTCTCTCTCTCTCTCTCATTTTGTCTCTATAGATTAGTTTAAGTTATTTCTATATCATGTTAAATAGTTACATTTATTTAAATAATGTTAGTTGTGATTTGTTAATTATTTCTCCCACCTTCTCTCTAGTCTGTCCTGCTCTATATCCTGTTCCTTTATAGATATTTTTAAATTTAGATTCGATAAGTGTTGTTAAATGATTGTTTTCTCTTGCATCTCTCTACTCTACTTTTTTATCTCTCTCTCAACCACCCTCTTTAGTTTAGATTTATTTTGTGCACTTACTTTTAATATCACCACATTATTTTCCTAAATAAAAAATTCAAGGTTTTCAATTCTAAAATCTTTTTTCCCGTGGATTCGACTCGGTCTCACCACTTAACTATTGTTAAAATATTTTGTGCAAACTGATAAATTTTAAGATTGTTTGCCACGTGTTTAACGACATATTTGTGGGCTATCAATTTTTGGCGCCGTTGCCAGGGAATTAGATTTTTAGTGTTGCTAATTTTGATTTTTTTTTTGTAAATATTCCATCTAACATTTTCTTTCTTTTTGTAGGTATTTGTGAATACGATGGAAATTTGAAAAAAAAATCAGAAAAAAGAACTTGCTCTCCGAGGTAAGTCTTTCCCTTTCTTACCTTTTCTATTTTTTCTTTTATTTTCAAAAAATGAGGGATTGCGTTGAAGGTAAGTATCCATATACCCTTTGATTCTATTTTCTTTTTTTGTATGCTCCATATTTTGGTAACTAAGAAAAAAAAAGAAGTTTCTTGTTGGCTAGTCAGGTTCATTAATTAAAAAAAAATCACTTGAATCTAATAAAAAGATGTCATTTCAAGGTTAGAAACCTTCCATGTTTAGAACATGCATCATTTAGAATTTCATCTTTAGGAATGTCTTTTTGAATACTTTCCATTTTTGTCTAAGATTGCAAGAGGTAAGGTGAGAATCTTTAACTTTCCAAAGCATGCTCATGCATTTCCATGCTTACATAGAACCCCTTGTGTGAATTATGGTGTGCATTTCATTGCTAAAATACTTTAAGGGCAATATCTTTAAAAGATAAGGTGGGGATTTCATCACCCTTCCTTGGCCCACAAACCACGATTCTCCTACATCTTTTTGCATTCCCAGCTCTTAATAAAAGGCAGTAGACATTGAACCTAGGGTTCACACTGAGATTTTGGTCCACCTAGGCCCACTATCAAGTTTTGGAAACTGGTGTCTATGGCTAGAGGTTAAGTGGCAAATGCCTAAGCGGGAAAGTGGTTCTCTAATTAGGTCCCTACGAAAGTAGGGGGAGCCTCCCACTACCCCACCTCTTACCTGGCCAGTGGACATACATGTTAGTGGACTTAGGTTGGGTCTAAGTCATTTTGTGAGAAAGCTTACTTTTAGATCTCAGGTCTCTAGGTCAATTAGGTTAATTGTTTGCAACTTATTTGTCTATGCCTAAAAAAAAATTAAAAAAATTAAAAAAAAGTAACAAAAAGAGAAAAAAAATCATCTTTCTCATTCCAACCCAGCACATTATATAGGCCTTGGCCCAAACCAATTTTCATCTCTCATTCAACGTGGCCCAGCCTACTTTGAAAATACACATTTCTTGTCAGCCCACTATGAAAGTACATCCCCTGGGGTGGCCCAACTCTCATCTTTTACCCAAGATCAGGCCCACCATAGTAATTTGTTCCATAATGGGCCATCTTTCACCCAAGCAGAAACACAATATTTTCAATGGCCTTCCACCTCCACTCTTTACCCAAAAGATGAACAATATGTCCCTCCTACATAATTGAGTTTGCTTTACCAATGTCTACAAGGGGAAATTCAAGAACCCTTTCTTGGTGCTGAAATCATCTCATGGTTCAATGAAGGATTCTTTAGTACTGATCTGCATGTATGTTTATCAAATGCTCCAAAAGCTACACCTTTCCAACCACTTGGAGAGATAATGCCACATTTGATACAGAGCGATCAACCGATTGTGGCCCAAGCCCAAAGTCCTCCTAACAATAACTTTCATCCTTGGGTCCAATTTCAAAATAATATTCATGATCAAGGTCATGATGGGGGACAACATGCAGATCCACATTCCACTTATACTTCTCCCCCACAATCAGACCTATTTGATGACCAATTTGGGCAATTTATGCAAAAATTCTATGATAATCAACAAGTCTTTGAGCAAACATTCACCCAACAACAACAAGAATTAGAGCAATCATTTGTCAAAATTGACCTACTGATTACTCAACTGATGGAAATCAGGAGGAGGCAAGATAGCCAATCACCATGTCAACCCATTCATGGACACCATTATCTTGATTGTGACCAACAACTTGATTCTCAAATTCCATTCGAAACTTCTCAGTCCAATATGATTGTGGACATGCCCACTTGGAAAATGAGAGATAATATTAATGAGTCTAATCAAGAGGAGATGGGTGCCACCAAAAATCAATCCATAGTGTTGGCCCAACTTGAAACTGATCATCAAGAAGACTCCATCCATAATTTCATATTTGAGGAAAGCTCTAGTGAGTTAGCTGAACTCAAGTTGGGGGGAGAAGAGAAAGAATGTCATCTAGATGTTGGGTCCAAGTTTGATGTGACATTGTTTCAAGTGGGTGACGAAGAAGAGATGAGTGTGGAGAAAGAGCTTGGTGTAATCATCAATCATTCTTCTTGGTTAAGAGAAGAATTAGAAATTCTGCCTGAAGTCCACATTGATTGGGTCTCTCTTGATTTCGAGAAAGACATGGAACTCCTACCTCTCCCTGACCTTGACAAATCCAATATGTTCATGGATATGCTACCACTAGTTGTTTGGTCAACTACACTTGAACCTTTTAAGCATCCTTGTGCTGAAAGTCATTTCATTCCAGATCATGCTACTATCTTTGACACAAGTCAGCCTATGGAGTTCAAGCAATCCTCTGAGCATTTAACTCAATCTGACCTCAACATCATGAAAGAGGATCTGAAAATGGAAGTTGTGGGTGAAAATGGTGAAAATAATAAAGTCTAAATTGAAGTGCTCAACACATAAAGATCTTAAGTGTACAAATGAATATTTCTCAATTGAAGATATGATCCTGAATGCCTCAATTTCTCTATCATTTACTAATCTGCAGGTACATTTGGACCACTTGACCCACCATGGCCGGTGATGCCTTACAAAGCAAGAATTTGGCGTCAATTGATTGGGGGTGTTACGTGAGCTTGTTACCTCCATATGTCTGGCTAAAGATATTAAATTTAGCGCTTGTTGGGAGGCAACCCAATATTTTTAGAAACTATCACTTCTATTGATTTTATTTTTCGTTTATGTGTTTTAGGTGTCTGGAGTCTCACTACCCTTGGATGTGTCTCGAAAATAGCTTGTTCTACTGAAAATGTCAGGTTGTATCTCTCCTTTCTTAATTTCAGTGGGCTATATTCTATTTCATATCTTTTTAATTTGCTATTGAGGGCAATGTCATATTCAAGTTGGGGGGATAGTCATATTGAAAATAAATTTCAAATTTTGCCCCTAACATTGTGGTTCATGCTTCATATTTCATGAAAGAATTTTTTTTTTCTAGCTTGACTCATAGTGTGTACTTGTGAAGGTGGTGAGTTGAAGGAGTGAGTTAACTAGTTATGTTTTTAGCATCTTCCTCAAAATACATTTGAAATTTAATCAACACAGAAAAATATTATTAGGAGCTATTCAAATGTATATGAGTTTTACCTAACACTCAAGTTGATTGATTGATATTCTACAACTCCTATTGAAGACTAATCGTGGGGAAAAAACTACCTGCCTATAAATAAATGTGAAAATGTGGTGTGTGTATATATATATATATATATATATTATATATATATATATATATATATATAAATATGGAAAATGCCCCTGATCTTAGTAACTGGGCCTCCTACTCCTAAGGCAAGAGTTGAGACTCGCGTCAAACAGTGAAGGGAAGTGCAGCACCATGTACCTGAAAAGAAATGAAAAAGAGCATAGAACCAGGCAGTGTGAAAGCTACCTGTAATTCGATGATCGAATTTAAGGAGTGTAGAGTTGATATCATCCTTGAGTGATAGGTAAAAGCCCATGTGTCCTCTTATTGATGCTCAAATATTGAACAAATAGTCATGAAATTTTGTGTGTATCTTGAGGAACTGTCTAATGACATGAACTGACATATTTGCCTTTGACACTCGACTAGAACTTGAAATACTTAGGATCAAGTATTCTCATTCTTACTTTCTTGTCATGAAGTATGATATTTTGAACTCTTATTAATCTCAATTATTCACTTGTGTGCATTGCTAAGGGACTAGCAATGAGTAAGTTGGGGGTGTGATAAGTATACAATTGTTATTGATAATCATGTTATTTTATTGACAAATAGTCATTAATTTCATAAAACCCATTGCCATCTCATTACAAATATGAATTGATTTAATCTCTTGTATGTGTTTTATTTTCAGGTTAATGGACTAATTAACAAGGATATGTCAATGGGCCAAGATTGGATCAAGTGTTAATGAAGAGAGACTCCAATTTTAAACCTCTTTTCTTTTCCCTCTCTTCCTTTTTTTTTTAAATTTCAAAACTCACTCTCTCATTTTAAAATCCCTCTCTATTTTCAAAATCCATCCCATTAATTCTCTATTCTTTCCTCTCTTCTTACTATCTATATTTTAAAACAATCTTCACCTCTTCTCTCTCTCATGCCCTTCCCCGAGAGCTCTCTCTCTGCTTCTACCACCGATCATCCTCTCTTTCCCCCCTCGGCTGCGAATCCTCTTCCTCTTCTTGTTTCTTCCCACGGTTCCCTTCTTCTCTTCTCTTCTTCCTCTTCTTCTTCCTCTTCTTCTTTCTCCCTCTCTTTCTTCTTTCTCTTCCTATCTCTCTCAGCTGCACAGGACCTGCCAGCGCCCGCGCCCACCGTGCAGGCCGTCCGCCGCCAGGCCGCCTAGGCCCGCACCAGGCCGCACCTGCGTGACCCCGCTTCACCGCCCGGCCCCGCCTGCGCGCTGCCCCGCCCCGCCCAGCAACGTCGCCCGCCCGCGCTCCCGCCTGCACGCTGCCAGTGCCCGCACGTCGCCCCAGCCCGCCTGCCGCGCGGGCCATGCGCCCCTGCGTGACCCGCCACGCGCCCCTGCGTGACCTCGCCTGCCTGCCGCGTGTCGCCACGCCAGCCTGTGCCGCCCGCACCCCGCGCCCCGTCTGTCGCGTCGCCCCCCTCTCTCCTCTCTATGTGCATGCATGCACGTAGAGTGCCGCACGCGTGCCCCCCTCTCTCTCTCTCATCTCTCTCTCTCATTCTCTCTCGTTCTCTTCTCTCTCTCTCTCTCCGCCCTCTCTCTCCTCTCTCTCTCATTCTCTTGTTCTCTCTCTCTCTCTCTCTCTCCCTCTCTCTCTCGTTCTCTCTCTCTCTCTCTCTCTTCTCTCTCTCTCATTATTTTGTCTCTGTAGATTAGTTTAAGTTATTTCTGTATTATGTTAAACAGTTACATTTATTTAAATAATGTTAGTTGTGATTTGTTAATTATTTCTCCCATCTTCTCTCTACTCTCTCCTGCTCTATATCCTGTTCCTTTATAGTTATTTTTAAATTTAGATTTGGTAAGTGTTGTTAAATGATTGTTTTCTCTTGCATCTCTCTACTCTACTTTTTTATCTCTCTCTCAACCACCCTCTTTAGTTTAGATTTATTTTGTGCACTTAGTTTTAATATCACCACATTATTTTCATAAATAAAAAATCTAAGGTTTTCAATTCTAAAATTTTTTTTCCCGTGGATTTGACTCGGTCTCACCACTTAACTATTGTTAAAATATTTTGTGCAAATCGATAAATTTTAAGATTATTTGCCACGTGTTTAACGACGCATTTGTGGGCTATCAGTCGCCTTCTCAGATAGAGAACGGCTTGGCGACCTGTTCGGAGTTTTCCTTCGGCTACGACTCTGTTTCTTGGCGCATGTGCTGTTCTTAGCACGGTCTTACTCTAGTCTTTCGCCTGGTGCTAGGCACTTGTGGGCTTGTCTGTTGAGATGTTGTTACCGTTACCTGGACCCTCAATTCCTGCGCGCTTGTTGAGGGAGTTCTCCGGGCAGCGAGTGAGCTCGAGTTTATGTACTCTGGTAGCAGAGGGGAAAATGATGGGGACAACGGTGTAGAGTTGTTTGCAGAGCTCTCTTAATTGAGATTGGGATTCCGAGGTGGTTTTGTGCTCTTTCAACGTAGATCAACTAGTCCTTCACACTGCCTCACTCTACTTGGTTCCAGTGCCATTTAGAGGGGCCAGACGTGGGACCGTAGTCCAGCCAGACTACAGCAATTGTGGTTACTTTAGTTCCACGTCTCACTCTGACAGGAGATGCTAGACATGAACTGGTGGTCGAGGATAAGGTGCGTGGCGCACCTGACCAGTTGACTAGTGGTAGTTGTTCTGTGGCTAGTGTCCTTGTTCAGGCAGTTGTTCACTGTCTCTATTTTCAGTCTTGGGTTCTTCCCCGTCCCGTGGTTTACACGGGTTTTCGGTCCTGACATTTGGTTTAGATCGATGGCCGTGTTGTTACTTTAGGCTTCCGCACTTACTCTGTTAGTGGAATAGATTTACTTACTTTATTTTAGTTATGCATACATAATATCTATTCTGCTGTTAGAACCAATGGGAGATTGGTAGTCCCTACTGAGCTTCTTCGCGAAGTTCATTCTCTCCTTTTCAGGTGAGACTTCACAGCAGTACCCTCCGTGGTGGGCTGAGGGATGGGGCCGTAGTAGACGGCATCTACCGTGAGCAGTGTTCTCATCATACTTGTTTCGTCATCCTCGGGGTATGCCCCTAAGTGATATGTTATTCTCTTTTTATTTTTGCACTTGTACTTTGTTTACTTTGGGACTATACTAGAGTTGCACTTGTGTTGGACGTTTTTCCTTCACTTGTTGGTACATTTTGGTGTTGTTGTTATTACTTACTCCCGTTACATATCTTGTTAGACTGGTCCGTTAGTCCTTCCGGGTCTTCGGATCCGTGGGTGGCGGTGCCGACGGTCGGATTCTCGATGGGAGCTGGGGGCCCGGGCATCGGGGCCGTTACACTATTCATGCTCCACTTCATGTCAACCATGCACTTAACATTTATTTTCCTCTTATGATGGGAATTAAAATTTAAAAACTACCAAACGAAAGTGTGTAAAGGGTTGAGATAAAAATGGCCATACAGATGATCTAGAGAAAGTAGAGTAGAAAACCCCGGTCCTTTCTTAATTAATCTTACGAGCTCAAAACAAAGGGACCGTAACATCAAGTAGTATGTAAAAAGGATTGACGGGCTAACTAGTAAAGACAAAGCAAATATAAAGGCTTAAAAGTGAAAAAACTTGTTTTTCGCTGTGTGTTTTGTTACATACGGGAGAAATATTTAATGTGCACTAAGATGAGTACATTCAATTGAGTTGTGTTATCTTGATCTTGAGGTTTTAAAAAATAAGGATGAAAAGATGTTAAATGTCCCAAAGTTAAGATGACACAATCTTATTTGATGTACCCACCTTAATGAACACTAAATATTTCTCTTGTTTAGAGAGAAGTTATAAGTGAGGAAGCAGAAAGAGGGAAAACTGGAGAAGGCAGAGGCGCTTGAGAACTCAAAACTAACTTTAAAGAACACCAAAACAGAAATAGTACTAGAAGATCACTTTATTCAATAATCAAAGTCTATCTCTTCCCAAAATACAATAGCACACTCAATCATATAGTTCGAGGGCTGAAAGCTTATTTGAAAAGATTGGATAGACTAAAGACTAAAAGACCTCACTACATAATTTGCCCTCAGAGGAACGAAACCACAGTCTGATCGAGTAACCGCAAATAAAATAAAATAAAATCTATCGAGGCTGGTCGAAATCCAATAATGTCCGACTCGTGCCCCATCTCAGGTTCTCAGACCAATATGATACTTGGAAACCTTCGATCCTCTAGACAAGAGTACGTATAGATATCTATAGGCGCGACAGGGTAACATTTAGTAGGATCTAGAGACAACTCGCAGGCACAACCATGCCTGATGCCGTCCCGTCTGCGTGCTTGCAATAGGACATGGCCGGTTTGTTCTTGTATGTTAGCTTTATGTCCTGCAGTTCGATCCCTCTGCATGGGTGGCTGGGGCTGCAGTCGAAGCTCACTGCTACCTCCGTCGCCGACGTCCCCTTGATGTCGCGATACTCCACTTGGCTGATCTTTATCCCAGAATCCTGCATTAAGAATCAGAAGAAGAAGTACAACAAGAAGAAGAAGAAGAAGAGAAGGAGATGTTAGATAGCTGTGGCTTAATGGCTTGCCCTGCCGAAAGAATTTATATAATTAGCTCCCTGGATGAGGGGATCAGGGGAGATGGGTGCTTAATTTGCGGTGGGCTATAATATACCTGGTTGGGGCAACCCTTGTTGCCCGGGCAGTAGTTCTGGTCGATGACGATGGGGTTCTGGACGTCCTTCATGACGGCATGGTAGAAGAACACGCCATTGACGAACCCGTTACTCTCCCTCCCCCATGTCTTGATGCGCACACCGTTCTGGGTTCCCGTAAAGACCGCCGTCTTCAGCGTAATGTTCTGCACTCCGTCCTCCTGAAGCGAGTGCCCCAAGCTCCCAATGCTGTGTAACGAACCGAGAAGAGCACCATCCGGCAGAGGAGACGACCCGGTTAGCTCATATTTAATTAATTTCGTGCATGAAAGAGAGAGGGAGAAAGAGGGCGGGGGGACATCGAGCAGTCACCTGACACCATGGCCGGGGCCGCAGGAGATGCGCTCGACCCACATGTCGGTGGTGCCGGGGCCGATGGAGATGCAGTCGTCGCCTGTCTTGATGGTGGCGCGGGTGATGGTGATGCCCGAGGACATCTGCACGTGGATGCCGTCCGTGTTGGGGCTGCTCTCCGGCGCTATAATCTTCCCACCTTTCACTGCCACGCGCTCAGAACCAAAGATGGCGATGTGGAAGAGCTTGCTATTGATCGAGGTCAGCCCGTTGATCTGCACATTCTTCGAATGCCCAATACCTAGGGACTGCAAAGGGTTCCATATAACCCAAAACATACATTTAGCTATATGCCTCTTCATTTCTTCAGACGAAAACATGTAAATTTGTGATGCTCAATCATGTGGCATTGTAAATTTCTTTGGCGTTTGATTTATTTCCCTGTCAGGCAGTGCTGCGTGTTTTTTGAGGTACTGTGTGAGTGTGGCAAAAGTTCACCTACGTTGTGTCCTAGCGGGCAAGATCCGCCGGCCTCCTTGCAAGCCCACAGGGCTGCCCCTTGTCCGTCGAGTGTCCCGCCGGAGATCTCTAGACCATCCACACGTTCGACGCCTATCCACTGTGAGGACTTGTCGTCATAGCTCGACGGAGCCACCAAAGTCCCCTGGATCCAGAGCTTGATGGTGTTGTTACACGGGCCATTGAGCACGACCGGTTTGAGTAAAAACCTGCCCTTTGGAACGTTGATTGTCGAGGGATTCCTCGAGCTGCAGGCGGTGCTCCACGCTCTGAGGAGCGCGTTGGAGGAGTCCGTCTTCCCATCAGCACTGGCGCCGAAGTCCACAATGTCATATGCTGCTTTTGCAACTGGGAAGACGAGGGAGAGGGAGCTCAAACACGGGAGGAGGAGGAGGAGGAGAAGAAGGTCCATAGCCTTCGACATTTGGGCTCTGCGCGTGTCCTGATATCCTAGTCAAAGGACAAGCAGTAGAGGGGGTGTAGTACTTGGTCTGGAGGCCGGCAACTGGAGAGTGGGTGCAGGAGAAAGTTGGTGGTAGCATGCAGTTATGGCCGTTGGCGGGTATTTATAATAGGACAATACCCCTAGGATCTTGTGTACTTAGCAATTGCGCACATAGCGGACTTGTGGAAAGCTTTATCTGAACATTTAGTTTTACGACGTCTTCTAACGTGCATAGCGGTAGTAAGCTTGATGGATGATGTGGCAACTTAGGCAGCACGTTTAGTTCAGGGATGAAGATCATGTGTGGTAACGTCCACGATGCCATTTCCATCATGGTAAATCTGCACGTCATCTGTTCATGATGAGAAGTATTTTTTTCACATATTAGGGGGTGGGGGAGTTTTAACTTTTACACGATGTTAGACATATGTAAGTGAAATTTATTAAATATCACGTCAATACGATCGAATCTTATGTCTGAAGTAGATAATATATTGATTTCTCAACCGTCATATAGGATGCGATTGCATGCGATCCAGTACCCTCTTCCAAGTGAAGGGTCTCCTCTAGCTAATGGGAGCTGCCACAGCCCCATGGTACGTTGTCACTTGCACGGAGATACTTCCCCCATCCACTCTCCTTTCACTGCGTCCGTGGTACTTAATTAACCTTCTTGCAGATCTGATGCTCAGCACGCCAAGCCATGCGTGCAAACGGTGGGCGATGTACATATATGAACGGGGCTGTATAAACAATCTTGTTACATGGAAGGAGATCAGTGTTTATAATAAGTGAGGTCCGCTGGTTTCATAAGTCCCGGAAGAGTGAAGCCACATGTGGATGAAGTTTCCGAACTTGCGTTTTTCTCAGGTTAGTTTGAGATTTCACATGGATGATGCGAGCAAAGAAAATATGTGCCAGGTTCATTATAAAAGAGTTTGCATGATTGATGAGAAAGGGATCTGTTTCCCGAGAAATAACTTGGACATGCAAGGGCCACGAAGGTGCATGCATGCATGGTGGATGTACAGACGCCAATTACATATATGCATCGAACAGAAGACCGTGCCTTTCCTTCCAATATTGGGAAAAGTGAGATGTATGTGAGACTTCCCTTAGCTTGTACGTACTTATCCCTACAGATCCCTATGATCTTAATCTTATCTTCATCTCTGGATTACCCCGAACACGCATATATAGTTCCTGAATTTGATGGTTTGGAGCACCAGACACCACACAGTAAATTAGCCTTACAGATGAAGCGATATATAGCTAGCTGACCTCAAAAGAAAGCCATCCGGTTCAAGTATACATATAACACGGCGCCTTGTTAGTACATGCATGCACTGAACTCTGCTCCGATTAAAATGATGCAGTTAATGATTATATATATATGATGGAGTGTTGACTAGTTTTAGAATGGACTTTGACAACAATTAACTTGATATATAATGGGGGCGGGGTTCATGATTGTTCAATTTGATATATATATTTTGAGAAATGCTACGCTCCCGGCTAGCCGGGAGCGCAGCATGCGCTGGAGGGGCTGCGCCCCTCCGCGCGGCCGCCGCGTGGAGGGGGCGGGCCCCAGCGCATTAAATACCTTTTTTTTTACATACAAATGATGTATTTGTGCACACAAATACACAAATATATCATTTGTGTGCACAAATTGTAAAAAAAAAAAAATGTCACATCATGTTATGGGGCCCGCCCCCTCCACGTGGCGGCCGCGCGGAGGGGCGCGGCCCCTCCGGCGCATGCTGCGCTCCCGGCTAGCCGGAAGCGTAACATTTCTCATATATTTTGGGGCAAACTTGGACGGAAAGGTGCTTGGGCTGGCGGATTGCAGGCGACTTAACGTACTTTATGTACTCCTTGGATTGAAGACCAAACCACATGTACACCGGGCATCGCGCCCGTGGCCATGCACGTCCTAGCTAGATTAATCTGAGATGGATTCGAAGAAGACAGAAAAACAATACCGCAGATGACGCTAGAATATTACATGTCTTCACAGGTACAGAAAAGCTTATGTTGCATGGTACGTACAACCGTCTTAACTGTCATGTTATGATTGCTCACCGGCCAATGCAAAACCGATAAATTAACAAGATTAAACGGTGGAGCACTTCCATTCGCCGAACTGTGATCACAATCTTTTAGAATACTCTTATTTCTACTTTCTTATATAAAGAGTGACCTGCTTTACTAACGGGAGGAACCCAATGTGATGTAGAGGGAGTACCTTAATTAGCTAGAGAGTATATATATGAAGGCACTAGTAGAGATACAGTATTCTCATATCCGAATACCTGCCTTCTCCTGGGATTAAATCTTCCCACGAATAGCTTTCGGTCTTCCGATTCCTCCTGATTCATCTGCCATGTCAGGGAAGAATTATGCAGTCACCTAATTTTGCTCGACTTGATATATATACCATAAATATATGGTCCCACGTTTTATTGATTATTTCTACGAAATTCTATATATTTTCCATATACAAAATTAAGAGACCAGCTACCTACCTCTTAAGAGTCGTACATGTACTGTCTCTGTACGAGTGCTTCAACAAATAGGTTTCACACAAAAAATCAGTTTGTGATAACTGGATGAGTGGCCCCTCGACATCGTGGCAAGGATCCATATCCCGTCTTTATAATATGTGACTAGTCGCCGTTTGCAACACCGCGCCGCGGAAGAAGTGGAAAGGGAAAATGGTTTAGTAAGTAATATATTAAAATAACACATCAATTAAAATACATCATAATCTCATTATTTATGAGAGAAATATTTTTAACTTTTTATTTCAATTATTGATGTGGCACAATTTTAATAGTGATATTATTTTAATATATTACTAAATGATGTTACAAAATTATTTATCAAGTGGAAATCGGCGGGCATCGTCGTTCTTGCTATGCCGCAAAGGATTTGAAAAAAGAAAAAAAAAGGTGGAATCAACATCCGGTCCAACTTCAAAGTCCCTCTTTAATTTCCGGTTTATTAACCGGCCAACTGTGGGAATGGGAAAAATTTTAACTCTTAAATATCTATTTATCATGTTTTCTCATATTTCTCATGGGTACACGCGTATTACTAATCCAAATCTCGTCGAATGTCACTTGGGCAAGAGTGACGTGAGATGAATCGGCAATTCGCGCAGCGCGGGTGTGCCAGTCACCGAAGTGACAACCAATTGGTTTGCCTCCGAGAGTCGGAAAACTTTGAGTCTATTGTGCGCGCCGTTTGACTTCGTCAAACGAAAGTGGGGTGTCGGGTCCTGGACCAAAATCCCGCCGTTGCATAAACGCAACGACGTTAATTACATCCCTCTGGGAGGGAAAACCCTTGATTAATCGCCAAAATTAGAAAGCCTTATGGCCTTGGATACGGAGACATCCGATGAAAAGTGCAACTCAAAACTAGGCCGGAGTGATAAACAGACACGATGCCTATTCGAGGTTGCCGGGTCTTTTAATTAGATGTGATTGAGTCTTTTTACCCATTTGCCCATTCATTCTTTTCATTGACATGAAAACAGTCTTAATTCGGTCTTTTACTCTTTTGAAAACTTGAGAGAGTCTTTTATTTGTTTGGAAAAGTTCAATTTGACAGTTTGTTCTTTTATAAAACATGAGATGGCCCTTTGTCATTTGTTGCTTGAGAAATGTTCAATTTGATCTTTTGTTTCTTTTACCATGAAAAGGGTGTTTGGTTCTTTTGAAAACATGCAAGTGGCAAAAATGAGCCATTTGCTCCTTTGATTTTTTATGTCAAAAAAAAGGGTTTCAATTTGTTCTTTTGTTTCATTTGAAACTTGTAAAAATATGAGCTGGTCTATTTGCTTACTTTTACCTTTATCATGAAAAGATTTTTGATTTGATCTTTTGCTCTTTTAAAACATGTGCAACGCGAAATTTTTCGATTTGCCCATTTGCCATTGTTATAATGAAGCATTCCCTCCATTAACTCTCTTATTCTTTTGAAATGTGTGCAACGTGGTTCTATTCGCGATTCGGCGCCACTCCATTGGACCTCGGGGGTTTCTTTTAAGAGAGGAAAAATGACCCTTGCCGATTCGACCTTCACGGCGCAAATCCGGAAGCATCTCCCCTTATCCTGGTTGATAGGGGGAGAGCACGGTACACACCCACAAAAAATGGAGGCAGTACCCAAAGAGAGGGTGTATGTCGAATAACGACATAACCCTAATGGCACATGGCACCAACCCCCAAGGCAAGCCTTTGGTGGGGGTGGGTATCACCATGACCACACAAATACCGATCGGTAAGTGAAGCATGTGCGGGCCCATATGCCCGGGCATAGACATCACGTTGTCTAACCCGGATTTAAATGAGCTTCTCATCGGTCCATTGTCCATTTCCTTGGCTTGAACCCCATGAAGCATGGCTTAGCTTCCATGGTCTGGCCAAGGGTGGGTAGCTGGCTGCCGAATCGGCAGGCCTGTTCAGGGCTGCCGAATCAGAGGGCCACCACAGAACTGACAGCTGAAACCCTTCTCTTATGAGCAAAGAGCCAACATTTTTTGAAGTTAGTCTCACTCATGTAAAGGGGGTGGTTCTGGGCCCAAAGGCAGGCTTATTGGGCTATCCATTACAGGTGCTCAGTATGGGGGCATGAGTGTTATATGCTCAACCCTTGGCTTGCAAATGGACATCCCCTTAAGCATGAAATCCCTTAATGGGCCATTTAGAGCCACAGAAACCTGAACCTTAGAGAGGCCCAAAACAGTGATCTAATGGGTCTCTTGCAAGGGATGCTAAGCAAGAAGGCATGGGCATTGGTTGCCCAACCTCTTAGCTAGCAAAATGGAAGCATTTTTTAAGGCAAATGGGCCCATTTTGGGGCGGTTTGACAGTGCCAATCTGAACTATTGAGGGGCCGAAATAGAGGGTTTTAAGGGGTCTTTTGCATGCAATGCCAAGCTTGGAGCATGGGCATTGATTGCCCAACTCATTTGCTTGCAAAGGGGGCATGTCCCCAAGATGAAATGCACTGAAATGGGCCATTATGGACAGTAGAAAACCTGCACTTTTCAGGGTCGAAACAGCAAGATAAAGGGTCTCTTATATAGAATGCTAAGCAAGAAGGCATGGGTATTGATTACCCAACCTCTTAGCTAGCAAAGGGGTATGTTCTAAGGGTGGAAAGCATATGGAATGGGTCTTTTAAACATCAGAAAATCTGAACTCTTTTGAGGGGAAAACAGTAAGGAAGACCTCATTCATGAAGGCCCAAACAGTGAGAAAGACCCCTCTCTTGAAGACATACAATGGGCCCATGTAGACTCCAAGAGAGGGGGCGGCCCAAGCATTGTAAGGGGACTGTTTAGGGACCTTAGAACAGTCAAAACTTCTCATAAATGGGGTGAAAGAACAGTGGGCAAACCTCCCATTCCTTTAAGGAAAAACCATGGGAGATTTGTTCTTCAAGGGGCCCAAAGAAGGCCCATTAAGCCCCATCCTTCCAAGGCCTCATTTGTTGGGGCATGGAGGGATATGGAGGTCTCATATGTGCTCTTTGGGATGAGAGGAGGTCCACCATGTAAAAGATAGCCCCTCTCCATCCCGTAGCTTTTTATGGCACCAAAACAACAAAAAAGAATTTAAAACCCACACATGCATTAAATGCAAGAAAGGAGGAATGGTGCATCATAAAACACAAAGGACAAAAGAAATGCCTCTTGTTCTATTGATAAGAAGAAGAAAGGGAGTACAAAGGACAAAGGAAAGAACCAAAGAAGAAGGGGGAAAGGGAATCCCACGCAAGCCTCACATCTCTCCTCTCTTCTCTCTTTCTCATCTCATGACAAGACCACTCATCAATGTAGCTCTCTCTCTTCTCTTCTTTATCTTCTTCTCCTTTTTCTATTCACCTTCTCTTCTTCTTCCTTTGGAAAAAGGGTCTTCACGGGTGGGAAAGAGCTTGGAGGAGGGAAGGAAAGTTGCAGCAACAGCAGCCCGTTGGAGAAGAGAAGGACCCCTCTTCCTTGCTCCTTTCTTGCTAGAAACCCAAGCCAAAGCCCCTCCTCTTCCTCTGTTCACGCAAGGCCCCTTTTGAATCTCTTTTTTGGCCTCTTCCAAGCTTCTAGAAAACCCACCAAAAGTAGGCCCTTTCACCTCTTACAAATGCTTTTTACTTTTTCCATTTTAGGCAACACCTTTTGGGAGGTGTTGCATTTGCTTAATCTCACCCCCTTGCATGGGGTGAGATGGGCTTGGGCCAATGGAAGTCTTGGGCTTTAGTAGATGGGCCTTGCAAGTGGACCATTCAAATGGCTATCTCTATGTTATGTAGAAGAGTTGGGCCGGCCATGAATGGACCCATTATAAATTTTAAGTGTCCACAAATGCCCCCCACCCGCGGGTGGTGCGAGAGGACACGCAAAGCGACATCCGCGGGTGCACTGTAGTTCGCTCGACTATTTATACTGACACAAGCAGGTCTGATAGTCCATTCGGGGTCCTTTGCTTCTATTTAATGATGTTACCCGTGGGTGACGAACGCATGCCTCTCTTGATGGGCAATTGAGGACCCTTTTCTTTTTCATTTTCTCTCTTGTACGGGGCCAAGGTGATTCGGCAGGGTTTGCTCGGCTGGCTGGGGGATGTCGATTCGGCGACCCTGCCGCTCGATTCGGCGGGACTTCGCGAGTCTGCTCTTCACGGGCATAGCATGTACATCTTTTTCGAACTATGTTGTTTTCTGCTCCATCCTTGCTTGGCCTCTTATCTCTTCTTCTTTTCTTTAGACCCCTCACGGGTTGATAGTCTTGAGGTGATGGCCGCGATTTGGCGGCACACTCCCACGAATCGGCACATGGCTCTCACAAGTCGATGGAGCATGGAATGGTAAGCTTGATTTGATGCAGTTGACGAATCAATATGAAGCTCCCCGAGTCGGTAGGCTCAAAGTGGTAGCCGCGATTCGGCGTGGCCCACGCTAGTCAGCAGGGGCTCGCGAGTCGCGAGTTGATAAATAGACCCGACGGGGTAATGAAGACCATTGAATTGACGACCTGCTCAAGATCTTGTGGCCTTCATGAGTCGGCCAACCATTGTGTCAATTGAATTGCATTGGCCTATTGTATGAGCCAATGGGGCATGCTGGCCTGCCATATGATCTAGTGGCCCTTTCTAGACCCAATAAGCGACCTTGCTGGTTCCTTTCTTCTGAACCGTCTTACTGACTGGTTCCCCTGAATGTGCCACAATCTGAGCATGCAGTAGCGTTGAGGTCTTAGAGGAAGTAGACAGCTTCCACATCGTTGATGCCGACTGTGACGACCATACTACCGCTTTGGAGATCTTGTAGCCCTCATCAGTGCCGCCTTGCTCATAGCTGGATTAACCTGCTCTTGTCTTCCTCTTTGAACTTTTGTTGTGTCTGGGTATCGACAGATTTCTTCCAGAAAACTGGTTCTATGAGTGTTGACCAACTTAGCCGTTTGTCGACGCCTGCTCCATGAGGTGTTGACAGATTCAATTGAAGTGTGCCATGTGTCGACACTTGCTTTTCTGATTGTCGCCCGACTCTCTCAGAAATTTCCTTTGAGGGGCTTGGAAGTTATCGGAAATGACCTCATGTATAATGACATTTCACTTCATCGCATAAGAGATAGAACTCCGACTGGCATGAAGATAAGCTTTGACTTGCAATGGCACGAAGGCGAGCTTTAACTGGTATGAAGAAGAACCTCGGCTGGCATTGGCATGAAGGCGAGCTTTGGCTGGCACTGACGTGAAAATAAGCTTTGCTTGCCGAGTACCACTTCTGTCAGGATTTCATTTCTAGAGACTTGAAGCCTGCTTGTCTTTGACATGTGTCTTTAATCGATTTTTTTATTTTCACATTATCGAATTGAGCGCCCTTTCAGGTTTTCACCCAATCCGACCCCCTCTTGCTTTTGCCTACGCGCCCTTTCGGGTTTTCACGTAGCAGGGTACCCAATTTTGCCCATGGCGCCCTTTCGGGTTTTCGCCATGACCGGGTTCTAGCTCTTTTTACCCTTGTCCAGGGGAAACCTAAACAAGTCCAGCGAGGCACCTCTATTTTAAGCCTCTTTTTTTTTACATATATATACTATAAAGAGAGATTCACGAGTGGGATATAACTCGATCACCAATCATACCATGATGTTGGTAGATGGTGTGAGGTTACTGGGTTGATTGCAAAATGGTGACCTAGAGAACCTATGCGCTGGCTTCAACAAGGGTTCTGAAAGTAACATCTAATGGCCAGCCAAGGCAAGAAGTCAAGGCTGAACTTTATTTGGAGTTTTGAAATGGCAGTGGTATCTATCCTAGGGTTCTAGAGAAGCATAAATGACAAAGACAACTTGACAAGAAAGTGCCTTTCTAGATTTAGGGAAAGCATAACAAAAGGAAGGTTCACTTGGGGGAGCATGGATAGAACTCCCTCTTCTTGCAACTCTTTTTTTTACACATTTTTTTTTTTAACCACATTACTGACCCAAGCGCCCTTTCGGGTTTTCACCGGAGTCAGCCCCTTCTTGCTTTTGCCCACGCGCCCTTTCGGGTTTTCACGTGGCAGGGTTCCCAATTTTGCCCACGACGCCCTTTCGGGTTTTCATCGTGGCCGGGTTTTTCTTGTCCTTTTTACCCCTACTCGGCAGTGAAACCAAAGTAGGTCCGACGGGCATCTCTATTTTTAGCCCTTTCATTCATTCATTTTTTTTAACACGAGTGTCAAGGTTGTTGACACCTGCTTCATGACCTGCGGACTACTCCATTGGCCTGGTTTTATCTTCAAGTGACACCAGTTGTATCGGCGCCGTCGGCTTCAGGACCCACGAACGACTTCGTCGGTCTGGTTTCATCATCAGTCGTGTCGACATCATCAGCTTCAAGACCTACGAATGACTTCGTCGACCTAGTTTCATATTCTTGAGACGTCGGTCATGTTGACGTCGACAGCTTCAAGACCCACGAATGACTTCGTTGGTCTGGTTTCATATTCAGGTGACGCCGTTTATGTTGACGTTGACAACTTCAAGACCTACGGAAACTCCGTCGGCCTGGTTTCATCATCAGGTGACGTCGTTTATGTTGACGCCATCAGCTTCAAGACCTACGGGAAACTCCGTCGGCCTGGTTTCATCATCTGGGGACGTCGGTTATGTGGACGCCATCAGCTTCAAGACCCACGAATGACTTCGTTGGCCTGGTTTCATCATCTGGGGACGTCGATTATGTTGACGTCGACAGCTTCAAGACCCACGAATGACTTCGTTGGCCTGGTTTCATCATCAGGTGACGTCGTTTATGTTGACGCCATCAGCTTCAAGACCCACGAAGGACTTCGTTGGCTTGGTTTCATCTTCCAGTGACATCGGTTATGTTGACGTCATCAGCTTCAAGACCTACGGGAAACTCCGTCGGCCTGGTTTCATCATCTGAGGACGTCGGTTATGTGGACGCCATCAGCTTCAAGACCCACGAATGACTTCGTTGGCCTGGTTTCATCATCATGGGACGCCGATTATGTTGACGTCGACAGCTTCAAGACCCACGAATGACTTCGTTGGCCTGGTTTCATCATCAGGTGACGCCGTTTATGTTGACGCCATCAGCTTCAAGACCTACGGAAAACTCCGTCGGTCTGGTTTCATCATCTGGGGACGTCGATTATGTTGACGTCGACAGCTTCAAGACCCACGAATGACTTCGTTGGCCTGGTTTCATCATCAGGTGACGCCGTTTATGTCGACGCCATCAGCTTCAAGACCTACGGGAAACTCCGTCGGCCTGGTTTCATCATCTGGGGACGTCAATTATGTGGACGCCATCAGCTTCAAGACCCACGAATGACTTCGTTGGCCTGGTTTCATCATCAGGGGACGCCGATTATGTTGACGTCGACAGCTTCAAGACCCACGAATGACTTTGTTGGCCTGGTTTCATCATCTGGTGTTGGAATTGGTGACCTGCGATGAATTGGAATGGCCAACAATCAGGGGCAATCTATTTGGAGGTATAAGGTTAGACACCTTTTCTTTTTTAATGGTTGGCAAATTCCGATTTGAAAAATGAGTTTAAACTCATGAAGGCATGGAAGCCCGATTTAAAATTGTGAGGACGTGAAAGTCCGATTTGAAATCATGAGGGCGTGGAGCCCGATTTTTTTTGAAAGATGTGGGCACAAAGGCCCAGTTTGAAATCATGGGGGCAGAGAAGCCCGATTTAAAATTGTGAGGACATGAAAGTCCGATTTGAAATCATGAGGGCGTGGAAGCCTGATTTTGAAAGATGTGGGCACAAAGGCCCAGTTTGAAATCATGGGGGCAGAGAAGCCCGATTTAAAATTGTGAGGACATGAAAGTCCGATTTGAAATCATGAGGGCGTGGAAGCCCGATTTTGAAAGATGTTGGCACAAAGGCCCAGTTTGAAAGCACGAGTTGGAGTTTTGAAACATGGGCTTCAACACGTGACTGAAAAATATGAATTTTAAGATATGATTGGCAAATTGTCAATTTTGAAATATGTCTTTTGAAATATGATTGGAAAATTATCAATTTTGAAATATGTCTTTTGAAATATGATTGACAAATTGCCAATTTTGAAAGGTGTCTTTTGAAACATGATTGACAAATTGCCAGTTTTGAAATGTGTCTTTTGAAATATGATTTTTTTTGAAATCATGAGCGTCAAGCTTGCCGATTTGAAAACATGACTTTTGAAAGTATGATTGGCGACTCGCCAATTTAAAATATGAGTCCTTTTGAAACATGAATGGCAAGCTTGTCGAATTTAAAATATGATTTTTTTGAAAACATGACAGGCGAGACGCCACTTTTGAAATGTGAGTTCTTTTGAAATCATGAATGGCAAGCTTGCCAATTTTAAAATATGATTTTTTCTTAAAATGATTGGCGAGACGCCACTTTTTAAAATATGAGTTCTTTTGAAGTCATGAATGACAAGCTTGCCGATTTGAAAACATGACTTTTGAAAATATGATTGGCGATACGCCATTTTTGAAAATATGAGTTCTTTTGAAATCATGAATGGCAAGCTTGCCGATTTTAAAATATGAATCTGTTAAAAACATGATTGGCGATACGCCATTTTTTTTTTTTTTTAATATGAGTTTTTTTGAAATCATGAATGGCAAGCTTGCCGATTTTAAAATATGACTATTTGAAAACATGACTGGCGAGACGCCACTTTTGAAATATGAGTTCTTTTGAAATTATGGGTGGCAAGATTGCCAATTTCAAAATATGAGTTTTGAAAATATGATTGACAATTTGCCAGTTTTTTTTTTTTTTTAAATGCAGATGACATCGGAATAAGGATAAATCCTTCGTCAACTTTATTAAGGATCCGGAAAAAGAATATGCACTCAAAAATCCGGTAAGAAAATCCATGTATGAATATGTACATAAGCGGTGAAAGCCCGATGCATACGAATATGCGGGCTCATATCATCGCCCTGCAGAAAATATGCAATTTTGCTGAGGTATTATTTGTCGCAGAACCATAGTCCGACTAGCGGTATGGCTGGCCTCTTTATTATTTTTTTTTGCTGCTCGTCATTGACGATAATACCTCAGGTGGCCCTGAAAGAGCCAATTGAGACCGCCTCGATGATCGGGTCACATGCTGGGTGGTCGGTGTGACCACCTCAGCAAGCTGCTTCCTTTGCTCTTTTTTTTTTTTTTTTTTTTTGTCATTTTTTTCTTTTTTTTTTTACTCATTCTTTTTTTGTAACTATTTTTCTTGTCATTCTTTCTTTTCTCTTTTTTTTGAATGAACATTGACATCCATGGACGTTACATATGTGATGAACACATGTCCCTGGAGTAACTCATTTTTTGATGAGCTGATCCTTGCTTGCTTGCTTGTGATCGGCCGAAGATCTCGAAGTTCCCCCAGGGTGTACGAGCTTCATCTGTGCATCGAGCCTCTTGAGTTGCTTGTGCTTTTCTAGCTCGTATATTATAGCGTGCATCTGCCCCAGATTGCTCGGTGCAAGTTGTCATATGCTTTTCTTTTCTATTGCATTGGAGCCCCATGAGATCGCGGCGGGTACACCAGGTACTCGCCCACTTGCAGTTCTCCTTTTCTTATCAAGGACTCAATTTGATCTTTGAGGATATAGCACTCCTCTGTAACATGTCCTGGCAGCTGATGATATAAGCAGAACCGAGGATCGTCCTTCTTCTTGATGTCTTCCGGCTTTTTAGGCTCGAGTGGGACAATTTTGTTATGTCGTTGTGCCCATTCAAAAAGAACCTGTGTCTTATCTTTTGGGAAGGAGTAAGGCTTCTACAACTTCTCTTGTAGCGGAATTTTCCTTCGCCTTGACAATTTGTCAAGTGAGGAACTGGCTTCCCCTTCAAAAACTTCTAGAGTCTGGACATGCCTCTTCCTTTGTCCAGTAGTATCAGCAGAAGAGTACTTGGCGAGGAATGCCTCAATATCAGTGGCAACATTATTCAGTCGATCGAACGTTCTGATGTCGATGCCACCCATTCTATTTAGAATCTCCTTTTGCAGGTTGTTCTTGCATATATTGACAGCCTCTTCTTCAGATAGTGGCTGCTTGTATTTTCTGCAGACGTTCATCCACCGCCGGATATAGTCTCGGGCTGGTTCCCCACCTCCCTGAGAAATGGCATGTAATTTAGTCGCCGAGATTGCTTCCTCAGCCATATTGGGGCACGCTTCAAATATCTTTTGCTTGCCTAGTCTGTCTGCCATGAGCTTGACATGACGATTTGAATATGTGCACCTGCTTGATAAGGACCTACAAGTTGTTGGCCCACGGGTCACATTTCTCATTGCCTTTGTATGGTGTATATCATGAACCCTAGGGCATGGAGCTGCACTGTCGCAGGGTGTAGTATTAATGCTACCACTCATCCCCGTCAACCTCATCAAACTATTCACCAGTGCTGGATCCGCCAAGCTTGGGCGGGTATGGGCCGATTGCATGGACACCCTCTCTATTTGTGGCTTTAGGTCAAACTCTTGGCCTTTTGTTGAATAGGTCTCCGGCCGCTTCGGAGTCATTTGATATGGATGTGTGAGCAAGATGCCCCCAATGTGGACTGGCATCGATTGCGACATTGCTGGCAGAATTTGGGATGGGCTGATGCTGCTTTGCAATTCTTCGACCAAGCCTCCCATTTCTTTTGCTGCCGACACATATGCCTCTTTTTCTTGAATCTGCTTTCTCAGCATTTCAATCTCCATTTGGTATCTTTGCGATTGAGCTACCATGACAGAATCATCCGCAGGTATGCGGGGAGTATTAGCCAATGGCTTAGAGCCGCATTCCTTTTTGATATTTGAGCAGGTCCTGTTTGGAACCTCACTGATGGGATTGCTTGGATCAGGTTCAATCCTTTCTCGTACCATTTGAGGAGCATGGGATGACTCAGACTGCTCCCTTAATGCCAGGAACTCAACAAAAGATGGTATTTTGCCCCCAGGTCCTTGATTTTTGTACACCTTCAGTGGAGGTGGAGCTTGCATTTCTTGGATCTCATGCTCTGGAATCTTATAAGATGCTTCTCCCCTGAGAATAGTCGTGCGATTCATCAGAGGTAGTTTTTCCCATCTTCTTCTAGATTTGTCATAGACTCAGGGTTCGACGATCTAGTCTGATTCGCCCCATTGGAATTATCGTTGATCTCTTCCCCCTCACCATGTTTGGCCATACCTGCCAAGGGTGATATAGTGTTGCAGGAAAGAGTAACAAACATTTTCTCCTCCTTCCTCTTGGATCTTCTATTTTTCCTTTCATGCTCTGTTGGTACTTGCCCCCAGAGCAGCTCTTCTCGGGGTTGAGACATTTCTTGTTCAGTTGCCTCTTCCAGCTTCATCATTTCTAGCTCCTCCCATGGTACATATCCTTGAAGCTGGACATGATGCCTTTTAGGTTGCTCATATTTGTCTGACTCATCTATTAATGCTTGCAACTGTTCAAGTGATGGGCTGCCCCCTCTGTACAATGGTAGAGGTGTCCGCCGCCTTCTGTTGCTAGTATTTCTCATGGAGATCACTTGGGGCTTTGCCAGATGCCATATTGGAGTGACAACTGGCAGAGATGGCTGAGGCATCATCCCTGGAGCGTGATTCTGTGGAGTAGGCTGTTCAGATGGCTCCCTCATTCCCCTTTGAGGCACCTTCTTCCAACTCTCTTGATTTCTAGCAGAGGCCAGGATATAATGTTCATAACTCATCTGCGTACTAGCTTCAAAAATCTCTTCCGACAGTTGTTGGTATAGTGATACCATGTTAGCTGTTGGCTGTCGAACAGGGGCTTCATGTGGTTGAGGTGGATTCACCTTATATTCTCCCATCTGTAGCTCCCCCTTCTTGATCAAAGACTCCATGATGTCTTTGAACACATAACAGTCCTCTATGTTATGTCCCAAGACTTGATGATATGGGCAAAATAGAGGATCATCTTTCTTTCCCGCTTCCTCGGGTCTTTTGGGTGTTGGAAATGTAATCTTGTTGTAATGAGTAGCCCATTCAAATAATGTTTTTGTTTTCTCCTTGGGGAAAGAGTATGGCTTCCTAAATTTGTCTTGGAGAAGCATATTCCGCCTTGGAGTCTTAGGCTTGGTGCCAGAAGACCCAACACCCTTCTGCTGTTCGAAGTTTTTTAGATCGACGGTGTTCGCCTCTTTTTCGACAGGCTTTTTATTGGCTGGCTTGTCCTTTTGTTCCATTGATGTCTTGTTGGGATATCTTGCCATGAAGGCTTCAATTTCTGCTGCCACATTGTTCAGCCTGTCGAATGACCGAATTTCCATCCCGATCATCCTTTCCAATAATTCTCTCTTCAGATTCTGTTTGCAAAGTTGCACCGCATCTTCTTGGTGGAGAGGGCGCTTGCATCTCATACTAAGGTTCCTCCATCGTTGGATATAATCCAGAGCTGGTTCATTGGCTCTTTGCTTTGTTGCATAGAGTTCAGCAGCTGTAACCTCCCTTTCTGCAATGTAGAACCTTTCTCTGAATTTCTTTTGCATATCTGTCCAGTCTAATATAGACCCTGCTGGCAGGCCAGAATACCATTCAAATGCTAGACCCGTCAAGGAGGAGCCAAAGAACTTTAGTAGGTAGGACTCATCAATGGCCAGGTCGCCCATCACATTGATGTAGTAGGCTATATGCTCTTTTGGGGATCCTTGTCCGTTGAATTTGTCGAACTTTGGAGGCTTAGTAATGCCCGGGGGCAGCCTCTTCGCGGCATGGTGCGCAGGGTAGGGTACCCTATATGCATCAAAGGCCATCTGTTCTCCATTGCCCCGTTCGGCGATTCTCATATCAATCATCTGCTCCACCATCAATTTGCTCATGGTGGTAGGGTCCACTTGTTGAGGATATAAGTGGGCCGGCTGATCGCTTGAAGCGTTGATAACGGCCACCAGTGGCACTGGGGGCGGCTCTTGATTTTCAAATTGCTGCTCAGGAATGTGAGCAGGCAAGGACTGTTGTTGTTGTTGCAGAAGGGACTGTTGCTGTTGCTGCTGTTGGAAGAACTGCGGCTGCAGGAGGGTGTACTGGGCCTGTGTCTGCTGTTGCTGGGCTACAGCCATAGGTGACTGTTGCAGTTGTTCATTCACTGTCCGCACGACAGCACGCTGGGCTGAGGCTTCAATTGACCCTAAGGTCCTTTGAGGAGTCTCCCCTGAGCCCTCAGCTTCTCGGGATGCATGTCCCTCAGTTTCTTTGCCTTTTATTTGACGCTTAAGCGCTTCGATTTCAGCTCGATATTGTTGTAGCAGCTCCAAGACGGCTGGATCTAGGGGTGCAACAGGAGGAATCTCTTGCGCTATGCCCCCAGAAGTCATTTCTGGTGGTGGTGGCGGGGGAATTTCATCGTTGCCCCCACTGCCTTGGGCGGTGACCACATTGGCACTGACCGCCATCATTTGCACTGCAGATGCATTTTCATGTCCATATGCGGCCGCCAGGGCTGCTGCCGCTTCTCTTCTCCTGGTGACAGCACCAGGTCTTTCTGCCAGTTCCATCAATTCTTCATTTCCAGTGGGTAGAGCTCCATATCGGCCCCGCACACCAGCCATGTGGCATGAAAAGATTTTGAGGCTCCCGTTTCGGTCTCTTTCGACCCTTCGGGAAGGAAAGGTCAACCTTTTAAAGACTGACGCCCAGGGTTTGACTTTCCCAGGCTGCTCATGATCGTGTTCACAAGGAACATCAATCTCATCAGTACTGCTCTCAGCTTCCGCCTGAGGAGCTCCTTTATCTCTTTGCATTCTCACTTGCTGCGGCGGGGCATTTACGAGATGGGGGATGCAGTTGTACACGACGTGTGTTGCCCCCTGCCGATCATATGTGGCTGAGAGCACCGGCACGGGAGACCTTTCCCGAATAGGTGGAATATAGGCAGACCTTCGAAGCTCAGCCTTCTTGTTGTGGAAACGGGCATACGCACATGCCCCCCCTTGCCGAACTCTGGCGTTGAAGCCCCTTGGTGGCCGATGATAGTCCGGGACCCTTTCAGTAATCACTTCTTTTGGTGCATTCTTTTCTAATGCAGGCCCTTCCAGCCTGGGCTTTTGCACTTTCCTAGGTCGCCAGACCTGTTTGAACTTGATGGGTTTTGGGGGCAGCTTGCCCTTGAAGGTGTTGTTCATTTCTCCTTTGCTTTTTAAAGCTTGGAAAGAGTTCTTTATGGGTACTGTCGGCATGACCCGTTTTGGCACAGCCTCGATTCTCTTTTCTTGCAAATGGATTCTTAGATCTCCAATTCGCACGCTTTTCCCTGAGGCAGAGACCCGTGCACGACGAGTGACGATGTTCTCAACCTCCTTTGCCCGTTGAAAGTGTCCGTTGGCTCTTTTCTCTTTGTTCTCATTGTGGTTGCCACGCCCCACATGATGCACGTGGCAACTTAGCTTTTCAGTGGTCTTTTTGACTCCGATCCTTCGCCCATCTTCAGCTTCGGCTTCAGCTCCAGCCTCTTTTTTGACTTTCGGGTGCAGGATGTCAACGAATGCGACCCCCAAGAAGTTGGTGAACTCCACGACCGAAGGGAAGCTCCCGAAGCGAGTTGGCACAGCCAGGTAGCCGTACCTGGCATGATCCTGAACGACCAGCGGCCCAAAGCGCACTCCAGCCATTATGCTGTTAGTACCTGTTAGTCAATTCAAAGCGATAGTCAGTATCAATTATGTAAGGCCACATGGCTTTCTATTCTGGCGAAGAGATGAAGGGAAGCTTGGTCCCACCGGGCGTGCCACGCTGTGGGAATGGGAAAAATTTTAACTCTTAAATATCTATTTATCATGTTTTCTCATATTTCTCATGGGTACACGCGTATTACTAATCCAAATCTCGTCGAATGCCACTTGGGCAAGAGTGACGTGAGATGAATCGGCAATTCGCGCAGCGCGGGCGTGCCAGTCACCGAAGTGACAACCAATTGGTTTGCCTCCGAGAGTCGGAGGGCTTTGAGTCTATTGTGCGCGCCGTTTGACTTCGTCAAACGAAAGTGGAGTGTCGGGTCCTGGACCAAAATCCCGCCGTTGCATAAACGCAACGACGTTAATTACATCCCTCTGGGAGGGAAAACCCTTGATTAATCGCCAAAAATTAGAAAGCCTTATGGCCTTGGATACGGAGACATCCGATGAAAAGTGCAACTCAAAACTAGGCCGGAGTGATAAACAGACACGATGCCTATTCGAGGTTGCCGGGTCTTTTAATTAGATGTGATTGAGTCTTTTTACCCATTTGCCCATTCATTCTTTTCATTGACATGAAAACAGTCTTAATTCGGTCTTTTACTCTTTTGAAAACTTGAGAGAGTCTTTTATTTGTTTGGAAAAGTTCAATTTGACAGTTTGTTCTTTTATAAAACATGAGATGGCCCTTTGTCATTTGTTGCTTGAGAAATGTTCAATTTGATCTTTTGTTTCTTTTACCATGAAAAGGGTGTTTGGTTCTTTTGAAAACATGCAAGTGGCAAAAATGAGCCATTTGCTCCTTTGCTTTTTTATGTCAAAAAAAGGGTTTCAATTTGTTCTTTTGTTTCATTTGAAACTTGTAAAAATATGAGTTGGTCTATTTGCTTACTTTTACCTTTATCATGAAAAGATTTTTGATTTGATCTTTGCTCTTTTAAAACATGTGCAACGCGAAATTCTTCGATTTGCCCATTTGCCATTGTTATAATGAAGCATTCCCTCCATTAACTCTCTTATTCTTTTGAAATGTGTGCAACGTGGTTCTATTCGCGATTCGGCGCCACTCCATTGGACCTCGGGGGTTTCTTTTAAGAGAGGAAAAATGACCCTTGCCGATTCGACCTTCACGGCGCAAATCCGGCAGCATCTCCCCTTATCCTGGTTGATAGGGGGAGAGCACGGTACACACCCACAAAAAATGGAGGCAGTACCCAAAGAGAGGGTGTATGTCGAATAACGACATAACCCTAATGGCACATGGCACCAACCCCCAAGGCAAGCCTTTGGTGGGGGTGGGTATCACCATGACCACACAAATACCGATCGGTAAGTGAAGCATGTGCGGGCCCATATGCCCGGGCATAGACATCACGTTGTCTAACCCGGATTTAAATGAGCTTCTCATCGGTCCATTGTCCATTTCCTTGGCTTGAACCCCATGAAGCATGGCTTAGCTTCCATGGTCTGGCCAAGGGTGGGTAGCTGGCTGCCGAATCGGCAGGCCTGTTCAGGGCTGCCGAATCAGAGGGCCACCCACAGAACTGACAGCTGAAACCCTTCTCTTATGAGCAAAGAGCCAACATTTTTTGAAGTTAGTCTCACTCATGTAAAGGGGGTGGTTCTGGGCCCAAAGGCAGGCTTATTGGGCTATCCATTACAGGTGCTAAGTATGGGGGCATGAGTGTTATATGCTCAACCCTTGGCTTGCAAATGGACATCCCCTTAAGCATGAAATCCCTTAATGGGCCATTTAGAGCCACAGAAACCTGAACCTTAGAGAGGCCCAAAACAGTGATCTAATGGGTCTCTTGCAAGGGATGCTAAGCAAGAAGGCATGGGCATTGGTTGCCCAACCTCTTAGCTAGCAAAATGGAAGCATTTTTTAAGGCAAATGGGCCATTTTGGGGCGGTTTGACAGTGCCAATCTGAACTATTGAGGGGCCGAAATAGAGGGTTTTAAGGGGTCTTTTGCATGCAATGCCAAGCTTGGAGCATGGGCATTGATTGCCCAACTCATTTGCTTGCAAAGGGGGCATGTCCCCAAGATGAAATGCACTGAAATGGGCCATTATGGACAGTAGAAAACCTGCACTTTTCAGGGTCGAAACAGCAAGATAAAGGGTCCCTTACATAGAATGCTAAGCAAGAAGGCATGGGTATTGATTACCCAACCTCTTAGCTAGCAAAGGGGTATGTTCTAAGGGTGGAAAGCATATGGAATGGGTCTTTTAAACATCAGAAAATCTGAACTCTTTTGAGGGGAAAACAGTAAGGAAGACCTCATTCATGAAGGCCCAAACAGTGAGAAAGACCCCTCTCTTGAAGGCATACAATGGGCCCATGTAGACTCCAAGAGAGGGGGCGGCCCAAGCATTGTAAGGGGACTGTTTAGGGACCTTAGAACAGTCAAAACTTCTCATAAATGGGGTGAAAGAACAGTGAGCAAACCTCCCATTCCTTTAAGGAAAAACCATGGGAGATTTGTTCTTCAAGGGGCCCAAAGAAGGCCCATTAAGCCCCATCCTTCCAAGGCCTCATTTGTTGGGGCATGGAGAGATATGGAGGTCTCATATGTGCTCTTTGGGATGAGAGGAGGTCCACCATGTAAAAGATGGCCCATCTCCATCCCGTAGCTTTTTATGGCACCAAAACAACAAAAAAGAATTTAAAACCCACACATGCATTAAATGCAAGAAAGGAGGAATGGTGCATCATAAAACACAAAGGACAAAAGAAATGCCTCTTGTTCTATTGATAAGAAGAAGAAATGGAGTACAAAGGATAAAGGAAAGAACCAAAGAAGAAGGGGAAAGGGAATCCCACGCAAGCCTCACATCTCTCCTCTCTTCTCTCTTTCTCATCTCATGACAAGACCACTCATCAATGTAGCTCTCTCTCTTTCTCTTCTTTATCTTCTTCTCATTTTTCTATTCACCTTCTCTTCTTCTCCCTTTGGAAAAAGGGTCTTCACGGGTGGGAAAGAGCTTGGAGGAGGGAAGGAAAGTTGCAGCAACAGCAGCCCGTTGGAGAAGAGAAGGACCCCTCTTCCTTGCTCCTTTCTTGCTAGAAACCCAAGCCAAAGCCCCTCCTCTTCCTCTGTTCACGCAAGGCCCCTTTTGAATCTCTTTTTTGGCCTCTTCCAAGCTTCTAGAAAACCCACCAAAAGTAGGCCCTTTCACCTCTTACAAATGCTTTTTACTTTTTCCATTTTAGGCAACACCTTTTGGGAGGTGTTGCATTTGCTTAATCTCACCCCCTTGCATGGGGTGAGATGGGCTTGGGCCAATGGAAGTCTTGGGCTTTAGTAGATGGGCCTTGCAAGTGGACCATTCAAATGGCTATCTCTATGTTATGTAGAAGAGTTGGGCCGGCCATGAATGGACCCATTATAAATTTTAAGTGTCCACACCAACTTTAATTTTAAGTCCATCAATAGTAAAACTCTCAATTTTCGGTCTAAAATAGATAACCATCATTAGAATGGGACAATTTTGGGTGCAAAATGTCTCAAATACCCTTCAAATTTGTTGAATAAATTGTCTTAATGATATAGTTAAATTGAAATAAATGATCACATTCATTTCATATGTAATTTAATACTATATTCATAAATAGAATAAAATAAAAAAATAAAAACACATATCCTATACTAATTACATATGCCAAGATAAAAAATACATTTATACAAACAAATCATATATTTATCATGTATAATTATATAATATGTATGTGTAATATTAATCTAGTGATGTTTTAACACCAACACTATCATCCATGTATTATCTAGTGATGCTTTTCGTGGAGCACCATATGTTACTTCTTTCATTAGTTAAACAAGTAAAGAATATTCAGAATAACTAATTTAGTTACCATATAGTTTGCCACGGGGTGCGCCACCGGGTGGGGGGTTTGGTTCGCGGTCAAGCTAAGGGTAGAATATCGTTTTGAGGAAAAAAAATATGGGGGAAGGTAATAGAAAAGATAAAAAATTTAACACTTACTAGATTTAGGATTAAAAATTGAAATTTTAAACTGTAGACTTAAAATTAATTTTGAAAATATTTTTTAGATCGAAAGTCAAAATTAAAAAAAAAAAAGCGGAAGTAATCACCAAACACAATGCTGCGAATTTCAGACTGCTTTTGAAAAAGCGGTTGGCATTGTGTCCGCCTCCCTCTTTTGTCGAAAAATTGACCTGTGACACCGAGGACCCGGAGTAATTTTGTCAGAGATTTTAAAATCTATTTTTTCCCAATTCGTTTTCAAACGCGCTGAGGCTATATATGGAAGTTGGATTTACTTTTCATATATATACTATAATGTGCCTAGGATATATAATATGAGTGACGTACTAGATAATGAAGGATGAAGGGGATGTGGTCTAAATAATCAGTTTGTAATAAGCACAGTGACGGACGTCCTCGATCGGTCCTCATAAGCGTATCACATCTTTAGTCAATGAGCATATAGTTGGGTCATCTAGTACACCTAGGATGGGTCATGTGGATGGCGAAGAAAGTGGATCTGCTTCTCTCTCTCTCTCTCTATATATATATATATATATATATATATATATATATATATATATATATATATATTATGGTGAGCATCTTATACTTTGATACAGAATAGCAAACTGTACGTAGGGAGTTCACTTGGTAATGATTACAGGGTAGGGCTGCAAACGGGTCGGCTTCGAAACCGAAAACACAGATTCTGATTTCAATTCCGATAATCGAAATATGATTCCGATTCCGATAAGAATGGTTAGTTCCGATTCCGTTCCGATAATATTACCAGAACCGAAATTCTGATAAGGTAAAGTGTTTACCATAATTTTACATTGAGTTTATGATAATTTATCGGAATAACCGATACCGATTCCGATTCTGATTATTTTTTCAATTCTGATTCCGATAACTTATTGGAATATCGATACCGATTCCGATAAGCTATCGGTATCATATTCTGATTCCGAAATTGATAATTTTTATCGAAATCGGGTCGGAATATCAGAATATCGGGTTCTGTTTACACCTCTATTACATGGTAAATGAAAAGTGAAGGCCATGTCTTTTTAAACATATCTCAATTCATTGCTATTCAATCCAACACTGATATCAAGAAGATAAATTTGTTAACTTACGCCTCATAATAAGTTCTACGGAAGGGTAAATCGAGTCCGCCCGATTTGATATATTCATCAATCTGGTAACGTGTGGTCAGACCGTGCCCCTCCCAAACAGTGGTTTACATGTGCGAAGCGAGGTGGGCCTTGGCTCAATCCTCCACAATCTCTACTTCTCAGGCTATCCATCCATATATCTAGCTAGTTTGATTCAAGGTTAAACTACCCATGGGTAGTTTAACCATGGGTCCCTTAATTAAAAAGTTACCCATTTCCACTTTGACATCTTACCCCACTAACCACCACTACTTTTTATTTTTTTAGTCAACTAAAACTTTGACTCAATTTATCTTTTTTTGTAATTAAAAAGTGAGATAATCTTCAGATATATGTAATAAAATAATATTTAAAATTTAATAATATTTTTTATAAAAATTTTCAAAAAAAAAAATAAAGTTACCCACTTGGGGCATCCTACCCCACCTCTTAAGGTGGGGTAGAGTTGCCTATGGGTAACCTGCCCCCCCCCCCCCCCCAAACCTTGGGGAGTTTACCCATGGGTAACTCCAAGTTACCCATGGGTACCCTCCTCCCAAACCGGCTAATTTGCTAGTGCTAAATCTTCAACCGCTTGAGGTCATGTCGTGACCTTGTTCTGCAGGACACAAGGCGCCTCGCTCTCGCCACTAGACATGTCCCTGATACACTAGGGACATGGCTTGGTGGGTGTACAATGTGCATCCACAATATCTAGCTGAAAATATCCTTCTCCTTCTCCACATCTCACTCGATCCAAAAGCAAAGTTGGTGCTCCTTGGGAAGGGGCCTACATGCTCTCCTCACAACAAGACCCAGAAGTAGAGTGTTGCATGCTTCTCGTCTGCTCAAATAAACAACCGCTCCACGCAACACAAGTTTTTCTACTTTCTTACGACTCGTCTCCAAGATCAAGAAAGGAGGGGCACGTCCAGGAGACCCCCTACATGGCCTTGACTCCCCACTCCCCTACGGCTAGTCTACATGGCTGGCAAAGGAGGGATACGTCCAGAGAACCCCCACATTGAACTAACTCCTCCACTCTTTTATGACTTGTTATATGGAGAGGAAAGGAGGAGACACGTCGAGAGAATTTTCATTCAATGTTTATAAGAGATACAATGGCCATGTGCACGGCAACTTCAGACATGTTTCGGCCCCAACATCTATAAGTCAGAACTCTCTGACTCACTCCTCTTCTTCTTGGAGTTCGGATTCTCTCAGTACAGGGGAGGATCGGACTCCAACAGCCACCAATGGGATGAGGAGGTTTGGGTGGAGTTGCCTATGTTTTACAAAAAAACTCAAATAGAAACGTGATCAAGTTTCAGATTTTGGGTTTTTTTATAAAACCCTACCTAATTTTCCTCTTCCCATTGGTGACAGTTGGAGTCCGGTCCTCCCCTGCACTGAGAGGAACCAGACTCCTTCTTCTTGGCCGATTCTCTAAGTTGAGTGTTGGAAGAATTTCCCCAGGGACCACTCCTAGGGCCCCCATAAGCTCTCTTTCAACCTTACAGGTGTGAGTATGTGTTCTCCTAAAATAAATAAATTTAAGAATTCATAGAGATAGGACAAATAGAGACTTGCCGACCATTTTCAAGTTCTTTATCATTTTATCCATGATTTAATTAAGATTGGTGAACGGTTCCAATCAGCTATGAGTTGCAATTTGACACTTGAATACGTTGTGTGGATCACACAGCTAGCCTATATAGTCATTCAAATATTATTTTCTAGCGCTCTTCCTGGTAGTCAATAGTGGACTCTTCTTTAATCATGGGCGCAGCAACCCGATTAGTGGGATAAGATTTCAAAGGTCCACGTTAACCACTTCTGTTTCGTATGCATGCAGTGATGATATGTTGATAAAGGTGGCTTCCAACTATTTCTGATCTTATGAAGTTTGACAGGACAAATAATGCAGATCAAATCTCCACGTTGAAGTCGAATTGTCTAGAGTTCGTGATTGCTCTGTTTGCTGGTTTACAAGGCTTCTCCCCCGTTAATATTGCCCATGCATGGTTGAAAAGTAGTCGGTCTTTGTGTGTTAAGAGGCTGAGTTGGGACATCATTTGGCATTTCATTAATGAACAAGTACTGCAAGCATATCCGCAGCGCGTACAGATGCCTGACTTGATATTGATCAAACAGTCTACATAACAAGAAGCCGGTCTAGAACCTTCACTATGGCCTAGAGTTGTTGAGTGATAGACGAGTACTATTTCATGTTTTGCATTCATGCATCGTGACGTCTCCCGGACTAATTCAAAACAGATCGAGAAACGTTGAAGCTGGGTTGCATAGCCGTCTCTTCTGATCACATACAACGTGTTCCAGTTAGGCTCTAAGAAAGATTCTAGTTTCACTAATATCATTAAAAACAAGCAGCTAGATAAATGCTGATCAAGGCCTCTTGTTATCTGAAGCCGACCCTCACATGGGTCTGTACAGTCTGCTACAATGCGTAGTTCTCCATCTGAACAGTAGTGATGTCCGCGAGGTATGTACGGGGCAGTATATTTTCTACCCTATAGACTTTTGCCTAGAAACAACCCGATGGGATCGCGATACCGGAGGAGGTTCCCCGAGCATTCTTGCAGTAGGCCTTTGCCGGCCGATTTTGATACTTTAGATTTATGTCGTGCAATCCCATGTCAGTGCAAGGCTTGCTTGCGCTGCAGTCAAGTTTCACAGCCACAGGTGTCGCCGATGACCCACGCACGTTCATGTACTTAACGTTGCTGATCTTGATGCCGGAAGTCTGTGGAAGTGGACGGGGAAATGGACAGGAGTACAAGGGAAAAGAGATTAGCTGGTCGAGAACGAGATATCCATAACGATGTCGTTATATAAGCACATATATATGATCGAGACAGCATTATATGTGGCTTCTCTCTCATACCTGTTTGGGACAACCCGTCCGACCAGGGCAGTAGTTCTGGTCGATGATGATGGGATTCTTGACATTTTTCATGATCACATCCTCGAACACCACGTCCTTGACAAATCCGTTGCTGTCCCTTGCCCACGTCTTGATCCGCAGACCGTTGTCCGTGGCATTGAACACCACCGTCTTCACGGTTACGTTCTGCACACCGTCCTCCTCGAGGCTGTTCCCCAAGCTCCCTATGCTGCCATCGACCAATACGCAGCAAGACATCACACATCAGAACAGAACCCCTCCTCCGAGCTCTTCGATCAATGGACTTCGTTTATAATTCGCACGTCCACTCCAAGCATCTCTTCCTTACCTAATCCCGTGGCCGGGGCCGCAGAAGACGCGCTCGACGCGCAACGCGAAGGTGCCGGGGCCGACGGAGATGCAGTCATCGCCAGTCGTGATGGTGGACTTGGTGATAGTGATGCCCGTCGACACCTGCACGTGAATCCCATCTGTGTTGGGGCTGTTGTCCGGCGCAATGAGCTTGACAGCGTCCACGTCCACGCCGTCGCATCCGTTGATCCAGATGTGGAACAGCTTGCTGTCAATCGACGTCAGCTTGCTGATCTTAACCTTCTTCGAGCGGTTGATGGTGAGCGACTGAGAAGGAACAAATAAGCCAGTTTAGTTCTCAAAGAGCCGGTAATTAGAGCTTCCCGTCGGAAATATAACAAAGAAAACAATGCTTTTTTGTTGCAGAGATAGCTTACGTTGTCGCCTCGGGGGCAATTGCTCCCACCCCCGGTCTTACACGCCCAAAGACGCGCCCCCCTACCGTCGAGCGTCCCGCCGTAGACGGACACGCCCTCGACGCGCTCAAACCTGATCCAGTCCTTGGAGCCGCCGGAGGTGGGAGCGACGAGGGTGCCGTCGATAAAAAACTTGATGCCCTTGTTCTTGCACGGGCCTTTGAAGACGACCGGGGACAGCAGGAACGTGCCATTGGGCACCCTCACCGTCGCGGCCTTCGCCGAGCCGCAGGCCGATGCCCAAGCGCTGAGGAATGGCTTGGCGGCGTCTACCTTCCCCCCTTGCTTGGCCCCGAGGCTCACCACGTTGTACTCGACCGCCGCAGCCCCGGCAAGGTACATGCAGACCAACGTCATCATCAGATGCGCAGCAAGGTATTTGAACATGGAGACTGCACCCATCGTGGATAGATAGATGGAGAGATATTATATATATAGAGAGAGAGAGGGATCTGATCAGAAGGACGTCGTTAAGGGAGTGCTCCCGCTGCTGCTCCTTCTAATGGGAGATCAGGAGTTCATGCTCCTCCCCTATTTATAGTGTGGGGAAATGGGAAGTTTGCGGCGGGAGATGAGATCGGAGAGAAAGATGAAAAATGTCATGTTTTCGATTAGTCCGTAATATAATTAACATGGAAAAGTTTCATATTTTTTAAATATGTGAAGAAAGAGAAATATTTAAGAAAGGGAGAGAAAATATTTAATATAGAAGAGAGATTTTATATGTATAAAATAATATATATATATTTATATAATTTATATAAATAATAAAATAAAAATAATATAATAATATAATAATATACACAAATAATATGATCATGTATATTAAATTTTTTTCTTTATTAAACATATAAATTTAAAAAATAAAAAAATATGAAACTATTGCACGTCAACTATGTATAGCATTTAGCATTTCTTGTAGGCACAAAGGATGGGTGTACGGGCTGCACTGCGTTCACGTTAAGCAAGGTGGCATGTGCATCCGTGCTGGGTCTGTTGACTTGCACGGCCGGGAAGGGCCGTACGTCGTGTAACGAAGCAAAGGGCCCGAGAGCCGCGCCGGAGGTCTCTCGCAGCTCTAAGCGTCGTCCAAGAACAAAGTCGCATGTCTGCCAGATCTGAATCGGTTTTCGGGAAGCAACAAAACGGCCAGATACAGCTGGGGAGTTGGCCGTTGCGCGCCGCCCCAAGGCGCCGGCGCCATATGATACGGGCAAAGTCGTATCACATGCCATGAAGTAATGGCTTCACGTGACCAGTTCACTTGCTCACATGCATCCCACCATGGCACTGTAGCACCTTCTACATCAATGGAGTTGACGGTAACAAGTCAAAAGGGGGGGGGGGTGTCTTTAATTTAATTAATTATCATAACTTCGTATTAGTATATGCAGTTTAGATTTCTTTTTTGGGAAAATTTGAGGGCCGGTCCATTAATTTTGGGTCCCTGAATTTAAGTTGGAGTCCATTGACTAATTACTGTCATTAATCAAATCCAAACTGCCTAGAAAAATTGATCTCTAATCTATTCTCTGTCAGCGTGCTGTGATAATTCTTAAGTAGTGTAAAACCCAAAAGCACCCTTCTTCCCTTAGTTTCTAATTCCTACGCTGCAAGCACGTCAGAAACCTAAGTATGAGGTTCCTAGCTAAGTTCTCAATTCTGATTAACCTATTCCACACAATAAACGGATGGCTTTTCGTACATGTGGAACGTTCCTTAAGTTAAGGGTCCCTATGTTGAGTGTACGACTATATGACTTATTGAAAAGGTGAAAGAAGCTTATAACTTAGATAACTTAAGAGTAGGACTTGGAGCATGAACTTAGGCCAATTCCGACATAATTATGTATGTATGGAGTAATTTCATCATAAATATGAACGTATGAACTAAGAGCTGGGGTGGGATATAGAGTAGGAGCTGGGTTTGCCCATGGCCGCCAAGGCTCCTGCACCAGCATGATTCATGATATTATTGTATGCTAAGGTTTCTAATAGCTGAAGAAGCTCTTCCAACATCCATTCGAGAAAAAAACTTTCTACCCTCCACATCGGGGGTGATTTTGTGCATTATTTTTCTATTTTTTCTTTAAAAAAAACTTGGCCTGACATGTTTTACATGGGTTATGATTAAGGCTGCTAACGAGTCAGATTCGAAATTGAAAATAAGTGTTTTCACTTTCGCTTCTTAAAAGAAAATTTTGAGTCGAAAATAGAAATGGAAAAGAAAATTTTCGTTTTTGTATACATTTTCACTTTAAGTCAAAAAAATAGAAATGAAAATAGAAACACCAAATGCAACAATGTTTATAAATTTACAAGTATGTTGATTATTAAATTTATGAATAGTTTTAAATATAAATTTAATAATTTACTAGTACGGATAACTAATAATAAAAATATATCTTCTACCATATCTTCTCCATCATGTACATTGTAATGACCTTTATTAAATGAAATATGACAAGTTCAAATTAGTATAATAAAGTCATATAATTATATATAATATTTGAGTAATAGATAGTTGACATACGTATAAAGATTGTTAGAGAAAAAATTACCATATATGATGAAATGAGAAAGTGAGTACTAGTCACTAATTGCTGCAATAAGAGATGACATTTACATATAGTTTAGAGGTGGAGGATAGTGAGTTAAAATTTTAAGAGACAGTTTCAAGGTTGAAGAGTTTTTATTGTAAAAATATTATATAATATATATTAAAAACTATCAAAAACAGAAACAAAGCAAATGTGAAATTGGATGTTTCGAAAACAAATCGGTTAAATGAAAAACAAAGATTTATTGACATCCCTATAGTTTAGATAATAAAAAGGAGAATTTTTTACTTTTGAGCTGGGCTGGGACTTCATTCCTAGGCCCGAGTCTCTTGATGTGTTGGGCTTGGACTAAGCTTCAGAAAGTTTAATAAGAATCGAATATAATGCCGGTTATTGAGCCTATGTCATATACATCTTATTTCATGAATATATATTAGAAAATCTAATCTGTCATAAGTATGATTTTTATATCCATTAAGCACTGAATCAAATAAAATAAATTTCATAGATTTACAAGACATGCAAATTCCTTGATAAGTAATAATGACCTTGTTAATAAAAGGTAGCATTAGGCTAATAATTATATGGTTGCAATATATACCCAGTGGTGTTTTCGATATTTATTGTTTGATTTATTAGTAACTCATTATTTCCAATTGTTGTGTTAGGATCATATGCGCTCATGGAAGTAATGTGCCAATGAAGAACATGTTTAAGGTATAACATGTTCTACCTTTATGTGTGCGCAAGGGTGTCCAAATGGTTGGACATAGACTGCCAGCACACCCAGGTCGCAGGATCAATCACTGTGAAATCTGTGCCTTACGCGTTTTTAGGTGGTTTATGTGAATTTTTAGGAGACAAGTTAGGAGGTTGTCAAGGGGGTATGGGAAGGGAGGACGAGGGGCCATAGATCTCGAACTCGGGACAAGAAGAACTTTCACTCAACGGTGTTGCCACCACGGTTGGTCGTACCGCGGCAAACCGCCGCGGTACGGTCATACTGAGTCCAGGCACGGTCACGGTCACTTCATTCATTGGGGTGACTCGGGTGTCGTTGTACCGCAGCGGCACACCACGGAGCGGACCGGTTCGATTCGGTCCGCTTGGTTAATTTTTTTTTTTTCATAACTTTTTCATATTAGGTGTATTAAAGTGATGTAAATGGTGTCCAATTAAGATGAAAATTTAAACATAGGTTAATTAAGAGATGATACAAATTATAATAATTTTAGTTTAAAATTTTAAATTATTTTTTATCAAGTAAAATTATCCTAAAAATCAATCAATCGACTTAATCTCAACATCTAAGGGATCTAATGGTGTCTAATTGAGATAAAAATTTAAACATAAACTACTTAATATGTGATACAAATTGTAATAATTTTAGTTTAATTTTTTAATTAATTTTTTGTCAAGTAAAAACTGTCCCAAAAATCATTAGGTCAACATAATCTCAACATCTATGCATCAATAACTCATGATATTTATATTTTTATAATCAGTACATTTTTCTAGTAATTATGATGACTTCATATTTGACTTTATTTTCGAAACCAAATGTCGTCCCGTTGAAGTACGGGCACAAAGAGTTCGTCGTACCGCGACAAACTCTGTGTGCACTTAAGTGGTCTAATTAGTGTCTAATTGAGATAAAATTTCAAACATAAACTAATTAAGAGATGACACAAATTATAATAATTTTATTAATATATGAGATTAATTAACATTAATAAATGATAGCCCAATGTCATACTCAGAAGTGCGAGTTCTGACGGGACGACACGGAAAAACTGTAACGAAAATAAATTTTGAGAATACCATAATTTTCAGAAAAATGTGGTGATATCAGAAATATAAGTATCCGGAATTGTTGACGTACGGATTTCGATATTAAGCCGATGCAACTATTTTTGGGATGATTTTTTACCTAGTGTAAAATAAATTCTAAAAATTAAACTAAAATTACCATAATTTGTAAAACAATTACATTAGCTTATAGCTAAAATTTCAACACAAATAGATATTATTTGAATGGGTTTACAAGAGAAGGATGTGTTTCAACACAACATGTCAATTTTCCACCGTATCTCAACGGTACGGTACGGTTCGATACGTACCGTGCCACATAAAATACGGTACGGTCGATCCGGCCGATACGGCGAACCTTAGTTGCCATAAGAACAAAAAAAAAATGTTCTACCTTTATGTAAGGATAATAATAATTTTTTCTTGTAACCCGAAGCCCCGCCAATATCAGATTTTTTTTCTGGGCTTGGGTTGGGATTCTGTTTAAGCATGTTTTCCAGTGAACATGGGCTTGAACTTTGCTATGCCTGACCCATGTCCAAAATGTTGACGCCACCAATTTTTCTTCATGTCAACTGTTTTTTCACCACTTTAACAGTTTCCTTGGATCATAATATTGGATGATTGAACTAAACAACTCAAGTTTAATAATTCAAATTTCAAGAGCATCAATTTTAAGTTATTTTTTTTATCGCTACTTATTTTTGAATTGAACCCATAAGTGTCGTTTGGTATTAAGATACACTGGGAATAGACTAAAGATATCTCTAAACTCTATTTGATATATTTATTTTGCACAATATTAAGAAGGGTCAAAGTAACTCAAAAATGAGGATACTGTTAAAGTGGTGGAAAGACAATTGAAAAAACTAAAAATGAGATTACAAATGTGATTAACTTATTTCGGAGGGACTCTGGAATAAAGTAACCTCATTTTGTTATCCCCATTTTGACCTTGTCGGGAAGGAGTTGAGGCGAATCGGGTGTTCGCGTTTTCTTCCCCGATCTCCCGTCTGCGAACCCCAATTTCGGTGTGGTTTCCCATCTCCTCCTTCCTCTTCCCCAGTTCCTTTTCTGTCTCTGATTTCTGAGATCCTCCGTGGCATGCGGTTCCGCGATTTCCCCATTCTCCCCTGGATTTGCTGCTCTTTCTTTCCTTTTTTTTTTTTTTTTGGTTTTTCCGCATTTTCCTGTCGTGCAATTTTGGAGCAGATCGTATGCATGCAAGATGTTGGTGTCTGTTTGTCCGCCTTGTGGTGCTGCTCTTTGGCGATGGTTTTTTTTTTTTTTTTGGCTCGATTGGCGATTTTGGTTGTGCTAGGGATTCGGTTACAGTGGTTCTGCGTGGCATGTTCACTTGTTTTTTATTTTTCTTGTTTGACGCCTTTCTCTTTGTTTTGATGAAGATCTTCTTCTTGGGGGACTGCAGAGCTAAGGAATTGGTAATCCATCATTAACATCGTGGTCAGCTGTGTGGATGCTTCTGGAAGATCAGAGGTTGGTAGCAACTGTGTTGCAGGCTGGTTTAGAACAGCACATTGTTGTTTTCTCCATCGTGGTTGCCAAGATTGTTAACTATGTGGCTCTTATTGCCAGAAAGAGATATTGAGAAAAGTTTAGTGCACTTAAACTTTTATTTCTTACTTCTCATAGATGGGTGTATTGTGTCTTTTTTTCATTAACCAATTAAAAAAAAGAAGTACAAGTACAAAGTACAAAACTCAAAATTCAAGTGCATTAAATTTTTCTCATATTTTTGTTGTCTGATTCATTACCAACTCTTTCCCAGTGGATACATGTTTCTGACATTTTGTTTTTTGTGCATGCTGCATGTTACTGCTAGCGATTGTTAGACTTATTGTTGCTTGTGTTTATCAGTTATTTGGAGCTACCTACATAAACGCCTTTGACTCATCCCCTTGTGTACTGCATTTGTTCTCTTTTGAAAATTTGTGATGGGACAGATCTGTGCTCCCACTTCATTAAATTGCATAGTTCCTTGTCCCCTCCCAACATTATTTTTGTCGTAATTCTTGCCCAAAGTATCATCTTTCCTTTCTTTTTTCTGGGATCTGACACTCTTTCCTTGTCTATAGTGAGCATTAATCATGCTCTTCCAATATTTTTCCATTTGCTTTATTGTTTGAACTACTCATATGCATGCTGATTACCTGGGTCATTTACAGAGTTAGCAGGATCTTGATGGCTGTCGTCCAATAGCACAAATGTTTAGTGGCGTTTGTCAGTACAGATTGGAAGAAAAAACAGGGCTTTCACAACCTGAAAGCAAAGAAAATAAATAGGAATATATGCTGGACCGCACACAGTCTTGAGTTGAAATAAACATTAGTTTACAGTTTGTGGTCAAACCATGAATGGGTAGGATAAGATCTTTACTATTTTTTTTTTTTTACACGTCAGGTTCATTTTTATGGTTCACACTTACTCTAGAAAATGGGAGCCTTTTCTTCATTTATTTGCAATTTTGTTAGCTGGATATCCCTTGTCAATGACAATTTAGTCAGTCGACATTGCAATTTTACTGGGTCTGTTTTTGAGATCACTTTCGTTCCTTAATCCTTTTCTTTGTTGCTTTCAGATCTTTAATGAACAATTTTATCTGTGTTCTTCGTCATTAATGATGGTTTACATAGGTACATTTTTATGGTTAGTTTATTTGTCCTCATGTTTAGGGAGAATGTAAGAAAGTTGGATGTAGGAGGTGTTTAGCGTTTATGATATTCAATTCAGCTAATTGCCATTTGAATGAAGCATATACTTACTATTTATGCTTATATGAGATTACATCTATGACAAATTTGGGACTATCCTCTAGAATGTTTTGATGTGCAGGCTACTGTAGGCCCTATTACAATGATATAAACATAGAATGTGCAGCCTAAAACCAATAACCATAGCACTCTAAAGAGATACCAAACCATAAATACTGCAGAGGCTCTATCCATCTATCCAATCCAAAAGAACTCACAAAGAGGGATGTTGATGTTCTGTGAGAAGGCTGTTATCATGTTGATGTTCTTTTTCAAAGAGGGATGTCATTTATTTAGTTGGAATTCAGTAGGTTTCTTTTACATTGCAATGTTACTTGGTGTTGTTTATTTATTTCAAAGCCAATTGTGCATGACCTCACACATGTGTATTTATTATAAAAGAATGGGCTCACAAGGTAAGAGTCGAGTCTCTAATTGGAGGGAGGAGGCCGATCAAGTACTCATTGATATTTTGGCTGAGCACAAAATTAACAATGATGGTTTTGTTAATGGAAATTTCACAAAAGAGGCGTGGAGGCTGACTTTACAAAAATTCAATGATACTGCCCGGCTAAGTTACTCTCTTCCAAACCTGGAAAATAGATTGAAGAATTTGCAAAAAGTCTATAGACTATATCTTAACCTTAAGTCCAAGTCTAGTTGGGGTTGGGATGGGGAAAAAAAAACATCACGATAGCTCTAACTGAAGATGCATGGGAGGAATTGGCTGAGGTATGTTATCATCTATTACCTCCTTAGAATTGATTATGCTTTCCTTCCCACGAATGATAGTTAAAATGTTTAATTTTCATAGCAACAAAGATTACAGAACAATCCAAGGGAAGCCTTTTAACTTGATGGAACAAATATGCATCATTACATCTAGTACATTGGCTAGGGGTGATGTGGCTATTGCGAACAAAGACCTATCCTACTTGGACCAACGAGAAGAATATAATATGGATGATGATGGCTTGGACTTGAATATAAGTTTAAATTTCAACTACACTAAACCTGGGGAAAACCAACAAAACAATCAAATACCACATAAGACACACCACAAAGATTCAACCATGAGGTCACACCCACACTAACTGTACGTCGGTAAACAGAAACATTAGAGCACAGTTGAACTCTAGGAAAAAGAGATGCGTAGTCAATTATTGCTTGAATTCATTAGAAAAGATTGCTAAACTAGGTGAGGAGAGACTAGCCTTGCAAAGGGAGATATTGGAGCTTCAAAAGAGCATTGCTCCACCAGTGTCATTGGCTTTGGAGGAATTAATGAAAGTGGTTGGGATTCCGGATGAAATGTTGTACAAGGTAATAGATCTCATGAAAGTGGTGGATGACCGGTGCATCTTCCTAAGTCTTCCGGAGCATCTACGACTTGGTTGGATACTAATTTGTCTTAGGTACATGTGATTGATTTCATATCCTTTTTCCTCTCAATATAAGGTGTGAAATTTAATTATCACTATTTGCATTGTTGTTTCATGGAATCTTGTATGTTCTGTCCTATTTTAACCTTCATAATATTCCATTTTGCATATTTATTTGTTCAGTTCAATTGCATTGTTGCTGTAGTAAGTTGGATTATTATATTTTTTGTGTTTAATTATTCATGTCTTTAATTATATTTCTTTATCTATAATAGGCTACTACTGTGTGAATAGAGTCTAGTGCTTCCTCCACTTTTGACCTCCTGAAATGTGTTATCGGGAGAAGAGGACTATTGGAGGAGGTGGATGGTATATATATTAGTTCTACTTCACAGCAACCAAGTGTTCATTCCTAGCTCAGGTATACCAATGCATACTGATGTGAGCAAACGAAGTCATGTCTAGACATGTAGGTAGATCCTACTCGGTCTTTCGCATACACCCATCCATGTTTTTAGCACCAAGATTATATTTGCCGCTAAGCAATTGGCCATATTTTTGCTAGAGGTGGGCCATGGGATTGAGAACAGATTGTTAAGAGAGTAGTTTTGACACTCATATGAGATTATTAGTAGACATTTCAATAATGTGCTCATGACTGTACTAGTAATACGTCATGATTATATTAAAATGTCCACTGAAGATATCCTTGTTCACCCAAAGATCCGGAATGATCCAAAATTTTATCCCTGCTTAAGTTAACTTTATCTCCTTATGTGATATCTTTTCTTAAATTTGACTTCTTATTAATGTTGCATTTTTTGTTTACACATATTAACTGTCTATAGAATGCTATTGGTGCAATTGATGGTACAGATATCTCTGTGAAAGTGCCCATACTTGACCAGCTCTGTTATCGAAATCGCAAAGATGACACCTCATAGAATGTCATAGGATGTGTTGACGTTGACATGATATTCAGATGTAGGGCTGAACAACAGTTCGGTTCGGTTCGGTCTAGATTGATTAAAAATGGGCCAATCCGGACCGAACCGAATGAGGGTGATGAACCGAACCAAACCGAACTAAAATTATTTCTATTCGGTTTGGTTCAAACTAATATTTTTAATTCAATTAAGTATGATTAAATTTATTAATATTTATACATTGAAAATAAGAATATATATATATATATATATATATATATATATATATATATATATATATATATATATATACAGAAATGCTGGGGTGCGGCGGTGCGGCCCCGCCGCACCCCAGCGCAGCCGCTGGATCCCCATCCAGCGGCTGCTAAAAAAAACAAAAAAAAAAAAAAAAAATTTGGGCGGGCAGCGCTGCCGCTGGATGGTGATCCAGCGGCAGCGGCTGGGGTACGGCGGGGCCGCACCGCCGTACCCCAGCATCACTCTATATATATATATATATATTTTAGGGGGTGTAAATGAGCCGATATGTTTGACGAACAACTTGGAGTTCGGTTCGATAAAAACTCGATTTTGCTCGTTTATTAAATTAATGAGCCGAGCTTGAACAAAAAATAAGTTCGGTTCATAAACGAGCCGAGCTTGAACAGAGGTATGCTCGACTTGAACATATTCACGAATAGCTTGTTAACATACTTGATAATGTGCTGGTTATAATATTCGATTAGTTACTCATTAATATATTCAAATTGATATTAATTTCTTATCATAAATATGAAAATATAAATATATTTTTTTATTTTTATAGAATTATTATTAAGGTATGAAATATTTATGAAGACTTAAATGTAAAAGATTAAATATGAAGTGTGTAAATAGACAAATTATGCAATTAAGAGTATATAGACAAATTTTGGTTTTAATCAAATCATGTAAATAAGGGGTATGAACACAAATTTCACATTTTGAAGGTCCCTACTTACCGCTAGTCTTCTTCCTCCTCCTAACTAACCAAGTGCACCCGACGGCCCCCCAACTCGACGCGGCCGAGGGGCGCCGCAGTAGGTCACTGGAGTCTCCAATGACTGTTGTGGAGCCACCGTCGGTACCGAATTGAAATCCCGATGGTTGCAATGCCGCCCCTGAAGGAACAGACGCGTCACACGGGGCGCACGGTGGTTTGGCCTCCCTGGAGTTGCAGGGCCCTCTCGGAGGTGTGACATCGGTGCGGCGGTTCCGACGTCGCCGAATGCCATCCACGGTGCCCACGGCGGTGTTATCCCTCACACCGTCCACCCCGTCAGCATCCACCCCCTCCACCTATCGCCCGCCCCGTGGTCGCCCACCCCCTACACTGTCTCTCCAAGCCTCGTTGTACATCTATTATCCCATATCAGATATCAAAAGTTAACATAAGCAGTGAGTTGCTACATAGTAGACCCTAGCCCCTACGCATGACGTGTCTCTCTCGGGCTTTAGGCTAAAGTTCGAGTTTAAACTCGGTTAGGCAACTCGTTTGTTCAAACTTGAGTTCAAATTTGAATATATTTTTTTAACTTATGCTCGAACTTGATTTTGGGCTCGGTTCAAATTCGAGTTCGTTTGCGTAAACGAGCTATTTATCGAGCCAAGTTCGAATGAAAATATAAATACTCGACCAAGTATCGAGTTGAGTTCGAGCTCGATTCTAAGTGACCAAGTCAAGTTCGAGCAAACTACTATTCGGCTCGGATCGTTTACACCTTTAATTATATATATAAACTTAGTCATATAATTACTTTTTTAATACATAATATATATTATATAATATTATTATAATTATATTAAAATTTGACTTATTTGAGTTAAATGATTTGATTCACTCATTATGAAACCAAAACGAACACCAAACTTTGGTTCAAATCAAACTGGTCAATTCAATTTGGACAACCTTAGATGTATGGTTGTTGGGTGGGAGTTTGAACAGCCCTAGATGTATGATTGCTGGGTGGGAGGGGTCTGCAGTAGACATGAGAGTCTTGAGATGGGTATTGAGATTGGCGGATTGATTGTCCCTCAAGGTAGTACTCTCACACTTACCATTTTATACTTTTCCCTTATGTTCCTCACTGTCAGTAATATCAGGAATATCGCATAGGTAAATATTTCTTGGTCGATACGGGTTATGCAAACACCCCTCAATTTTTAACACCACATCGTGGCACAAGGTACCATCGATCTGAGTATAATAGTGCTAGGTGCACGAGACTCCAATATAGAAATAAGAAGGATCTGTTTGACCATAGATATGTTCAACTTCGTAATGTTGTTGAGTGCACCTTTCGTGTATTAAAAGTATGTTTTACCATCTTGGTAAAACATCGGAATTGCCCTATTAAGACCCAAGCAAAGATTGCAATCAATTCGATTTTGAAAATTTTCCTGTGCGTTCCCATTTGTGTTTCCCCCTAGGGCGACGCCAAGGATGCGTAGGGTTCTGTTGGCCTATGATTTGAAGGGCGGCAACATCATAAGGGTTCCCGGCCGGTGGTCTCTCCCTTGACTCTCTCCGAAGGGCAACGACAGTTGGATGCGTGCAGCGGACTCCCTCCGACGAGTCGATCTCTCAACTCCCTTCGATCTGCGTCGTACGTCCTCTTGCAAGCTTGTGGCGCTGCGGCCATGGTGAGATCTCCTTGTCAGTGGGTTAGTGTTTCATTTTCTAATCTTTTTTTTTTCTTGGTTGTGCTGATGGCGAGGGACAAGGGTTTCTGAGGTTGATCGGGTGGTTTGAGGGTCAGTCACTCTTTCGTTGCCTACTTCCTCCTCCCTCTCCAACCTCTCACATGGTGGATCAGGTAGATCTAGTGGTTTGATAGACGTTGGTTTTGTTCTTGTTTTTTTTTTTTTTAGTACTGATGTCGCGGTAGCTTTTATGATTTTCATAGTTTAATATTTTTCTTGTTGAGTGAAAATTTGTTTAATCGAAATGTTTTCTTGATGAAGAGAAACTGGAAGGGTGTTGTGGTGGTGTAATCCTGTTTGGGCCTGAGTCAAACGGGCCTCCACTAGAGAGAGTAGGGAAGACGATCGCTGGTGAGGACGAACGCCTGCAAAACCAGAAGAGGATCAGGGGGCCCGGTGAAGACCGGGGAAACCCTCCGATGCCTAAGTCAGTGGAGTGCTAATAAGGCAGGGGGTTTCGGAATGCGAGAATGTGTTCGCGTGAGGAAGAGAACGTACCGTTGCATGGTACTGTACCTGTATTTTTATAGGCATCGTTGCCAGGGCCAACGTGCGTAACGTTGGTAGATCGTGCCTGAAAAGGCGTCATGATGGGCGCGCATAACGGGAGGAGTTATGCGCTCAGGTGCCCGTTGGGCTGCCAGGCCGTTCGTGCCTCTTGATGATGGAGGACGTGGCCTGGGACGGTTACGACTGCTCCGTAAGCCAGAGAGCCTGCTCGGCACCCTTTGGACACACCTTCCGAGTAGGTAACCCACATGGGGGTCGAACATGCTGTTCAGTGATATTGAGGGTTGTTCCGCGCAGCAGGGTTACTGTTCCTGTTCGGAAGCCTTCCGCAGTTGTTCGGTCGCGGAAGGACAGATGACCTGCCCGGGGTTATACCGCCACGAGGCTTGACAGCGTCCGATCAAGGTGGCGATATCTTGGAGATCTTCACACTGTCTTGGAAGGGACGCGACCTGTTGGGATAGGGCCACGTCAACTGACAGGACACGCGAGGGCCGTAGTGGGCCATCATGGGCCTAGGTGGCCAGATTTGGCCACCACACTTGCCCCCCACACTCTCGAGTGGCTCGGCGAGACGAGCGCTTCGAGGGCGTCACTTCTGCATTTAATGTGGCGACCCGCTGCGGGGTGCCGTCGTTTGGAGCCTGTCAAACAGCTAACCCTTCATGATGGGTGCAAATCCGTGTCGAGCCCGGAGCGTCGTCGTGGTGCTCGAACGGCTGTCGGCGCTGTACCCGAGGGGGAATTTTCAAAACTGGAGGGAGTGGCGTTTCGGGGCCCGCCTCGAATTTCGCGCCCTTCCCCTTCCTTATAAGGAGGAGAAGGGGCGAAGGCGGGAGCTACGCCTCTCAGAAACCCTCCAACCTTGCACCTCTCGCGTTTCCTTGCCTTCCTCTCTTTCCATCTTCCTCCTTCGTCCCCTTACGCCGTCGCCGCTTCCTGCGATCTTTCCAACGATGGCGAGCAGAGGGAAGGCCGCTGCTAGAGCGAGCGGAGTGACAGTCGCGGCGTCGAGCAGACCACGGTGCCGCCACTTCAGCGGGCTCCGCGAGCGCTTCCGGATCGGGGACGAGTACGAAATCATCGACGCCAAGGAAGGTGACTCGATCCTGGTGAACAAACCAAGCTGTCTGCTCCTCTCCGTGGACCACCTGGAGGCAGGCTTCCGACTGCCGTTGCCGGAGGTGGCGAAGGCGCTCCTGAACACTTGGGGCGTTTCGCCGATACAGCTGACGCCCAACACCTGGAGATACATATGTATCTTCGGTGTTATCTGCAAGCTCAAAGAGATCCGAGGCTCGGTGGACGTTTTCCGAGCTCACTTCAAGCTGTCTGCTTCGCGGGCGTCGGGAGCAGACATCTACTACGCCAAGCACCGAACAGACCGGATGCACATCGGCCTGTCCAACAAGTACTCCAACAACAAGGGTTGGATGGACCGGCTACTTTTTGTGCGCCACCGGAGTGGTGCTGAGTGGGGATTCCCCACTGTCATTCGCCCGGCGCGGAAGGACAGCTTTCCGAAGCTGATCCAGGATGAGGCGAGGGCATCGGACAAACTTCTCCGAGCAGGTGTTCGGAACGGAGAAGGAGTTTCATGCTCGTTAAGTACGGGCTCAGCAAACCATGGAGTAAGTATACTACCTCTTGGTTGTTTACTCTTAGGTTTGGTGACCTCATACTAACCTTTCTTCTTCTTGTCTTCTTTGTGCGCAGCGGCAGTAGAGCTGGAGGCTGGAAGGGATCAAGAGGCGAATGACGAATTTGCCGAATAGATTCCTATCCTGGCGCACATGGTGTATGAAGACGACGACGTCGCCGCTGTTGTTCGGGTTCCCTCTGCAGTGAGGGTTGGCGCCGCGGTGACAACGGCGCTTGTTGCTCTGTCACCTGGCGAGGGGCGCCCCAGCAAGGCACAGGCTCCTGAAAAGGGGCCTGGAAGAATCCGGCTGAAGAAGAAGGCCACCAAAGAGGTGGTTCTGGCTGGAGCTCGGGCCTCTCCAGCGGAGGGTGACAGAGCGAGCCGGCCTTCCGCTTCCGTAAGGAAGAGGCCGGTTCTATTTGAAGAGAGCGCGGAGGAGGCGGAAGAACTCCACGCTAAGAAAAGGAAGAAGACCGTCCCCACTACCCCTCCACATGATGAGGAGGGGACCGAAGAGGAAGAGGAAGCGCAGTTGCTGTTGCGTAGAGGAAGTAGGGCCGTGAAATCGGCCGATCAGGGAGTGCCACCAGTGGTCTCCACGACGCGCCCTGAGGTCGCCCAGAAGATGGCGACCGAGCTGGGGCTTATTTTTGTAGGTGAGGGGTCCGGAAGCCCCGCTGGAGGAGAGGCCAGGGGCTCCTCCTGCTCGAGGGTTAGGGAGCTCTTCGGTGCTTCCAATGTTGGCGGTGCCGAGCACGGTGCCGCCAGCAACACCGCAGAGGTTTCTTCCAGGAGGAGCGGAGAAGATGCGGCGTCTCCGGCTCGGCGGGAAGAGGTCGTAGGTGCGACGGAGGTTTCCGCCCTGCTGGGGTGGTCACGAGCGGCGTGGTGGCAACAGCGCCAACCACGACTCTATCTGCGGGTCAAGAAGTGGTTCCTGCAGCAGGGGCCACTGAAAAGGCGGCCGCGACGACGAGGGCGTTCGAAGAGGTTGCCACTTCCACCGGGGGAATCCTGCCCCCCATGCCCCCCTCCGAGGTGGTTGCTATTGTAAATGCAACCTCCAAGGTAGTCGAGGATTCTAGGGCGGATGTTGCGGGTGCTGGGGACGGTGTTCGGGCTGAAGAGTCCGAAGACGACCAGAGACCCCTTAGCGAGGCGCTGCAGAAGAAGCTTCCTGCAGACCCTTCGGTGGCGGCTCTGGAGGCGACCCTTCGTCGCATGGAGAGCGCGCCCAGGGAGCTGCCCCTGAGCCCTACTGCTTCTCACCTTGACCAGCTAGCGAGGTGCCTGGACCTTCCTGCCGAGCAGACCCCGGAGAGGTCAGCGGAAGGTTACCTCCCAGAGGTCCAGGGGGGAGATGGCTTGAGCGATGTTGACGTCGAAGCGCTCACGGATGGAATGTCCAAGTCGCTGGGCATTCTGAAGGTTCTGGCTGTTCGGGGCCAGAGACAAAAATACCTCCAAGAGGCGCAGACAGCTTTCTGCGAGGACCTCACCGCGAGGCATAAGGCTCGCGAAGCAGCGCTGGAGGAGGAGGTCAAGGACCTCAAAGCTGCCCTCCAAGCTTCGAAGCTGGACGCTACCTTGGCGCGGGCCGAAAAAGACGCCCTGGCCAAGGTAGTAGTAGATGCTGGGGCCCGCGCAGTTGCTGAGTACAGGGCCGGTCCAGAATATAAAGAGGACCTGGAGCAGTATGGAGCCCGCTGCTACAGGGTGAGTCTCAATGCTGGGAAGGACCTCGGAGAACGGCTTTCCTGGGTTGACCGCGCCCGGGAAGCCTTCGAGGCTGCTGTTCGGGAGTGCCGGCGTCGTACTCAGGACGCTCGTCTGGATGGCGTGCGGTTCGCACAATTCCAGTCTAGGCGGATGCCCCCTTCGGTCCTTCACAGCAGGCCCCTTGATCTTTATGCTCCTTGTTCTTCTTGTACTCTCCTTTTTGTAACCGCGGCCGAAAAGGGCTTACTTATAAGAAAAACTTTTTGTGAATGAAGTCTTCTGTCCGTGAGATTGTTCTTGTAGCTTCACTTTTTCTATCTTCTTCCTTTTATGATTGTTCCTGCTCGGATCGGAATCCGCTAGGCTGCATAAGCATTGCATGTAAAGCGCAGATCGTTGGGAACCGTATAAGAGATTCCGATCAGGTGTATATGCTAAATGCTTGTGTAGCGACAGGAGTCGGGAGAAGAGAGGTAGGATGCTGGAAAGAGAAGGCTTTTATAAATGATAAGCCTTAAGGTTAGAGACATGCCAAGTCCTTGGTATGGCTTCGCCACTAGGAGTAGTTAGCCTATATGAGTCTTTCCCAAGGACATGGGTGACCTGATAAGGTCCTTCCCATTTAACGGCAAGCTTGCCAACTGCTCTTCGGGGATCCGAAGTCGAGCAGCGGCGCAGAACTAAATCTCCCACATTGAACCGCCTTTCCCGAACTCACGCATTATAATATTGTGCGAGTCGCTGCTGATAAGAAACGAGGCGAATGCTGGCGTCGCTCTGTCGTTCGCCCAGCATGTCCAAGTTCTCTCGAAGAGCACGGTTATTGGCGGCTTCATCAAAGTGGGTTGTTCGGATGGTTGGAAGGGCCACCTCCAGAGGTACAACTGCTTCCGAGCCGTAGGCCAAGTGGAAAGGTGTTTCCCCTGTAGCCACCCGAGCAGTCGTTCGGTGACACCAAAGGACGTTTGGGAGCTCGTCGATCCACGATCCGCCCGCGGCTTCCACTCTCGTTCGGATCCCGTGCAGCAGTGTTCGGTTGGCGTTTTCGACCAAGCTGTTAGCCTGGGGATGAGCCACGGAGGTGAAGTGGTTGTAGATCCCGAGCTCGGCGCACTTCTGCTTGAAGAAGGTGCTGTCAAACTGTTTCCCGTTGTCAGACGTAATCACCCTTGGGACGTCAAACCTGCAGAGAAGGTTCTTCCATATGAACTTCCATGCGGCTTGTTCGGTGATTGTGGCAACAGGTTCGGCCTCGATCCACTTAGTGAAGTAATCGATGGCTACGAACAGGAACTTCTTCCGCCCTTGGGCCTCTGGAAAGGGACCCAAGATATCAATCCCCCACCTAGCGAAAGGGCGCGGCTCGAACAGGCTGTGAAGCTGTTCGGCAGGCTGTTTGATGAGTTCTCCGAACTTTTGGCATTCTGGACATTTCCTGACAAAGGACATGCAGTCCTTCTGAAGAGAAGGCCACCAGAACCCTGCTCGAATGATGCTGCGCGCTAGCGTTCTGCCCCCCAGGTGGCTTCCGCACAGCCCCTCGTGAACTTCTTCTGTGGCCGCGAGGGCCTCATCAGGATTGAGGCAACGCAGAAGAGGTCTAGCAAGGGACCGTCGGTACAGTTTGCCTTCTACGAGGGTGAAGTGTTGAGCACGCATTCTAACTTTCCGAGCTTCGCCCTGTTCAGGCGGCAGCTCGCCCCGGAGTAAGTATGCTAAGAGAGAGTCTACCCAACTCGGAGTTGGTGGGCCCATTTCTATGGCAGCTACTTCAGCCTCCGTGCTCGGTAAGACGAGCTCTTCAATGAACACAGAGCGAGAAGGGGTGACGTCACCTGAAGATGCCAATTTGGCCAGTGCATCAGCTTGCGCGTTCTGCTCCCGTGGAACATGTATAACTTCGAAGTATACGAGGCCCTCTGTCTGGCTCTTGACCTGTTGGAGGTATTGAGCCATGCGAGGTTCCCTTGCTCCAAACTGTCCGCTCACCTGGCTGGCAACCAGCTGGGAGTCACTAAAGACTCTAAGCCGAATGGCCCCGAGGTGCCTAGCCATGCGGATATCGGACAACAAAGCTTCGTATTCGGCGACGTTGTTGGAGGCTGGAAAGCAGAAACGGAGGGCGTATTGGAACTCTAACCCCTCTGGGGAGGTGAGGACCAAACCTACCCCGCTTCTGGTGACACAAGAGGATCCGTCAACATAGAGCTCCCATGGGGGCTCGTCTGCCAACGGTGGATCCTGCTCGGCCGGAAGGGTACATTCTGCCACGAAGTCTGCTAACGCATGTGCTTTGATCGCCGTCCTTGGTCGGAAGCTGACGTCGAACTCACCGAGCTCTATCGCCCACTTAACCAACCTGCCGGAAGCCTCCGGCCGCTGAAGGATGGATTTCAACGGCTGATTGGTTAGAACTGTAACAGAATGGGCCTGAAAATAGGGCCTGAGCTTCCGTGCAGCCGTGACGAGAGCAAGGGCGAGTTTTTCTGCTCTGGGGTACCTCCTTTCGGATTCTTGGAGGACCCTGCTGATGTAGTATACAGGATGCTGCGCCGCTCCAACTTCTCTGATTAAGACTGCACTGATGGAGTGTTCGGTAACCGAAAGGTACACGAACAGGGGTTCTCCGAGCACAGGCTTTGAGAGAACAGGAGGAGCTGCCAAATATGCCTTCAGTTCGGTGAAGGCAGCCTCGCACTCATCAGTCCACCGTACTTGCCCCCTTGCTTCGAGGAGCTTTTAGGGCCTCGGAGCAACTTGAAGAAGCTAAAACTTCTTTCTGCTGCTCGGGACATGAACCGGTTCAGTGCCGCAAGACGCCCCGTCAAGCGTTGGACGTCGCGCACTGTCTTTGGACTGCTCATTTCAAGCACGGCTTGGATTTTTTCTGGGTTGGCCTCTATTCCCCTGTTTGATACGAGGAACCCGAGGAACTTACCCGACCGAACACCAAACGCGCACTTGGCAGGATTGAGCTTCATATTATACCTTCGCAGAGTTGCGAAAGTTTCCTGGAGGTCTGAAACGTGGTCACTGCTCGGGAGAGTCTTGACCAGCATGTCATCAACATAGACCTCCATGTTGCGCCCGATCTGCTGCTCGAACATCTTGTTGACCAGCCGCTGGTAAGTCGCGCCTGCATTCTTCAGACCAAAAGGCATTCTGGTGAAACAGTATAAGCCTAGGTCTGTAACGAACGTCGTGGCGTCTTGATCCGGGGGATGCATGCTGATCTGGTGGTAACCAGAGTAGGCATCCAAAAAGCTGAGAAGCTCGTGCCCGGAAGTAGCGTCCACCAGCTGATCAATGCGCGGCAGGGGGAAGTTGTCCTTGGGCCTTGCCTTATTGAGATCTTTGTAATCCACGCACACACGCCACTTGCCGTTGGCCTTGCGTACGAGGACCACGTTGGAGATCCATCTTGGATATTGGGCTTCTCGGAGGAGCCCAACAGCTCGGCTTTTAACCACGTGATCCTGAATCACGGTCTGCCGTTCTCGGTTCACGGGTCGCCTCCTTTGCTGAACTGGCGGGATCCGGGGATCCAGCCGGAGGCGATGCACCATGACTTCCGGAGGAATGCCTGGAAGCCCGTCATCAGACCAAGCGAACACGTCCAAATTGGCCAGCAGGAAGGCTGTGTAGCGTTGCTGCTCGGCCTCTGTCAACAAGGCGCCAATGTACAAGACGTGTTCGGGGTCGTCGTCCACTTGAATGGGGATTAGGTCTTCAGCAGGCGTCCCTCGGCTGGTTGAAGGCTGATCGAAAGCCGGAGGAGCCGGATCAGCGAGTGGTTGCTTGTCCCTTAAGGAGAGGACATAGCAACGACGAGACTCGCGCTGACACCCGAGCACTTCGCCAACTCCGCTCGGAGTAGGAAACTTCAGCTTCTGATGGAGCGACGAAGGTACTGCTTTGATTCGCCCGATCAGACCTCTGCCAAGGATAGCATTGTATCCAGGCATGTTGTTGATGACCAGGAAGTCAACGATCTTGGTCATAACCCTTGGGGCCGTCCCCAAGGTGATCGGAAGGCGAATCCTTCCCATGGGCTGGACCGAAACTCCCGAAAAGCCGAACAATGGCGAATTTACAGGGGTGAGTTGATCGGCTCGCAGACCCATGAGGACAAAACAGTCGTAAGCCAAGACATCGGGGGCGCTTCCATTATCTACCAGAATCCGGCGCACATTACAGTGGTTAATGGTGGCCGAAATGACCAACGCATCAGTGTGTGGGGTCGTAACCCCTACAAGATCTTCGTCCGAGAAGGTTATAGCCTCCTCGGGTGGTGCGCGTGCAGGACTGGCAGGATATGGGGCCGACCGAACAGCCGAAGGCCTGTCTACGACATGCACTCGCCTTGCGTAATCGCGTCGGCTTCGAGTGGTTTCTCTGCCCGCGCCGAAGCCTCCCGCGATCACGTTGATCTCCTGCCCATTGGGCTCGTTGTTGATCAGCTGCTCGGGAGTGCGGTCTCGGCGTCGGGGGCGCTCTTCGTTCCGGCGCACGAACCGTCCAAGATAGCCGCGCTTGATAAGGTCTTCAATTTCGTCCTTAAGCTGGCGGCACTCGGAGGTGTCGTGGCCGTGGTCGCGATGAAAGCGACAGTATTTATTTTGATCGCGCTTCCGGGGGTCGGAGCGCATTCTTTGTGGCCACCGAACAAACGCTTCATTCCTGATCTCCGCCAGGATCTGTTCGGGTGCCACGGTGAGGGGGGTGTAGTTGGTGAAGGGGCGCGGACGGCGCGGAGAATCGCCATTGCGCCGTCCCTTCTTCCGATCTCGGTCGGAACCGTTGTCGGAAGGCCGCTTCTTGTCCGACTGCTCCCCCTGCTCGGCCCTGCTCGCCGCCAGGCTCTCCTCGCAAACTGCGTGGCGCTGTGCGATGGAGAGTAGTTCGGCGAGGGTGGAGGGCTGCTGGACGCCAAGGGTCCTCTGCAAGAAGCCGTCGCGAGTGCCCTGGATGAGGGCACTGGTTGCCAGAGGGACGTCCAGGCGCGAGATGCGAAGCGCCTCTGTTCGGAACCTCTTAACGAAGTCCCAGAGTGCCTCGCCTTTCTTCTGGCGCACAGCCAGAAGAGAAGCTGCCGTTCGCGGCTGCGACCTTCCGCCAAGGAAGTTGTCCCTGAAGGACTTCTTCAGTTGGCGGAAGGAGGTGATGGAGCCCGCAGGGAGGGTTTCAAACCAGGCCCTGGCGGTCTCCTTGAGCGTTGTAGGGAAAGCCCTGCACTTAGCCGCGTCTGATGCTCCGTAGAACACCATGTGCGACTCGAAGTCGTGGATGTGGTCGGCTGGGTCGGTAGTGCCGTCGTAGGGCGCGATGGTGGGCAGAGGGAGCTTGGAGGAAACCTGGGCCTCCAGGATCTCCCTGCTGAAAGGAGAGCGGAAGTCCAAGTCGTCCTCCGCTGGAGCCTTCCCCTCTGCACGCTGAACCATCGCGTCCATGCGGCGCTCGAGGTCGGCCACACGCCTTAAGCGCCTGGCGAGCTCCTGCTCGGAGTTGGTGGGACCCCCTCGTCCGGAGTTGTGGGAGTTGCCGCCCACGACCGATCGAGGCGGACGGGGGGAAGCGACAGAGCGACGGGGCGAACGCCCACGACGCTCCGGTGCCCGCTCTTCCGACGGAGCCCGGAGGGACTGGCGCGGCGAATCTGCCTGCTGTTCTTGAGGCACCGGGGGGATGCGAGAGCGGCGATGCGACGATACCCCCTGTCGCTCGCGCGGCAGGGAAACTGCCGGGGCCGCTGCTCCCGTCAACTGGGCCTGCAGAGCTAGGCAGACGCCCGTTAACTGCTGCATCTGCCCCCGAAACTCTGCTACTTCAAGGGTAGTTGCAGGTGCGGCAGCCGGTGGTGCTGGGACGTCGTGATTAGCGCCGGCGGGGGAGATGGCGACGTCGCCAGGGGGGATTGGCGGCGAGAGCCCCCTCGCGACTGGCGGGACCTCGTCGCCCTGCTTCCTACGTTCTGGTATGAGGATCGTCCTCGAGCCATGGCAGCGTCCTTCCACAGACGGTGCCAAAATGTGGTGGTGTAATCTTGTTTGGGCCTGAGCCAAACGGGCCTCCACTAGAGAGAGTAGGGAAGACGATCGCTGGTGAGGACGAACGCCTGCAAAACCAGAAGAGGGTCAGGGGGCCCGGTGAAGACCGGGGAAACCCTCTGATGCCTAAGTCAGTGGAGAGCTAATAAGGCAGGGGGTTTCGGAATGCGAGAATGTGTTCGCGTGAGGAAGAGAACGTACCGTTGCATGGTACTATACCTGTATTTTTATAGGCATCGGTGCCAGGGCCAACGTGCGTAACGTTGGTAGATCGTGCCTGAAAAGGCGCCATGATGGGCGCGCATAACGGGAGGAGTTATGCGCTCAGGTGCCCGTTGGGCTGCCAGGCCGTTCGTGCCTCTTGATGATGGAGGACGTGGCCTGGGACGGTTACGACCGCTCCGTAAGCCAGAGAGCCTGCTCGGCACCCTTTGGACACACCTTCCGAGCAGGTAACCCACATGGGGTCGAACATGTTGTTCGGTGATATTGAGGGCTGTTCCGTGCAGCAGGGTTACTGTTCCTGTTCGGAAGCCTTCCGTAGTTGTTCGATCGCGGAAGGACAGATGACCTGCCCGGGGTCATACCGCCACGAGGCTTGACAGCGTCCGATCAAGGTGGCGATATCTTGGAGATCTTCACACTGTCTTGGAAGGGACGCGACCCGTTGGGATAGGGCCACGTCAACTGACAGGACACGCGAGGGCCGTAGTGGGCCATCATGGGCCTAGGTGGCCAGATCTGGCCACCACAGGTGTGACATTTGTTATCGATGTGTTCAATTAGTTTTTCTAGTGTCCATAGTTTCTATTTGGTAGCATCTAGGCCAACTTGAGCATTCTATCACCACATGACCACTGTTTTGTCTCTTGTAGCAAATTTACTACTTTAATATTGATAGATGCTACTTGGACTCCTTAACTTACCCCATTGTCACCCTTCTACATGCCTTATCATCACCCTTTTTTCAATAAAAGTGATGTCCTCTCATGGTGTAATATCTTGTATCATAATAGAGACAGTAATCTCATATTAATATTACGTTTTACCTACAATTGTTATTGAGACCTTAATCGTGAAGATGCCATAGGGGCAGACAGCAGACACGTCCAGCTGTTATTGAGTCCACTATTTTATCTTTATTATGTGATTTCCCTTCAAATAATATCTTCAAAAAGTTGACAACGTTTTTTCTATATATAACAGACACGACCAATTATCCGAGCTTTGGTTAATGTAGCTGGTAAAATAGAATTATTTATGAATCATCACCCGTTGTATTCTTATAGGTTTTTTATTTGATCAAGAGATTAGAAAAACTTTTAAAATGATTTTCTATCAAATAGTTTTAAAAGTTTGGATCAAATAAAAAAACTTTTTTAAAAAACAAATCAAAAATTTATTTTCTCTCACACCATTGAGATTTGATATTAACCGGAAAAAGAATCGACTCTTCCTAACAACCTCTATTCTTACACAATTCAATTTTACTTTAGAATATTTTTATTCTAAAAATAAAATATTTTTCCGTACGAATAAAAGGAACATGATGAACTCTTTTCTTAACTCCTGGTAGGCTATGGATTGGACATTTTAATCTTGCAATTTTTTATATATGAAAAAGTAACAAATAATCTCCTCTCATATCAAAGCTAGATTAGAAAGTGCAAACCATGATTTGTCGTGCCATTGCAGTCGGCTCCTGCAAAGGGAAAGCCGATCCCTTGTCACGGTTGGCACATCTGATCTCCTCCCCTACCACCTCATGGCCCCCTCCCCTAACCGTTGGTGCTCTCCGCCCCCTCCCCCACCCCCTGGCACTCTCAAAGAGTCGCGACATTGGGGAACTGAAGTTGGGGGTGGGGAGGGGTAGGGAGGGTCGGGGGTTGGAGAGGGAGACTCGACAGAGGGTGGGGGAGCTGGGGAGGAAATTGTTGGGGTGGGGGTGGGGGTAGGGAGGGCCAGGTGGGGGAGGGGGTTGTGGGGGGGTTGGGCGTGGGGGAGGGGGTAGGGTTGTAAAAACTAAAAAGATCAAAAGGGTTCTCCCTACCAAGGTTCGTCGTACCGTCTGGATCGGCTGTGCCGCATTTTTCGTGGTAAGGTACGGTACCGTACCGTACTGTTGAGATACTGTGGGAAAATGATTTGTTTGATTTATTTTTTTAGTTTTGTGACTTAATAAATATTTAAAATGAACAAATTTTAAAAGAAAACTCTCCATTCAAACTCAAGATAGACTTTTCATCTCTTCTCATACATGCACCATTTCTCTCTCTTCTTTCTCTCTCATATCCTCCAGAACTATCAGGGATATCACGCATTCTACAGCCTGAAAAGAGGTTGATATGCTCACGAGGTCTTCATCAAAGTTGTTCTATTCTTTTTCAACTTCGTCCTCGAAGTGGAATCACCTCAATTAGTGGTCTATGTCGTCTATGTCTAAAGTTATAGTAGATTATTCTTTACATTCTCTCTCATATCATGATATATATATATATATATATATATATATATATATATATCATGCCTTCCACATCTCAAAAGAGGGTATATATCTTCGAAACTTCTTCATGAAAGTTGTTCCCCACGACTTTCTCTACAAATTCCAATTAGAATCACATCAAATAAATGTTTGTGCTTAAAGATACAGTGGATTATTCTTGACCTTCGGCTCTCTCATATCGCGATCCAAACTTGCAATGAGTGCGGCCTCTCTACAGTTTGAACGAGGATGATCTAATCTTTGGGCTCTTCATGAAAGTTGTTCATGATATGACCATGTATTCCATTAGATCAACACCAAGAATCCAAAAATAGAAACAAAACTGTAACATCTTAAAATGTATAATAAAATATTAATATGACATTAAGAAATTAAAAGAGATAGTAAATTATACTTAAGACATGATCACTTATATAAAATATAATTATCTTTAATTTTAAAATATTTTTATATTATTAATATAATTCTAGTACTATCTTTGATTGTGTGCACTTCAACGGGATGACATTCGGTTCAAAAAATAAAGTCAAATCTGAAGTCATCATAATTACTAGAAAAATATACTAATTTTAAAAATATAAAATATAAAAAAATTATTGATGCATAGATGTTGAGATTAAGTCGACCTAATGATTTTTGAGATAATTTTTATTTGACAAAAAATAATTTAAAAAATAAATCATAATTATAATAATTTGTATCATCTCTTAATTAGTTTATGTTTGAAATTTATCTCAATTAGACACCATTTAGACCCCTTAAGTGCACACAGAGTTTATCGCGGTACGACGAACCCTCTCTGCATTTCAACGGAACAATATTTGGTTCTGAAAATAAAGTCAAATCTGAAGTCATCATAATTATTAGAAAAATATACTAATTCTAAAAATATAAATATCATGAGTTATTGATACATAGATGTTGATATTAAGTCGACCTAATGATTTTTGAGATAATTTTTACTTGACAAAAAATTAATTTAAAAAATTAAACTAAAATTACGATAATTTGTATCATCTATTAATTAGTTTATGTTTGAAATTTCATCTTAATTAGACGCCATTAGATCCCTTAGATGTCGAGATTAAGTCGATCTAATGATTTTTGTGATAATTTTTACTTGAAGAAAAATTAATTAAAAAATTAAATTAAAATTATTATAATTTATATCATCATCTCTTAATTAGTTTATATTAAAATTTTATCTCAATTAGACACCATATAAACCCCTTAAATACACTGAATGTGAGAAGGAAAGTAAAAAAAAAAAAAGGCCTACTGTATCGATCCGTGGCAAACCGTGACGTGTCACTGGGGCATACCCGGATCATCCCATTGAAATGACCCGTGCGGTTTAGCCAACCGTGCTCCCTACCCATCTATCCATTCTTCTTTGGAGAGAGAGAGATGAATTTCGAGGGATGATGACTTCCTTCACATCCTCAGGCAACAGAGGACACCTCGATTGGCACACTCTCATTGAACGGTGCGCCCTCCACCTTCTCGAGAGACCTGTCACGTCCTCTGTTGTCGAAGCCCTCCGAAAATTCCATAACGAATGTGTATGCAGATGCCTCTTGGTTCGGGACAGTAACTTACCGTAGCGGTAAGTTGCGATGTAGTTCGTGCCAACGAGAGCTCGGCACGAGGCATGGCCAACCCTAGGGCACACACCATTGGGGTCTAATATAAATATTTAAGAGAAAGACTTTATGTACTTTGAGAAAGTGCACAAGTGTATTCCACATGGACAAAAATCCATGTGGCACCAACTTTTTTGGTGCCACATGGATTAGCAACCCATGTGTAGTGGTGCCACATGAGTTTTTATCCATGTGGAGTGCACTTTGTGCACTTTCTCAAAGTGCATAAAGTCTTTCTCAATATTTAAAGATGGAGAAATGCTAGCTGCACGTTTGAACGTACAAAAAGCCAAGCTGGAATCACCGGGGAGCATTTTATTAGGCCACGTGGAAGTCTAGAACAAAGAGCTAAAGTTTAGAACAAAAAGCTCCCGTCAACAGGCCAGGACACATCACCTGCACGCGCGTCTTCCCGAGGCCCGCCATCATGAAATCGCCTGCCATCATTAAATTCACTACAGGACAAATATGATGATTGATTTATTTGTCACCAGGAATCAACTTATTTGTCAGTAGGAGTGACTTATTTGTCACTGAATCACTTAAGATACGAAGTCAACTATTTATCATCAGGAGTGACCTATTTGTCATTGGAATCTTTGTATTTGTCACTGTAATCTTTGTATTTGTCACTGAGTGGAATGTATTTGTCACTGGAATCTTTGTATTTGTCACTGAAATCTTTTTATTTGTCACTGAAAGGAATGTATTTGTCATTATAATCTTTTTATTTGTCACTGGAATCTTTCTATTTGTCACTGAAATGTATGTATTTGTCACTGGAATCTTTCTATTTGTCACTACAATTCGTAAGTCTATGTAAAGTGGAATCTTTCTATTTGTCACTAGAATCTTTCTATTTGTCACTACAATGAATGTATTTGTCACTGAAATCTTTCTATTTGTCACTACAATTCGTAAGTCTATACAAAGTGAAATCTTTCTATTTGTCATTAGAATCTATCTATTTGTCACTACAATTCGTAAGTCTATGTAAAGTGGAATCTTTCTATTTGTTACTGGAATCTTTTTATTTGTCACTACAATGAATGTATTTGTCACTGAAATCTTTCTATTTGTTACTGGAATCAATCTATTTGTCACTGAATCAACATGTTTGTCACCGGAATTAATTTATTTGTCATTCTAATTCGTGACTCCATGTGAATCACTTAAGACATGAATCACCTATTTGTCACCAAAATCAACTTATTTATCACTAGAAAAAATCTATTTGTCACTAGAATTAACATATTTATTATCAGAAAAAATTTATTTGTCACCAGAAGAAACTTACTTCATGATTTCATGAGAAATTTTGATTTTCGGTCTAAAAAGTACATTTCGAATTAATTAAATATATCTCTCACTGTGCTGTGTGGTTTTCATGATGGCGGCCCTCGGAAAGATGCGCTCCCAGGCAGAGATATGTGCTGGGCTGCTGACGTGAGCACTTTACACGCGGCCCAATCAAATGCTCTCTGGTGATTCCAACGTGGTATTTTTGCACGTCCATACATGTACAAAGTATTTCTCTTAAAGACGGAAGATGTCAAAAATTTAAAAGAAACTAGTCCTAATTGTGAAGTGAAGAATTTTGAGGGTAGAAATGTATTTGTTTCTATTTGTAGCATCAAAAAGGGAAAATTCCCGAATCGCAGGTCCACTCACCCCGTATGATCGTTCCCAAATCGCCAGTCCCCTTTTCTGCGCCGTTCTCCGGAGCTTGTGGGATCAGCTCGTCGGCGCTGATCGAGATCTTGTCGGTGCTGGCGGAGTCGACATCTCGAACCCCGGCATCCTAGGGTTGCTCGGTTGCCTGCTCGCCGCCTCTCCGCCGTCGTGTCGCTGTTCGTGCCACCTCCGCTAGAACCCGTACGCCATTTTCCGAAAAGGTTGCCGGTGGCGCCGTTTCTGGGAGCTTCCCTCTCCTCCGTGCCCTAGACTTGCGCCATCCCTGCGATTTCCGCCACCCCCCATCCGGTCGCGGCCGCCGGCTCGCCCACCCTTGTCCCCCGCCGCCGCCGCTGCCGGCTCGCAGCCCTGTCGCCGCCTCTGGAGCTCGCTTTCACGCTGTTCTGCACTGCACTCGTTGCATTGTGGAGGGAGATTTCCGCGTCTAGGAGGTATCTTACTCTGTCAATATGTTCTGATTTGGGGTTTCTTGGTTCGTTTCCAGAGATCTGGGGTTCCTTTGATTCATTTCCTACAGATCTGGCGTTGTTCTATCGGTGCGTCCATCCCTTTATGTTATGCTGCGACCATTGGAATTGATATGCGGTCTTTTACTTCGCTGGTGTAATTCTTGCCGCCGTTTAGGCACATTCATGTATTTCTGAGAGTTGGTCGCTAGATTGGCCTTGAAATATGGAGCATAATTTACCTCCATTCCTGCGGTACTGTATGCGAAGATTTCGTGAAATTGAAATTTGAAACGTCTTCAGGATTGATACTTCGTGCGACGATTATAAGCGACGTGTCTGACGATTCTTTTGGGGGTGTTTGGGGGGTGTGTGTGTGCTGGGCATACTTTTCTTTTGAAAGATGTGTTCTGCAAGTGAGTTCCTAAATACATTGGATTCTTGCTAGTTTCCCATGTGAACTTTGCCAGAAAAATTGTTTCTGCGTTAACCTTATAATCCGACTTTGGTGTCTCGTCAGATGTTGCAATTTAATGAAGACCACAGACTTAATGGTAATTCCTCGCTTGAGTTTGCACTTAGTATCCTTAGAAAATTCTAAAGAAAACATTAGAAGCTGGTGTCAGGAAGAAGAATGAAGTAGGAGAAAGTTTCGTGATGCATACATTAGAAGAGACATAATATCTATGGAGATCCCTTCTCCATCTTTTGTTAGAAACACCTTGCAGACATTTTATCATTTGCAGTTTTCTCATAGCACCATAATATTCCTTCGGTTCTTCCAAAGATCTATAATGGACCACTGTTGTCAAGGTAATCTCCTAGAAAACCTATTTCAGGTGAGCTTGTTTTTTGGTTTTATGCTTTTGAGCTGCCAAGACACATGGACTAATGATATTCTCCAGAGGCTTATGTTACCTTCATGATGCTAAAAGATTATTGTATAGTGATGTTGGCCTCAATAATGAAGCCCATTGTTGGCTATAGATTTATGGTCTTTGATAACTGCAACAAATCATCACTGTGGATCTATTTGAAAGGGTATTTGGATGTTACCTTGGTAATGTGCAAGACTTCGGCTATTGTCTTTTCCCAGCTACTTGGACATAGATAAGTGATCTACTTCACCGTTTAATGTGTTGCAACTGTGTTAATTCTCCATTAAGAAATGATATCATTATATTGAGGCTGGCCTTTTTTTTTCTTCTTTTCCTGTTGAGGGATTTATTTTCTTTGTTGACTACACACCTTATACTAATTTCTGAGCTGCTTAATTTTCAGAACTGTGCCAATTTACTGCCAAATCCAGTTTACTGCAGCTCCATCACTCAACATCTGGTCCATCTCTGACATGTCCATGATATCCATCATTGCCTGCTTGGGTGCCTCCCAGACCTCGTCCTCCTGCATCATTCTGTTCGATCAGTTGTTGACCTGTGCCCACAATTGAATGTTCACTTTCTCTGTCCCAAGAAAGACATTAGTTTTTGATCCATGACCATGTCGAATGTTTTTTATCCAAGTTATGCCAATGTTCCTCTCTCACCAAAATATTGATGATTATCGTGATCTTTCTTTCCTTTTAACTTTTAAGAGCTTCGTGTTTCTGCTGGTAAAGGTTGGTGGATGTTTCATATATCGATAACTGATCTCGAATATTGTAATTCTGAATTTGAAGCCTGCGTAAGCAGTCTGGTCCTGATCCAACCAGAATCAGGTGTACTATCTGAATCTGGATATTATATGGCATGACCAGAAATTTTCCTGTTTACACGCTGGTATGAAGAGAACATTTCATAAGTAAAAATAGCTTCCAAGAAGATGAAGATTTTAAATGTTCTTGAAAAGACACTTATTTAGGAGATTCACGGATTGAAATCTGGGAGGACTGTGTAGGAATCCATAGTTTTTGAAATCTGGGAGGGCTTTGTAGAAAGCAGCTTTCTAATTCATTTCCAGGTTAAGAAGTTTATCCATTTGCGACTGTTTTATTTAGGTTGTCACGTTGTACATGTTAGTGTCTTTGTTTCCCCGCAAAGAATATTGCTTGAAGTTGTTGGCCAGTAAGTTGGTTAACTTGTAGCAGGTGGAGTATTTATTGTACTCTATTTTGGAACCCCACAGGAACTCAGGTTACATGATGAAGTCTATGCTTTCACATATGAGTTAACCTATGGTTTGTAGTTCACTATTCTTAGATTGTAAGATGTGCTTGAGGATGAGATATCATCTATGGTTAATTCATGGTATCTGTACCTTTTCACATGTTAGATATCTTTATCAAATCTAAAAGAAAAAAGAATTGTATCTTCTATGAGTAAATGTATCTTGTCAGTTACAGTTACTTTCTCCTTTTATATGGCCACATATGTTGATCCTATTGTACTTCTTTTGTTTCTTGATTCAGAGCTGGAACAGAAGGAGGATCATGCCTTCAAAGCGGAGTTATATCATTAGCAATGCTACTGGCTCTCAAAGAAACAGGGGCAGCAGTACCTTCCGCTCTCCTGTGGCTCTTTTTCTCTTCATTTGTGTCCTCACGCCATTAGTTTTCCTAGTATCTCGCATTACGCAAACTCCAGTTATAAATGGTTAGTTGTCATTTCTATCACTTTTTAGCTATCTCTAGTTGGTTTTGTAGATCCTTGCACTTCAATGTTAGCAATCGGATGATTGCTAGGCCGCAAAGTTTACTTTTATTTTGGATTTGTCAATTGCTCTAAAACTCTAAATATGCAGTTTGAGGCTTTTTAGATTCAATATTAATTTTTTCCCTGCTATCTGTGGTGTACCTTTTCGTTAAACAGTTGAGCATTTATAAGCTTTTAGCAAGACACTATCATGCAGATGTTTTGTTGAATCATTGCTTTTCCTTTGACTTTCTATAGCATCTAACAACAATTTTTTTTTTTGAAATGTGGATAGTACCACAAATTATATTGATAGAAAGAGAGGATGCACAAGTGTATAGGTGTAACCAACAAAAAACCCCTATACACTAAGAAACCCATTCCTGAAAGTGGAAACCACCTCAACTCCCCAGACATAAAAAGAATGAGGAGTTAAAGCCCTCCACAGCACACAAATGTTTGGACCAAAAAGAAACTCTATCTCTAAGAAAAGCAAAAAAGGTTGTCCTCAGTTCACGTTTCTCTTTTAAATAATCTACTATTCCTCTCATTCCACAAGGCCTAGAGTGGCATGCAAGATGAGCCACCACACCAAGTTATCTCTCTTGAGCGCCCAATGCCGATGCCACTTAAGAAGAAGTTGGTGAATCCTCACAAAGTATGGTAGCGATAGCTGAAGACAATGTCCAATCCACGACCAGAGTTACTTAGCGTAGGTGCAAAGTGTAAATAAATGGTCCAAATCCTCCTCTTCATCTCCACAGAAACAATAAAGAAGTTTACGGTAAAAATTCTACTACTACATGTCGACAACCGCCCATGGGAATCCCTCCATATAAAAACTTTGACCTTGAGGGGACTCTTGGGATCCCAATTTGAGTCGAAAGGCATGTTGTACTCCCTTGCTGGCAAGGTTAAGATATGCTGACCTAACTGAGAAGTGTCCTAACTAATACATTTCTATCTACAGATGTTAACCCATTCTACTTTTCAAGGACCTTTTTGATATAAAGATATGATAATCTAAGAAAATCTATGATTTTTTTCCTTTCTCCTTTGATAAGTTTTGGAGGATAGTTTAAGCTACTTAAATATAAGATGTTATAATTAACAAGAGATTTATCTAAAGATTTTCCTCTTATGAGTTCTCAAATTGGTTTTAGACTTACTTATGTAGATAAAACCTTACCCAAGACACCGCCTACTTATCAAAATCTAGTAGGATATTAGGACATAGACCCAAAAACATCAAAATACCAAAATTTACATTACAAAAATTTGCAAACTTACTGTCTAAAGCAATATAGAACTGAAGAATGAGATTGCCTCCACCGACAACCAAAAAAAAGTAATAATAATAATTGGTAAGGTTACCCCTGATCTGATCGGCCGGGTCAAAACTGACCCGGATTGGCTGATCCGATCTCGATCCAGCCGATTTTTGATACCTTGGTCCGGCCTAATCACCTGCTCCTCTGAGAAGAGATTAGCATAGAAGTCCTTGGCAACACCCCTGATCTCCGTGTCTTTCTGTAATAAAACATCCCTCTCCTTGATGCCAGCAATATGATTTGTCCTCTTTCTCTTTGAAGTAATCCTGTGAAAGTACCTTGTGTTCCTATCCCTTCCTTGATCCATTGCTCTCTCGATCTTTGTTTCTAGTAAATCTCCTCGCTCTAAAGCATCTCATTAAATTGTTCCCGAAGCGCAATTCTGCTTTCTCTGCCAGTGTCATCCATCAAGCTGACCTCCTCCCACTGATCTAACGCCTGTAATTGGAGCAATATTGTTTTCTCTTGTCTGCCCAGTGTCCTCTTGCTATCGCCCCACATCCTCAATACCCGTGCCAAATGCTTCAACTTAATGATCAATGTAGCCACTAGCCATAGAGGAACCCTGCTGCCCCTGACTAGCCCATGCAGCCTTTATAGTGTTTAAGAAGTCTACCTCCCTAAGCCAGTACTTCTCCAATTTGAAAGGTTGAGCCCTCACGTGACGATGGCTGGTTCGCAAAAGGATGGGCTTATGATCTGAGGTCGGTCTAGGCGAGGAAGAGGCTTGGACATGTGGGAAATGATCCTCCTAATCAACTGAGACCAAAAATCTGTCTAACCTGGAACAGGACAGGTTCTTCCTCAATTAGACCAAGTGAAATGAGCATTTACTAGGCCAATATTTAAAGGCAGCCTGGTGGATGAAATCACAAAAATCTTTAGATTCACCAAATGGAAAAGAGCTCCGATCCTCGTTGAGGTAGATGTTACTGCATTGAAATTTCTAGCCACGCACCAAGGATGACCCGAGGTGGTATGATGTCCAAGTAGATGCTCCCACAAATCTCTTTTTCCTTCCTAAGACTGACAACCATAGACCCTAGAGAGGTCCCAAGAGAAACCATCTGACAAACATTGAAAATGGATGGAGATTGCCCACCTCTCAACCTACCTGTCCTCCTCCACCTCTTCTACCTCGAATGGGTTCCATAACACCATGATCCCGCTCACAGTTGGAGAACACCCCCTACAAAAGGAAAGTCTACACCAGCGCCCCCCCCCCCCCCAAACTCCCTTATCACCCTTATCAAGTTCACTCCATCCCCTTCCCATTTTGTCTCCTGTAGGTTAAGAATATCTACCTTGCACCTCCTCACCAACTCCTTAACCATCCTCTGGTCCAACCCCCCACCCACAATGGCCCTCACATTGAAAGAGACAATCCTCATTGGGGTAGATGAATAGTCCCCTCACCTCTCCCCATGCGACCCTCATCACTCACCACCCCTTCACCACCTTGCTGCCCCCCTTAGGCTTCTTGTTGGTCTTCTCCTTCTTTGTTGTACTGGCCAGAGCTACTAACCATCTTTTCTGAATGAGATTAAGGGATCCCCTTATTCCCTTTTCCACCCCCTCATAGGAAACCCCCAGCTTGCCCACCAACTCTCTCAGGTGGTCCTCAGAGATTCTCTCCACCATCTCTAAGAGCTCCTTCCCTTCTTCTTTCCTTGGTATCCCCCCTTCCTCTAACTCTGCAACTGGTGTAGCTCCCCCGGAAGATGGGATTCCTGTAAAATCTTCTCCCCCGACAGCTTCATTAGAGCCATTCGACATGCAGATGACGAGCTTGGCCAAACAGGGAACTTGGTCCTCACCCTGCAAGCCCCTCTGCCGTGCTTCCCACAAATCACCCGGGATAGGGGAAGCTACCTTTGGAGAAGCCAACCATTGTCCATCTGGGAAGACGAGGTCCCCCCTTAAGTTGTGACCCTCCAGCTCTCCTAGTGTAGGAATCATGAACTGGAAGACTGGTGAACCATTCGGAAGACCCACTCGGGCCAGTGAATCCTCAGGAGCAGGCGAAGGAAGCAGCGGTCCCCTCAGATTTGGCATATCTTAACCAAGTTTTTTGCGTGGGCTCGCCGTGCATTTGTCTGGTCTGGGGAGGCTTACTTGTCTTATAGTTTAGGTGCTTTATCCGTCTTGTGGACAGAACTGGAAGGTCTCTAGGCTTTCGAATGTAGTCCCCAGCCAACGAAAACTTTGGTGGTCGGCAGGCAGCAATTGTGACACCCAGATGCCGAAAAGGGGAAACTGGGCTGGGAAGAAGATCCTTATTGGGTCTCAGGTGCCCACTATTGACGATCGATTCAGAGACGAGTAAGTTCCGGCCTTTGGGGCCTCAAAAGTGGACCATGATGCATTCCCGAGCCAACCCCTCACCCAACATGCGACCCCCCAGCGAACCGGTGTGTGCCAAGTTCTGTTGGGCCAGCTGAGGAGGTTCCAGTGAACTGTCATCGTCACTGTGAAGGATGGATGGTTCACAAGCAGGTCTTGAATTCAAAATTTGAATGCTTGCGCACCCCTCAAGCTGTACGTCCCCAACCTCATGACTTGGGCCTCGAAACCTTAGCTTTGACGGCAGTTGGGAAAAAGCAACGTTCTGCTCCTTCACCCATAATCGAATAACGAGAGGATCCCTGTCAACAATCATGGCGACCACGGTCGGGATCACCGACAGAGAAGGCACCATCATCTCCATTGCTATGGCGGTCCTGGAGCTGAAAGGGGTGAACTCCAGGACCCCCCTAACCATTTCCCTGAAAGAGTGTACCAATAATGTGATTCTTTCAACGTTGCAAACGAGTAGGGGCACCCCCTCGAGGATGATACGATAGGAGGCCGACATGGGGATAGGGAAGGTACCCTGACCTTCGACCACCTGGAAAGCCGGAGTAGAGCTCCTTCCACTGCGATCACCCTTGTCTCTGCAATCGCTGCGACCACCTGCTCTTCCTTACCTACAAGTAGGAAGGAAGTTGGGGACACCTTAGATCCCTCCCGGTAGGCCCCTGACAGAGGTTGGAGCGTATGACTAACTTCCTCCGCCTGGATGTTGTCTTCAACCATGGTAGCACAGAGACTCTGGCGGAGCCCGCCATCCTTTTTGAGCAGACATCTACTGGGAAGTCCCCTGCATCCACTCACCTCTTGCTTCCCAAGGTCACTTGCCTCGCCAACAGAACTCTTCATGACCTCTGCAAACGTCCTTTGCTGGATGAACCTCACACCGTGAGATGGCGATGGAGCCTGGGCTTGGCAGAAGCGGCTGATGTGCCCTCTCCTATCATACCACACCGGAAGCAGGTTCGTAGACGCCTCTTATCGACAGGCGTTTTGCTCCAGCGATGGCCACTGCCTCCCAAGGGGACATGGTTCTCCCCAGTCGGCCTTGCCACACCCAGAGTTTCTCTCACTAGAAAAAGCTAGAGAGAGTTCACTCTATACATGCCACAATGCTTAATGTTTCTAACTTTCTAAGTCATTTCAAGATTTAATTGTAGGATTATCGCAAAGTCACATCATCATTATTGCAAAGCCACATCCCATCAACCTGGTTTTTGGCTTAATCAGGAGGGTATACCTCATGTATCTGAATGTCTTTTCACATCTGATTGTCAGTGTGGCGTAACCACCTCTTTTCATGCAAAAATCCAGATGCACATTAGTTAGGGGGTATGCCTAATACTGCCTTTAATGGGTTCTGAAGATTTGGATACCCAGCAATGTTGTAAGACAAATACAATTTCATTTTTGTTCCTATCAAAATAAGCTCCTGGATAGGACTGCATTTTTGCCAAGTGCTATACCTCTTCCTAGGCTCCTTTGGAAAGTTGGTCAAATATATTTTTTCCCAATGCATCTTGATCCTTTTGAAGGCATGGAGTATAGAAGACTATTCTCAAGCAGTTGCATCTGAATTTCCCTTTCAAGGTCCCATCTTGTTTGTCATGAGTTCCAATCTTCACGATCCTTTGCGAAGATATGCATAAGATGAGAGAATCCTTGAGCTCTAGCGTCTTTAGTTTGTACAGGTGAGAGTCTGTGTTTGGAAATACAATATATGTCCAGCCTTCAACTTTGCATAGCCTTTAAATAAAAAAAATTTGTTCACCATCCGCCATCTCTTTCTGTCACTGAAAACTATATTTACTTGTGAATCTAATTGGGTGTTTGTTTGCTCTTTTTTGCCTCTCTTTTCTTTCAAATTAAAAAATAGGAACCTATAACCACTTTACTATGTTTGGTGGTTGTTTCCCTAATTTTTGGGGAAGAATCCTACCCCATTGAAAACTCTTTCTAAATAAAAAGCAACTCTCTACTTTTACAAAAAAAATTGAGAGAGGCGGGTATCTCTCTCTCTTCTCCTCCCTTCTCTCTCGCCAGCACACTCTCCCGTCTCCCTTCCTTGTCATCTTCCTCTCTCTCCACTTCGTTCTCACTCTCCTTCTCCATTGCTCTCTCTCTCTCTCTCTCTCTCTCTCTCTCACCTGCACTCCTCTCTTTTGCTCATAAAAACAGTTTTGTAACAATGCTCACAGTAATAATGAATTTTTGATATAAAATAAGAGGTGCAACTAGTTAATAATAGCCATTTGACTAGTAAGGAGCTGTTTTATAAGAGAAATCTCCTTCAAACTATTCTCGTCACTTTAATAATTTAAAAAAATAATGAAAAGTGCCTGCCGAACAGGTCTACACAAATTTTAAAAATTATGACACTTCTGCCAAACAAGCAATATCAATTTTCCTCAATTTGAAAATTTAAGTCAAAAACCGACACAACATAATTTTTAGGTAGAAATAGTTTAAAAAAAGTGCTCCCAAACACCCTATAAACCTTTGGGTGCATATGGCCAATGAATCTTCCAGACATTGCCTAAACAGGACCGTACTTGTAAAAAAACCAAGTCACTTACAGGAGCATGAAGAAATTATGAATGCAAATAAGAGGGAAGCAATAATGAGTATCTGCTGGCAAGTTTCAACTTTCAAGAGTCACTTGAAAGTTCAAAATAACAAGAGCCATCATCATGCTTTCCTTGGTCACCTCAAGTTCAACAGCCATTGTCTCAGAAGGTATATTTTCCAATGTATCATCTTCTCATGGGACCTTCCTTGATGTTGCGTTCTTTGTGAACTATGTCAAATAAGTGAGGCACATAATAACTTTCTTTCCTTATAGTTTTGTCAACATTTAAGAAATTGGTGGTATTCTTGTGTGGGAATTTTTAATTACAATCATTTTGAAAATCACTTTTTGTAGAACTCCTATCGAAGTTTCCTTTACATTAACGAAGTTTAAGAATGCCTCATATTTGTTTATATTCCAGGACAGGTAGGGTCTTTACACCTTAGAATTTTCCGCTCAAAAATGCTTCTGGGACCAACTCTGACGCCATGAAATTTGAGCTTTGGTTTAACTGATGCATTATTCGCTGTAGTGTACCAAAATCGAAGCATGTTTTTCACATGAAAGTAAATGGGATGGTCCTTGTCAGTGTTTCATTCTTGAATTTTAGGGAAATGAAGAACCATGGGAAGTATCTCCTTGGTAAATGAGAAAGTGATTCTCTATAAGGACAAAAAACATGCATTATAATTTTGTAGTAGAAAATGATTATGAAACATAAGCACATGTTTGCATTCTCATGTGAAGAGAGAGCAAGAGAGGATAGAGAATGGGTGAGTGGGGACTGGGGTGGCCTGGTGTGAGAGTGAGTAGGAATATTTCCCCTGTGGAGCTGGTCGAGAAAACATATTCTGGAAAGAAAAGGAATATTCTGGGATTAGGAGAAACGTTTCCCCAACTAAGAATCTTTCATGCTTGAAAAGCATGCAGAAATCAATTGGAAAAACAGAAGCATGGGTTGATTAAGGGAGCAGATCTTTACAATTGGACTTGATTAACCCACCAAATCCTTCTCATAGACTTCATAATTCCACTGTTCTTTTCTTCTTTGTCCTGTTTCAAATCTATAAAACCTATTTTGTCATGAAGTATCCACAGCCTAAGTGAAATGAGGCTGGGTGATATGTTGCAATGCTTAAGTTAAATAATATTCTTTGTTCCTTTACTGTTATCTTGTCCATTATACTGTTGTTATGGTGTTTACTGCTTCTCACCACAATGTCAGATTTGAACTAATTTGGCCATATACATTTGATATTATTTTACAGATGAAACAGATGCTTCAAACTTGTCAAGTAAACAGGTACCAAAAACAGATTTCTTCTCTGCTGTTTGTAACTATAGTATTATCTTTCTTGTTATACAAACTGATGTCATTTTTTGCCCTAAGATTGATTGGAGAGAGCAATTGGCTATGCAACATATGAAATCTCTTTTTACCAAAGAGGTGAGGTTCTGACTTGACATTTCTCAAGATTTTGCATTATGTATACTGAATTCTTTTGATCTGTGAGACACATGTGAGTGAATGTCAATTGGATAATATAAAATATCACAGCTTTTTCATTGAATTTCTCGTCAGATGATGGATGCTATTAATGCTGCCAAAGATGACATGGGCCCGTGGAGCCTTGATTACATAAGAAAAAACTATGTATCATCTTCATGGGTAGTTGACGGTGTGGATCATCATAGACAAACTAACTCTACCATTTCAGAGGTAAATAATTGTCTCTAATTGCTTGTTCATGCGGAAGATAAACAAGGTAGCTGAGTACCCTGATTCCATCATTCATGATATATGGCAGAAACCAAAACAGTCAGGATTGGGCATTGAACATGAGACCTCTCAGCCCAAACAGTTAAATGCTGCCACAGTCGACAACTTGGTGAATGAAGACAAAGGACAAAAAGAGGATACAGGTAGCTCTTGAATATCTGCTTGCTATTACCATTAGTCCTTTGCATAGCCTTCTCATTAAATATGATATTTGGATATTTTCTGTGATGCTGCAGGAAATTTTCAGCCTGGTTCACAAATGAAGATGGCCCGGCGGGTAAAGATTCCTTATTTCTGTACATTTATTCCAAATGTTCTTTGGTTTATTTGAATTTTATGCACTACAGACGCAAGAGAACAAATGAGTCACCATTATTATAATGATCAAGCTATGTCTGGACTTTGCCTGGTTGACACATCATCCAGGGGCTACTTGACCATCCTTATTGCTGCCCGTGGTTTTTTATGACAAGACGAGCCCATTTCTATGATGATTTTTTTTTGGAGTGGAGGGGATGGGGTTGATGTGGAGAGGAAGGAATGGAAAATAGGCATTAAATCAGTCAGGAATAGTCTGCTAGAACATCTTGTTGTATTGAAGTCTAGGTTCTTCAACAAAACCTGGCAATATAAATGGCCACGACCTCATAACCTGCATTGGGTCGGGAGTTAACCTGCATTGGGTCGGGAGTCTGGCATATTTCAGGGTTGATAGTTTAATTTTTGGGTTTCAATTGTAGTGTGGAAGGTTGCCAATTCTGGCATATTTCTGGCTGACAGTTTAACTTTTGGGTTTCAAGTGTAGTGTGGAAGGATTGCCAATTTTTCTGTGTTAAATAATCCAATTCAAAACAAATTGGCTGCGCATGGGGGCTCACTTTCTTGTAAAATCTTACCTTAGCCATACACAACCAATGTGGGATTGTACATTCCTCCTCCCTCACTGACTAAAATTACAAGGGCCTGGCACTTGGGATTCGGGAGACGTTTCAAAAAAAGAACAGTAGATATGAACATCATGGTTTATATATGGCTCCGACAATATTTAGAGTATCTATGCCAAAACCAACTGCCCATGAGTAAAGAGGACCACTTTTTTATAAACGCATATTTTAACCATAACTAACCAAGGATGAGGGTGTCGGTTTCGGTTTCGGGTACGGCCGAAACCGAAACGGTGTCGGTGTCGGTTTCGGTTTCGGACGAAACCGTCCGAAACCTATAAAAGTTGACAAAAAAATTGTAAAAAACTCAAATAAATCTGTAAAAATATAAAAATTCATCACAACACAAAAAGAACTAGTGGACATGCATATAAGATTGAAAAAAAATGGATTAAGTGACAGATATATGTGGGTGACATGTTAATGGAATATTCGATGCATATTAAAGAGTTAAACAATAAACATGGAATGATGTTGTCGTCTTGCACTATTATAAATATTACAAACACAATAAAATTCTGTAAAAATTAAATTTTCATACCTAAACATTACAATGCACTAGGGGAGCTATGTCACATTGTTTGACCTCTTCTCTTAACATTGGGTGACATGTTAATGGAATATTCGATGCATCTCCTTCCTCACCCCTCGGGGAGCTATGTCACATTGTTTGACCTCTCCTCTTACCCCTGCTAGATGTTGTTTGTCTCTAGTAATTCCTCCATATATCTCTTTCCCATAATAATTGCATTTTACTTTCTTTTTCCTAGCATCAACTAAAGTGAAATGAGCCCACCCGGATCATCTAGTCCCTGGCTTTGCTCTTCTCCAGCTCTAGCCATGGTCCTACAATAAAAAAATAAAGTACAAAAATATGTAAGTAGAATGACATAAAAGACTGCTTGGAACCTAAAACAATCAAACATATCACTTATTGTTCAAATGTGGAGCCCGAACTCTCAAATGTGCGCCTGAGCCCAGAAGAAAAATTTTATAAGGGAAAGGCTAAAGCAAAAAAATAATACATACAGCGAAGCGTCCCCCTCCCCCCTTGCGCCCCTGCCTCTCCTCCCACCTTCGGCAGAAAAAATCCCCCCCCAAGAAAAGCCGAAACCACCCCCTTGCGGCCCTGCGGCAGTGTCCACCCCCTTTTGCCTCAGATCTCAGATCTGAGGGGGTCACGGGACGCGAACTCCCTTTTCAGGGGAGTTCGCATCGGGTTTCGCCCGGTGTCGCCGGTTTCGGGCCGACACCGGGTGGTGTCGGTTTCGGTTTCGCCCGAAACCATTAAGTCTCGGACCGGAACAGTGTTCCGGTCCGGTTTCGTGTCGCCCAAGGCCGAAACCGACACGTTTCGCCGTGTCGGTTTCGGTTTCGGGTGAAACCTACAACCATGTAACTAACTGATGTGGAATGAATGAAGCTGCAAAGAAGCTGCTATGTTGGTTTTAACCATAACTAACCGATGTGGAATGAATGAAGCTGCAAACAAGCTGCTATGTTGGTGATTTTTTCATAATGCCTCTATTTTGTGGTTTTTGCAAATAATGTTGCCTTTGGTTTTTACCTAGCATTTTGTATGTGTGTTCAGTAATACATTTGCAGTTCCCATTTTTGTAAAAGACTGTCTATCTAAAATGTTCACTTGTAATGGCACTTCTAGCAATTGAGAGAGAAAAGGCGCGAAAAGAGGGCAATAGAATTGGTCCAACAGGATGATGAAGCCACAATTAGACTTGAGAATGCAGCCATTGAGCGCTCTAAAGCAGTTGACTCTGCAGTTCTGGGAAAATACAGCATTTGGCGGCGAGATAACGAGAATGAGAATTCTGATACAAATGTACGCCTGATGCGTGATCAAATGATCATGGCCAGGGTGTACTCAGTTATCGCAAAGTTAAAGAACAAGCTTGATTTGTTCCAGGAATTAATGGTTCGACTCAAGGACAGTCAACGTGCATTAGGAGATGCCAACTCTGATGCTGATCTTCATCACAGGTTTTTGTCCTTTTTATTTCCGTTTGTTTTTTTTTTGGGTACTATTTCTGCTTCAATTGTTCCTTCTTTGATTCTTAAAAGAAAATAACTGTGTTTAGTTATTTGTTCATGTTCAAATATCCTTTGAGTTTTGAAGTTTCGGTAACAAGATGTGTATATCTGTCATGCCTCAGTGCCCCCGAAAAAATCAGAGCTATGGGCCAGGTGCTGTCAAAATCTAGAGAACACCTTTATGATTGTAAGACAGTTACTCGGAAGCTGAGGGCAATGCTTCAATCAGCAGATGAGCAAGTTAGGGGATTGAAAAAGCAAAGTACATTTTTAAGCCAGTTGGCCGCCAAAACTATTCCTAGTGGCATTCATTGCTTATCTCTGCGTTTAACTATAGATTACTACCGCCTTCCATTGGAAAAAAGAAGATTTCCAAGGAGTGAGAATTTGGAAAATCCAAATCTTTATCACTATGCTCTCTTTTCTGACAATGTATTGGCTGCATCTGTAGTTGTCAACTCAACCATCACAAATGCCAAGGTGATAAAAGAGTTCCCTTCATCTATTTGATGGTTCATGTTTGTCCTGTTTGCACTTGGTACCTGTTTGTGCATGAACTGACACACTTAACAACTGCAGGAACCAGAGAAGCACGTCTTCCACCTTGTTACTGACAAATTGAACTTTGGAGCAATGAATATGTGGTTTCTGTTGAACCCACCTGGAAAGGCCACCATACATGTTGAAAATGTGGATGAGTTCAAGTGGCTTAACTCTTCATATTGCCCTGTTTTGCGGCAGCTTGAATCTTCTGCCATGAAAGAGTATTATTTTAAGGCTGATCATCCAACTACCATTTCAGCTGGTGCTTCTAATCTCAAATATCGGAATCCTAAATACCTGTCAATGCTGAACCATCTGAGGTTTTATCTGCCACAAGTCTATCCAAAACTAGACAAGATCTTGTTTCTTGATGATGATATTGTTGTGCAGAAGGATTTGACTGGCTTATGGGCTGTAGATCTCAAGGGTAAGGTGAATGGTGCGGTGGAGACCTGCGGTGAGAGTTTCCATCGTTTTGACAAGTATCTCAATTTCTCTAACCCTCATATATCCCGGAATTTTGATCCAAATGCGTGTGGCTGGGCATATGGGATGAATATTTTTGATCTGAAAGAATGGAAGAAGAAGGATATAACCGGGATCTACCACAAGTGGCAAAACATGGTGAGTTTAGTATTTCCACACTTGTATTTTCAGTGTAGTTCTTTTAATTTCACACTGTGTAGTATGATGGTGCTAATTGTGAGACTGATAACTGAAAGTTCCAATTCATAGGAAACGTGTCATGATTTTGTTTCTTGCAATCAAGGAATTCCTTCTTGTTATCTGCATGCTCAGGTTGTCTTTGTTCTTGTTTCAACAGAACGAAGATAGGGTGCTCTGGAAGCTTGGAACACTGCCTCCTGGCCTTCTAACATTCTACAAGCTGACACATCCACTTGACAAGTCATGGCATGTGCTTGGGCTCGGCTATAACCCGAGCCTCGATCGTTCAGAGATCGAAAATGCTGCTGTCATCCACTACAATGGGAACATGAAGCCGTGGTTGGAGATAGCAATGATGAAGTATAGATCGTATTGGACCAAGTTTATAAAATACGATCATCCTTACGTGAGGAACTGCAACCTGAGTGAATAGGCAATTAGCAGCAATCGGTGAAAGCAGCCTAGCATCACGGATGGCCACACGAGGCTTGATTGTAGGGGTATATATTTGTGGGGGTTATAAAATCCTGACAGAAATTGATCGGACATTGGTTGGCCTTCGATTCTTTTCCGCCTTCTTCCCGTTCCTCGTCTTGACGAAGGAGATGCTGTAAGTTGATTCTTTTATTCGTCTTGCCTAGCATGAAATGGTCTTTATGATCTTTATTATTAGGTTTGCCTATCTGTCATGACGTGGGGCAGTGTTCCCACTCTACATAGATATGTTTACGGCTTAATTTGGTGTTCAGTTTGGCTTTTCCGGTGTGGTGGAGGAACGGACCATAAAACTCGTAACTTGATGAGTTTTTCCGTTTCTAAGTTTAGCCACCTGGGTTTTGGGTCAAATCTTATTTGGATGAAATTTTTTTTCCCCTTATGGCTCCAATAAATGTAACCAAGGTGGGCAGCAAGCGGCTATACGTTGCCTGCCTCCACAGAGCAAGTGTTGTCTATCCGCAGCTTGGAATGTTAGTAAGTTGAACCATACATATGACTATGGACGTCTTTACGGACCAAAAATAAAATATAAATTCATATAAGAAACTTCCCGGTCAAATTACCTGTTACCGCCCAGGAGGATGAACTGTAACTGAACATCGTATTGTCTTTAGTAGGGCACGCATGAAAATGGACACAGATGCAATACGTTAAACGCAGTTGAAGAAAATGTGGGAGAGCGAAAGATTCGAAGTTGGAGCAAGCAAGAGAGAAATCAAGTTAAACCGTTTTAAAGAGTGTTTCTGGACTTATGCCGACACCTGAAAGATTGAGATTATTGGTTGAAGTCGGAGAACTCAAGATGGAACCATTTAGCCTTTGGCTGGTAAACTTCGATGCGCGCATATGACGTCCATGCGTCTTGAGTGGGACGGACAACCTCATGTGGAATATAATCCAAAGTACAGTGGGTCGGAAATCAACAGTCGAGAGGAGTGTCTTCCCTTCCCCACTGAATCCTAAGATACAAAGCCCAACATATACGTGTGAATGCGGGGATATTCAGTATTCTATACAAATACCTAGCCATTAACGTTGTCTTCCGTCGCAACACTGGAACGCGATCGACGAGGAACCCTGTCAAATCCCTCCAAGCAGGACCTGGAAGGATTCTTCCAAATTAATCCTTTTTACTACAGAAAAACAAGAATTAGAGAGTGAAGAAGAAGAAGAAGGATATGCTCAAGACGAACAGAGGAGAAGTGGAAGTAGTTTTCTGGTCATGACCCAATCGGTGTTGCTTCCTTCTATTAATGTCAGTACTCCATACATTTTCTGGAGCTAAACCACAACAGTTGCTTAATCTCTCTAAATTTCCAACTAATCAAGAAAAATCAACTAATTTTTGTCTAAGTATACATAAATCATACAACTATTTGTTACAATGCCTTCAGGGGACTTTAACGACACTTTTCGTTGTGGTTAGACCCCTTTAACCCTCTTGAATCGCTACATTGACCCCCGACCCAATGGTCGGTTCAACCTGGCTACTCATTACAAACTCCGCCAGGTCTCGAAGAAATGACCTTTGTCTTTAAGGTCAAAAGTTTGGTATTGCTGACGAAAAGAGTAACATTATTCCCAAGTAGCGTCAGCTGGAGATGAGCCTTTCCATGGGATAAGGAGTTGGGATGCAGGCTTGTTGTCATGCTTGATTATTCTCTGGCCCAGTAGTTTAGTGGGTATTGTCATGTGGTTGCCATTTATTGCGCAATGGAAGAATGGGAGCATCATGAGTAGAGAATTTCTTCTTGAGCTGAGAAACATGGAACACAGGGTGAATCAGGGAAGTGGCAGGAAGGTCCAACCTATAGGCTACCCGAGCCAATGCGCTGGACAATATGGAAAGGACCATAATATCTAGCACTTAGTATGTGATTGAACCGATTAACCACAGAATACTGACGATATGACTGTAGTTTCAAATGACCCAATCGCCTACTTGCAAAAGGTGGTGGTTGAGCTCCTTCAAAATATGATCTCTACTGTGCAAGATATCCTCCACTGTCTGGAACTTTTAAGTAGCCTAAAACATAAGAGAGAAAAGACAAAGGTGGTATGCCATAGACAACTTCAAAGGGAGATAATCCAGTAGAAGAATACACTAACGTATTACACCAATACTAAGCCCAATGGAGCCATTTCATCCATGCACACTGCAGCCAAAAATAGTAACAACAGACATAGGTTTTTGAACATTTATTTAAAGCCTCCACTTGCCCCTTAATTGGAGGATGGTAGGCATTGTTCATGTGCAAACTACTATGACTCGAACAATTCCTGCCAAAAAAGCACTAGTAGAGATAACAACTTTGTCAGATACAATAACCTGAGGAAGACCATGTAACTTGACGACCAAAGCAGTATTGCTGCTGTAAATGGAAGCTTTAAAGGAATAGAATGTGCTGTAACTACTTAGATTTTTAAGATAACGATAAATTAAAACTTTCATATAGAATAAATTTAAAATCAATCAAACAAAAGTTTAACAGAAATTGCAATTGTAAATCAGGCTAAAGAAAGACTTAACATGGGAAAATAACTTTCAAAATTCATAATATTCAAAAGCCCATTAATAAAATGGATTAAATGAGCTAAAGCCTAAGCTAAATAGGCCATTAAAAGAGTCTAAACTCTAGCCACCAACAGGAGAATTTGAATTTCTATAACAAACATAATAAAAATAGGAATTAAAAGGAGAAAGTTGGCCATAATTTGCATCCAAATCAGATTTAAAATTCCACTCATAAGGAAAGAGCCAAATATGGACTATTTGTAACCCTTGCCCTTAAACAAATCCGAAACCCTCTCTTAGCCAAACCTAGCTCTTCCTGGAGATTCTTGGACATAGATATAGGCGGCTTGGAGGAGATGGCAAGATCTTGAGGGTTCTTCATCATTCTTTGGAGTTCTTCATCCCTCTCATCTAAAATCATAAAAAAAGTAGGTGATCTCACAGACTAAACTTAGTTGATCACTTCTATAGGTTGACTAACATGTATATAAGTGTTTTATGTATGTTTCTCCCTATTTGAATCACTTTATATTGAGAATTTTAGGTTGTAAATCAAAACTGCCAAAAATGTGGGGTTTGCGATGCGGTCTTGCTTGGATCTTAGATCGTGGCTATAGTCCCACCTTCACGATAGGGCACAACTATAATCACGTGTCTAGGATAGCACACAATAGGGTTTTCCTAACACAACTTATCTTCTAAATGTTTCTTTAGATGCACCATGCATCATGAGCATGACTAGATCATCCGTTTTAAAATTCTTCATATTTTAAGGCAACACTTTCTAATTGAAGGGTCTTGTTATTTAACGCATGATTAATCCCTAATCATGTTGTACATAAATAATACACATGTTAAAAATGTGTTTAATCATTATTAAAGCATGTTGTACTTGATTTTTTTCATGTTCTATTCTCTTGATTATTCCATGTTTAAAAGAAAAGTTATCCTTTGTGATCATGATACTTGATACTCATGTCCTAGATTCCTTTTCATATAAAAATAACAAAAGATCGTCTCCTTAAATCATGATTGTGCTTGATCTTAGCATGTTCCTACTCTTTTGATTCTCTCATGTCTTAAAAAACTTACTTAAAAAAATTTATCCTCTAAGATCATGAATCTTGGCACCCTGTGGCTCCTGTTGTTGCACTGCAACCTCCTCTTGAGGTAGCTGCCCAGTAACCTCAGCCAACCTTCGACGTCTAGGCCCCATAACAACTTGAACAAGATAGACAACACAATTAACTAAACATAATACCCCAGTGAATGCTAGTTGTTTACTGTACTCTTAGTAACCTAAGATGCTGCATTTGTATGTTAGTTTCCTATATGCTTCAACAGACCTACTTTGATACCAACTATAACGACTCAAGATTTGAGATATTAGTTACCTACTAGTATACTCGAATCCTGAATTGCCACCCATGAGCCGGAGCTCGGAAGGGTTAAAAGAAAAAGTCTGAGGAAGACAGAGAAAACCAAACCATTAATAGTGAAAGACCAAAACTCCTATATAAATATACAACAATATGAACAAGTACATCTCAGAGCCTAGTATAGTCAGAAAGAGAAGTACAATATGTACGTACTCTATTCTCTATAGCTAGCAACTAAGTGGAACCACTGGAACGATCCTGAATATCCACCCCTGGAGCTATAGACACCTCACCAAAAAGGGAAGGGAGTAATCCTATACTCAAGGCCTAGTAGGTACTAACCCCACAGACGAAAATCACAACTAACTATTTACATTTAAAAGAAACACAACCGCATTAAGCATTGTACTAAGTACAACAAATGTCACCACACAACTGCAATAAGAAAATTGCAATGCAGAACTCTCTCTCCTCTCAGAGAGAAGTAACAACAGTAGTACCTCGTAGGCACAGGAACACAAAATCACAGCCAAGCACACAACATAATAGTAGTCACTCACATATAAGGTTGGACCATCTAGGATGTAAGGTTTGGCACCTCGACACTATAGAGTCCTCCAATCCTAGCCACATGTGCATACTCATATGCTCTCCCTCACGTTTGGTCCTAGACTAGTTTTTCCCTATGCCAGACTCTAGCGGTTGGAGAAGGGGCCCCACAGAAATTGACTTGAAACCACCATAAGGGGAAATACTAGACGGAGACGCTCTCGACGCTTAAGCTCATCGATAGACTAACTCACGCCAGTCGTCTAGGTGGAGCATGCTCGACACCCAGGTAAGTCATACAACACAGCTCAATCACAAACACATAGCATAATTCACGCAAACGAAGACACACTCAACGTCTGATAACACTGTGCAGTACGGTGGACCCCTCACAGTCCACAAAACACTGGAAACTATGTCAAACAGCTACTGGAAGCACCAAGTAAACGACATCATCCAGTGTCATCAACCAGAGCACAAGGGTTACCCTCCCTACCTCAAACAACGAGAAGAAAAACCCCACACGAGGATTGCACCACACGAGAGTTACACCGCCTTGTTCAGTATTTTTTTCCATGATCCGTCACCACCACGATCACCAACACCTCACCTATAGGTCCTCCATCAATGGTCGAAGGTAGCAGGAGAAGTGGGAAGGTGAAAGGAAGGTCGAGAAGGAGGAAATGGGGAAAGAAAGGGGTCTTAGATGTCCTAAACAAAAATAGGTCCACCTAGGTGTTGGACCTTTCGGTATGGCAGCAAGCTAGCCTAGAGGGGGGGTGAATAGGTTTTTCTGAAATCTAAAATAGAAACTTAAACACAGAAAAAATACACTTGAAGGTTTGGTTATTTTAGTGTGATAAAGAGTAGTAGTGCGGAAGCAAATAAACAATCACACAAAGGACACAAGGAATTTATCCTGGTTCGGTCCTTCCCACATGGAAGTCCTACGCCCAGTCTCCAAGTAACCTCTTGGGATTTTACTAACCAAGGGTACAGTCCCCCTCAAGGACACTACAACACCCAGCACCCCAGCTGGTCTTCTTTTCTTTCCCGGGCAAGAAGGCAACCCACTTCTTTTCTAGGCTCAGAAGCAAACCTACTTCTTTTACAAGTTCAGAAGCAAACCTCCTGGAACAAACCCCAGTGCGGTTCTGCTAGACTTAAACCCCCAGCTAGGTCCTGTTGGTACAAACCCCAACAAGGTTCTGCTAGACACTAACTTCTAGCTAGGTTACACACTGTATACAGTCCTACAGCTGGACAAAAATCTTTCTTAGAAAAGAAAGATCTGACTGAGAGCTATTACAAGATGAACACTCAGGACTTGGCTCACAGTCACAGACTCTCCCCCAAGATTACAATGAGCACAGGGAGAATGGAAGAGAAGAAGACTTGAAGGCGATGAAGACTTATGCTTGAAAGCTTCTGTAGATTTTGGCTCGAGCTCTTCTCTCTTTCTCTAAGTGTTTGTGGCGTGAAGGTTCTTCTCACAGTTGTACACTCCTTGAAGGATTTTTTAGGAAGGCTCTATATTTTCTTCTTCAGCAATGCTCCATCTTTTATATGAGCAGCTTTAGAATAGATCTGTTGAAGAGATCCATTGGAGCTCTTCTAGTCGTTGATGATCTTTCTCTTCATTTGTCTTAATCAGACTCTGGTGGTCTTCAAGATCTGTAAGCATAGAAGAGAGTGTTAGCATAAAAGAGAGTGTTTATACGTTATCAGTGCATGCTACTGTGTTTCTGCTAACATGACAGAAATAGCAGTTCATATCTTTTTGACAAGACTTTGAAATATGCATGCAACTTTTTGTCAGAAGATATTTGACTTTTCATTTAAGCGCCAAGCATATTTGAAATATAAAGGCAATCTGTGCTTGAACAAAATTTATGAAGAAATCGTTATGAGCATGACTTATGAAATCGTTATGTGAAGAGTCGTTGCTCATTTGTAAACAAATCGTTGAACAAATCGATGTGATCATTTATGAAATCCTTATGCAAGTAAATCGTTATGATCTCCTGAAGAAATCGTTGTGATCAATAAAGAAATCGATGTGATCACTTATGAAATCGTTATGCAAGTAAATCGTTATGATCTCCTGAAGAAATCGTTGTGATCAATAAAGAAATCGATGTGATCACTTATGAAATCGTTATGCAAGCAAATCGTTATGATCTCCTGAAGAAATCGTTGTGATCAATAAAGAAATCGATGTGATCACTTATGAAATCGTTATGAGATCAATTTCTTATCAAATCGTTGCGAAGGCAAATCGATGTGAGGGCAAATTGTTGCACTCACTTATCAAATCGTTATGAGCCTTAACAAATCGATGTGAGAGTGAATCGTTGTTCTCACTTATCGAATCGTTATGAGCAAGTCGATGTGAGAGCGAATCGTTGTTCTCACTTATGAAATCGTTGCGCTTACTTAAAGAATCGTTATGGCTTCTAAAGAAATCGTTATAGCGCTTATAAAATCAATTAAAACCAAATCGATGTAGCGCTTATTAATTTGGAACTTAAACTGAAATCGATGTATATTGATTAAACATCGATTTTATCATTTTAGTGCGCCATATTGCATCAATGAGAGACTTAGCATTTTGCTATGAGATTGATGCGATCCAGATGAAACAAAATATTCAATAACATTTAATCAATAAAGATATACTTGAAATCATCATAAGTTTTGTTACACCAAAATATAAGGACAACCATAAAGTGGTTCAACAATCTCCCCCTTTTTGGTGATGACAAAATTTATGCGAATTTTTTGATAAAAAATATAAAGCATAGAGGTTTCAAAAAATTCATACAAACTCTCCCCCTTTTTGTCACTAACCAAAAAGGAAGGATCTTACCATGGATTATCTCTCCCCCTTTGAGAGAATTTCTTACCATAGAGGGGTTCAACAATCTGTGCTCCCCCTTAATCTTACCATGCATTTCTCTCCCCCTTAATCTGTGCTCCCCCTTAGTGTGATGCTCCACCTGAAGGAAACTAGCAAGTAATATTAAAAATAATTTGTGACTACTCCCTCTTCAGATATGATTTGAGTGAAGAGTCTGCAGTCATCCCTGCCTTGAGCATCCTTGATCCTGATGCTCCAAGGCTAACCTGCAAACAAATTACTCAATAATATGTACCCAAATCTTTTTGGGTCCTTGATGGTTAGATGCATGAAAATATCCTTTAGGGATCCAAACTAAGTGCCTTGTTGTGCAGGTGTTTACAGTGTATCATAGTTCATTGCAATGAGAACAACAATGAATATAGATTGTTTTGCTGTTCTTATTTTCTTTGTGCTGAGTTTTTAGAACGTGACTTCTGTAAACTTTTTCTTTTACATAGGCCTTTTCCTGAGTCATTTTGGTTGCTTGTACAAATTTTGGTAATGGATACTGTTCAGAAGTTATAACTTGTTTTCCCTTTTTAGAAGGTTTTGATGACCAAACTGTCCCCATAATAAATATTTCATTTATTTATATATTAATTTTGATGATTAACAAAATAGCACTAATGGATTACTTGAGCCTTGAGAACATGAAACAAAAGAAAAATGAAAGTTCAAGACAATCAGGTAAGTCTCATCCCATTTCTGTCAAAGTCTTTGTATCGACTTCTTTGATAAGCAGAACGATTTCCTCTTTGACCGAAAAATTCAAAACAAATCGATATCGCAACGACTCTTTAAGATATCGCAACGACTCTCTGTCGTAACGATTTCTTTAGATCTCGTAACGATTTCTTTAGAACTCACAACGACTCTCTAGTCGTAACGATTTCTTTAGACCTCGTAACGATTTCTTTAGAACTCGCAACGACTCTCTGTCGTAACGATTTCTTTAGACCTCGTAACGATTTCTTTAGAACTCGCAACGACTCTCTGTCGTAACGATTTCTTTAGACCTCGTAACGATTTCTTTAGAACTCGCAACGACTCTCTGTCGTAACGATTTCTTTAGACCTCGTAACGATTTCTTTAGAACTCGCAACGACTCTCTGTCGTAACGATTTCTTTAGACCTCGTAACGATTCTTTAGACTCGCAACGATTCTGTCGTTTCGACCTCGCAACGATTTCTTTCGAGTTCATAACGATTTCTTTAGATCTCGTAACGATTTCTTTTAGAACTCGCAACGACTCTCGTTCATAACGATTTCTTTACAGTTCATAACGCTTTGCTTTGTGCAACGATTTGTTAAGATTTCTCGTAACGATTTCTTTTAGAACTCGCAACGACTCTCGTTCATAACGATTTCTTTACAGTTCATAACGCTTTGCTTTGTGCAACGATTTGTTAAGATTTCTTGTAACGATTTCTTTGAAACTCGTAACGACTTGATAGTCATAACGATTTCTTTTATAGATCATAACGACTTGATAAGCGTTCATAACGACTTGCTATAACTCATAACGATTTCATCATTATAATTTGATAATGCTCTGTCATAACGATTTGTCTGTTATCGCATAACGATTTCATAAGTTATGAAGTCATCGAGATTGTTTTTATAGAATTTCTTGCTGTATCAATATAATGCTTTTTGATAGCGTTGAAAAGTCAAAGTCATATCTTGTCTGTTGACTGCTACGCATTAAATGCTCTCTGATCGTATTTCCCATGCATGCAGACAATATCTTCCATTTCTATGCTACTCTGTCTACGTACTTTTTTAGACAGAAAGGAGCTTTGCTATATATTGCAATATCTGTTCCATCTACACTAACAATCGACGGCAGTCTTAGCTGTCCTCTATTTATTGATGATATGCTTACAGATATCTGACAAGACTCATCTGTACAACGTTGGACACAAGATACAAAGTTCTATGACATTTCTTTGGCGTGTACAAAAGGATAAAAGACTGACGATCAGAAGCTTCCTCAGTGACCAGTCTAACGTACACCAGGATAAGAGACAACGACACTTCAACGTTCGAATTTGAATCAGTAGTTTAAATAGAAGACTCAAGACGGAGAAGAGAAAATTGAAAAAAAGGCAACAACGCTTGCAATTTGAAAAAGGAAGAAATCCATCTCTTGGAGTCTTCAGGAGATTGCAACTAGAGCGAAGCTTCCACTCCAACCTTGTTCTTAGCTCTTAGCTCTCTGTGATCAAAAAGAGTTTTTATTTGTGAGAGCTTGTGTAGTCCTTGGAGAGAAAATCTTGTTAAATCTCTTTCTCTCTCGGGCCTTGATAGCTTCAGTGTGTAGCTGGTCAAGCTAGAGTCTGAAGCCTGTTTCCACACCTTTTCTTCTTTGGTTGTGTTCCCTTCTGGACGAAGGAAGACCTGGTGGTATCCAGGGTGGTTGCTTTTCCCTTCAGGTTGAAGGAAGACCAGTTGAGGCTGGGTGTAAGGATCCTTAAGGGGGATTGTACCCTTGGTAGTGAAATCCTGAGGTATTGCTCAGGGACTGGACGTAGGTCTCCTGTGGAGAGGAGTTCCGAACCAGGATAAAATTCTTGTGTCTTGTGGATGTGTTTTTGTGTGATTGTTGTCTTATTTGCTCTAACTCTAACCTTGTTATTAAGTTGTGCAATCCTTTCAGTAAACAGGTTTTAATCAGAGATCGAAATTTTGATAACCCATTCACCCCCCCTCTGGGCTAGCTAGCTGGGCAACAAGTGGTATCAGAGCCCGTCTCTTCGACAAAGAAGAAGATCCAACGATCTGAAGAGCAAAGATCAATGGCAGCCCAAAGCAACTTCGAAGGTCAGTCAGTCAACAGGCCTCCCTTGTTCGATGGAGAAGACTACACCTACTGGAAGACTAGAATGGAATATTTTCTACAAGGTCATGATTACACAATCTGGTCCATTGTAGAAGAAGGTGATCTTTTGGTCACAAACGCTAAGGCTCAGTGGACAGATGATGACAGGAAAAGAATATCCTTAAACTGCAAAGCCAAGAGCATATTATGCTGTGCCCTAAGCAAGAAAGAATTCAATAGAGTCTCAGCCTGCAAATCCGCAATGGAGATGTGGGAAAAGCTCAGAATTACCTATGAAGGGACAGACAAGGTAAAAGAGACAAGAATAGATATTCTAGTAGCTCAATATGAAAGATTCCAGATGCAGACAGGTGAATCAATAACTCAGATGTTCAGCAGATTCACAGACATTACAAATGGATTAGCTGGTTTGGGAAAGGTTTATGATGTACCAGATATGGTTAGAAAAGTCCTCAGATCTCTACCATCTTCATGGACTCCAAAGGTAACAGCCATTGAAGAAGCCAATGATTTAAAATTAATGTCATTGGAAAAGCTAATAGGATCTCTCATGGCTCACGAGATAAACATGGAGAGATTAGGAGAATCCTCCAGCAGAAGGAAACAATCAAATGCTCTCAAAGCAAGTGAAGACAACTCAGAAGAATCTTTGGATAATAGTGAGAGTAGTAAAGACAGTGATGATGAAGAAGCCATGCTGTCTCGAAGACTTCAAAGGATTCTAGCAAAGAAAAAGAAGTATCAGTCCGGAAGAAATTTTTTAAGAAAAACAAAGACTTCAGAAAACCAGAAGTAAAGGATCAAAAGAAAGGAGAAGTGATCTGTTATGAATGCAAGAAGCCTGGACACATCAAGGCAGATTGTCCCATGATCAAGAAGAATGATCACAAGAAGAAGGACAACTTCAGAAGATTTAAGAAGTACAAAAAGAAAGCAATGGCAGCTGCTTGGGAAAATAGCAGTGACTCAGATAGTGAGTCAAGCTCGAGCAGTGAAGGAGAAGAAGCAAACTTGGCCCTCATGGCCAACACCGAAGATAAGGTAACTTCTGACTCTTCTTTTGATTCATGCAATGAGTCAGATTCCGATAACCTAGAAAGTGCTTTTAATGAACTCTATGAAAAATATAAAGAAGTATCTAAATTACTTAAAAATAGTAAGAAAAATTTAGTCTGTTTAGAAAATACAAACTCAGACCTAAAAATAGAAAATGAAGAACTTGAAAAACAATTAACTGAACAGAAAAGGAGAAATGAATTATTGTGTGAAGATTTAAAAGAGAAAAACAGAAAAATAACTAACCTAGAAAAACAAGAAGACTTAAGTGAACTCAAAACAGAAATAGAAAGACTAAATAAAGAAAATGAACACCTGACAAATACTATAAATAAATTCACAAATAATAAACCACTCCTAATGATAAATGGAGCTAAAAGATCAACTAAAAAGAAATATGGTTTTGGATATACTCCCTCAGAAAATGAAGAAACAAAAGTCTTTCCGAAAACTTATCCAACTCCTAAATTTATATCTAAAAAATAAAGAACATAAAAAATTTAAACACACCCCAGTTGAAACAGTAACTAGAATAACCTGCTGTACTCACTGTAATAGACTTGGACATAACAAAGAAACCTGTCCTAACAAGAACAAAAAATGGATAATTAAAGGAAAAGACAATGATACTAACCCATCAGGACCCAAAAGAACTTGGGTACCTAAAATTTAGTGTTTTAATTTCAGGGAAAGTCAAGAGCATCCAAATGGTATTTGGACAGTGGATGCTCGAGGCACATGTCAGGCAACAAGAAGTTTTTTGTTGATCTCCAAGCTGAAGAAGGTACAGTCACATATGGAGATAATGGAAAAGGAGTTGTAATAGGAAGTGGATCCGTGAACATCAAAGGAAAATCAGTGATTGAAGATGTTATGCTGGTCAAAGGGTTAAAGCACAATCTCATCAGCATCAGCCAGTTGTGTGACAAAGGCCATCAAATTCAGTTTCAAGAATCAAAATGCAGAATCTTAAAGGATGGTGCAGTAATATTTGAAGCCTACAGAGAAAGAAATTTGTATGTTCTATATCTCGAGGAACTCAAGAATCAAGATGTGTGTTTGGCAGCTAGTAAAGATCAATCAACTGAGTTGTGGCACAGAAGATTGGGCCACTGTAGCTTGGACGGATTGAACAAGCTCAGAAAGAGAAAGCTAGTGGAAGGACTGCCAAAGGTAAATTTCAGATTGGACAACATTTGCAGACCTTGTGCAAGAGGAAAGCACACCAAGAGCTCCTTCAAATCAAAGACTGTAGTAACCACCTCAAAGCCCTTAGAACTACTTCACATGGATCTATTTGGGCCAATGAGGACTACCAGTTTGGGAGGAAAGAATTTTGGATTTGTAATAGTTGATGATTATTCGAGATTCACTTGGGTATCCTTTCTAGAGCACAAAGATGACACATTTGAAAATTTTGTCAGCTTCAGTAAGAAAGTTCAGAAAGATCAGAAATTCACAATTGTCTCTATCCGATCAGATCATGGTGGTGAGTTTCAGAATGAAAAGTTTACAAAGTTCTGTGATGATCAAGGAATTGAGCACAACTTCTCAGCTCCAAGGACACCTCAACAGAATGGAATTGCTGAGAGGAAAAACAGAACTCTCTTGGATATGGCAAGAACCATGTTGTCAGAATATGATTTGCCAAGATACTTCTGGGCCGAAGCTATCAACACTGCATGTTATATCATTAATAGAGTGATGATCAGGCCGATTCTGAAGAAGACTGCTTATGAACTCTACAAAGGAAAGAAGCCAAAGATCAGCCACTTCAGAATATTTGGATGTCCTTGCTTCATCCATAACAATGGAAAAAGGGACATTGGTAAGTTGGATGCCAAATCAGATGAAGGCATCTTCATGGGGTACACTTCTAAACCCAAAGGTTATAGAGTTTTCAATAAACGTTCCTTATTAATTGAACAATCTGTACATGTTATTTTTGATGAATCTAACCTTCCTTGAAAAAGGAAGAAATTAGTGACATTGATGATGCAGAAGACTTGTCCGAAAAATTAAAGAATACCTCAATTAAGGACAAGGAAGATCCAACTCTGGAAGAACTGCAGCAAATAGAAATCCAACATGAAGATCTTCCAAAGGAATGGAGACATCAGAAAGATCACCCTCCTGAAAACATTATTGGTGATCCATCTGTAGGGGTAAGAACTAGAGGTAATGTAATTCCATGTGATTATTTAGCATTTGTTTCTCAAATAGAGCCTAAGACAGTCAATGAAGCTTTATCTGATGAATCTTGGATATTAGCCATGCAAGATGAACTAAATCAGTTCAAGAGAAACCAAGTATGGTCACTTGTTCCTAGACCATCCAATCATTCAGTTATTGGCACCAAGTGGGTGTTCAGAAATAAACTGGATGAGTCTGGAATAATTTTAAGAAACAAGCCAGATTGGTAGCTCAAGGCTACTCCCAAGAGGAAGGCATAGACTTCGATGAAACCTATGCACCTGTAGCTAGACTTGAGGCTATTAGGATTCTACTTGCTTATGCATCTGCATTTGATTTAAAACTTTTTCAAATGGATGTCAAATCAGCCTTTTTAAATGGTTTTATCAAGGAGGAAGTTTATGTTGAACAACCTCCAGGTTTTGATGATACCGAATTTCCGAATCATGTATTTAAATTGCATAAGGCATTATATGGCTTAAAGCAAGCACCTAGAGCCTGGTATGAAAGGCTCAGTACTTTCTTATTAGAACATGGTTTCACTAGAGGTAAAGTAGATAGTACATTATTTATAAAATCTAAGGTTAAACATATACTTCTTGTACAAATATATGTAGATGATATTATTTTTGGATCTACTGATGAATCTCTTTGCAAGTACTTTGAAAAGCTAATGCAGGGAGAATTCGAAATGAGCTTGATGGGGGAGCTAAGCTACTTCCTTGGATTGCAAATCAAGCAAGGGAAGGATGGCACTCATATCTGTCAAGCCAAGTACACCAAAGAGCTGTTAAAGAAATTTGGATTTGAAGATGCAAAGCCATTATCAACCCCAATGAGCACATCAACCAGAATGGACAGTGATCAAAAAGGTAAAAAGGTAGATCAAAAGAATTATCGAGGTATGATAGGATCATTACTTTACTTAACTGCAAGTAGACCAGACATTTTATTCAGTGTATGCATGTGTGCTAGGTATCAGGCAGACCCTAGAGAGTCTCACTTAATTTCTGTAAAAAGAATATTTAGATATTTAGCTAGAACTCATGACTTAGGTCTCTGGTATCCTAGATCATGTGAAATAAATCTAATAGGATATTCAGATGCTGATTATGCTGGTTGCAAAGTAGATAGAAAGAGCACCAGTGGTTGTTGTCAGTTTCTTGCAGGATGCTTAATATCATGGACATCCAAGAAACAAAATTCAGTAGCTCTATCAACAGCTGAGGCAGAATATGTTGCTGCTGGAAGTTGCTGTACACAACTTCTTTGGATAAAGCAACAACTTGAAGATTTCGGCATTCACATCAAATCAATTCCTCTATTGTGTGATAACACAAGTGCCATCAACCTCACCAAAAATCCAGTTCAACACTCAAGGACGAAGCACATTGAGGTAAGATATCATTTTATTCGAGATCATGTAGCTAGTGGTAACTTAGAAATTTCGTTTATAGATACAAATGGTCAATTGGCAGATATCTTCACAAAAGCCCTACCTGAAGAGAGATTTACATCTCTTAGAAGGGAATTAGGGATGTGCAATTTGTGAAAGAATTTCTGTGATTTTATTGACATATAAATTTTTCAGATTAAATGAAATTTCTCTCTCCGTTAAATTTAAGCAAAACCCAGTTATCTATATGCTTTGACCGCTTCTGTGTAGAAAGTTGTTTGACTTGTCAAACCTTTTTGTCGCTTTCTATCTTTACCGCCTTTGGCGCTCCTCCTTTCAGTAAAGTAATATTATTTTATTCAAATCGTTCTGGGAACGACTTGTCTTCTACCTTTACCCTTTTCTTTATCCTTTATCTGTTCACCCAAAGCCGATGCCCTAACGACTCCACCATCGACTCTCTGCATCTTTCGAAGCTTTCCCCTCTTCCCGCGAGAATCCCTTCGAGAGCTTCCATCCCTTCCATCATCCTTCTCTCTCAGAACCTTTTCTTCTCTGCACCTATGGCCGCTCCGTTGATCTCCGGAAGCGTAGGGGGCTACAGTGCTGAGTATTTGTCCCCAAAGGAGCAAGAGAGGTTTACGTTTGTGAAGACGAAGATTTGCGGAAATAAGGCAGTGGATGTTCAGAATCTTGAGAAGAGTGGCATGGCCAGGCTAGTCGACGCCCTGAGAAGATTGCAGTGGATGGATATAGTTACTTTCAATGAGGTAAGCTACCCGGACTTGGTGAAAGCCTTCTACATTTGTCTGAAATCGGAAGCAGATGGGTCCCTTGTTTCCTCTGTCAAGGGCATCCAAATCAGAATAACCCAAGAGCTTTTGCGTGATTTGTTTGGAGTGAAGACCTCTGGATTTAGTGGCATCCACTCTGTGAATGATGAGGTCAAAGGTCTCGGGATTATTGGTCCAGGGTTTAAGCTGAAGGACGGGAAGCTTGATATTAATCAGATGTCCGCATTCAATAGATTGCTTCACTTTATAGTCTGCCAAATCATAGTACCTCGTAGTGCTACCTTTTCTTCATGCACTAGGGCAGATTCGGACATAATGTTCTGGGCAATCCAGAACAAAGAGATAAACCTGGCAGCAGTGATGATTGAGCGAATGATGTTTGCACATGCTCAGTTATGGGAAACAAAGAGCAAATTGAATGTTTCCCTACCGTATGCTCATCTACTGACCAAGATTTTCAAGCACTATGGAGTAGACATGTCAGGTGCAGTAGCTGAAAAGATGGGCCAGTCAATAAGGTCCAGAAATCTGAAGAAAAGCGGTTTTTCAGTGCAAGATGGAGTGTGGTCAAAGTCCTCCGTGGCTGAAGGAGAAGCAGTTATTGGGGATATTCCAGAAGAGCAAGAAGCAGCAGCAGAAGAAGAAGCGCAGCAGCAGAGCAAGCAGCAACAGCAGAAGAAGAAGCAGAGAAGCAGCAGATAAAGCAGCAGCAGAGCAAGAACCAGTAGAGTCAGTTGCAGTAGAAGTACCAGTTGTGGAAAGCCAATCCGAAGCTCAATTGGAAGTAGGTGCAGCTGGTGTGGCAGACTCCTTGCCCACCACCTTAGTTGCCTCAATCTTTAAAGAGGTATTGGATTCCATTCCCTCCACCTTAGCTTCTTCTAAAGAAGGTGGATGTGTTGAGGAAGAAGTTATGGCACCTGGTCATACGAAAGTTCAGTCTGAACAAATTGCTGATGTTGAGATACAAGCAGGTACTCAACAAGATGTGGTCTTGGAAGAAGCTCCTAGCCAAGGGGAGCAAAGTAGAGTTGAACCTGAAGTGTTTGAATCTGTGGCAGAAGGCCACTTGGAGAAAGTTGTCTTGGAAGAAGCTCCTGCTCAGGGGGAGCATTTAAATGTTGAAGTCCCTGCTCCCATTCAGGGGGAGCAAGCTGAGATTGAGAAGCCAGAGAATGAAGCTATTCCTGAGAAAGATGCACCTACTCAGGAAATTCCAGCTCCAGCCAAGGTTGATGTTAGTGAAGGCCCAAGTGCAAGCAATATAAATCTAGATGAGCCTGTCACTCAACAAGGTAAGCAGAAGAGAGTTGTCCACAGGAGGTCAAGGAAGGGCCATAGAAAAGCGAAATTGAAGCATGTTTTGGCTATGTTAAAGGCCCAAGGAGAGATCTTGGCATCAGTTCAGTCTAGCATTCAAGGCATTGTTACCAATCAAGCTTCAACTTCCTCAGACGTATCTTCCATAAGGAATGCAATGAGGTATTTCAATAAAGAGTTATCTGACATGAAGACTATGCTGGGTGTTTTGTCAAAGTCCAGTGGGATGTCTCCGGGCAGACCAGCTGCTCCTCGGCCACCAGGGCCAGCAGGGCCTTCTGCTCAAGGGTCAGGGCCATCAGGGCCATCAGTAGTGAGGTCATCAGGACCAGTGGCAGCCTCAGGGTCTTCAGGACCTTCTCCACAGTCAGAGAGAGTCAGGCCAAAGGGAAAGAGCCAGTGTCAGTTTCCAAGGCCCCTGATACTTCATCTCTTGCCACTCCAACCTTCTCCACACCTTCATCTCCTTCTACTGCACCTCCTGCTCCACCAACCATAAAACATCCCATGCCTCGCACCCAACCATCCTCATCCTCTATTTCATCTCAACCTTCTTTCTCTCCTACTCCATCTCACATCTCAGCTCCATCCTCATTAACTCCCAAACCTTCTCCTCCTAAAATTCAAACACCTCCACTACAACCAACTTCCTTCTTTAATCCTAAACATCTTTTCTATCCTCCTACTCCTCCTAATTCTGTTATCTTTCCTCCAGATAAACCTCTGCCTCTTGGTGTCTTTGACACCAATGTACCAGACAATTTTGAAAGGACACACTCCTCACCATTCTCTCCACAGCCTCTCACATTCACAAGACTGACCCTCCCAGTCCTGCCAAGAAAAAGAGGAAAACCTCCTCATCTCTAAGCACTCCTTCTGTTCCTCTATACCCTCCTTTATGGTATTCTCTTACCCTTGATCCTAAGAGAAGACCTATCTACAAAGAATACCTCCAAAAATGCATTCTCTCTACCATTTATGGTATTCCTTTTCACAACCTATCCGAACACCTGGACATTGTTCTTCCTTTTACTCAGATATCCCAAGCTTTCAAATCCAAAATCTTTGAGGGCACTGAGTTCAAGACTGAAGATCAGTGGGCAGCTGTCAAAGGAAATAAGGCTCAGTATGAAAAATTCTTGACTGCCAGGGCCGAATCTCTCACTCACAGAGCTCACCCACTCACCTTCTCTGAGTGGTTTATCATCCAGCATAAGAACTCTTGGGGATCCTTCATTTTGAAGGAAATTCGTATTGCCAGATCTTTTCAGCTGTACAGTGACTTCTGCTACTTGAACAAGTTACCAGAAGTTCAGTTTTGCCAGTTCCATTCGAAGATCACTGTGCTGAAATCAGAACTCCCTCTCAACCTTCCTCTTAAGGTAGACTTTGTCACCTTCAAGGTTGATTTTCCAGTTCTTCTGCCGAAGCTGCACTCTTTAGTATTTGATTCAGATGCTGGGTCTCATGCTCTAGATATGTTTGCAAGATAGATGGGCAGGATGTCAGCCAAGCAGGGCAGATCGCATTCCTTTTTGCGGTTCATCTTCAGAGAATACCACTCTGGCCGCATTTCTTCTCAGACCTTAGCTCCACTCATTTCTGAGTGTGAAAGACTCACTTCATCAGAATGGGAGCTTCTCTATCAGGCCTCTCATCAGCAATTGGAAGCTATCAATAAAGATTTAGTTAGTCAGAGGAAGCCTACTCTTTCTGCAGAAGCCTTTATGGATCTCAACTCCATCACCCCCATACAAGAGATTTATGTTGTATGGGCATCTAGATATTCTGCTTTCTATGCTATGAAGCAGGATCTTCTAGATCAAAAGATTCACTATCCCATTTCCTTGGACAGATTTCTCCATAGGGCCAGTTTTGGCAAGAGTACATACACAGATTCATATTGGACAAAACTCAGTATGGAGAATTCTTAGAGCAGCAAAAGCAACTCTACATTCAGAGGAACATTCCCTCCATGGGACCCTCCTTCTCAGTTGCTTCTGGAGTTTTTCTGCAAATTTTTGAGGATCTTGAGATCAAGGCATGGGCTGTTATCTCACAGCATGCCTCCTTGTTATCTCCTCTGTACTATCTTTCTCCAACTTGATATAAAATTTTCTCTCTTCCTTGTCTCACAGCTTATCTTTTTGCTTATTGACAAAATGGGGGAGAAAACTAAAGTAAATCTGAAAAACATATTTAATTTTTTGTATGATGTTTAGTATATTTTGTCATCATCAAAAAGGGGGAGATTGATGACCAAACTGTCCCCATAATAAATATTTCATTTATTTATATATTAATTTTGATGATTAACAAAATAGCACTAATGGATTACTTGAGCCTTGAGAACAGGAAACAAAAGAAAAATGAAAGTTCAAGACAATCAGGTAAGTCTCATCCCATTTCTGTCAAAGTCTTTGTATCGACTTCTTTGATAAGCAGAACGATTTCCTCTTTGACCGAAAAATTCAAAACAAATCGATATCGCAACGACTCTTTAAGATATCGCAACGACTCTCTGTCGTAACTATTTCTTTAGATCTCGTAACGATTTCTTTAGAACTCACAACGACTCTCTAGTCGTAACGATTTCTTTAGACCTCGTAACGATTTCTTTAGAACTCGCAACGACTCTCTGTCGTAACGATTTCTTTAGACCTCGTAACGATTTCTTTAGAACTCGCAACGACTCTCTGTCGTAACGATTTCTTTAGACCTCGTAACGATTTCTTTAGAACTCGCAACGACTCTCTGTCGTAACGATTTCTTTAGACCTCGTAACGATTTCTTTAGAACTCGCAACGACTCTCTGTCGTAACGATAGACGATTTCTTTAGAGTTCTAACGATTTCTTTAGATCTCGTAACGATTTCTTTTAGAACTCGCAACGACTCTCGTTCATAACGATTTCTTTACAGTTCATAACGCTTTGCTTTGTGCAACGATTTGTTAAGATTTCTCGTAACGATTTCTTTAGAACTCGCAACGACTCTCGTTCATAACGATTTCTTTACAGTTTCATAACGCTTTGCTTTGTGCAACGATTTGTTAAGATTTCTTGTAACGATTTCTTTGAAACTCGTAACGACTTGATAGTCATAACGATTTCTTTTATAGATCATAACGACTTGATAAGCGTTCATAACGACTTGCTATAACTCATAACGATTTCATCATTATAATTTGATAATGCTCTGTCATAACGATTTGTCTGTTATCGCATAACGATTTCATAAGTTATGAAGTCATCGAGATTGTTTTTATCGAATTTCTTGCTGTATCAATATAATGCTTTTTGATAGCGTTGAAAAGTCAAAGTCATATCTTGTCTGTTGACTGCTACGCATTAAATGCTCTCTGATCGTATTTCCCATGCATGCAGACAATATCTTCCATTTCTATGCTACTCTGTCTACGTACTTTTTTAGACAGAAAGGAGCTTTGCTATATATTGCAATATCTGTTCCATCTACACTAACAATCGACGGCAGTCTTAGCTGTCCTCTATTTATTGATGATATGCTTACAGATATCTGACAAGACTCATCTGTACAACGTTGGACACAAGATACAAAGTTCTATGACATTTCTTTGGCGTGTACAAAAGGATAAAAGACTGATGATCAGAGGCTTCCTCAGTGACCAGTCTAACGTACACCAGGATAAGAGACAACAGACACTTCAACGTTCGAATTTGAATCAGTAGTTTAAATAGAAGACTCAAGACGGAGAAGAGAAAATTGAAAAAAAAGGCAACAACGCTTGCAATTTGAAAAAGGAAGAAATCCATCTCTTGGAGTCTTCAGGAGATTGCAACTAGAGCGAAGCTTCCACTCCAACCTTGTTCTTAGCTCTTAGCTCTCTGTGATCAAAAAGAGTTTTTATTTGTGAGAGCTTGTGTAGTCCTTGGAGAGAAAATCTTGTTAAATCTCTTTCTCTCTCGGGCCTTGATAGCTTCAGTGTGTAGCTGGTCAAGCTAGAGTCTGAAGCCTGTTTCCACACCTTTTCTTCTTTGGTTGTGTTCCCTTCTGGACGAAGGAAGACCTGGTGGTATCCAGGGTGGTTGCTTTTCCCTTCAGGTTGAAGGAAGACCAGTTGAGGCTGGGTGTAAGGATCCTTAAGGGGGATTGTACCCTTGGTAGTGAAATCCTGAGGTATTGCTCAGGGACTGGACGTAGGTCTCCTGTGGAGAGGAGTTCCGAACTAGGATAAAATTCTTGTGTCTTGTGGATGTGTTTTTGTGTGATTGTTGTCTTATTTGCTCTAACTCTAACCTTGTTATTAAGTTGTGCAATCCTTTCAGTAAACAGGTTTTAATCAGAGATCGAAATTTTGATAACCCATTCACCCCCCCTCTGGGCTAGCTAGCTGGGCAACAGGTTTGTATCCAAGGCCTTGCTTGTTATTTCCAAGTTTTGATCCTTTTAAGCATAGGGCTAAAGATGTTTTCCCTTCAGTTAATTTTCTAACTGATTTTTTAAATACATATTTTCTTCAGTTAGAGTTTTTAATTTTCTTCTAACTTTTCGTTATTCTTGCTTTTCAAATCTTCATTTAACAGATAATTTTTATCTTTGCATTCTTTTAGTTGTTTTTCTAGTTGTTCCAATTCGGATTTGAGATCAGAGTTGGTGTTTTCTAGGCAAGTAGTGTTGTTTTTTAGATTTTTTAGTTTTTTTACAACACCCTTATGTTTTTCATATAGTTCATTAAAGACTTCTTCTAAGTCTTCCGATTCTGACCCTGAATCTGTACAAGAATTAAAAAATGTGTCAGAGTGTACCTCATCTAGTCTTGCCATGAGGGCTAGATTTACTTGCTCTTTTTCAGATTCTGAGTTTGATGATTCTGGGCTTGTGGCCTCATCATTTTCCCAAACAGCTGCCATGGATTTTCTTTTGAACTTCTTGTGCTGCTTCTTGGGCTTCTCGGTTTGACCAGTCTTCTTGAGTCTTGGACAATCCGGTCTCAGATGTCCAGGTTTTCTGCATTCATAGCAGACTGGTTCTTTCTTTTTTCTATCTTTCTTTTGAAGCCTTTTTGATCCATTTTTCTTCTTCTTGAGAATCTTCTGAAGCTTGGACAGTACATCATCTACGTCACTGTCTTCAGAATCTACATTTTTGGAACTAGAAGAAGAGGTGGAAGGAGCAGCTGCAACTTTAAGAGCATTAGCACATTTTTCTTTGATGAGCTTTCAGATAGTCGCTCCATATTTATTTCATGTGCCATGAGAGAACCTATTAAATTATCAATTGACAATTTGGTTAAATCATGGGCCTCTTCAATAGCAGTTACTTTAGGTGTCCATGAAATAGTTAAGGACCTAAGTATTTTCTAACGGTTTCTTCATTAGAAAGAATTTTTCCAAGAGAATTTAAACCTACTATTATGCTTGAAAATCTATTATACATAGTAGTGATATTTTCGTTTTGAAGTATTTTAAATTGTTCGTATTGTGAAACAAGAATATCTATCCTAGTTTGTTTCACTTTATCTGTTCCTTCATAAGTTATCTGCAGCTTATCCCATATTTCTTTAGCAGATTTGCATGCAAATACTCTACTGAATTCCCTTTTTGATAAAGCACAACATAAATAATTTTTTGCTTTAAAATTTAAAGATAGTTTACTTTTATCAGTAGGTGTAATGGCAGTAGTGCCTTCAGCAGGAATAACAACAAAATCACCTACCTCTATTACCTGCCACAGATCAAAGTTTGTGCCTCGAATGAAGCATTCCATTCTCATTTTCCAGTACTGGTAATCTTCTCCGTCGAAGAATGGAGGTCTGGTGACAGATTGACCTTCAGCATATCCTTGAGCTACCATGGATCTTTGCTCTAAGATCGTTGGATCTTCTTGAAAGTTCAGAGACCCGCTCTGATACCACTTGTTGGCCCTTTCGGTATGGCAGCAAGCTAGCCTAGAGTGGGCGTGAATAGGTTTTTCTGAAATCTGAAATAGAAACTTAAACACAGAAAAAATAGACTTGAAGGTTTGGTTAGTTTAGTGTGATAAAGAGTAGTAGTGCGGAAGCAAATAAACAATCACACAAAGGACACAAGAAATTTATCCTGGTTCGGCCCTTCCCACATGGAAGTCCTACGTCCAGTCCCCAAGCAACCTCTTGGGATTTTACTAACCAAGGGTACAGTCCCCCTCAAGGACACTACAACACCCAGCACCCCAGCTGGTCTTCTTCTCTTTCCCGGGCAAGAAGGCAGCCCACTTCTTTTCTAGGCTCAGAAGCAAACCTACTTCTTTTACAGGTTCAGAAGCAAACCTCCTGGAACAAACCCCAGTGCGGTTCTGCTAGACTTAAACCCCCAGCTAGGTCCTGTTGGTACAAACCCCAACAAGGTTCTGCTAGACACTAACCTCTAGCTAGGTTACACACTGTATACAGTCCTACAGCTGAACAAAAATCTTTCTTAGAAAAGAAAGATCTGACTGAGAGTTATTACAAGATGAACACTCAGGACTTGGCTCACAGTCACAGACTCTCCCCCAAGATTACAATGAGCACAAGGAGAATGGAAGAGAAGAAGGCTTGAAGGCGATGAAGACTTATGCTTGAAAGCTTCTGTAGATTTTGGCTCGAGCTCTTCTCTCTTTCTCTGAGTGTTTGTGGCGTGAAGGTTCTTCTCACAGTTGTACACTCCTTGAAGGATTTTTCAGGAAGGCTCTATATTTTATTCTTCAGCAATGCTCCATCTTTTATATGAGCAGCTTTAGAATAGATCCGTTGGAGCTCTTCTAGTCGTTGCTGATCTTTCTCTTCATTTGTCTTAATCAGACTCTGGTGGTCTTCGAGATCTGTAAGCATAGAAGAGAGTGTTAGCATAAAAGAGAGTGTTTATATGATATCAGTGCATGCTACTGTGTTTCTGCTAACATGACAGAAATAGCAGTTCATATCTTTTTGACAAGACTTTGAAATATGCATGCAGCTTTTTGTCAGAAGATATTTGACTTTTCATTTAAGCGTCAAGCATATTTGAAATATAAAGGCAATCTGTGCTTGAACAAATTTATGAAGAAATCGTTATGAGCATGACTTATGAAATCGTTATGTGAAGAGTCGTTGCTCATTTGTAAACAAATCGTTGAACAAATCGATGTGATCATTTATGAAATCGTTATGCAAGCAAATCATTATGATCTCATGAAGAAATAGTTGTGATCAATAAAGAAATCGATGTGATCACTTATGAAATTGTTATGCAAGCAAATCGTTATGATCTCCGGAAGAAATCGTTGTGATCAATAAAGAAATCGATGTGATCACTTATGAAATCGTTATGCAAGCAAATCGTTATGATCTCCTGAAGAAATCGTTGTGATCAATAAAGAAATCGATGTGATCACTTATGAAATCGTTATGAGATCAATTTCTTATCAAATCGTTGCGAAGGCAAATCGATGTGAGGGCAAATTGTTGCACTCACTTATCAAATCGTTATAAGCCTTAACAAATCGATGTGAGAGTGAATCGTTGTTCTCACTTATTGAATCGTTATGAGCAAGTCGATGTGAGAGCGAATCGTTGTTCTCACTTATGAAATCGTTGCGCTTACTTAAAGAATCGTTATGGCTTCTAAAGAAATCGTTATAGCGCTTATAAAATCAATTAAAACCAAATCGATGTAGCGCTTATTAATTTGGCACTTAAACTGAAATCGATGTATATTGATTAAACATCGATTTTATCATTTTAGTGCGCCATATTGCATCAATGAGAGACTTAGTATTTTGCTATGAGATTGATGCGACCCAGATGAAACAAAATATTCAATAACATTTAATCAACAAAGATATACTTGAAATCATCATAAGTTTTGTTATCACCAAAATATAAGGACGACCATAAAGTGGTTCAACACTAGGTTGACGACCACATTGGCTACCATCAAGTCTTGCCGACTCAACTTGACGTCAATATTGATTGCCGTCAACTAGGCACACTACCCTTCGGAAACCGACTCAAGTAGATGGCGAGATAGACTGTCGCCAACTCAAGTAGACGAGAACATACCTTGTTGTCAACCACAACTTGACGACATGCAATATTGCCTCCAACATGTAGTTAACAACACTCAACAATGCCTTCAACCCAACACTTCAAAAAAGGCCCAATAAGTGTCCAAAATAGCCCAAGGCATCGCAACATCCATGAAAATCCCATTTTCAAAAATGATGTGCTCCAAATAATCAATTTCAATCACTCCAAAGGAACAGTTTGAAAGCTTTGTATGCAACTGATTATCCGAAGCAACTGGAAGACTTGCTGATAATGGGACATATGTAGCTCTCAAATGATGCTATAAATCAATGTCATTTAGAAAACAAGTACAAATTGTTTAAGACAATATTTGAAAATATCATTCATGAGATTCTGATCAGTGGATGAGGTATTTGATAATCTGAAAGTCATCATCAAGAACTCATAATGACCTTCATGAGTTCTAAATGTTGTTTTATGGATGCATTTGGGTGCATACATCTCTAACAATAACAAGACCGGAGATCTAGTTTAGAAAATAATTTGACACCATATAGCTCATCCAATGAATCATCTACTAAAGGAATTGAATATTTATTTTGGATAATTTACTGCTGATCATTTAATGCTCAGTGGTCAATGCACATTCTCCATGACCAATCAGGTTTTTGAACAAGGAGAATAGGAGCAGAAAATGGGCTATTGCTAGATTGGAAAAATGAGTTTTAGATAGAATGTCTTTGATCTGCTGTTCAATGATGTCTTTATGAAATAGTGAGTGGATATAAGAAGGTTGAGATATGGTTAAAGATTCATTAATTAAAGGAATGGTGTAATTAATGGAAAGATTAGGAGGCAAACCTCTAGGTTTAGAAAAAAATTGAAGAATAATGCTGTAAAATGGACGTTAGATTAGGAAGATAGTGGTCAAAGGAAAGTTACAAAGAAGAATCTATGGTAGAAGAAGTAACTTCTAAAGAATAGAGTTGTAAGGCATAAAGAGATCTAGTGTTGGAAAGGTCATGAGAGAATTTTTATTTTATTAGAAACTACAGTGATATTAGGGTCAGAGGCCCATTTTAGAACAAAATCCTATCAATTAAGAACAAATTGCATAGACAAGGCTCTATTTGGCAACACTCTTAAAAAAGTGAAAATCGGTAAACACTAATTTCGCGAAAGTAGCCGATGGAGCCCCGCTTTCAGCATCATTGATGGCGACTTTTGTGTGAGTGCCTCGTCGCCTGTGCACCCACGCAAAAGGCGTAAGGAGACAATAGAAAAACTCCCTTTTTTCATCGTCTTTAAACCCGGTCACCGTCGTCATTTTCAAAATCTATAAAAGCAACTAGAGACCCGTTTTGAACCGAGGAGAGAGAAACATGTATTTCTCTCTATATTTCTCCTCCACCCAAAATCCCACCCGCACGCAAGCCACCATCCTGCAGGTGTGTTTGAAAATATTATAGGTCATGTCAAAGATTTTGGACCCAAAATCTCCCCTAAAAATGTTCCCAAACAGAGCTTTAGAGACATTGAAAGTGATATACCCCAAAAGTTGCATCTAGGTGGTGCCCAATACAACATCCACACTGCCCAATGGTAGAACAGAAACCCAATGTGAAAGAGATGCTCGACAACTTTAAAGTAACATCCTGACATAACCACTAAGACAAAATTTGTAAGCCAATAGCAATTTTAACCCGATGAGAGTTAGAGATAGTGAATAAAAGGTCTAACTTGTTAACTACTCCCGAGTCTAAGAATTAAGTTACGTGTACTACCATTATCCACAAGAACAATTACTGCCATAGCACCAATATGGCGAATTAACCTTAAAGTATCAAGAGAGGGTAAATGAGGAACACACTGAGAAGATAAAGAGGGTTCAATCCCTAATGAATTCTCAACAATAAGATCAATATTTTCTGAATCAACAATATCATAATCTGAAATATTTGGAATAAGATGCAAATATACAATAGAGATACCTTACGAGACCGATGACTGTGACTCGAAATCCATTTTTCATCACAATTATAGCATAAATTAAACCTCTCACCCTCCTTTCTTGGAGTTGTTGACTTAGGAGTTTCCGAACAAGAGGTGAAGATGTTTTAGCTAGAGAAAGTAGTAGTGGTGTTTGAGAAGTTATAGGGATGGAATTCCTAATGAATATGATCTTTTCTCCTCAAGGTAAATTTGATCCCCTGAATTTGAGCTAATTCCATAGCTTGAGTTGAGCTAGCGATTTAGAGAAAAAAGAATGTGCCTCACAAGCCAACTCTTCCCTTAAACCAATAAGAAAAATACTCAACAATTGGTCCTTAGTAACTTTTGAAAGTTTATTGCTGAGAATCTCAAATTGATGTTGGTAACTAAGAACAATTCTTGTTTGTTTCAAACGGCCCAAGAGGAACAACTGATAGTAGCCCGAATCTCACAAATTCCTACCATGTTACTAATTCTCGGGTACTGGTGAAATGCTAGTGCCACTACAATACCTCACCCTCTAGATAGAATTATGAGCTAAAGTAACCTGATGTCCATTTGGTACTTGGTTACAAGAAAAGTATTGATTAGCTTTAAACTTCCATTCACTAGCTAGGATCAAAAGAACCATCAAAGCGAGGGAATTCGTGGATCTTGGGATGAAAAACCTAGATATCTAAGAAGAATTAACTCACAGATGTAGCAACATGATCTGGTATGTTCAAAGAAGATTCTAACATCTGCACTCTTTGAACTACACCATCAATGTCTAGTTGAATTGAACTGACCTGTTGTTGCAATTTTGATTTGAAATCTTGCAACAAAGACTTCAAAGCTTCCAAGGATTCTGGTGCCATTACTCATTCCACTATAAAGTTACTGGAAGGCAGCTCAGACACCAAATTGGAATGTGCTCAACGAGAAATTCGGTCTAATCACTCCAAGCAGGGCCTCGCTAGAAGGATTAAACTTCCAAGCTCTTGGCTTCATGATTAATCCTAATTGTGGAAGTGTTTTCGTTGTTCGACAATGGATCGAACAAGTTCTCCACTGAGAATAGGGAGAGAACCATCGCCGGTGCATGCAGACGACGACCTGCAAAATCAGATGACATTAGGGGGATCCGGTCGACGGACCGGGAGAACCCTCCGACGCCTGAGTTAGAGATGACTGTAAGATATGGCTTGAAGGAAAGGGTACTTTTGGTGTGTGATCTTACACGTGGGCGATTGTGAGGAGATGATTTTTTCATACCTTTGCATGAAGGTTAACGTCCCTTATATAGGCACATAGTTGAAAAAGGCTTGGAGTGCCCCCAACAGTTGGTGTCCCTAAGGGTGGACTGTTGGATTCCCCATGTGGGGGTTACCTACTCGAGATGTCCCTTGGGACTTCGCGCCATAGTTGCTGTAGATTGTGCAAGTGCGAGGGCGTGCCGTGCCATCCCATTGAATATTGTTGGGAGACTAAAAGTCACTCATCATTGTTGCCTTTCGAAGGCACCGAACAGGAACCCGTGGACACGCTCGGTGATGCTGTCCAGTGTTCGATGGGTCCAAGCTCGGGGTTGCTTGAAGGCCTCCAAGAGAGGGTCTTGTTCAATATCCGAAGACATGTGGCTGAATAGTTGTTGCTCTGAATTTGACGGGTTATGATAGACCTGGAAGGTCAGAAATGACCTCTATACTAACTATAGAAGAACATGAATTAGAGAGTGAAGAAGAAGAAGAAGGTGGGTGGATGCTCAAGACTAACAAAGCATAAGTGGAAGATCGAAGTAGTTTTGTGGTAGCAACATAATAACCCAATTGGTCTTGTTTCCTTCTATTTATATCAGTACTCTGTAAATTCTTTGGAGGTAAACCACAACAATTGGAGTAGTCTCCCCAAATTTACAACTACTCAAGAAAAGGCAACTAATACCTGTTTTACGAATAGAGAAATCGTACAACTATTTATTAAAATATCTTCAAATTACTTAACTACCTTCCGGTACGTAGAAACCGGTTACACCCCTTTAACCCTCCTGAACAACTACAACGATCCCGACAGAACGACACACGTATAAACTAGATTAGAATGTCTTCGTGAAGTTACAAACCTGGCAATCGGGCTCATCCCATTCAGCGGGCTACATGGGCTACGTAGAAAGCCCATGAATTCTTGGGGTAACTCCATCTCCGACTCCAAGATAATAGCTCCACACTGCTAGACATGCTCATTTTTATATGATATTTGTGGAGGCCATTTCTGGCCTCCTAGGTTCATAGATCCATCGTAACTTATAAAAAATTTAGAGCAATAGCTATTTAGCCACGTGTCTCCGAACACTGAGCAAGATCCACTCCGGAGGCCTCCAGACAACACCGAGCAAAACTGCACCGAATACTAAACAGCGGGAGGTCACCGAACATTGGGCAACCTCACCGAGTAAATTCATAGACTTCTGTTCGGCACTTTCAAATGGTAATCATAGCGAGCGGCTCTTAGTCTTTCAACAACATTCAATGGAACAGTGCGGCACGCCATCCTACAACTTGGAGCAGCCATGACACAGAGCCCCATGACACATCTTGAGTAGACAATTTCCATCTTAGAAACCCAACAGTCGTAACCCCCGAACACCAATCGTTGGGGACGTGTCAAGACTTTTCAAGTCCCTGATCTATATAAGGAACGATAACTTTTATGCAAAGGTACGAGAGACTGGACCCTCACTATCGTCCACACGTGAAAATACACACAAGAGAACCCCTTCTTCTCCATGTCTCTTTCTAGTCAGTCCTGACTTGTGCGTTAGAAGATTCTCTCCGATTCTTCAATCGGGTCCCCATGATGATTGTTCAATCTTGTAGGGGATCGTCTTAATCCGCAAGACTTTCGTTCATTTTAGAGGATCTGCTCGGCCGGACAGGAAATCCCCTCCATAATATTTATTAATAAAAATGTTAATCTGCAGCAAAAGTCCGTACGTCTTCTCCAATAAGCGAAGAGAGTCTATCACAGATCAAAAGCGTTGAAGCTTCAGAAGTGCAGCTACTGTTTCATTCTTTTTTACTTTCGAGGAGTGACGCCACTTGGCAGGGGCACCGGCCAGGATGTACAACAAAAGTTAATTAACCCTGGTCCAAGCCATAGATTAGCTGGTCCAATCGAAAGAACCATGTGACCGGAAAGCTTTCTTCAAACCAAATGTAGCTTCGAGCCGTTACCTGAAACTATACGCCACATCATAAGGCAATCCAAATTTACACCGTCTAGAGATTATTACGTTCGTGGTCAACGTGGGACGTACGTAGAAATCCTTTTGGACGGTCTTTGACAAAGGGGGGCTAGTCACCGACTGCCATCCGACGGCTCAGGCAGGCGGGCGCAGCATTAGGGGCGCCTTTTCGGAACTCAAACAAAGGGGAAGAAAGGAAAGGGCAGGACAGGAGCATTTGGAGCTACGTACATCGTTAGATTACACTTCAGTAAACACGCACCGTTAGTTTAGGTATCTTTATGGAGGCGATTTCTACTGTACTCCAAAGAAAACAAATATGCTAAGATAATACGTCAATTGCTCTAAAGATAAGAGAAAAAGGAAACTTCTGATCAAGACATTATTACCCAAAACGGTCTTTCTTTTAAAGAAGCCAGTGAGGCAGACTAAAAACCGAAAATATTTGTTAGCTGCATCAACTATCAATAATTTACTGCAGAAGGATCTGTTCTTGCGCAGTTTTTAATTACACTGCTACTGCCCGGATGACAGGGATCACAAAGTTTAATTTTGACTAAAATGGCGCTGCGTACACACCGGCGAGCATACCGCTCCCGTTGTTGGCCGCACAGCTACCACGACCAACTAAATGATCCCTTCGACAGTGCCGGTCGCAGGGCCTCGACGCGGATGGGAACCATCAGCCTAGTCTGAAGACAGCCATCTGGTCAGCTTAGACGCTACTACATTTGGAGGAGACTGAGCCATGAAAGGAAGTCCAATCAACCTCTCTCTCTCTCCCTCTCTCTCATATATCTATTGTGTACTGCTGCTAGATGTAGCATATTAACACATGAAAACTGTCCAGAAAGGATTAGACGCAGCTAGCGGGAATGAGGATGCCGGAGGAGGTCCCTCCCACATACTTGCAGGAGGACAGAGCTGGTTTGTTCTGGTACAAAAGCTTGATGTCCTGCAGCTTGATTTGGCTGCACGGGTTGCTCGGACTACAGTTGAAGTTCACAGCCACCTGAGTCGCCGATGTCCCCTGCACATTGTTGTAGGTCACTTGGCTAATCTTGATCCCGGAGTTCTGCCAAGCAAGACCACCAAACACAAAGATTCCATCAATTAAGAACCACGTACGGCAACCGTTGCTCATGCGTGGAAAGACGAGCACAGAAGCTCTAAATTAATCTTCTACAATGCATGGTCTTATATGCTAAGAGCATAATATATATAATTTGGATCATGATCAGTAGCTGTACCTGGTTGGGGCAGCCCTTGTTGCTGGGGCAGTAGCTCTGATCGATGAAGATGGGGTTCTGGACGTCCTTCATGATGATCTGCTGGTAGACCACCCCTTTCACGAACCCGTTGCTGGGCCTTCCCCAGGTCTTGATCCGGATCCCGTTCTGGGTTCCCGTGAAGGTTACCGACTTCACCGTCACGTTCTGCACTCCGGCCTCGTTCAACGAGTTGGCCAGACTGCCGATGCTCACCCCGTGCCCCGACCCGCAGCTGACCTTCTCGATCCACAGGTTGGAACACCCGGGCCCAATGGAGATGCAGTCGTCCCCGGTCTTGATGGTGGCACCAGTGATCGTCACGCCGCTGGATCCTTGGACGTGGATGCCGTCCGTGTTGGGGCTGTTCCCGGGCGCGGTTATCTTGGCGCCGTCCACCGTCACGCCGGTGCAGCCGTAGAGGGCGATGTGGAAGAGCTTGCTGTTGATGGACGTCACCTTGATAATTTTGACGTTCGTCGAATGGGAGACGGTAAGCGACTGCATGTGCAAGAGAACAACTCACTCATCAACCCATTTCTTAGCTACCTTAATCGCACATTTATTCATATGTACGCATATGCTTGCGTCTTTAGCTCTATCTTTCTTAATATAAAACATTCACGTATCAAAGTCATCGACCTCGAGAATTTTCTAATTAAACTTTTCAATGCAAAATTAATTGTTAGCTTAGCATAGAGGAAAACCAACTGGAAGGAATTAAACGTACAGCGGGACCGGAGGGGCAGTTCCCTTTGGAACCCTTGCAAGACCACAACGCCGCGCCCTGTCCGTCGAGGGTGCCGCCCATGATGGACAAGCCGTCGATGTGGTCGAACGAGAGCCACTTCCCGGACTTGCCGAGGCTGTCGTAGTTGGAGGGCGCCAGGATGGTCCCCTCTATCCAGATTTTGATGGCCTTGTTCTTACAAGGGCCCGTGAAGGAGGCGACGCCGACCAGGAATTTCCCGGATGGGACGTGCATAGTGGCCGGGCTGGTGGAGTTGCAGGCGGCGGCCCAGGCCCCGAGGAAGGCCGTCGTCGAGTCCGTCTTGCCGTCGGTTTTGGCACCGAAGGCTACGACATTGAACTCTGCCAGGGCTGAGGGGAGGAAGTGGATGCATAGGACTAGGAGGAGGGGCAGGAACCTTATGAACTTCGCCATTGGCAAGTAAATAAATTGTGGAGGGAAGAGGTCAGTTGATCAGGAGTACTTGGAGATGTAACTTGCAGCTGATAGGAGAATACTAGTCGCTGAATGTTGAAGGGTTAAGGTCGGTGTGGGGGTCTATTTATAGGGTCTTGAGGTGTCTCTTCGTCCAAATGTTTATGTTTGGTTGTTCAGATTTAGGATAGAGGGAGACGAAGAGATAGATATAAAGAGAGACTTGGTGGCGTCTACGTGAACAAAAGGATATGTTATTCAAGTGAGGGGCGGTTAAGTCAGTTGAGCATGTAGTTGAGTCCTTGGCACGATAGTTTGAAGGATTAATGGCTTCTGCTTAGCTTTGGGTTCATGATTTCTTTCTTTCTCTCTGGCGCTTTAGCTTCCAGTACCAGATAAAGAAAAGGGGAAAAATAGAGTTTAATATTTCGGACAATAGCTAGACAGCACTGTGCAGGAGAAATATACCTGTAAAAAGATCGATCTGCACGATCAATTTTGTTGCATGTTCACAGTGCAAGCTAACGCGTACGGATTGTTATTCTTTCCTCTTGCAGTGAAGATAGTAGTTTGGCAAGTCCTAATTAAACCCCGTACACTAGGAAGTGGCCTACTAATTATTAGCCCTCTATTATGTTCGATGATGTGTTCAAATCTCAAGAGAATTGCAGGTTTATAAGAAATTTCTAAGTATATTTGTAACAACCAAAAACAGTTCTAAATTAGCCCATTCAAGATACCTTAGGATAACTAATTTTCGACCTACGCATCACTAAAATATATCAAACTTCTCTATTGAGTCGTGGACGCATTCAACTCCTACGTTCTAACCGTAGAGGCCATCGGGATATGCTCCAGAATAATCTACTACGGCAACTAGCTAGCTACCGATTTTAATCCTGACGCCGAACTTGGAATAATGACAGCGAAGCGACCCTATTTCCTTAAAGAAGTCTTAAACACAACAGTTTCTAAGGTAAACTTGACAGGGAAAGACCAACAGTTTTACAAATAATTACAACTTTTTCCTGCCCGGCAAAAAAACGTTGACTGATCAACTGCATGCTAGAAGAAAACGGTGGATTTTTTCTCCGTAAATCGAGGTGACATTAATAAACTTAATACCATTAACAAGGACATAACATTCTTTTATGGGTTGAAGAGTTCTTGGAAAGACAAGTAATTTTCTATACTTTGCTTGGCTCTTGGGATTCTCTCGGGCTCAACAACGTTGAAGATTGATTTTGTTTGGCACTCCACTTGCGAAGGCACGGGATCGAGAGACCATGCATCTAGTTAAAGATTCTAAACTCCGAACACCTGCATGTTCTCCCCACATACTCGATCCATAAACTTGGACTCGAAGTCGGATGCTACCTATCCGTTTTCTCCATCAACAACATCAGCTAGGAAATTACTTAGCAGCAAATGTAGGTAGCCGTATTTGAGGACTCTGTGGTCCAGAAATAGCTACTTCCACAGACAACCCTGATACGTACGGATTATTATTTCTTTTACAACATTGGTTGGTCTTGTGTGAACTGATTCGTTAAACAGGAGTTTGTTAAATTTTCTTCTATTAGGTAAGAAATCTTATCCTGCGTCGGTTGCTACATTAATTAAGGTCCTTCTGTTTCAGTGTAAAATGTCACGTAAGGAAAAATTTCAGACAGTGATCTATTTGATTCCTCTGAAAAAATAATTTATGAAAATTGTTTAACTAAAATTCATAAATTTTGACATTCTTGACGAGACCTCATAAATTATTTTTCTCCACTTCTCTTTTACGGAAGATTTGCATGTGCGAGGTTACAATCTCTGCTCTCATTCTTAGTACCTCTTCCGCACTGTCAACTACTGTCTCTAAGGCGATGACCGATAATTATTGACCAACGATAGTGGGCGCTCATTGCTTGCCCCGTCTCTCCCTCCGCGGTCAACGCTTGATGCTCGACAGTTGATGACCAGCGAGCCCTACGGCTGGATCTGTGCTCGACGTCCAACGGCTATGTCGGGCGATCGACTTTCAAAACGTATTTTTATTTTTAAAATTTTTTTAGAGATTATTTTACTAAATAATAATATTTTTTTTCAGAAAAATTATTTACGTGAATATCAAATGAGTAATTATATTTTTTATTTTTCTGTAAATATTCTTCTTGAAAAACTTAATTTTTTTTCTTATAAATATATTATAAAACCAAACGGATCCTAACCTTCTCATAATTTAGAAGAAAAAGAACATCGAATTCAGTGATTCAATTCATCGAGATAAGCTAAGTTGCACGTTTCTGATTTGTTTCGGAATATATTACCAAAGTGTTGAATGAAACTGGGTTAATAATTCAACTCAGCTGTTTTGCAAGAACCTTTTGGTAAAACTGCATCTCTTCCGTGATGTCCAGTCTCGTTTATATTACTCGATCGAATTCGGTGGAATATTCGAGTAAAAGGAACCTGCTGAAGACGATGGGCCATCGTTGGGGCCACCCACGGTTCCTAAAAAATCGGTCCAACCCTCTAAAGGGATAACAACTCAATTGGACCACATGGGAGATGAGTCAACTGCTCGTGAAGAAGCATTTACCTGCGAGGCAACATGAATTGCTAAGTAGAGCATGATGTGCATGTGGAGAAAATTTTTTCTGGGATTGTTTTTGAAGTCGTTGCGCATTCTTCCACTGCAGCACAGAAAATTATTCCCATGATGTCGGCACAGGTGATGTGCCAGTCCCCAACCACCCGGTGAAGTCGACTAATGGAGAGACTCCAACCCCCTTCCAACGGTTCGTCTCTTGAACGTCGAATCTCACGTCTTTCTCGTAAAGGGAGAGCTAGAATTTGTTTACCGATCACTAGAGAATGTCCTCCTAACCCAATGCGATATAGATGCTATAAATACGTCAACTCAAGTATCAACTATATATTCGCAGACAAAGTTTACTTCAGTCGCTGAACTTGTTAAAGCTGAGAATATTTTCATGCTTGGGTTTAGATTTGATTCAGAGGCATCCGAAATGGAATCAGATGAAGAAGACATGGAGCGTTGTTTACGACGATCAGGCTTATGACCTCGGGCTATTCTTCGACGAACTCATTCATGGGATAGATCCTCTATGGAGTTTTAAATACCTTTTACTATGGCTATGACATATATTTGGCTATTGCCTCTGGTTATCAGAATCTCTATTTATTAATAAATAACTTTTAAATTTAAAAAAATCGATGGAATAACAACCGCACTAAGAGGGGACAAGTGAGTGTCTCTCTCTAGAATTTTTTTAGAGAAAGGAGCTCTGGGGATTCTTCCCCATCTTGCCTCCATCTTGGTGCCCTAGGGTTCCCTGACAACGTTCCTGCACGCAGGGGAGGGGGTTTCTTTGAGCCATCGTGGAGCTCCCTCCCTGCTGTCTCCGACTTCGCTTCGGAGTTTGAATCCTCTTGAGGGGTATTTTTTCTGGGATCTCCCAATTGATCTCCTCCCCTAGGGGTTTTTGTCTCCCCCTTGACTTGGCGGTGTTTATAGCATCGCCGACGAGGAGGTAGGGCTGTAAGCAGAGCGGATACAGAGTAGATATGATTTTTCCATGACTACTATGAATACTTAATCAGATAATTCGTATCCGCTCCAAATAAAATTTAGATACGGAGCGGATATCTTAGTCTGATAATATTTGGATTCGGAGTGGATGAAAATTATCTGCTTCGAAAATATGAGACCTGATAAGAGATATTAAATGACTTAAAAATAAAAAAAAATAAAAAAATAGAGTTGAGAGCAAATTGACCTCTACACATAAAACTCTACTATTTCACTTCATTTGTTGACAGAAAACAACTGATAGTTGACGACGCCAACCAATCTCGAAGGAAAGCAAGCCATTGGTGACGGCGTACATGATCTGCTCCCCGAAGATCCACCACTGATCCGATCGGCTCAGCATCACATTGTTGTACTTGGTCATCCTGTGCAGCCCCATCACCTCCTCTGCTAGCCCCGCCAGGCTGCATCCCCTCATCTCCAGTAGATGGGAGGCCTCCGCAACCAGGTGCCTCAGGGCCCTGGTCCTCCCTACTGCCAGCCCCCCAGTGTCTGTCTAGGTTATTCGCGCCTTCGTCGACGCCGACGCCCACGAATGTGAACCTCTTGTCCTTGAGGAAGTCGGCGAGCCGGTCAGGGATGTAGTCGGCGTGGAGGATTTGGAAGACGATGCAGCGGCTCCCGACGTAAAGCTGCAGAATTGCCGGGGGGTTATCGATGTCGTGGCTGAAGTTGGGGCACCAGTCCACGTCCAGGCCCACCACGAGGTGATTGAGATGGCGGCGGTGGATGTGCTGGACGTGGCAGAGCTAGTCTTCCATGACAGCGCTCGAGGTCGTGACGGTGCTGTCGACTTTGCCGACAATACGTTGATGGCGAGCCGAGGATGACAAGGGGAGGAGATAGGAGGGGTCCGAGGCGGAGGGGATTTCGGATTAGGTCGTGCCGATGAGATTTGGGGGAGAGGGAGGTAGGGTAGGGTTTTAAATATGTATATTTATATATTAGGTATTGGCCATTAGATGTAAGATCCAATGGCCAGAATTAATCTAGTTTCGGATCGGATCTTAAACAGAGCGGATCTCTTATTTTTGCGTCCGCTCCGTTTATTATTCGGATAATATCCGTATCCAAATCCGCTCCGTTGGATATTTGTTAAACGAATACGAATATTCTTAATCGGATATGAATTTGGATTGGATCTGGATATTATTTAGATCTGTTTACAATCCTACGAAGAGGCACTCCGTTTTGAATGCCTAGGTTTTGGGGAAGGATAAATATTGGTTCCTAATAAATGATGTCTGAGCCCAATCTTTGTCGATCTGATGTGGTGTATCAATATACCCTTTACCTGCTGCGCATGAACGGGCGTAACCTTGATCGGCACCTAGCCGACGAGGGCGTCGGCCTTGTAAAGGGGGAGGTATTATTACGGGGTGGATGGTGTGAGCATCCAAGAGGGAGTGTGAGGCCCTCAACCCAACTAAAGTTGCTAGTGACTTTAGTACCACATTGGATTTCACAAAGAGTTGGACTGGTTTAAAAGAGAAGGAATCCGCTACCTCAATACCTAGGTTTTGGGGAAGGATTAATGGTTCCTATTCCGCCGCAGCTTAGTACCCTGATAGCGACTCTCTATTTGGTCCATGTTATTCATCGTGTAAGTTTGTTGTTTGTTGGTGTAGGCAACCTACACTTCCGTTTTGTCACTGTCGCTAACGGCGCTCGCCGCTCCCACTCCACCCCTTCATTTCGATGACGCCTCCAGTGTGCTTGTGCTCATGCCCCTTTGATTGAGATCCGCAGCTGTGCCTCTCACTCCTACTTAGTCCAGTTAAAACGAGCTCCCCCGCGATGATTGGATGCCGCGGGCTTGCCTTCTCCTGCTATTTCTTCACCGTCGTTCGCCGGTGAGATTTCCCGACAGCCCAATGCATTTTTTGACTCCTGCTGCGTGACCCACTGGTAGTGGTTGGCGCCATCGACTGCGCCCCTGTGCTCGCCCTTCTCCCCGGCCGGTCGTTTGAATGTTTCTGGATGGCCTGTCACCGGCGTCGTCCAGCTGCCTTACATCTCTTTGTACTCCGGTCAGTTTTCTGTTGGGAAGGGATTTGCCCAGTTGTATTTGGACTGATGGTCCATGACGTGTCCGGTGATGTACGCCGTCTCCTCTTGGCGGAGGTCGGCACCTTCTTGTTCTCTGTACCTACCTTAATCTAACATGATGGAACGGCTTTATTGTAAAAAAAAAAAAAAACAACCGCACTAAGATTCTCAAGATTAAGAAATTCTTTCAGCTAGGCGTTTGCAGCTACATCAACCTGCGCTTTTGTTAGTCTCAATGATGAGAAGCCTGTGATCCGGTTAATACGTTACATCAAATGTTTCAATTAACTATATATATATTAGAGTGGCAGCTCCCTTGTATATTCAGATGATGAGCAGAGAACATTTCAGTCAATGAATAGTTTCTGGAAGCATGCATGCATGTGGCCCTTTCGTTTCCTAGCTAGCTTAGCACCAAACACCCCATGTGCACTGGAATTTGGCTTTTGAGGCTAAGTACCAACTTCTATCTCTCAGTGTACGTTTGTACAGTCACAGACCATGGGCTTTGTGAAGAAATTAAGAGTTAGTGGCAGATCTAAAATTTTTATTTAATGGGTGCACTCTTAAACATATTTTTTTGATGGATTGGGGTCACTAATAATGAAAATTTACCTCACTAATAGAAACTTTTCGATCCAGTGTGATCACAGAATCCCACTAATCTCAAAGTGGCTCTGCCACTGCCAAGAGTACTTAATTATGGGATAGTTTAATGCTGCTTGATAAACATAGCTAATGCATGAGAACATATATATAATCGTTTTGACATGTTTCATCGAATGCAAATTCTTCAAGTTCCAGAAGATGCATGCATGGGTCACATGGATGCACCGCATTTCCTGGTCACGGCAAATCTCACAGCCAATGACATGTGCCATATCGTGAACGCAGGTCGTTTGCCTATATGTGCTCCAGATCGGAAACTTCAACAAAAGAACAAGCACCAGATCGATAACATATATGATGAAGTACTTTAACAGGATCGTGACAGGTATCACGACTAGCAGATGAAGACTTTCCTGTGCACATGCATTCAAGGGCAGATGCATTAATCGTGCATTCATGAAGGAGCAGATGCCGATCGATATGTCTCAAGTTTTGGCTTTGCGTTGCTGCGGAGAGATCGTGAGCCCCCTAATTAAGTCCGCAATAAGGACGTCATATATTTCTCTAAGTTTGGAACTTCTTTTTTTAGACAGAATATATGTATTTATTGATAAACAGAAAATCTGACAACCAACGACAAAACCAGATAAAGATCAAAATCAAAATAAAAATTATCTAAAACTCCATAGAAAATCTATCTCAGAAATAAATTTGTTAACTTCAATGCTATTTTTGGCACTAAATTGGCCGGCCCTGTAGAAGCTAGCGACACGTTTTGTCTTATTTTGGACGTGAGAAAAATTAGTATATTTTTTATTACACTTTAAATATAATATAACTAGGTAATAATTTATATGACATCTAATAATTAAGTTGTCACTTTATCACTTTCCATGTGAATAGCGTCACAAAAATTTTTATCTAGTCATATTACATTTGCAATACAAAAGTACACTAAAATTTTCTCTTTAAACATATGTGGCATAAAAAATGAGTAAAATATAATATCCACTCTCGATGGAAAAGAATAGTTGAAACGGCATCTGTTTGAATAAAAGCTGAGGAGCTTTTTGCTCTTTCGAATCCTCATGTACGTACCTTTAGAAATTCTTTTATAAATCTATTCCTCATTGCGCGCGGCCTTCTCATTGTGTATATATACGGAGCGCTGACTGTTAGATACTCTTTGGTGTACACTTCTCATGCACCTACTACAGTGCATCCAACCACAGTATAAGGAAAGAGCAAATTGTCAGCGATTTGTATCCGTTGACATAACATGAAAAGTCGATGATAAAAATTAACGTTAGCAGTCCACAGTCGTCGACATATTGATTGTCGACTTATCATATGTCAACAAAAGAAAAAAATCGTTTACAAAAATAATATTTGTCATTATCTCTTATTCGTTGACAGAAGAAATTTATATCAATGACTAAAAGACTGACGAAAAAATGGCACTACGTCGACGGATTTTAGTCGTAGACAAAAGTATTTTATGTTAACGACTTATTAGCCATTGACAAATAAATTTTTTATCAGCGGATAAGATCAGTTAATAAATATGTAATTTGTCAACAATTATATATCTGTTGACAATTGTTATTTGTCTACGGATTATTAGTCGTTTATATACTCATCATTTGGCTACGATTTTGTCAACTGTTAAAGTAGCCGCTGAGAAATGATTATTATCTCAACGGCTAATTTTTAACGTTGACAAATGTCAATTATGTCAGTGGATACTTGTAGCCGCTGACACAGAGTTGTGGACAAATCTTAATTTTCTTGTAGTGCCAAGACCCGAGACACAAAAAGAGAATATGGATAAGTACGTATTAGTAGCTCCTCACAAGAGATCATGCAATCAAAGTCAAATGATCGAGGTGGATGAAGTAAACTTGTACTTCCAAATCTCCCAACACCAAAGAAAGGAGCATGGGAGGCCGAGATGTGTTCTAAAGGAAAAACCCTATGATACTTAAATTAAAGATTAAACAGAGTAGTTTGGAGAGAGATTTTATGGGGAACTTGTATTGCTCACCAACTATATCTTATTTGGCATTAGGGAGAATTTCCAATTTATATACAGGGGGAAGTCCTCCACCGTAATTTGCTTCCTAACATCAGTTTATGGCAACGATTTGATGGGGAGAGATGCTTATACTTAGTGGTGAATGTAGAAATTTTATTTAGTAGGATCACTCGAATTTTTTTTAGTGATCGATCAATAAATTATATACAATATAAAATATAGACATTTACAACAAAAAGACACATTTAATAAAAATGACACATTTCATTACAATATATTTTCCCTTACAATTGTACTTGATGAATTTTCACATTTTGAAACACTTCGATAATAGAGCCATTGTTTATACTCTCAAACAAATCTTTCTCAATATATGTCACTAAATAATGCTAGACTCATTCCGATTTCGTAGCTTGTTCTTGACATAGGTCATTACTGAAAACACTCTTTCAACACCTGTAGTAGCCACTGGATGAATCAATGCTAATTTTATAAGAAAATATACTATTAGATACACAACATGTTTCTTTGTCTCCACTAATTTTCTTGTAATATCGCCAATACCTCTTAAATCAATAAATCTCTCATCTGATGTCATATCAAAGATATAATTTTCAAGCTGAATATGAAGTGCCAAAAGATCAACAAAGTTATAAAGGTTATTCGGATAAGATCCAGCTAAGTTAACCAACTTTTCCTTAAAAAATTCTGAAAGCGAATCACAAGGATTTAAGCTAGCCCCACACAAAGAACCAATTCAATGTTTGTTTCATTGAAATGACTTTTCAGCTCTTGCAATTGCATATCTGATATAGTGTAGAACAACTCAATCTGATAATGGTGTAAATTTGTGATACATGGAGCTCTACGTTGAGATTTTCCAAGAAAAAATATCGGTGGTCCATACGAGGAATAAGAATATCTTCTTTGTCACAAAACAAACATGCTTCGTTAAAAAGATCATTCCAACCTTCATCCCTCGTAACTTGCAACCGTTGTTTGGAAAGCTTCAGAAGTGACATGATATTATCTATATCTTGATCTATTCTTTGCAAACTATTGACAACTCATTTGTGATGGACAATATTTTTGTCATCAAATGTAAAAGAAAAATAAAATAAAAAATTTCCAATGCAAACAATAAGCCATGTGCTTCACTTTTCTGTTTCAAAGTTCATTCCTGATAAATAACATCAAGTACCTCTACTACAGAAGAGAACATAATAGTCAAATTTAAGAGACATCCATAATGAGAACCCCAACAGGTATCACTTGGTCTTTTCAAACTTATTTCTTGATTCAAACATCTACCACTCTGAATGTAATGCCCCCGACGCGGAATATTGGAGCGGAATTACAGTTATTAAATAGTACAGAGCGAGAATTAGACATCAAACCATTGCACAATTTGAATAACACAAAATGTAATCCAACTTCATTAATATTCCATCAACTAACTATTACAATCACTAATTAGAGCCAAAACTAGGGCCCGGAGTACTTTATTTAAATCCAACTATTACATATTGACTAATTGACGACTAACTAACTAACTAACTACTAAGCAGTGGTTGTCGAAACTGGTCACTCCTGAACATCATCCTCATTCCCCTCCTCGTGAGTGTGGTAATCCCCATCGGACTCACCTGAAACACATGAAATAATAACGCAGGATGAGCGAATAACGTCTAGTAGGACTTAATATCTCATAAGAACAAGCATGCTTTAAATGATTAATGTCTTAAATGGCAAGATTATAACTAGAGAGAATAGTCATGTAGAGCAAAGTAACGATAGCAAGAGAACGATGGCACTTGTACATGGAAAATAGCACATCAAGTACGATAATGGATTGGCTATGTAATGATATATCACGTAAAGTTGCACAACGGTGCACTAGTAACGATAGCACTTGTAGAAATAGCACTTGTATAGATAGCACTGATTGATTGTCATAGATTGAATCTTGATAGTATAATGGTACTGGATGTATGCCAACATCCTGATCATTTTAACTCCCATGGGCAAATGTCACTTTTGGGCGCTCTCCCCAGGACCTGATTGGGCCTTATTGCACTGGCATAGTCATATTTCTTATCTTAGACAATCATATGGATGGCCAAATAGAGTACCAAGAATAGATGAGGATAGTAGATGAATAGACGAGAGTGTAGAGAGAAAGTGAACAGATGAGAGTAAAGAGATAGTAGATGAGATAGAGACATATTCGTAAAAACAATGTTAAAGGGTCGATAGAAACAGTTGCTCAGCACTAAGTCAAGTGCCGATAGTCTGGTAGTCAAAACTGCCCACTAGCCATGTGTTGAACATAGTCTAGACAGTCCGGCGTGATTCCAAGGTAAGAAGGAAACACACTACGGCTATTTGGATCGTACTGATCCCTAAGAGTGTAACGGGTTTTAAGGGTACAACTAGCTTGTCGGCAATGGACGTGTGCCAAAGCAAAGGAGACTTACGGAGGCCTTGACAAAGAGTCCCTGGTCCAATCAGAGTATTCCCAATAGAGAGGTGGTCCATGCCAAGAAAAGGGTGTAACGAAACATTGTCTATCTTACCTCGAGTGCTCGATGGCGGAGGGACGCGATGTCAGTGTACAAAGCACGTGAATAAAATGAAGACAAGTGTCATTTAAATAATTGAGAGATTAAGTGATTAATTATACTTAATTACTAGATTTATTATTTAGTAATTTAATAAGGTCTCATTGCAATTAATGATGTTTAGTGTATGCAAGTGTAAAGAAATCATGAGAGCATATATAATCGTGCATATGACTTTTAATTAATTGAATTTATGTAAATATTACCAAATAATAATATTCATATTAATACCAATCATATCAGTGCATGATTTAGCTTAAACAAGGGTTAAATGGCATATAGAGCAGGGGCATAAGAGCAATTTCTGGTTCTAGTTGCAATACTGAAAACGTGATGGGGGTACCTGTCGCGATTCATGTCACGAAGGGTGGTCCGGTCGCGGACTGCTAGACCGGCAGGGCTGGCGCGGACCGGAAGGAACCGCGACGGCATAGGCCATCACGTTTATAACGCGACGGATTGGACGATTGCGTCCCTTCTGAGATCGCGACGGGTCGGGCCGTCGCGATTTCAGAAGGGCGGTCCGACCCAGAAAAGGGGATCAACCCTTTTTCAGGTTGGGTCCTTCCCTCCCATGCATGATATAAGGTACTTCTAAAATCGATATAAAATTGCACGATAGTCCAAAAATTATGAAATAGTTTTAAATGAGAGTAGACATGTAGATCTATCAACAGGCATGGTATTGGGCTTGCTTCAATTATGTTACATTTTGCTGACCTAAAACATGCACAATCATGGTTTTCGATTTAATTAGCAACGGATACATGATGAAATTTGGAGGAAATAAGGGCGTTTGAAGCCTAACAACATGTAGTATTTATGAGAATATTCGCATGGTATGGGATCAGGTACATATATACACGGTTGAAAGAAATCATGAAGGTTCAGGTACATGATGATGACATAGATTTGAACATTTAATTCGCTCTCATGGAGCAACGAAAATTGGAGAAATCATGGGGCTTTCGAAGATAGATGTATGGGCTACCTATGGCCAAAGTTATGTGATTTGTGCTTGAGAGATTGCCTACCTTTTCTTGCTGTTATGAAAACCTAGGGTTGGTGACGAAGAAGAAGAAGAAATTCCCTGTGACGGACCGGGGTATTTATGCCCATTAAGGCTCCATATCCAGATCCGCCTCCCGCGAACGGACCGAAGTCTCGCAAGGGATATCTCACACACGTGTCCAGGAAGAGTATAAAAGACAAACCACAAGAATATAAGACACAAGAAAGTACATGTGCTCATATCTGTTCACAAATTTGTACAACTGTCCCATTACATTAATACATGTCCAATTAAAAAGTACAACTACTTGGGGCATACCCCGAGGGATCACAAGCTCACACAACACTAACTACTACACTACTGCTGGTGGTACAAGTCTATCACAACACTGCTGCAAGACAAACACACGGAAAGCCCTGAAAAGAACTGTAGGGGAGTGAGCCTCAACAAGTCACTGGCTCAACAGGGACCACCCAAAGAACCACAACAACTAAACAAAAGAGACCTCAACCTCAAAGGCGTCTCACTGGCCACACATATAGCCAAACCATTTCATGCTCACATCATAACAATAAATAACAATTAAACATAATCATGATATTAAACACAAAGTCCTCGGAAGGAAAGTGGGACTACAGGACTAATATAATATCATTAATCAGCCCAACATCTAAAATGCCTAAACCACAGTCTCACTGGCAGACTGCTACAACAACTAGTTGCCTAAGCTATAAGCCACACAGGCAAGTCATTGCCCATGCTACAAGCTTCACAGGCGAACCTCAAACACTTGAGTAACAGGACTGCTAACAAAGAGCTGGTCCTTTATACTCCAAACCACGCTACATCGGAAATTACATACAAGGTAACGGAACTGGCTACCACGAAGCCAATCCATAACACACTAAAATTATAATTGAAATCATACCCAAGAAGAGTAAAACTCAACAAGTGGAAGGTCTTACACGGCCTCCACAAAGTACAAATCCACCAAACCACAGTACGCCTAAGCCATAAGCCTCATCGACAAATTACCCACAAAGATAACTTAATTAATAATCACAAACTAATCCACAATAAATTATAAACAAAGATCTACTTAAAACGGATAAGATACAACAAGTGGAAGGTCAAACCACAAGACCTCCACAACACACAAGTACCCGGAAAGGTTGGTACACAATGTACCACCACAAAACTACAAGGTAACCCACGAAGGGAACATGTACCTACTACTTTGAGGTACCACAACACAAACACCCGAACAAGGGTACAAGAAGGTGGTAAACACCACACTGAACCACAATTATATTATACCTTTATTTAAGCACAATATTACAAGTAAAACCTCAACCGGCAAGTCACACAAACCACAACTTAGTCACAACTGTGCCAACACCAGGGCACACCTCGAACTGGTCAAACCACGACCACGAGTCACAAACTCACAAACTACGACAAGTAGCAAAGCACGAGTCGTAAGGGAACGACGTCACCACAACCACAACTGGAGCTAACAAAGCACGAGTCGCGAAGAACGACGCCACCACACGAGAACGGTCTACTGGCTGATCAGGCCAGTATCCAACCCGGACAACACAACATAAGAACAACCTCTCAGCCTCGCAGTCACGGACGAAAGGTCCAATTGCCGCTCCACGAGAACAAGTCAAACAACTGTGGAGACCAACCAACACCACACCTGCAGACACACAGCTGCAGGCCCATGCCTGGCACCTCTAAGGTCTCTGGCCAGAGCACCCTAAAGTGAGGCAATGGAAAACAGGACTAGCTGGGGACCAGTGTTGACTACTGGTGTCCGTACCCCCAACTACGAGCGCGCTACAAGCGACTACACACCCACAAACACAAGCTGCTGCCCTACTGTCGTCTTTCCCTCAGCCGGACGTACAACTCAAGCACATGAGTGAGGGTGTCCAGGAAGACGACACAGACCTCGACGATACCACACTGTACCGGGACAAAACCCCGAGCACACAAACACACGTGCCTGGCTCACAAAGAACCTGGGGTACCCGACTAGAGAGGCATTCCGGAATAGGCGCCAGACCACCACACTCGGCAAGCTCAAACCACGATACTTACACATATAGCCTTTACTTATAATTCACAACATACATGTGTTAGGATTAGCTTAACGTCAGTCACCATATGACCCCAAAGCTATCCTACACCAACACATACCTGAACCACAAACTTGTCTATCATTGGTCCCCTCATGACCTCCGTGGCAACACACACCACTTAATACATAAATCAATATAATATTATTCGAAAGACAACAATGAACCAGGGCTAGGTCCACACATGACCTTCACTGCCCAAATACCACAAAGTCATGGCTAGGCTCACACAGGAACCTCACTGCCCAGTTACTACGACAAATCATAAGAATTACATTACGACAAAGTGTGTAGTATACACACACCCAAACCACGTAGACAACACGTGTATAATACACCAACCAGATGCACCACACGTCAGTCACGTAAACAACATGTCCAACACATGGACAACATACACATACTTAAACCACTACATACATCACACATCATTCACATAAAACATGCCCATTACATGAGCAGTATGCTCCAAGAGCATAACAAATGCACTGGCTCACACCGGTCATCGCCATGCACACATAAACACGTAAAACAGACAGTGCTGATGCATGCACAAGCACAGGTTGGCGGCGACATCGATTGCCGTCCAGAGAGTATAGACGACAATGTCCCTTGCCGTCAACACCAAGTAAGCGACCACCACTTGGCCATTTACCCATAATCAACGGCTAGATACCTAGCCGTTAATCTCCCAATGAAGAACTCTGCGTCAACCGATGTTGACGCCAATATCTTCACTGCAGAACCCGCCAGAACACACAAAATGGCCCTAGGCCGACTGTACGGGCAATCTAACCATAAATACAATAGAAAAATAAGGGGAAACACTCCCCCTTACATGCATATACTATAATTAAACCAAAGAAGCAAGATCCAATACTTGGATCGATCAAACCGCCCGATTTTCCAGCATGAAAACCCATTTTCCTAAAAACTTAATTAACATCCAAATTATGCAAAGAAAGCATAACAAATTAATCAGGGAAGATCAACGGGTCCAGTCCCTACCTCAGAAACGCAATTAAACCCCCGAAGAACCTTGAATCACGCCGAAATCCGAGGAACGCCCCACGAACACCGCGCTCCAATTCGCCATTCCCCGCCCGATCTGCAGCTACCACGCGCACCACAGCCTTCCCACGAGCTTCTGCCGACCATCAAAACTTGCGAAGAAGCTCAAGGGTGAAGGTGGGCGAAGAGGAAGGGAGAGAGAGAGGAAAGAACAAGGCTCGGGTCTGCCCTAAAAACATAGGTGCGTCAGGTTAACGTCAACACATATGCCGCTAACCAAACCGCCACCCCACATGCGTGCACATCTTTAGCCGCCAAGATCAACAATTGACGTCTACATCGATGGATGCTAAAACCATGTTAACGGCAACCCATGGCCGCCAACACAAAGTTGACGTCACCCACCTGGACGCCAACCCACTGTTGATGTCCAGCGAGCTGAACACCAACACAGACTCATAACCAAGCCCGGTAAAGATCTAATAAGAAACACACAACACTAATGGGCCTCACATTGGCCACCAAACCCGTTAAACCTAGATCCACGGGGATCCGGAAAACGCGTGACGTTACATTATTATCACTTAACAAGAAATGTCGTCATCGACATTCAACATAAACCACGGCATGCCTGACTAACACCTAAAAAGAATAAAACCGAGTACAGAACAAGAAGGATACTCTTTCTCTGCCTTGACTTTTCAATTCATTTCACAATTACTTTGTTCTGTCGATTCCATTGCCTTTTCTTTCTTTCAATTGTAGGCGATTCTTTCTTGCCAGTGGCGCTTTATTTCCTTGGACTGAACCTGTTTCCACAATTTCTGGGCTGTGTTTGCAACATTTCTTTTAAGACCACTTTACCTTTCTTAAATATCTTACACTATGATACTCTTTCATACCATAATCCTTCCAAATTCTTGAATTTTTCGGGGCCATTTTCTTTCTCTATTTATCACTGCCAACTGTTATTCTGCCTCATCTGCATTTACATTCGCAACTAACACCTCTTCAAAGAAAACCAATCACCATCTTTGAATTTTCTGTCCTTTCATATTATTCTGCTCATATCGCTTTAAGTCATATCTGATTAAAAACCATAATAAACTTTGTTCCTTTATTCCGTTGCGCAAAATTTTACTATTTCTTCTTATTCAAGCAAACTTGAACAATATCTGAATATTAAATCTTTCTTTGCTTCTGCTTCCGCTGCGCTACTCAGATCACACTGAACACTTTTGCAAAATATTCCACAATTTCTGCTCACAGCATTATTTTCAATTGCTTTCTTCTAGCTTCAACTACATTCATTTCTAACTTTAACTGCTTCTCAAATCATCTTATTCAATTAATTCATGCTGAAAAAATTACTGTAATTTCTGTTCTGCCAAACCGCTATTGATATATTGTGCTCTTCATATATCATTCATGCTTTACTGATATTCTCTGGCTAATCTCATACTTTTGTTACATAACCTTTCCAAATACTCTTTAATTAATCTATTCTTGCTCCTGCATAAAACTCTGAAATATCTTAATAACAATTCCTTTCTGCTCAATTGAATCATTTCTTTGCATCAATATGCAAACTCTAACTGACATTTCCTGACTCATCTGACTTTATTAACTTCACCATTTTCTAAATTCTTCCTTTCTTTAATCCATTTTTTTTTTTTGCAAAATACCTCTCTTATTTCATTAAATGTTCTTTCTGAAAAATTTCTCATAATTTGCCATTCATCAACTAAATATTCCTCTTGTGTAATTTTCACAAATTCTTATTGCACATTAACCCTTCTTTTCTTTCTTTCTTTATTCAACTAATCCTTTCAATACATATTTATACAAATCCTCATATCACATTTTCTGTTACCATTATCATTCAAAACAACACTTTTCTCAAATTTTTAATCTCAGGCATACTTAATCTATCTGCCATAAATCACTGCTCTTCTTTGTACCAGTACCTCTTTTAAAACTACTTTGCCTTACTTAATCATATCACAACTTTTCATAATACTAATCACATTCTCATCCACACTGTTTCTTGATATCATCTGACTCAGATCTCTGATGCCATAATACCTCTGCTGAGGTTCTCAGCTATATTCTGCATATTTAATCATTTCTAACACACACATTGATCTGTTCCACATTACTTTGTTACCATAAACCTGACTCTACTAGCTTTGTATTCTTACTTGCTGGATTCCATATCCAAGCTTATTAGTCTCTTCAATTCCTTTAACTGCAATTCTTCAACAACTAATATGTTCTATCACAAACCAACACGCTGGTATAATTACACAGATTATACCACCTTTAATTACATCAACTTCCAACAACTGCTAACAACTGCCAATTTAACAAACAGAAACACACGATTTACGTGCCAAAAATTCACATAAAAACTACTTTATATCACATAAAACCGCAGACTTACTACCAGCAGTGGACATTAAACCATGTATTGAGACATTGTACTCTCAATGTCTTTTCATATTCTAACTGGACCATGCTCTGATACCAACTGTGACGGACCGGGGTATTTATGCCCATTAAGGCTCCATATCTAGATCCGCCTCTCGCGAACGGACTGAAGTCTCGCAAGGGATATCTCACACACGTGTCCAGGAAGAGTATAAAAGACAAACCACAAGAATATAAGACACAAGAAAGTACATGTGCTCATATCTGTTCACAAATTTGTACAACTGTCCCATTACATTAATATATGTCCAATTAAAAAGTACAACTACCTGGGCATACGCCGAGGGAGCACAAGCTCACACAACACTAACTACTACACTACTGCTGGTGGTACAAGTCTGTCACAACACTGCTGCAAGCCAAACACACGGCAAGCTCTAAAAAAAACTGTAGGGGAGTGAGCCTCAACAAGTCACTGGCTCAGCAGGGACCACCCAAAGAACCACAACAACTAAACAAAAGAGACCTCAACCACAAAGGGGTCTCACTGGCCACACATATAGCCAAACCATTTCATGCTCACATCATAACAATAAATAACAATTAAACATAATCGTGATATTAAACACAAAGTCCTCGGAAGGAAAGTGGGACTACAGGACTAATATAATATCATTAATCAGCCCAACATCTAAAATGCCTAAACCACAGTCTCACTGGCAGACTGCTACAACAACTAGTTGCCTAAGCTATAAGCCACACAGGCAAGTCATTGCCCAGGTTACAAGCTTCACAGGCGAACCTCAAACACTTGAGTAACAGGACTGCTAACAAAGAGCTGGTCCTTTATACTCCAAACCACGCTACCTCGGAAATTACATACAAGGTAACGGAACTGGCTACCACGAAGCCAATCCATAACATACTAAAATTATAATTGAAATCATACCCAAGAAGAGTAAAACTCAACAAGTGGAAGGTCTTACACGGCCTCCACAAAGTACAAATCCACCAAACCACAGTATGCCTAAGCCATAAGCCTCATCGGCAAATTACCCACAAAGGTAACTTAATTAATAATCACAAACTAATCCACAATAAATTATAAACAAAGATCTACTTAAAACGGATAAGATACAACAAGTGGCAGGTCAAACCACAAGACCTCCACAACACACAAGTACCCGGAAAGGTTGGTACACAATGTACCACCACAAAACTACAAGGTAACCCACGAAGGGAACAGATACCTGCTACTCTGAGGTACCACAACACAAACACCCGAACAAGGGTACAAGAAGGTGGTAAACACCACACTGAACCCCAATTATATTGTACCTTTATTTAAGCACAATATTACAAGTAAACCTCAACCGGCAAGTCACACAAACCACAACTTAGTCACAACTGTGCCAACACCAGGGCACACCTCGAACTGGTCAAACCTCGACCACGAGTCACAAACTCACAAACTACGACAAGTAGCAAAGCACGAGTCGGAAGGGAACATCGTCACCACAACCACAACTGGAGCTAACAAAGCACGAGTCGCGAAGAACGACGCCACCACACGAGAACGGTCTACTGGCTGATCAGGCCAGTATCCAACCCGGACAACACAACATAAGAACAACCTCTCAGCCTCGCAGTCACGGACGAAAGGTCCAACTGCCGCTCCACGAGAACAAGTCAAACAACTGTGGAGACCAACCAACACCACACCTGCAGACACACAGCTGCAGGCCCATGCTGGAACCTCTAAGGTCTCTGGCCGGAGCACCCTAAAGTGAGGCACTGGAAAACAGGACTAGCTGGGGACCAGTGTCGACTACTGGTGTCCGTACACCCAACTACGAGCGCGCTACAAGCGACTACACACCCACAAACACAAGCCGCTGTCCTATTGTCGTCTTTCCCTCAGCCGGACGTACAACTCAAGCACATGAGTGAGGGTGTCCAGGAAGACGACACAGACCTCGATGGTACCACACTGTACCGGGACAAAACCCTGAGCACACAAACACACGTGCCTAGCTCACAAAGAACCTGGGGTACCCGACTAGAGAGGCATTCCGGAATAGGCGCCGGACCACCACACTCGGCAAGCTCAAACCACGATACTTACACATATAGCCTTTACTTATAATTCACAATATACATGTGTTAGGATTAGCTTAACGTCAGTCACCATATGACCCCAAAGCTATCCTACACCAACACATACCTGAACCACAAACTTGCCTATCATTGGTCACTTCATGACCTCCGTGGCAACACACACCACTTAATACATAAATCAATATAATATTATTCGAAAGACAACAACGAACCAGGGCTAGGTCCACACATGACCTTCACTGCCCAAATACCACAAAGTCATGGCTAGTCTCACACAGGAACCTCACTGCCTAGTTACTACGAAAAATCATAAGAATTACATTTCGACAAAGTGTGTAGTATACACACACCCAAACCACGTAGACAACACGTGTATAATACACCAACCAGGTGCACCACACGTCAGTCACGTAAACAACATGTCCAACACATGGACAACATACACATACTTAAACCACTACATACATCACACATCATTCACATAAAACATGCCCATTATATGAGCAGTATGCTCCAAGAGCATAACAAATGCACTGGCTCACACCGGTCATCGCCATGCACACATAAACACGTAAAACAGACAGTGCTGATGCATGCACAAGCACAGGTTGGCGGCGACATCGATTGCCGTCCAGAGAGTATAGACGACAATGTCCCTTGCCGTCAACACCAAGTAAGCGACCACCACTTGGCCGTTTACCCACAATCAACGGCTAGATACCTAGCCGTTAATCTCCCAATGAAGAACTCTGCGTCAACCGATGTTGACGCCAATATCTTCACTGCAAAACCCGCCAGAACACACAAAATGGCCCTAGGCCGACTGTACGGGCAATCTAACCATAAATACAATAGAAAAATAAGGGGAAACACTCCCCCTTACATGCATATACCATAATTAAACCAAAGAAGCAAGATCCAATACTTGGATCGATCAAACCGCCCGATTTTCCAGCATGAAAACCCATTTTCCTAAAAACTTAATTAACATCTGAATTATGCAAAGAAAGAATAACAAATTAATCAGGGAAGATCAACGGGTCCAGTCCCTACCTCAGAAACGCAATTAAACCCCCGAAGAACCTTGAATCACGCCGAAATCCGAGGAACGCCCCACGAACACCGCGCTCCAATTCGCCATTCCCCGCCCGATCTGCAGCTACCACGCGCACCACAGCCTTCCCACGAGCTCCTGCCGACCGTCAAAACTCGCGATGAAGCTCATGGGTGAAGGTGGGCGAAGAGGAAGGGAGAGAGAGAGGAAAGAACAAGGCTCGGGTCTGCTCTAAAAACACAGGTGCGCCAGGTTAACGTCAACACATATGCCGCTAACCAAACCGCCACCCCACATACGTCCACATCTTTGGCCGCCAAGATCAACAATTGACGTCTACATCGATGGACGTTAAAACCATGTTAACGGCAACCCATGGCCGCCAACACAAAGTCGACGTCACCCACCTGGACGCCAACCCATTGTTGATGTCCAGCGAGCTGAACACCAACACAGACCCATAACCAAGCCCGGTAAAGATCTAATAAGAAACACACAACACTAATGGGCCTCACATTGGCCACCAAACCCGCTAAACCTGGATCCACGGGGATCCGAAAAACACGCGACGTTACATCCCCCTTGTTCCAAGCCTTCTCCTCCTTGCTCCTTTGTCCTCAGCCTTCTCTCCTCGTCCTCCAAAGTTCCAGCAACGAGTTATAGCTTGGTAGGGACGAATTAGGGTGTATTAGCTAGCTTTAAGAGTCCTTACTTTCTAAAACTCCTCATTTCCTTTAAAACTCCGAATTTCCATCTTTATCACCATATTTCTTACCTTTATCTACCTAATAGAATTGGGGAAAGATTTAATTTCGTGGGTAAGGGATTTGGGTAAGTCTAGGACTCCTTTTTAGGATATATATGTGTTAATTACTAAGTATTTTAACCCTTTACTAATTATTACTAATTTAGGTACGAATTTAACTTAATTAACTCTCATTCCCAGATGGGCTCTTGGCTTTTTGGCCCATTAATTTATGTTTGGACCATTAGTACAACCCACTTACTAATTTAGTGTAATGGGTTTTAATTTAATTCCTTTATTCCATTTATTCCTTCTTTATTCTAATTTAATTCTATTTATCACATTTATTTAATTAATTTTTTATATTTTTATTTGGGGATTTAAAAATCAGAGTTGCTACACTGAAGATTATCATTACTTAAAGCTTCTGCAATACTAACAACTTGCTTTTCTCGAAGAGTGTCAAGAAACTTGTAATATGAACTAATCACATTTATAATTTGAGTAACAATAGAGAAAAATCAAGACACATCACTATGATTCTTAGTAACAGCAACAAGCGTCAACTGGAGCTGATGAGCAAAATAATGAATATAATATGTCGAGCTATTCTCTCTCATAATCAAAGCTTAAAGATCATTGAACTCACCTTACATATATATTACTAGCTCCATCTAGGGCTGTTCAAAATTCGGTTCAAACTGAAAAACCGAACCGAACCGAACCGATTAGTTCGGTCCGGTTCGGTTCGATTTGTGCCCCTATGTAGTTCAGTCCGGTTTCACTTTTTGAGACTGAATATATATATAATATGTATAATAATAACCAAAATGTCACGTAGCGTAGATGACTAGAGACAATCTTATCTTCAATGTCATGAGTTCGAATCTACCTAGTTTTCTGTGATTTTTTGTCAAAAAAACGCTGCCAAATCTGTGACTTTTTGTTAAAAAAAATGCCAAAAAAGAGTATCAAACATGAATCCTATCCATTGAAAGGGCAATGCCTTAGCCAGCAAGCCAAACATAAGATTGTGACACAAGTGGTATTAAACTTCAATTTAAACCGAATTGAACCAATTTAGTTCGGTTTGGCCTTGGGATTCGGTTCAGTCCGATTTGGTCAAAAAATGAGCCAACCCAGATCGAACTGACCAATGTTCATCCCTAGCTCCATCATAACCTTGTCCTCTTATTCTAGATAAATTAAGTCCATATGTCATAAGAACAGATTCAGTTGTCGCCTTAAGTGACATGAACAATACTAAAGAATATCTCAATAACAAAACCCCTATGATCAATATATTGTAAAACCATAGCCATTTGTTCTTCACCAGATACATCATGAGTCTTATCAACAATTATTGCAAATAAATAAACTCCAAATTCTCTAATGATTGCATTCGTTGTTTCAATTGCACATGCACTTACAATGTCCTTTTGTATGTCAGGAGCAATCATTTGGACATTTAAAGAGCATTGTGCAATACAACATTATTTATGGATGAACTATGATCTACAAGAAATCTCAAGAGCTCCAAAAAATTTCCTTTATTAAATGAATTTTCAGATTCATCATGTCCACAAAATGTTAATCCTTAATGCAAAAGAACCTTATGCAATCTAGTGATGCTTGTAGGCGGATTCGATAATCATTCTTCACTTGGTCTGATTGTTTTGAAAATGCTTGAATACTTTGTTTTTGTCTCATCAAGTCCTCGCATTTTTTTACAGCTACATTATGTGAGCTATTAGGACCACCAATATGAATATCTAATCTGTTTTTTTGTTTGTTTGTTTGTTTCAAGCTGAAAAACCTTCACCAACAAATGAATCACCACCTGATAATTTTCCATGATCAAGTTTGAATAAGTAACAAGGCAAACAAAATGTAGCATTTTTTGTTGTGCTATATATACCCTAACCAATTTTCATACTCATCAAACTAAGAAGGAATGAATCTACACATTTTTCCACCCATAAACTTCAAAGGAAAATTATGATTCAGTGGTTGGCAAGGACCTTTTAATAGATATGCTCTTCCCACATCATCTTACAATTTTGGATGATACTTAGATATTTTCTTTCTTAACCCTGGATCTGATTTTAAAGTAGTTAAGTCAAGTTCATCAATGGAGGAAGATTCTTGTTGACTTGGGAATGGACCCGTGGAGTTTTAGAACTACTTGAACTAGTTGTAATGATTTGTCCTCGACTTAGTTTAACCAAATAACATTTCATCCTAGAAAAAAAATCAATGATTTTAAAACCAACTAACAATAAAGATAGCTATTCACATCAATTATTAATGAGCCATCACCCACGTTCCTTGAATAACATTTACACAGAGACACAAATTATAACGTAAATATGTATCAAAAAGTGAGCCATCACCCAAACTCGCTGGATCACATTCACAAAACCACACAAATTATAATGTAAATGTGTATTATAAAAGTGAGCCACCATCTAGGCTTGCTGGATCACATTCATATAACCACATAAATTATAATGTAAATACGTATTATAAAAAGTGAGCCACCACTCAAACTCGCTAGATCACATTTACATAACCACACAAATTATAATGTAAATATGCATTATAAAAGTGAACCACCACTCAAGCTCGTTGGATCGCATTCACATAACCACACAAATTACAATGTAAATACACATTATAAAAGTGAGTCACAACCCAGGCTCGCTGGATCACATCTTGGTTGCCAACAGTAAAGATAGTCGCCAATAATAAGTCCGATTATGTGGGAGAAGGTCAAGCTGCGTGCACAAAAAAAAAAAAAAACATCAGCTCACAAATATCATCAAACCCACATGAAAATGAAAATAGCTAGTTCGCATACCTTCATAATGAACAAATTAATGGAAACACAGTGGACGCACAATGGGTCTGTGGGGGAATCCACCCTCCAGCAAGGGGCTGACATGTTGGAGCGGTGCTATGATGGCTCGGTGTTGGTGGGGTCTGCTGTTTGTCGTGTGGAGGGTGGTGTCGGTGTGGCCTATGGGCTGTGGGAGGAGTCCAGGAGATTTGGAGGCGGCCCAAGTGGGGGTGGGGGGAGGCTCTGGGCCTCTAACAGCTGAACCAAGCCAAGTGGCCAGCAGGTTTAGCGCTGCAGCAGTTTGGCAGGATGCAACGACGCCGTCGACAAGCAGAATTGGCAAATTCACTATTAGAAAAGGAGACATATAAGGTAGAAAATAGAAGGTAAAAATGGAACTGCCTTATTACGAGCAAATTAGAAGGCATATATTTATGTTTGCCTTATCAACTTCTTATCTGTCATGCCCCGCCAATTTAGCAGCGGAATAAATCGGGGAGGCATGAACAACGAGTATGGTAATGTAAATTGCGCATACATTCGCATATATCAGAGCGTCTAATGAACAATAATTACAAGAAAATATTCATTTTATTAATAATTCATCTAAACTATTACAACCACTAATTCAGAGCCAAACATAGGGCTCAATAACTTCATTACATTTGAAAAGAAATCTAAAGCAAATATCTAATTAGACTCTAAGGTACTGGGGACAATCCATCGCTATGACTCCAGGTCGCTCATCACTCCAGTCCATTCCCGTTGATGTGTGTAAAGTCATCACCTGACTCACCTGAAAACACAATAACAAATAACGAAGGATTAGCGATAACACTCAGTAGGACTTAATATCTCGTGTAAACAAGCATGTTTTAAGTGATTAATGTCTTGTATCGCAGGTTAACTAGAGAGAATGATCAAGTATAGTCAAGAGAGTAATAGTACAAGATAACGAGAGATTGATGGCATACTATATCAAAAGAATGATAGCATGCTATAACATGTGAACGATAATACATTTCACAAGAATATTGCAAAACTAGGACGATAGAGAATTGACCATATAACGAGATAGCGTCTAAAGAGATATCGTGTAACGAGATAACATGTAAAGAGATATCGTGTAACGAGATAACGTGTAAAGAGATAACGTGTATGGTTGCACCACAGTGCACTAGAAGAGTACGACAATAGTCACTTTAGGACAGTAGCCGTTTCATGATAGTACAGTACGTCTGAACTCCTCAGACTAATACTATGACAGTCAGATGTCTAGCCAATGTAGAGATAGTCAGAACCGGTGCAATGTAGAACACCGTCAATAGCCCCTGTAGGTATTTTCAGGTGGCTCTCTGCCCCCAGGACTAGATTGGAGCCCCTCGGACACTCTCCGTGCCCTGCACTGTATGCATTCGAGTCAATAGGGTCACCAGATCCATATTATGGCGCCAGACAGTCATGTATAGTACAAGTAATGGGAGCCACAACAGCTCAAGAGTCTCAAGAGAGTACTAGATGAATAGACGAGAATGTAGAGTGAACGTGAACAGATGAGAGTACAAGGATAATAGATGAGATAGGGGTATAATCATAAACAACGATAAACCACGATAGTAACAGTTGCACAGCACCAGGTTGGGTACCGACAGTCTGGTAGAAGTCATATCCGCCCCACTAGCCGTGCTGTGTACACGAGCCAGGTGGTCCGGCGTGATCACAAGATAAGAGAGATCTCACTAAGGTCGTTTGGATCATACTGATCCCTAAAAGTGTAGCGGGATTTAAAGGTACAACCAGTTCATCGGCTAAGGACGTGCGCTAAAGCCAAGAAGACTTACGGAGGCCTTGACAAGGAGTCCCTGGCCCAGTTGAGAGTATTTCCGATGGAGAGGTGGTCCAAGTCAAGAGAAAGTGTGTAACGAAACGTTGTCCGTCTTGCCTCGAGTGCTCGAAGGCAGAGGAATGCGATAACAATGTACAAATCACGCGAATAAAATGAAGACATGTGTCATTTAAATAATAGGAAAATTAGGTAATTAATTTCACTTAATTACCAGATACATTATTGAGTAATTTAATAGGGTCAAATGGCAAACACGAATGATATGTGTGTGCAAGTGTAGAGAGATCATGAGAATATGATAAGTCATGTTCACGACTTTTAAATTAACAAGAATTATTTAAATATTATTAAATAAAAATATTCAGGTCGATTATTAAGCTTAATAGTACATGGTTTAACTTGTTCAAGGGTTACATGGCATATAAAGTAGGGACATATGCACAATTTTAAGTTGTGGTCGAAATCCTTAAATCGCGGCGGAGGAGCCAGTCGCGATTCAGATCGCGACGGGGTGGTCGGGCGCGTCAGGTGAACCGGCTAGTCTAGCCCGGTTCAGGGTGGGAATCACGACGGCTTTGTCCGCTGCGTTCTTAGCGCGACGTGACAGCAGGGCGCGACCCGGCTGATATCGCGGCGGGGCGCGCCGTCGCGATATCAGAAGGGTCCGGTCCTTTTTTCTATTTTTTCAGGGCAGATCCTGTTTGATATAGGGTACTTGTAAATTAAATATAAAATCGCACGATGATCCAAAAATCACGAAACCAGTTTTAAACGAAAGTAGACACATAGATCTATCAACAACGATTAATTTGAAAATAGACAAGTTTTAGGTATGCTTTGATCGGGTGACATTTTTGTGACCTAAACATGTGCAGTTAAGGTTCAATGAATTAATTGACAATGGATACATGATGAAAAATTTCGAAACGTGGGGCGTTCGAAAGATAACATGATATAGTATTTAAGAGAATTTTCTCATGGTATGAAGTCAAGTATGCACGAGGTTCACAAGAAAACATGAAGGGTCGGGTGCATGGATCTGATAGAAATTCAAAGAATTAATTCTCTCTCATGGGAGATAGAAATAGAGTGAAACAAAGGGCGTTTGAAATCTAACATGGTGTAGTATTTATAAGAATTTTATCATGGCATGGGATCTTGTATGCTCGAGGTTTAAGAGTAAACATGAAGGGTTAGGTACATGGAACTAGCAGGGATTCAAAGAATTAATTCTCCTTCATGAGAGATCGAAATGGAACGAAACCAAAGGGTTTTTTCTCGGGATCATGAACTCTTCCTAGGGTAATTTTTACACGAATTTGTCTTGAGAGATTGCCTACCTGTTTCGTAGAGTAAGAAAATCCCTAGTTTGGAGACGAAAATGAGATGAAAACTCCTTTGTCCAAGCTTCCTTCTCCAAGCTTCCTCATTCTCCAGCCTTCTCCTTCGTCTCCCAGAGCTCCAACAATGATTTAGAGGGTGATAGGGCCGAAATGAGGTGTGTATGACTTGGTTTAAGAGTCCTACTCCTTCTAAAACTCTTCATTTCCATTTAATTACGAATTTCTATAATTATCACCTAATTTTTTCTCCTTTATACCCTAATTAGGGTTGGGAAGAGAGTCAATTTCGTGGCCAAGGGGTTAGGGTAAGCTTAGGACTCTTTTTAGGATATTTATAAGCTAGTTTAGTCATTATCTTACCCCTTTTTAATTTATTTAAATATTAACTCCGAATTTACACATTTTTCTCCTCATTTTCTAACATTTATCACTTAGTTAGCTTGGGGAGAGATCTAATTTCGTGGCTAATGTGTTAGGATGGGATTAGGACTCTTTTAGGGATATATATATGTCATTTATTATTTATCTAATCTCTTTTTCTAATTATTACTATATTTAATCCGAATTTCACTTAATTAACTCACATCTCATGGTGGGCTCTTCATATTAGGGCCCAACAATCCATGTTTGGACCATTAATAAAACTCATTACTAATTTAACTTAATGAGTATTAATTTAATTTCAATTATTCACCTTTTATTCTTATTTAAATATATTTATCACACTTATTCAAGTAACTTCATATTTCTTTTTATTTGATTAAATATTATTCATGCCAATATTTTTAACCTTCATCATTTGAGCTCTTACTCTTGGCCTAATAACTCGTGTGAGCTTAATTGTACAATCCATGTACTTACTTTACTTAATGGATTTTTAATTATCATTTTATTAGAGAATTAATTCATGGGCCAAGATTGTCCATTGATCCATATATCATAATGAGCTATCGAGCCATATTATTTAAAGTCTACTCATATGTTTATTTTAATTTATAATCTACTTTGGCTAATAAAATAATTAGGGGTGTCAATGGGCCGGGCCTGGACTGGGCCTTTCTAGGCCCGGCCTAGGCCCGATTTTTTAAAAGTCGGCCCCGGCCCGGCCCAGGCCCGGGGTTAGGCCCGGTATGGTTGTCTCGACCCGGCCCAGGAAAAGCCCGGAAAAGCCCGGCCCGGCCTGAAAGCTTGGAAAAAATATTATTTTTATTTATATAATATATAATTTTAATATATCTACTATAATATATCTATAAAAAATAATATATTTTTACTTATATCTATATTAACATTTAACTTGTAAAAGATTATGTTTTTGAGTAGATTTATTGTAGAAAAAATACATATAATTCTCTTTCTAAATATAAAATTCATACTTAATATAAATTATATTTATGTTTTTCGGGCCGGCGGGCCGACCGGGCTGGGCCTCACAAAGCCCAAGCCCGACCCTATTTTTTTCCGGGCCGGGCCAAAAAACTTTAACATGCTTATTTTCCCGGCCCAAGCCCGGTTAAAATCGGGCTGGGTTTGCGGGCCTCCGGGCCGACCCGGTCCAATTAACACCCCTAAAAATAATGGGTTCTCCGACTTACTCCTTAATTACGATAATAAGTCGTGTAAATTGTTAAACTTGGTCTAAACGATTTTTCTGTGCCCAAATTTCATGATGGGTCATTAGAGAATATTATTTAAAGTATAACTATTATTTTTACGAAATTTTTATAGGGATTTATACGCATGCAATAATGATGCGTACCTTTTTATCTACCTGAATTTATTAATAGATAAAATTTTAATTTATCTATATTTTAAATTACAGAATTTTTTGGGATACTACATCCTCTCCACTTAAAAAGAATTTGGTCTCCAAATTCATATGACATGATACGACTACCAATTCTATTCTGAATATCTCATTCCAGCATCTCCCCCACTTAGGGCTTTGCTATCAAGAAAATAATATGAAATTGAACTAAGGGTTTAGTGATGGTACCTTGTCTACCTTTATTGGCATGATTTGTATCCACAAGAACTTGTAACCGTCTTTGGTGTGGAGTTTGGTTCTTCTTTGTTGGGCAATCGATGACTCGATGTTGTTGACGTCCACAACGCAAACATCTGCCCAGTTTCTTCCAACAGTTATCAATCTGATGCCCTGGTTTTTTACAAAATTTATAGAACTCCTTCTGTTTCACTTCCCCTTTCATTCTCTTGCTATCTACTGTATTTCTTCCTTTATTATCATTGGAATGGGTAGCATGTTCCCTTTTCAACGCCTTCTTCTTATGGATCTTTTCAAGAAGTCCCATGGTGTCCTCTATTATTTGAGCTCTGAATACCATGTCTGAATATACTACAATATCTAGTGGAGCCAGCTTTTCCCAGAACACAGGTCTCAACCCTTCTAAGAATCTCTTTGCCTTCATCTTTTCCGTACTAACCAAATGTGGTGCATATTGTGCTAGTCTTTTAAATTGTGCTTCATACTCTGCTACAGACATCATTCGTTGTTTTAAATTGGCAAATTCATTTGTCTTCTTCTCACGAATCCTTTCGAAAAAATATTTGGTGTTAAAGAATTCTAAAAATTCATCCCACTCTATGTTGATGTTGGGTAATTATCGACTGGCAGCTTCCCACCAAGCTCTCGCATCGCGATCCAATTGGAAGGTTGTCAAAAGGACTTTCTCCTGCTCTGAACATTGCATAACTCTAAAGATTCGTTCTATCGCCTTCACCCAATTTTCAGCTTCATCGGGATCCGGAGTTCCATTAAACCTAGGAGGATTCATTCGTTGGAAGTTCCCGTATAAATCTCCTGCCCCATTTCTTTCTCCTACTTGAATCACATTGTTAAGGTCTTAAGTTAACCCTTGTACGGTGCTTTGCAAGTCCCGCAATTGTCAATGCTCACCAGCCAACTCCACTAATCTCCTGCGAGCAATAACATTTAATTTATTTCTTTTTAGACTTTGGGTGCTTAAAGTATTTCCAAGTTAATACTTATATATATAGATAAATGTATTCAGATCTTATCCATGGTTCTACCCAATTCTCACATAGGTATGGTGGTTGACTTAGGCACGTGTCAAGACAGTTCACCTAGAACATCCTAGACTTAAATTATCCTAATAAGGACATCCTAGGTTCTGATACCAACTGTCATGCCCTGCCAATTTAGCAGCAGAATAAATTGGGGAGGCATGAACAACGAGTATGGTAATGTAAATTGCGCATACATTCGCATATATCAGAGCATCTAATGAACAATAATTGTAATAAAATATTGATTTTATTGATAATTCATCTAAACTATTACAACCACTAATTCAGAGCCAAACATAGGGCTCAATAACTTCATTACATTTGAAAAGAAATCTAAAGCAAATATCTAACTAGACTCTAAGGTACTGGGGACAATCTATCGCTATGACTCCAGGTCGCTCATCACTCCAGTCCATTCTCGTTGATGTGCGTAAAGTCATCACCTGACTCACCTGAAAATGCAATAACAAATAACGAAGGGTGAGCGATAACACTCAGTAGGACTTAATATCTCGTGTAAACAAGCATGCTTTAAGTGATTAATGTCTTGTATCGCAGGTTAACTAGAGAGAACGATCAAGTATAGTCAAGAGAGTAATAGTACAAGATAACGAGAGATTGATGACATACTATATCAAAAGAATGATAGCATGCTATAACATGTGAACGATAATACATTTCACAAGAATATTGCAAAACTAGGATGATAGAGAATTGACCATATAACGAGATAGCATGTAATGAGATAACGTGTAAAGAGATACCGTGTAACGAGATAACGTGTAAAGAGATAACGTGTATGGTTGCACCACAGTGCACTAGAAGAGTACGTCAATAGTCACTTTAGGACAGTAGCCGTTTCATGATAGTACAGTACATCTGAACTCCTCAGACTAATATTATAACAGTCTGATGTCTAGCCAATGTAGAGATAGTCAGAACCGGTGCAATGCAGAACATCGTCAATAGCCCCTGCAGGTATTTTTGGGTGTCTCTCTGCCCCCAAGACTAGATTGGAGCCCCTCGGACACTCTCCGTGCCCTGCACGTATGCATGCGAGTCAGTAGGGTCACCAGACCCATATTATGGCGCTAGACAGTCATGTATAGTACAAGCAATGGGAGCCACAATAGCTCGAGAGTCACAAGAGAGTACTAGATGAATAGAAGAGAATGTAGAGTGAACGTGAACAGATGAGAGTACAAGGATAATAGATGAAATATGGGTATAATCATAAAACAACAATAAACCACGATAGTAATAGTTGCACAGCACCAGGTCGGGTACCGGCAGTCTGGTAGAAGTCACATCCGCCCTACTGGCCGTGCTGTGTACACGAGCCAGGTGGTTCGGCGTGATCACAAGATAAGAGAGATCTCACTAAGGTCGTTTGGATCGTACTGATCCCTAAAAGTGTAGTGGGATTTAAAGGTACAACCAGCTGATCGGCTAAGAACGTGTGCCAAAGCCAAGAAGACTTACAGAGGACTTGACAAGGAGTCCCTGGCCCAGTCGAGAGTATTCCCGATGGAGAGGTGGTCCAAGTCAAGAGAAAGTGTGTAACGAAACGTTGTCCGTCTTGCCTCGAGTGCTCGAAGGCAGAGGAATGCGATAACAGTGTACAAATCATGCGAATAAAATGAAGACATGTGTCATTTAAATAATAGAAAAATTAGGTAATTAATTTCACTTAATTACCAGATACATTATTGAGTAATTTAATAGGGTTGAATCGCGATGGGGCGGCCGGGCGCGTCAGGTGAACCGGCTGGTCTAGCCCGGTTCAGGGTGAGAGTCACGGCGGCTTTATCCGCCGAGTTCCTAACGCGACGTGACAGCGGGGCGCGACCTGGCTGATATCACGGCGGGTCGCGCCGTCGCGATATCAGAAGGGTCCGGTCCTTCTTTCTATTTTAGCAGGGCGGATCCTGTTTGATACAGGGTACTTGTAAATTCAATATAAAATCGCACGATGATTCAAAAATCACGAAACTAGTTTTAAACGAAAGTAGACACAAAGATCTATCAACATGCATGATTAATTTGAAAATAGATGAGGTTTAGGTATGCTTTGATCCAGTGACATTTCTGTGACCTAAACATGCACAGTTAAGCTTCAATGAATTAATTAACAATGGATACAAGATGACAAATTTTGAAACAAGGGGTGTTCGAAAGCTAACATGATATAGTATTTAAGAGAATTTTCTTATGGTATGAAGTCAAGTATGCACGAGGTTCACAAGCAAACATGAAGGGTCGGGTGCATGGATCTGACAGAAATTCAAAGAATTAATTCTCCCTTATGGGAGATCGAAATAGAGTGAAACCAAGGGCGTTTGAAAGCTAACATGGTGTAGTATTTATAAGAATTTGCTTATGGCATGGGATCCTATATGCTTGAGGTTTAAGAGTAAAAATGAAGGGTCAGGTACATGGAACTTGCAGAGATTCAAAGAGTTAATTCTCCCTCATGGGAGATCAAAATTGAACGAAACCAAATGGCTTTTTCTTGGGATAATGAACTCTTCCTAGGGTAATTTTTACACGAATTTTTATTAAGAGATTGCCTACTTTTTTGTGGAGTAAGTGAATCTCTAGTTTGGAGACGAAAATGAGATGAAAACTCTTTGTCCAAGCTTCCTTCTCTAGGCTCCCTCGTTCTCCAGCCTTCTCCTTCGTTTCCCAGAGCTCCAACAACGATCTAGAGGGTGATAGGGCCAAAATGAGTTGTGTATGGCTTGGTTTAAGAGTCCTACTCCTTCTAAGACTCTTCATTTCTATTTAATTACGAATTTATATAATTATCACCTAATTTTTCTCCTTTATCCCCTAATTAGGGTTGGGAAGAGAGTCAATTTCGTGGCCAAGGGGTTAGGGTAAGCTTAGGACTCTTTTGAGGATATTTATAAGCTAGTTTAGTCATTATCTTACCCCTTTTTAATTTATTTAAATATTAACTCTGAATTTACACATTTTTCTCCTCCTTTTCTAACATTTATCACTTAGTTGGCTTGGGGAGAGATCTAATTTCGTGGCTAATGTGTTAGGATGGGATTAGGACTCTTTTAGGGATATATATATGTCATTTATTATTTATCTAATCTCTTTTTCTAATTATTACTATATTTAATCCGAATTTCACTTAATTAACTCCCATCTCATGGTGGGCTCTTCATATTAGAGTTCAACAATCCAATTTAGGACTATTAATAAAACCTACTAATTTAACTTAATGGGTATTAATTTATTTCTAATTACTCACCCTTTATTCTTATTTAAATATATTTATCACACTTATTCAAGTAACTCATATTTATTTTTATTTGATTAAATATTATTCATGCCAATATTTCTAACCTTCATCATTAGGGCTCTTACTCTTGGTCTAATAACTCGTGTGAGCTTAATTGTACAACCCATGTACTTACTTTACTTAATGAATTTTTTATTATCCTTTTATTAGAGAATTAATTCATGGGCCAAGATTGTCCGTTGGTCCATATATCATAATGAGCTATCGAGCCATATTATTTAAAGTCTACTCATATGTTTATTTTAATTTACAATCTACTTTGGCTCATAAAATAATGTGTTGTCCGACTTACTCCTTAATTACGATAACAAGTCGCGTAAATTCTTAAACTTGGTCTAAACGATTTTTTTGTGCCCAAATTTCATGATGGGTCATTAAAGAATATTATTTAAAGTATAACTATTATTTTTACGAAATTTTATAGGGGTTTATACGCATGCAATAATGATGCGTACCTTTTTATCTACCTGAATTTATTAATAGATAAAATTTCAATTTATCTATATTTTAAATTACAGAATTTTCCGGGATACTACATTATCCATGAAATATTAAAGGCAAAATTAAAACTTCTGCCTTAATAGGGTTAAAAAAAGAGAAGGCACTTTTATGGTGTGCCTTTTTTTAGGTGCATAAAATCCGCCCTCCTCAAACCCCCCAAAATATCGATGGATTCTTGCCCTAGCTGCTGGTTGTGTTGTGCCCATCTCTATCGCCGGACGAAGCACCTTGCCCTCGCTGTCGCCACCAACTGTGCGTGCCTCCGCCAAAGCAGCCACGCACGGTCCCCTCGCTGTTGCCACCAGCAGTGCGTGCCTCCTCCGCCGAAGCACCTTGCCTCGCCGCCGCTGAGGAAGAGTATTGTCGTCGCCTCCATCAGTGAGGGAGGCTTCTGCCATCTCTGTCAACGGTGATCGGAGGCGAAGACGAGGGAAAAGTGATCTCCCATAGGTAAGCTCTTGTTCTCTATCTTTCTCTGTCTTTGTGCATGCCGTATGTGGGGTCTTCGGTTGCACATTGTGGGGCGGTCACAGTCGCATAAGGGGGGGGGATTTCGATTTCACCGGTTTGTAGGAGGAGAGAGTTCGCCTATCCATGGTTGGGGGGGGGGTTGCGATTTTGCCGATTAGCAAGGGGATTTCGTCGGTGTAGGGTTTTGGGGGGGCGGAGGAGGTAGGGGTTTCCCTGCTTGGCAGGGGGGTTGACAGGGGGAAATGCAGGCCACCCATGCCATTGCTGGCGCACTGGGCAGTTTCTATCACAAGTGTTTCTGGTCCTTCATATTCTGTGTGGGAAGAAGGTGTTCAATATCTGCTCCCCATGTTCAAACAAGTTTAAGAAATCAGCCGGTAGATGATGTTTCATAGGTAGTAAAAGAGTGGTTGCTTGGCCTATTGCATTGTTAGTTTTGATGGCAACAAAATTTCATGAGGGGACCATTCGCGTTTAGGGAGTTGGTTTCATAGCCGTTGCGGCTGAGCAATTCCTTGGTGCGGGCGGAGGGGATTGTTCGATGGGAGGCCCTTGGTTGTTTTGATCCGCTGTGTTCCTCCACAAGAAATGTTTTTACATAGTTCCCCTGTGATTTATGTGCAGTTCTACTTTATGTAGGTAATGGGCGATCTCTAAAATTTCATCATGGGAGTCCATAAAAGTGCTTTCTTTTTGGTTATTGTGTTCTACCTGAGTTCCATTGGATCTATGAGTAGATGATTAGCTACTTTAGTGTTTACTACGTGCCCGCCCAGCAATTTAGTGGGGAGCCTGATCGTACAAGTGTTTCTCGAGTGATGCTTAGAACATGGAGTACAACTGTTTGGAGCTGCAGCTGCAACCCATTTGGGAGGACACCCAAAACCTGTGAAGTTGGCTACATTTAAGTGCCGAACCAGTGCACTTGTAGTTGCATGTTTGTCTCATTCAATCAGTATTGTCATGGTTAGATGTTTGTCTCATTCTTCTTGTACCTTATTACTGTTCTTAACAGAATAAAAAAGTTTACAGTCTCATGAGAAGCCCAAAATATTATACATTAGCCAATCTACCCATTCTAATCAAAATCACCTATGACTGATCATAACCCTTCTTGTTATAGGATCTAAAAATAACATCTCCCAACATATTGGTTTATATAGAGTGATAGAGTATTATACAAGAAATGATGGTAGACTTGTTTTAAAAAAAATTTCTAATAAAATCGTATCTTGTGACATATTTTACCATTATCTATCAATTACATAAAAATATTCTCATCACCTAGTCATCTACTACATGCTTCCTATGCATGTGATCACACATACACATAGTAGTATGTATTAATGCTTTTCCCGTCTCCCTCACACATACACATATTTTACCATTATCTATCAATTACATAAAATGCATGTTTTTGCTCTTTACTATATGCATATTTCTGCTATATATATATATATATATATCTCTCTCTCTTCTATCTCTCTCTCTCTCTCTCTCTCTCTCTCTCTCTCCATCTATATATCTAAAATTATATCCTATAGCCCTGAATTCTGAAAAGTCACTTAGCTATGCTCAGAAATGGATATGTATGTTTAATGTATACTCTTATTTCAGTGACGGATATGTATGTTTAATGTATACTCTTACTTCAGTGATATGATGGACAGAAGTTGGATAGAAAAACCACGTAATGGCGCAGAATATCTAGATGGGGTGACTGAATTCTTAAAAGTGGCTATTGCACATGCTGGTTCGAACAAAGTGATTAGATGCCCTTGCAAGAGATGTTGCAATTCTTTGTCACTTCCTCCAAGTGAAGTTACTGGTCATTTGTTGCACCATGGTATGATGTTATCTTATACTATATGGACATTTCATGGGGAGAAAAGATCTTCATCTACAAGTCATATTGTATCATCTAGCAATAATGAGACATCTGTTTGTGATGATATGTTAGGAATGCTTCATGATGCTTTCGGCATGCCGTCGATCCATCAAGGAGACGTGGAAGAACATAATATGACCGAAGACAACATGGGTCTTGATGCAAAAATTTTTTTATAAACTATTGGCAGATGCTGAAAAGGAGTTATATCCGGAGTGTAAGAGATATAGTAAGTTATCATTTCTTGTTAAATTATTTAACATTAAATCTTTGTATGGGTGGTCTGATGTGTCTATCACTGCATTACTTGAGCTTTTACGGGATGCATTTCCAGATCTTAATCAAATACCTGAAAGTTTCTATCAGGCGAGGAAGTTGATAAAAGATTTGGGACTTGATTATGAAAAAATAGATGCATGTGAAAATCATTGTATGTTATTTTGGAATGGAACCAACTCCGATAGTTTAGAGACGTGTGCAAAATGTGGTTCATCAAGATGGGAAGTTCAAGAAGGGAAGAAAACTTCAAAAAAGGTTTTACAGTATTTTCCATTAATACCGTGACTTCAAAGGTTATATATGTCTTCAAAAATAGCTTCATACATGACATGGCATGCAGAAGGATGAAAGAATGACGGCAAGTTAAGGCATCTGGCTGATTCTCTAGTTTGGCAAGATTTTGATCGCATATCCCAATTTTTCTTCAGAGGCTCGCAATGTCAGACTTGGTTTGGCAAGTGATGGGTTCGATCCATTCAGAACAATGTCTAGTACTTATAGCATATGGCTTGTTGTTTTAATTCCTTATAATCTACTGCCATGGATGTGCATGAAAGAATCAAATTTGATTTTGTCTTCTATTATACTCGGTGAGTTATCTCCAGGAGTGAAGATTGATGTGTACCTTCAGCCTCTAATCAGAGAATTGCAATTATTATGGGGTGATGGTGTTCTGACTTATGATGCTGTAAGAAAAAAAATATTTAAATTACACGCTGCCATATTATGGACAATTAGTGACTTTCCTGGATATGCATATTTGTCTGGGTGGAGTACCAAAGGAGAGAAGGCTTGTCCAATTTGTAATGAAGAGACCAAAGGTTTATGGTTGAAACATTCTAGAAAACATTGTTAAATTAATCAACATCGCTTTCTTAAGCCAAATCATAAATTTCGCACTCAATGTTCTACTTTTAATGGAAAGGTTGCAGTTAGAGAGCGACCTAAAAGGCCATATGGTCATGATGTGATAGATCAATTGAATATTTTTGAGCAGGTAGTTGGAATGACTGACTGGAAGAAGAAGACTGGATGGAGAAAAAGAAGTATTTTTTTTTGAGTTACCATATTGGAAAACTTTGCTGCTGCGACATAATTTAGATGTAATGCAAATAGAAAAAAATATATGTGAGAGTTTGTTGTATACTTTGTTTCTTACAGATGGAAGATCCAAAGATCATTTGAATGCTCGACTAGATCTACAAGTAATGAACATAAGGGTGTCACTTCATCCATATCAAAAAGACACATCCACAAAATTTTTTCTACCACCTGCATATTTTACATTGGCAAAAGAAGAGATGCGAGACTTTCTCAAGGTGTTGAAATGTGTGAAAGTCCCTAGAGGATATGCTTCTAATATCTCACAGTGTGTGCAAGTCGAGGCAATAAAAGTAATTGGGTTAAAAAGTCATGATTGTCATATTTTAATGCAACAATTGTTACCAATAGCCTTAAGAAAAGTGCTGCCAACACAAGTTCTTTCTATTTTGACTGGTTTATCTTCATACTTTAGAAATTTGTGCTCAAAAGAACTGGATGTGGAGATGTTATCAAGAATGGATTCTGATATTGCTGAAATATTGTGTAACATGGAGAAAATTTTTCCACCATCATTTTTTGATGTTATGGTATATTTGCCAATTCATTTAGCTGAAGAGGCTAAGTTGGCGGGACCTGTTCAATATAGATGGATGTATTTTGTTGAGAGATATGTGTTTCACTTTAATATGTTATCATGTGTTTCACTTTTGTTATTATAAATTATATTTAATAAATAAACTTCACTTATGTTATGTTGGTTTCTTATGACATTGAAATCCTATGTTCGTAATAGAAGATATGTGGAAGCATCAATTGCTGAGGGATATTTAGCAAAAAGAGTATGAATTTTTGCTCAAGATATCTCATTGACAATGTTGAACAAGAGCAACAAATTGAAGGAAAAGAATATTTTTTAATTGTTCCTAGGTTTGAGATATTTACATGTGGTGGTCGTCCACTTAAAGGGGGAAAATGGAAAGAACTAGATGACAAGACTCTACAACAAGCTACTAGATATGTTTTATTTAATTGTGATGGTCTTAAGCCATATATGGAGTAAGTAATTGTATTATTTTTTATATTATATTTTTTGTTATTTTATAATATTAATATCATGACGATTTCAATTATATAGGAAACACATTAACGAGCTTAAAGCTAGAAATGTTGATGCCAGACCCAAAGATATTGATGATCTTCATTTTAAACAGTTTCCTCTATGGTTAAGAATCATGTAAGTACTTTATGCATGTGTATATGAACTATATTCTTTCATGTTACAAATGGTAATGCAATTAATATTTTGTCTATATGTATAGGTCCATGAATTATGTGATACTTTGGATGGACAAGTATCAAAAGTACTTAGATGGCTGGCTAAAGGCCCACTTCATAGAGTTCGATGCTACAACAACTTTGACATTAATGGAATCAGATTTTGTACTCTACAACGGGATAAGAAAGGAAAATGCCAAAATAGTGGTGTCCTTGTAGCAGCACAAACTCCAAATCATGAGATATTGTCTTGTTATGGAGTTCTCATGGATATTCTACGTTTATTTATTTTGTTATTTGTTTGTTATTTATTTTTCCTCACTATTTTTTTTTATTTTATCTTCATCTATCATTTTATTAGGTTGAGATAGATAATATATTAGCATCTCAAACCAATGATGGCTCCGATAACAATGCAAATGCAAAAGAAAGTGAAATTCTCTCAGAAGTGTTAGGAAAAGAACATCCTGGTAAACCTAGATGCTATGGTTCTTTTGTCAGTTCTACAGATGTGTATGGTCCTAAAAATAAACATGAACGGTTTCAACATAATTGTCCAATAGTACAACCAATGGAAGAAGAGTTTGTTTTCATGAAAAACAAGACGCTTGAGATGGAAACTCATTACAAATATTTGGAAGATAAGCTATGCAATGTGATGAATGCAAGAAATCAGCAAGTATGTATTCATCATGCTCAAATTTTTAATGATTTTAGATGTACATCTGTCAATTATTTTTATGTTCTTTATTCTATGTTAGTTTATATGATGACATATGTTTTATTTATTTAGGTTAATCATGAAAACAACCATGTTCCGAGTGAGAGAGCAAATGAAGAAAATGATGTCTTTCATTCTCTTAATGGACGCTCTTCAGCTGGAAGTTGTGTGTTTCCTTCATTTGTATGTCTTTAAACTAATATTATTTATTATGAATTTAATTATTTTTATTTTAGCATTCATAAGAATGTATTTTCCTCTATATGCATGACACATTCAACTTGCTTCCTTCAATATTATTCAGCAAGAAGCTCATGTGCGTTGATTTTGATTCTAATTCTCTCAACAAATATTTTAGTGTTAATATTTTATTGAAATAATGTTCTCATAATGTTTTCTATTTTTGTAATAGGATGCATGTTATTTACTGGATTTGCTTATAATTGTGTGGCGGAAGGAAAAATTCTTAACAAAGATCCTAGTAAAATTGTGGATGGCATTCCTCTAGGTGAAGATTATTATGAAGTTCAAGTGACAAAGGTCTTATGTCTTAATATGAGGCTACCAACAAATTTACAAAAAACATTAGGACAATGCGAAGGAGAATCCATTCTTTGGGTTAAGAGTCTTATAAGTTTCAATTTTTATGTGAAAAATCAATTTTATACCATTTTATAAATTATTTTGTTCATATTATGCTGTTTTTATTTTAGTTGAAGGAATTGATGAGGAGAGATCATAGTTATGCAACTGTTTATGATCTAGTAAGTTCTTCTAAAATTATCTATCAAATGTAAGATGTAGTATGCTTAGTACATAATTTAGTTGTCATAATGCTTTTCTAATATTTATATTGTTCTCTTGTACATGTTAATGCAGAAAAAGTTGTTGAAGAGTGGAGATGAAGAAGAAATTGTTAAAGAGTGGAGATGAAGATGTCACTGTCATATAGTTATCACATTTGATCTTCATGTATTTTTTGTAGTTGGACTTGTGATGTTTAAACAATACTATTAAGTCACCTTTGTGACATGATGTACGTTATGAATTTTATATGATGTATGACTTTTGAAGTGTATGATCTAATTAGATTTGTGTTACACTAGAATGATGAGTTTGTTTATGAATGAATACAGAAATATATTGCCATACAAGTGTAATGTGATGTATACTTAGGAAGGTTACCCAACTTCTATGTAGATTACACAACACAAAAACTTTGTACTGATTTATAGAATAAAAGGCAGAAATTTGTGCCTTTTAAAAGTAGTACGCAGAAAATTGATACAAAGAATAGAAGGCAAAAAACATCTGCCTTTAAAAATTAAAAGGCACAAATAAAGTGCCTTCTAAGAGGATTTTATAAGGCGAAAAAAAGCGCCTTCTATTATTAAAAAAAAACTGCCTTTTATAATTTCCGCCTTCTAAAATAAAATCTGCCTTCTATTGTCTTTTAGGGCGGTTGCATCGAAGGCGGAAATTTTTCTGCCTTCTGTCTGTCTTATTTGGGTTTAAAGGTAGAATTTTAGAGTATAAAAGGCAATACGTTTTTGCCTTTTAAAGTTAAATTTCTACTAGTGAAAGATGGGAGGCCTCAAGCCTAGCCCCTTAGGAGGCTAGGATGGGCGATCGGGCTGTAGGGGAGATGTGAAGGAGGCAGTCTGCACCGGGGAGGGGGGGGGCTCTGGGGCCTGAGCAGTGGGCCAGCCGGGCGAGTGGGTGGGGGTGGGGGCAGGCGGTGCCAGGGGGAGGGGGGGGGGGCTCTAAGGCTTGAGTGGTGGCCCAGCAGAGCAAGCGGCTGGTCGGAGGCTCTAGGGACCTATGCGGAGCGGCGAGCCGGCGCCCGATGGCTAGAGGGCTATTGCTTGCTGGATTTTGCTAAACCTAGAGTTGGAAGAGTGGAAAAGAAAAGGGGGTGGGGAACTCAGGATGGTGGTGGGGGAAGGCGACGGAATGGCCAAATGGGTGATGGGGAGGAATCCAAATGGGATTTGAAAATTTGGGGGATCCGATTAGGTTAACTTTTGGGTATTTAAATTTTTGTTTTATTTTGACCTTTTTCTGTTGGGAGGCTAAGGGAGTATGGGCAATTTGGCATATTAGAAAAGATGGGCATGGGCCTCAAGTCCAATGGGTGGCCCAACTGACCAGCCCTCAAATCCGATGGGGTCACCACAATTTAAATTTTTTGGGGCCTAGAATCAAGGTAAAATTTGGGCTAGGGGAAAGATCCAGTGGGGTCACCGGACCCCATTGGGATCTACCTAAATCCGCCACTGCTTGCACTCATGGTGATGCTCCATGATTCTCAAGTTAATTGGACACTTTGTTAGTGATACGACCTCTCACTGCTTCAATTCCTTTTTTATGCCTATTTGGTAGGGCTATCAATAGGCCGGGCCGGCCCGACAGGTCCACGGGCTTGGCTTGATTTTGGGCCGGGCCGCAAGACTCTTTTCGGTCCGTGGGTTTTTAATAGGGCCTAAAAACCCAGCTCGACTAAGCCCATGTGCCGAACTCGGGCTTTGAGTTCGGCTCGATGGGCTGGTCCGCTCTGTTCTCTTTTCTTTTTTCTTTTCAAAATCTTAAATTTTACTTAGTTAAAATTATGTTATTTTACTTATTAAAAGTTAAAAACTCTCTTTTCAAACAAATTAAATAAGGAACATCAAAACTCTACTTAATTGAATGAGATTATAAGTTTATATTATTAAATATATTATTTTTATTATTAATTTATTTTTTATTTAAGTATTCGGGTCGGATCGGGCCTTAGTCGAGCTTTACAATTTTATAAAAATATTGGGCCCGGCCCAACCCGACTCGACATTGCTCGGGCTTGGGCTTTCATATTGATGAGTCAGACCTGGACCGGGCTCATGTAAACCCAACCCGGACCTGGCTCATTGACAGCCCTACTATTTGGGTGTCTTTAATGGTTATCTCCTAAGGAGGAGGGTTTGGATCGACAACCAATGTATGTCTTTAAGATAAAAACTTATTGCATTGACTTCAGTGTAGTAATATCAACTTTAAATATACTTCAAAAAGTTTATTGATCTACCACCTGTTGCTTACTGTGTCTCACTGTGTCATTTTCTTTTTTTTGTTTTGTTTTGGAGCCTAACTTTTTATCTTGAAGCCGAATTTTTTATTTTGACTCCCAAATTTTTCTCTTTTGGTGCAGTAAGTCAAATTAGGCGCCATTGGACGTCAAAATAGAAACTTGGGTCCAAAATAAAAATTAGGTTCCAAAATAAAAAAAGTGACATAGTGTGGCACAGTGATGCGTGCGAACTGGCCCAATAGACTTCCTAAAATATATTTAATGTTGACGTTACTGCATTGATCTCAATGCAGTAAAACTTTCTTTTGCCTCCAGGGGTTCAAGGAAGCTTTTCACTCTGGCCCATAGATCGGGGTGTTGATGGACCTTTATCGACCTGGCCAACTCTCACACGTGGCTCTTGTATGACCTATTTTGGACTACTTAGGCCTATACTTAGTGGGTTTCGTAAACTAATTTTGCACGATATGATTTTAATGGATGAATCTGAGATCTTTTCTCTCCATGTATATATATATATATATTGTTCTATCCCATATCTTCAAGATTTATATATAGTGTCTTTAGTAATTTTACAATAGTAGTAGCTGTCAATGTAATATTTTGTCGACATTATGTGAGATTTTAGAGGGATATATAAAAGAAGAGTAATGATTAGTGCTCGGAATCCCGTGCACTAATATCTTATTGGAACGTCCGGGCATGCCACCCGGCTGGGCTCCACCGTGATGATAGGGCGGCAGGTGGACTGACCACTGTATGTCTATTTGTTACTATTATGTAGCTATTTGTTATCCTTATGTAGTTATTTGTCAAGATAGATAGTTATTTGTCACCGGTAGATAACTATTTTTATCACCATTTGATAATTATTTGTCACCGATAGGTAACTATTTGTTAGCGATAGATAACTATTGTCACCATTTGATAGTTATTTGCACCTATAGATATCTTTTTGTTATGGGTAGATAGTTATTTGTCACCGGTAGATATCTATTTGTCACAGATAGATAGCTCTTGTCACAGTAGGTTAGCTATTTGTTATTGATAGATAGTTATTAATTTGTCACCACTAGATAGGTATTATCACAGATACATAGCTATTTGTTACTGTTGGTCGTCAGTCACCAGTTGCCGCCAGTGGCCACCGGTGGCCGGTCGTTGGTGGCCACCACCGCAACAACCACCACCCACCGCCACCGATTGGTGACGGCCGTCATCGCGACGACTATCGCCGCCGGTCGCTGCTGCCGTTGCTGTCAGTTGCTGCCCTGTCACCACGGTGGCACCCGTGTGGCATGCTCGGGTGACATGCCCAAGCATTCCAACAAGGAATTAGTGTCCGAGATCCATTTCTCTACAATAGAATGTGAAAGAATTATGGAGGCATATATATCATCATTTTCATTATATATATACAGATTACTTAAATAAGAACAAATTGTCATTTATCTTAACTAAGGGGGCGTTTGATAACACTTATTTAAAATGTCTAAATTTAATTCTCCATCTATTCTCTAAATCTAAAATTTAAAAAGAACTTTATATATATATATATATATATATAGATATAAGTTAAGAAGTGTTTAATAACTAACTTAAACAATATCTTAAGTGTATCACAATTGGTTAAGATGCTACCCTACTATTGGGTAGGTCTTGAGTTCAAAACTTAAAATCACAAAAAAAATATTCTTTACGGAATCGATTTATAGATCGTCATCAATTTCGGCCAAGTTCCGGCCGGCGGTCGTCGGAATCCGACGAGAGTCGTCGTGTTTCGGTCGGCAGCTGTTGCCAGAGTTGGCCGTCGGTGATCGCCGGAATCCGGCAACTGTCGCCGCAGTTGGCTGCCGACGATCGCCAGATCCGGCTGACGGTCGCCGAAGTTGGCCGTCGATGATCGCCGGAATCCGGTGACTGGCCGGTGGTCGCCAGAGCTTGCCACTGGCGACGGTCGCCGAATTCCGACGATGTCTGCCGTCGATCGCTCATCTGAAAAAAAAGTAATTCATATTAACTTAAAAATTAAGTAATTTTTTAGACGTAAATGATTAATTAAAATATAATTTTAAATATTTTATGAAATAATTTAAAATCTTAAAAATTAAAATTTCCAGATTTTAGATTTTTATTAAGTATTATCAAACGAGGTTAGTCTAACTAAAATTAAGGTAAGGACAATCAATGATAGATCAAGATATAATTTACCACAGGGGTATATGTGCCTATATTGATCGAACATATGGGTTTAAAGAAATTATAACGGATTGTAGGGTATATAATTCTCTCAACGAACTATTACGCATCGTTGAGTTGGCGACCTACCTCGGTCGGATCCAGCAATCAGCATATATGTAATTTTCCTAGATAACTATTGCTCATCGTTGACTTCTTCAGCTTACTCCAATTTGGTCCGCCCAGCAGCGCCTAGTCTTTTTCGTAATAAAATTAAGCGTAATTGCAATATATTCACATTTATTCTAAGGACACCTTATACAAAGCGTAACTAACAATAATTACTAATAACATGCTCCTAAAGAATCAATCTGACCTAGCTCCCTTGCAAAAATAAATACTTATGCATGCCCTTGAGTTATAAGTTATAACCTAACACTATCTGAGTTGACGAATTGTGCGAGTCCGTTTTGAATATATACTTATATCCATCAACCCAACCAGATGTGGGCCTTCCAACCCCCGGCCCTACCGGCTCATTGACAACTCTATTCCTCAAAGAAAAGAACCGAAGGGAATCGAAACAAATTTAAAGGTACATGTTAGTTTAGCGGCGTAGGGGTGTTTATAATATAATCTAATTTGAAAAATTGAATGGTTCAATTCAAGTTGACAAGTCTTGTAGTTCAATTTAATTTTATATTAGAAAATCGAATTGAACCGAATCTATATTAAATATATTAATCATATATTATTTTAATGAGAAAGTGCGGCCCAGTTGGTGAGGACGCTTCATTCCCTATGAGTAGTCCCGAGCCATAAAACCCTTTAGATTTTTTTTTTTGGTTTAAACCGAACCAAATCGGTTCGGTTCGCTTATAAATTTGGTTCAGTTCAATTTTAAAAAAAAATGATCCAAATCGAATTGAATTGAATTGTGAACACCCTTAATTCGGCGTGTGATTTTGAAATCACCAATTTTGATTTATGGTCATTTTCATTTGGAAACTGATTTAAAATGTAACTACTTAAAGAGAAGTTTTATATGGTGGCAAAAGTTGCTGTTTAAAATCCATATGTTTTTTTATTACGGATCACAAGCAGATGTCTTGTCATCTTTAAGATTATACGGCGATGTGAGTCTGTCGCCGTATATACGATTTTATGGCGACGATTACTGTTGCCGCATATACTTGGTTATGGCAATCTCTTAATAACTTTTTGATGGAGATATTTGTCGCTACATTAATGTAAATACGACAAAGTATCTTCTCTCATGTTTGTAGCAATGAAGAACATTTATAGCGAAAAAAAATCACTGTAAAAAGTCTTCCTATAAAATATGTAATTAATATTTATTTTAGGATAAATTGATTAGAGTTCTTTGTCAGATGATTTGACTTAATTTATAATCACTGTCAGAAGATCAGAAGTTACATAACCTTTTCTTTTTTGTGTTATTTAATTTCTAGTTCCTACTTTTAATTTTTCAACATTAATTTATGAGTCTTCGGAGACGATTCATCTTTTTAGTATCAACTTTTTCCTATTTACCTTTTCTTTTTCTAGTCTTTCCCTATATAGACTTACATTCATTATAATAAGTGTATATATCGCTTACAATATGCTTTGATATCATTTATATTAAGTCTTTGATATCACTTACAGTAAGTCTTCATATCATTTACAGTAAACCTTTGATATCATTTATAGTAAGTCTTTGATATCACTTACAATAAGTCTATATATCGGTTACAGTAAGTATTTCACTACAAGAATAAGCGGCGCTACCGACGGATTTTTCCGACGGATAAATTCTGTCTCGGAATATCTATCGGAAATACCGACCGATTTTAATCAGTCGGAAAAATCCGTCAGTAATAGAGGATTACCGACGGATATTTCCGACTTCCGTCGGACCGTCGGAAATATTCGTCGGTAAACCCCCCAATTTCCCTCCCCCACCATCCCCGCGAAACCCACCTGCATCCCGCGAAACCCAATTTCTCTCTCTCTCTCTCGCTCTCTCACCATCGCCCGTCGCCGCCTACCGCGCCACCGCCGGCTCCACCGTCGCCCGTCGCCGCCTGCTGCGCCACCGCCGGCCGCCACAACCGGGACCACCAACGCCGTCACCGCGACCTTCACCGCCGGTGCTGCCGATCTTCACCGCAAGCTAGGTATATTGGACCCCCACCGGCCCCTCCCTCTACTGGACCCCCACAGGCCCCCATCCCCCATCCCACTTCCGGCCCCCTCCCCCTCCACGACCCCCACCCCTGCCAGCCCCCCTCCCCTTCCGGCCCCCTCCCCCTCCACAACCCCCACCCCTGCCAGCCCCCCTCCCACTTCCGCCCCCCTCCCCCTCCACGACCCCCACCCCTCAAGCCCCCCTCCCACTTCCGGCCCCCTCCCCCTCCATGACCCCCACCCCTGCCAACCCCCCTCCCCTTCCGGCCCCCTCCCCATCCACGACCCCCACCCCTGCCAGCCCCCCTCCCCTTCCGCCCCCCTCCCCCTCCACGACCCACACCCCTGCCGAAGACTTATTTTTCAGTTTTCAATCAAGGCCATTTGCAGAAAAGAGAACACAAACTATTGTATGTGTGTAAAAACTTTCATGTACATATCATATTATTTTATTTTCAATCAAAGCCATCAAATCTCCTTTAGAATCATGAATTGCATTTATAAAACTACATACATACATCTCCATACTGTAATCCATCATGTCTTAATTCGTATATTAGAATAAAGGGTGGAAAATAAAGTCAACCTTAATTTTCAGAAAAGAAACTGATGGCCAATGAAAGTGGATAGTACATTAGCAAACTTCCAAAAAAGTGGGCTTGATTGGTGTATTGGATCTATTTCTCTTCAAACAACAACCGTCGTATTTCCAAGTCCAGACTTGAGCCCAGCCTATCTGCACCGGTCGGCAGATGCTTACAGGAATGTCACTGTTCACAAGTCAAAGCAGAATCCTGATGCCATCTGCTAACACAACAATGGGACACTGTCAGCCGTATCGATCCAAAAAGTTCATCTGATTTAAAGCCTCCAAGAAGACTAAACGAAGATACCATTATTTAGGGACCCATCTGTGTTCCCATACAAGAGGTGAAAAGGGCACTTGTAATTATATATACTACAATAATACATAGAAAAAAAAAAGATTTTAGAATAAAACTTGATGCACCACATGCACTGTTGCGCAATTTTTTACCCCCCTGCGGTAGCTAAGATTGTAGGGCGTCGGTATACCTAGACAACTAGATCTGGCTAAGGCCATTTGACCCATCAATGTTGAGCTGTAGCCTGGAGGACAAGTATGTGGTTTGGTCGGTCTGAAGCCTGTCTTTTTTCCCCTTGGGGATCTTTGTCACAGTGAAGAGTTACAACTCAGACATTAGAAAGACTCACCTACTTAACCTACAATATTTAAATTTGGTGGCTGATCCATCTAGTTGCTCAGCTGGGGCAGTCGACTTGTTATGTGTTTAAAACCTCTTCTGCTTCCCATAAAAGTACGTTTACATAGTTATATATTTCGGGTTAATTTTTCGTGTGGAAGGATTAGGTAAGTAAGAGAAACTACATACATACATCTCTATATATGTATAGATGGTCCAAAAAAAAAATAGTACATCCCAATTTAGGAAAAAAAAAGAGTACAAACTCTTCATTCTAGATATTAGTTTCTTTTATGTTTAATTGTTCACTTTCAGTTTAATGATTAGTATTACACATCTTATTTTAATGTATTTGTTTAGTATTGCACATATTTATATGTAATTCATGTACATGTATGTGTGAATTTAGTTTATAATTGCACATGTTCATATGTATGATTTTATTTTCATATTCTTTTGATATTTATGTGGGTTTTAAATTTGATCTATGTATTTTTTTTCTCATTTATCACTGCACACACCTCACGAGAGCGTGTTAAGCACGTGTCAATGAACCTTCCTATTCAAGACTTTGGGATTGATGTGCACGAGTCTTATTTTCAATGATGAGAACGTGTATATCTAACTCAAAGTCTTGAATTGTCCCGTTTTGGACAGTCTGTGAATGTTTGATCGCAGTTAGGTGGTCTTTTATTATGTGTTTGTATTATTTGTTGAAAATTTCTGGTGCGTCTACTCACTCCTCTCTGATATACCTTTATTGATTTAGAATATTTTCTTAACCACTTATTAGTAAGTGTTTAAGAAAATATCTTAATCAATAAATATTTTTGGTATATCGGAGAGGTGTGGGGAGATGCTGCCGAAATTTTCAGCAAATAATACAAACACATAGCAAATGGTCATCTGAGTGCGATCAAATATTCACAGATGGGTAAAAAGTGATAATCTAAATAATATATCCTACCTATTCATTTTGACTTACTCGAACGATGTGAGGGTGTGTTGGATTTTAACTCGTGACATGACATTTAATATGTGTAGGAAAAATGTCTTATGAGAATCGATCATGGATATACCGTGGAATAGTGAATGGAGTTGTGACCGAGGAGTTTGACAGTTTTATTCAATTTGCATTGAGTAATTCATCAGTAGCAGTTGATCCGATGGGTAACATCCGATGTCTGTGTTTGGCTTGTAAGAACAGAAAGTGGATATCGACATGGGATGTGCAACATCATTTGTATACGAGAGGATTTGTTGCCCATTATGAGTTATGGTCGTCTCATGGTGAGTTGAATATTCAGTCGTCTGCACCAGCTAATTACTTTGCCTCCACAAGTACGTACGTAGACATGGTTGTCGATGCTACTGGTCCGGAGTTCAATATTCATGAAGATCAAACAAATGAAGAAGTTCCGAATGATACAGCTCAGAGATTTATCATCAGTTACTTCGAGATGCTGATGAGCTATTATGGGATGGTTGTGAGAAGCATACACAGTTGTCTGCAGTGTCGTAGCTACTAAATTTGAAATCTGAATTTCATATGAGCGAGAGTTGTTTTGACCAGTTTCTCTTACTCGTCAAGAGTATGCTTCCTCAATCAGAGAGGTTACCTGCTGATTTTTACCGTGCGAAGAAGATGGTTAATGATCCGGGGCTTGGTTTTATGAAAATTGATGCATGTCCGAATCACTGTATGTTGTACTACAAAGATGATGCAGATAAGACATCATGCTGTATTTGTAAGCATGATAGATTCAAGCCTAAGAGAGGGGACAAGTCAAAGCAGAAGGATGTTCCGTATAAGTCATTGCGGTACTTTCCGATCACACCCAGATTGCAGCGGTTGTTCATGTCCCCGAAGATAGCTGGACATATGACTTGGCATGTAGAAAGAGTCTGTCGTGACGAAGGTGAAATGAGTCATCCTGCCGATGGTGAAGCTTGGGCTCATTTTAGCCGTACTCATCCTTACTTCTTAAGGGATCCACGCAACGTGCGACTGGGTTTATGCACAGACGGTTTCAATCCATTTGGAGGCTCGGTGGCATCTTACTCATGTTGGCCAGTATTCCTAACTCCGTATAACCTTCCGCCAGGCATGTGCATGAAGCGTGAGAATCTGTTCCTTTCATTGCTGATTCTGGGTCCAAAAAGTCCATGAAACAATATAGACATATATCTCAGACCGTTGATTGATGAACTGAAATTGTTATGGTCAGATGGGGTTCTCTCTTATGATGCATCCAGAAAATAGAATTTCAATTTGAAGGCTGCATTAATGTGGACAATAAGTGACTTTCCGGCGTACGGTATGTTATCTGGCTGGAGCACACATGGGAGGTTGGCATGTCCTTATTGCATGGAGGAATCTAAATCATTTGTGTTGAAATCTTCGGGAAAATCATGTTGGTTCGATTGTCATCGTCGGTTTCTACCGAGTGACCATCCTTTCCGAAAGCAAAATGATTCTTTTAAGAAAAATACAATTGTGATGGAGGAGGTAGATATGGAACGAGTGTCTGGTGGAAACATGGTGAGACGGGTCCAGAACTTACCGACTGTAACACAACTAGCAGGTAGTACTAGACAAATCCCTGGCTTTGGGAAGGATCACAATTGAGTGAAGCAAAGTATCTTTTGGGAATTGCCTTATTGGTCAACACTTTTGATACGACATAACCTAGACGTCATGCATATAGAGAAGAATATTTTTGATAATGTGTTCAACACAATTATGGATGTCAAAGGCAAAATGAAGGATAACGTCAAGACACGAATGGATTTGAAAGTACTTTGCAGATATCCAGAACTAGAAATGCAGCATGTTAGTGGAAAAGTGGTGCAACCTAAAGCTTCATATGTGCTTGGGGCCAGACAAATTAAGGAAGTATTGCAATGGTTGAAGCAATTGAGATTTCCGGATGGATATGTCTCTAATATTGCCCGTTGTGTAAATGTCAACGAGGGGAAAATATACGAAATGAAGAGTCATGACTACCTTGTTTTCATGCAAAGACTGATGCCACTTGCTTTTCGTGAGTTGTTGCCGAAGCAAATATGGGGAGCAATGACTGAGCTGAGTCAATTCTTCAGGATTTTATCTGCATCAAAACTCAGACTTCATGACTTACAAAATATAGAGCAAAATATAATACAGACAGTCTGCAAATTAGAGAAGATATTTCCTCCAGCATTCTTTGATTCAATGGAGCACCTGATCATCCATTTACTATATGAGGCTAGGGTCGGAGGACTAGTACAATTTCGATGGATGTATCCGTTTGAGAGGTATATTCCTTTGTCTCAATTTATTCACATTACGACGATCTTTTATATTTCCTCCAGCATTCATTTCAATTATTGTTGTAGGTACATGCATGATCTTAAGATGAAAGTCCGCAACAAAGCACAAGTTGAGGGCTCCATTACCCAGGCGTACCTTATTGAAGAGATATCGAACTTTTGTTCGATGTACTTTGACACAGAGATCCGAACCCGATGCACTCAACGCTTATGATGTACCTCATTTGCGCAGAACTGGACCCCTACATTGAGTAAGCTCTTAACACTTATTATGTACCTCATTTGCGTGCAATGCTGCAGAACTTAAAGGTTATGTGACATTTACATTGCAGAGAGTTTGACTCGGTCATACTGCAACGGAATCCACATCTAACTGACATGCAAGTTGAAAAGGAACGGGAGAAGTCTTTTTGTAACGTCGCATGCCTTTTGGATCCTTCTGGATCATGTGTGTATTGGTTGAGGTGGCCATTGTGAGGCCAGTGTGGTTTGGACGTGTGGTGTGCGCAAGTTTGGTGCAGGTTTGGTCCTGAAACAAGATAGGATCTGCTGCAGTTAATTAGGGGTTGACGGCCAGGTGTGGTCGTTGACAGTGTTGGCATCCATGTATTTTGACATTTACTCTATGAACTTGGCGACAAGGGATATGGACGTCTAATCTTGGCGGTCTGATTGGTGACAGTCTGGTTGACGCCAACCTGTGCGACCTGCAGAATATAGGTCTACCTGAGGACAGTTTCCTCAGCTCATTCTCCCTCCCCCTTGCCCTGTTTTCATGTTACTTGCTTCCCTACTACTTCCAAAGGTTGCAGAAGGTTAATTGGAGGATCGTGAAACGCGAGGTGGTGACGAATCGGCCAAAGAAACGCCGGAGCGAGGTGTAATCGCCGTAGGAGCTCGCGGAGAGTTTGGTGCGAAGCAAGAGAATTTAGGAAGTTTAAACGTGTCCTGAGGTAGGGGACGATCCCTTTAGTTCATTCTAATCGCTTTAATGTGTTTTGAAAGCATGAAATGATGTGATAATCAGCGTTTCTGGGAAGGAAGTGATCCATGCAGGTTAAAGGGTGGTTTGATTAATATAAGTAGCAAAACATGCGGTTACGGTTTGCTTATAGTGTGTGGATGTTAGAGGAAGTATTTCCTCATGTTTTCTCGATGGTTTCGGGACCAAGAATACCTGTAGAATCGGTTTAGGGTTTCTGCAGGAACTGGAGTTGAGGAGCTTGGCGTCAACATCGATTGACGCCAGGTTCTTCAGCTGGGAGATTAACGGCTGGATACCTTGCCGTTTACATCTCATTGACGACAGTCGATATTGCCGCCAGCATATTTTTGTGAAAATGTTTTATATTAGATATTTAATGATATCGAGCGGTGCAATGGTAATTGTGATGCACCTAGCACACGTTGTTTCTGAGATTAGCGTACTGGGTACGCAGTTGGCTGGTTCTTTACGTGTCTACGTGGTGTTCACGTGTAGTGGACTACTAGTGCACGTGGTATACGTGAGTCTTCACGTGGTTTGTGTGATGTGCACGTGGTTTTGTGTACGTGACGAGTAGTAGGACGCCTACTGTGGTTACCTCTCCAGTTGGGTGCCCCAGGTTCTCTGTGAGCCAGGCTGTTAGCTCGGGGCTTTGTCCCGGTACTTGTGTTGTACCGTCGAGGTCTGGGTCGTCTGACCTGGACACCCTCACTCCTTTGTTTGAGTTGTACGTCCCGCTGAGGGAAAGACGACAGTGGGACAGTGACTACCGTACTTGTCTTTTAGTCACTTGTAGCACGCTCGTAGTTGGGGGTACGGACGCCAGTAGTCGACACTGGTCCCCAGCTAGTCCTTTTCCAGTGCCTCACTCTAGCGAGCTCAGGCCAGGGTCTCTAGAGGTGTCAGGCATGGGCCTGCGACCGTGTGGTCCGTAGGTGGTGGTGTTTAGTTAGTCTCCACAGTTGCTTGACCTTTTCACGTGCAGCGGCAGCTGGACCTTTCATCCGTGGCTATGAGACTGAGAGGTAGAACTGTGTTAGCTTGTCTGAGTCAGTCTCTGGTGTCGCGAACCAGTTCATGTCGCTCGTGTGTGGCGGTCTCTACTTTAGCTCGTACACTTGTACTGGTTTGCCGTATAATTATTACAGTTGTTTTCATAGTCGGCAGACGGTGAGTACTTTTACAGCTTTCTTATCCTGCTTAGCTGTTCTATAAATTGTTGGTACTGTTTACTGCTTTTGCACCTGTGTTTTTGGTTTGCTCGGTGTTGGGGGAGTTCCCTACTGAGCCAGTGACTAGCGAGGCTCACCCCTACCCCCTCAGGTGAAGGCGAGGAGGACGTCTCTCGACCGTCGTCCAGTTCGGAGCTGCGCCGTAGCGGTGCAGGGTCAGCAGCCCTAGCAGTGTAGTGTAGCTAGTTTGTTTACTCTCTTCAGTTGTACCTCGGGGTATGCCCCAGGCTCTTGTACTTTCTTTTCTTTTCTTGGAATATGGCTATGTAAACTTGTGAAATATATATATATGAAAGGGTGTATTCCTTTGTGTTTTCACGGACTGTGGTATGATATCCCTTGCGAGGCTTCGGCTCGTTCGCGGGAGGCGGACTCAAATCAAGTACGTTATTGGTTTAACGGGCTTGAACGAGGTGTTTCGTCACAGTTGGTATCAGAGCCAGGTCCGTGATAATATAAGGAAACTAGAAAGATACATAGCCTTATTTCGGTGTTTGTACACTACTGGTAGGGGCCCTAGTTTCAGACAACTTGTTGTTTTTGTTTGGTGTTTTGTTTATGTAGAAATTTGAATGGCTGATAGAAGAGATTGGGGTGGTGGAATAGATGATCCGGAGGACAATAGTTAGCGTATGATAGAGAGGATTTGGGAAAGCCTCACGGATATTCGGGCAAGGATGGATCAGCAGGCGCCGATGCCGCCAGCAGAAGTACCCCCAGTTGTCAGAGGGGCTGTACCTGAGGCTCCTGTACCACCACCGCCAGGGATGGAGTTACCTTTTGTGCCACCATCACCACCAGTAAGAGTAATAGAGGAACCAGTGATGCAAGTTGAGAAGTTTCTGAGATTGCAGCCGCCCACTTATACGGGAGGGCCGAATCCAGATACAGCAGAACACTGGGTCCATGAAATTGAAAGGGTCTTTACGACCATGAGGTGTCCGGCAACAGATAAAGTGGTATTAGCTACTTATAAGTTGAGGGGTTTTGCATTGGAATGGTGGCGATTGAAGATGCAGACCACTTTCGCAGGTAGAACAAAAGAGGCTATCACTTGGTCGGAATTTCTTGATGTATTTAACGATACATTCTTTACGATTAAAGTGCAACAAGTGAAGAGGGGGCAGTTTCAGACACTTCAGCAAGGTAACTCTTCAGTTTTAGAGTACCAGATGCGATTTATGGCACTTAGCCGATACGCGCCTTATGTAGTATCAGATAATAATATGATGGTTGAGTATTTTATTAGAGGTTTGAGAGTTGAGTTGCAGAATGCTGTAGTGCCACTTATGTGTAAAATAGTGGAAGAGGCTGCTCAGAGAGCAGCTACGTTGGAGAGGTCTATTAGGACTCGTCAGGTGGGCAATTCAGACTCAGGTAGTTCTCGGCTACCTCAGTAGTCAGTGGGTGTTAGTAAGGATAAAGCTCCAGCAGGACCTTCTTCATCAGGTTTTGGTAAATGGGGTCAGAAATTGAAGCAAGCATTTAAAGTTAAAGGAAGAGGATGGGGAGGTCGGCAGCAATTTCAGCAAGGTCATGATAGGCCAGAGGTGGAGGAGTCGCAGCAGAGTACTGCCAGGTAGCCTATTATTCCACCAGGGTATAGATGTTATATTTGTAATCAGCCGGGACATTTGATCCGTAATTGCCCCTATCCAAGAGAGTATGGATATGGAAGAGGTATGCAGCAGCAGCAGCAGCCTCAGCAGTTTCAGTAGCCACAGGCAGGTCGTGGCAGAGGAGTACCGCAGTAGCGGGGAAGGGGCCGGGTTATGGCTATCACCCGAGCCCAGGCGGAGGCATTGAATATGATTGAATGTACTATACCTCTTTATGATTATTCAGCAAGAGTTTTATTTGATTTAGGTGCCTCTCATTCTTTTATTTCCGAAGAGTTTCTGGATTGCATGACTCATCCTTTAGAGGAAAAGTCTTGTGAGTTAGTAGTGGAGGTTCCCTCGGATGAGTTCCTACTCACTTCGAGCTACATAGATGAAGCTCCTATTGTGATTGAAGGGATTCAAATGCCGGGTCAGTTGTATGCCTTGCAGTTGACAAATTATGATATTATTTTGGGTATGGATTGGCTTGAGATTTATGGAGAAATGCTAGATTGCAGAAAAAAGCGGATCAGGTTTTGTCATCCTAATGGTGCAGTATTTGAATATCAAGGTATGCCTTTTTATACCTCTAAGTTTCTAATTTCTGCAATTAGAGTTAGAAAGTTGTTAAATGCTGGATGTGTGGCTTATTTTGCCTCGGTGAGTTTGGTAGAAGCTAGTCAATCAGTGGAAGCAGTTCCCGTGGTTAGGGAATTTGCTGATGTTTTCCCTGAAGATTTGCCTGGTTTAGCTCCACATAGAGAGGTGGACTTTACCATTGAGTTGCTGCCAAGTACCATGCCGATTTCTAAAGCTCCATATCGGATGGCACCTGTAGAACTTAAAGAATTGAAAAAGTAATTAGAAGAGCTGCTACAGAAAGGGTTTATTAGACCGAGTCATTCCGTGTGGGGAGCACCGGTGTTGTTTGTGAAAAAGAAAGATGGAAGTTTTCGTATGTGTATTGATTATAGAAAGTTAAATGATGTGACCATTAAGAATAAATACCCATTGCCGAGGATAGATGATCTGTTTGATCAGTTGCAATCGGCAAAAGTATTTTCTAAAATTGATTTGAGGTCTGGGTATCATCAGTTGAGAATTAAAGAGGAGGATATAGATAAAACAACATTTAGAACCAGATATGGTCACTATGAATTTGTGGTTATGACATTTGGGTTGACCAATGCTCCTATAGGTTTTATGGATCTAATGAATAGAATTTTTCATCCGTATTTAGACCAATTCATTATGGTCTTTATTGATGATATTCTGATTTATTCAGCATCTGAAGAGGAGCATGCAACTCATTTGAGGATTACTCTGCAATTGTTAAGAGATAATCAATTGTTTGCCAAATTCATTAAGTGTGAATTTTGGTTGAAACAAATTCAATTTCTGGGTCATGTTATCTCAGCTAAAGGAGTAGCAGTGGACCCAAGTAAAGTGGAAGCAGTGATGAAATGGGAAGTGCCTAAGACAATTACTGAAATTAGAAGTTTTCTGGGATCGGCAGGTTATTATAGGCACTTCATACAAGATTTCTCGAAGATTGCGGCCCCTATGACTAAGTTGACTAGAAAAAGTGTGCCTTTTGTGTGGTCCAGTGAATGTCAGAAAAGTTTCATGGAATTGAAGAAAAGACTTACATCTGCACCCATATTGGCATTATCGGCATGAAGTGGTGGTTTTGTGTTGTATACAGATGCTTCAAAGAGAGGACTTGGCTCAGTACTTATGCAGCATGGCAAAGTGATAGCTTATGCGTCCAGGCAATTGAAGCCAACAGAGGAAAATTACCCCACTCATGATTTGGAGTTGGCAGCTGTTGTTTTTGCCTTAAAAATGTGGAGGCATTATCTGTATGGCGAGTGATTTGAGATCTTTACAGATCATAAAAGCTTGAAGTATATCTTATCGTAGAAAGATTTAAATCTTCGTCAACGTAGATGGATGGAATATTTAAAAGATTATGATTTCAGTTTAGCTTACCATCCAGGTAAGGCCAATGTTGTAGCAGATGCCTTAAGCAGAAAGTCATATATAAATCTGATGATGATTAAAGAGTGGAAGCTGTATGAAGAGATAGTGGAGAACTCCTTGTATGTGCCCAGTAGTCAGCGACGGGCGGTACTAGCTGCTAGTGCTGTAGAGCCATCTTTGTATAGGCAGATTGTTGAGGCTCAGAGAGCAGATGTAAATTTAGCTGAAATTGTAAAAATGGAAGGAGTTACCATTGATGTTAATTGTGTAGTTAGACTCAGAGGCAGGTTATTTGTACCAGTTGAAAGAGAGGTAAAGCAGCGAGTATTGGAGGAGGCTCATAAATCTAGGTACACTATCCATCCGGGTAGTATTAAAATGTACCACGATTTGAGGAAGCATTTTTGGTGGCCTCATATGAAAAAAGAAATAGCAGAATTTGTTGCAAGGTGTGCTATCTGTCAACAGATTAAAGCAGAACACCAGAAGCCTGGAGGTTTATTGCAGCCATTACCTATTCCACTATGGAAGTGGGATGATATTGCGATGGACTTTGTGGCAGGCTTACCAAGAGCAGCTTCGGGACATAATGGAATTTGGGTGTTTGTTGACAGATTAACCAAGGTGTGCAGATTAGTGGCAGTAAGTATGTCTTGGACAGTGGACAGATTAGCAAAGGTTTATGTTGAAAGTATTGTTCCACTGCATGGTATTCCGAAGACTATTGTATCTGACAGAGATCTAAGATTTACTTCCGGTTTATGGAGAAGTCTGCAGAAAGTAATTGGCACTGAACTGAGATATAGCTCTGCTTATCATCCCCAGACAGATGGCCAAACAGAGAGGACTATTCAGACAATTGAAGACATGTTGTGAGCTTGTTGTTTAGTTTGGGGAGGTAACTGGGAACATCATTTGAGAATGGTTGAGTTTGCCTACAATAATAGTTATCATACCAGTCTTGGGATGGCACCGTATGAAGCTTTATATGGAAGGCCATGTAGAACCCCATTGAACTGGCATGAAGTGGGAGAAAGGCAGTTAGTGGGTCCTGAATTGATTCAGCAAACCACAGAAGTAGTGAAGCTTATTAAAGAAACATTGCAGGCAAAAGAGTTATGCAGATATCCGAAGGAGACCACTTCAGTTTGAAGTGGGAGATTTTGTTTTCCTGAGAGTTTCCCCGAGTACAGGTATTATGAGATTTGGAAATACTGGAAAATTGAGCCCAAGGTATGTGGGACCTTTCCAGGTAATTGAAAGAATTGGAGAAATAGCTTATAGGCAGATTTTGCGGATGTCCATGATATATTTCATGTTTCCATATTAAGGAAGTGTATTGAAGATCCAGCTCAGATAATCAGTTATCAAGGTGGTGACCTAAGGCCGGATATGACCATGCCAGAGTATCCGGTACAGATCACTGATCGAAAGATAAAGAAGCTAAGAAATAAGGAAATCGAGCTAGTTAAAGTGCGATGGGAAAATAGGCTGGGTGGTGAGGATACCTGGGAATTAGCCGAGGAGATGGCTAAAGGGTATCCCTATCTATTTGAATAAAGTTTTGTATTTCTTTTTAGATGATAGTACTTGTAAAAAAAGTGTGTATTTAAGTTGTTTATGTTTGAGTTGTGTTATGAATTTCGAGGTCGAAATTTTCTTTTTAGATGATAGTAATGTAACGTCGCGTGCTTTTTGGATCCTTTCGGATCATGTGTGTTGGTTGAGGTGGCCATTGTGAGGCCAATGTGGTTTGGACGTGTGGTGTGCGCAGGTTTGGTGCAGGTTTGATCCTGAAACAAGATAGGACCTGCTGTAGTTGATTAGGGGTTGACGGCCAGGTGTGGTCGTTGACAGTGTTGGCGTCCATGTATTTTGACGTTTACTCTATGAACTTGGAGACAAGGGATATGGACGTCTAAACTTGGCAGTCTGCTTGGCGACAGCCTGGTTGACGCCAACCTGTGCGACCTGCAGAATATATGTCTACCCGAGGACAGTTTCCTCAGCTCATTCTCCCTCTCCCTCACCCTGTTTTCATGTTCCTTGCTTCCCTACTACTTCCAATGGTTGCAGAAGGTTAATTGGAGGATCGTGAAACGTGAGGTGGTGACGAATCGGCCAAGGAAATGCCGGAGCGAGGTGTAATCACCGTAGGAGCTCGCGGAGAGTTTGGTGCGAAGCAGGAGAATTTAGGAAGTTTAAGCGTGTCCTGAGGTAGGGGACGATCCCTTTAGTTCATTCTAATCGCTTTAATGTGTTTTGAAAGCATGAAATGATGTGATAATCAGCGTTTCTGGGAAGGAAGTGATCCATGCGGGTTAAAGGGTGGTTTGATTAATATAAGTAGCAAAACATGAGGTTACGGTTTGCTTATAGTGTGTGGATGTTAGAGGAAGTATTTCCTCATGTTTTCTCGATGGTTTTGGGACCAAGAATACCTGTAGAATCGATTTAGGGTTTCTGCAGGAACTGGAGTTGAGGAGCTTGGCGTGAACATCGATTGACGCCAGGTTCTTCAGCTGGGAGATTAACGGCTAGATACCTTGCCGTTTACATCTCATTGACGGCAGTCGATATTACCGCCAGCATGTTTTTGTGAAAATGTTGTTATATTAGATATTTAATGATATCGAGCGGTGCAATGGTAATTGTGATGCACCTAGCACACGTGGTTTCTGAGATTAGCATACTGGGTACGCAGTTGGCTGGTTCTTTACGTGTCTACGTGGTGTTCATGTGTAGTGGACTACTAGTGCACGTGGTATACGTGAGTCTTCACGTGGTTTGTGTGATGTATACGTGGTTTTGTGTACGTGACGAGTAGTACGACGCCTACCGTGGTTACCTCTCCAGTTGGGTGCCCCAGGTTCTCTGTGAGCCAGGCTGTTAGCTCGGGGCTTTGTCCCGGTACTTGTGTTGTACCGTCGAGGTCTGTGTCGTCTGACCTGGACACCCTCACTCCTTTTTTTGAGTTGTACGTCTGGCTGAGGGAAAGACGACAGTGGGACAGTGACTGCCGTACTTGTGTTTTAGTCACTTGTAGCGTGCTCGTAGTTGGGGGTATGGACACCAGTAGTCGACACTGGTCCCTAGCTAGTCCTTTTCCAGTGCCTCACTCTAGCGAGCCCAGGCCAGGGTCTCTAGAGGTGTCAGGCATGGGCCTGTGACCGTGTGGTCTGCAGGTGGTGGTGTTTAGTTAGTCTCCACAGTTGCTTGACCTTTTCACGTGGAGCGGCAGCTGGACCTTCCATCCGTGGCTGTGAGACTGAGAGGTAGACCTTGTTAGCTTGTCCGAGTCAGTCTCTGGTGTCGCGAACCAGTTCACGTGGCTCGTGTGTGGCGGTCTCTACTTTAGCTCGTACACTTGTACTGGTTTTCCGTATAATTATTATAGTTGTTTTTCGTAGTCGGCAGACGGTGAGTACTTTTACAGTTTTTTTATCCTGCTTAGCTGTTCTATAAATTGTTGGTACTGTTTACTGCTTTTGCACCTGTGTTTTTGGTTTGCTCGGTGTTGGGAGAGTTCCCTACTGAGCCAGTGACTAGCGAGGCTCACCCCTACCCCCTCAGGTGAAGGCAAGGAGGACGTCTCTCGACCGTCGTCCAGTTCGGAGCCGCGCCGTAGCGGTGCAGGGTCAGCAGCCCCAGCAGTGTAGTGTAGCTAATTTGTTTACTCCCTTTAGTTGTACCTCGAGGTATGCCCCAGGCTCTTGTACTTTCTTTTCTTTTCTTGGAATATGACTATGTAAACTTGTGAAATGTATATATATATATATATATATATATATATATATATATGAAAGGGTGTATTCCTTTATGTTTTCACGAACTGTGGTATGATATCCCTTGCGAGGCTTCGGCCCCTTCGCGGGAGGCGGACTCGGATCAAGTACGTTATTGGTTTAACGGGCTTGAACGAGGTGTTCCGTCACACTTTTCCTACTTGGTTAAGATCTCGAGTATGTGTCTAAATATTTTGAAACATAAGTGTTATGTTCTTATGCATATTTAGTTGTTGTAATTTGTCAATGTCTGTCTATTTTTTTGATAATAGGTTGAACAAGATTTTATTACTGATTCAAGATTACAGGAGATCAGTTATGGCCCCTCGAAGATTGTACGTGTCTATCCAGGCTACATATGAATGGATACAGATTTTACATGAGAGATTATGGACGGAATAAGTCTACGATGAACAGCTGTGTATGTGTGAAGGGAAGTGCCTACAATGAAAATGAAATTGACTATTATGGCATTCTCGAAGAAGACATTGAACTGCAATTTTTGGGACAAGACAACAATGTATTTGTGACGACCCTCATTATACCGGTACGGTTATACCAACCCACGTCGGTATAGTGAACGTTATCACAGTGGGGCATTTACCCAAACAATAACATACGATTGAGATACACATAAATATAGACACAAAGTAGCGGAAGTAAAAGAACCACTGTCTTCATTTCATTCATCATCCACATTTAACATACATGATTCAACTAAAAATTTTAGAAGAACTAAAGTCCACATAATGAAATACTAAACTCAAATACATAGTTTGTCCACAAATTACATAATGTTTCTACTACAATGCCTCAACTACATACAATGAAAACAAAATGTCACAGTGACGACTCCACCGGGCTACCATGCTCTGAGTCACTCTCCACTGTCTCCTCCAACGGTGCAACGTCACCAACTAAACCTGTACGCCGAAGCAAGGAGTGAGTCTAAAAGACTCAGCAAGTAATACCACACATAACGTACATGCACATATCACAGCAGGTTTTACATACAAATTTACAAGACACAACATGGGGCATGCTTAACATTGAAATTTTAAAACCTATCATGATGATTCTACAATTAAACACAAAAATCTCCTATCACATGCTCTCTAATCATTCCAACACATGAAAACTATACTTCCAATTAAACTAAAACATGAAATCAATTAAGCAAAATTTTCTTGCATACCTAAAAGGGAACATACCTAACATGAATTCTACACATGCTTATACATGCACATGACCATTTTATATAATTTAAGCTTGCTGTTTTAACATGGATTAATAATCACAACCTAACATATGAGAACTACATTATCATTTAAAACACAACATGAGAGCAATTTCACATGGAATGGTCTACACAAAATTAAGAATTGCCCCTAACATGGATTCTACGCATTGTACACCTATAAAACATGATCCTAAACACATTTACTTTGCTGTTTTAGCATGATTCCAGGTTTATCATGTCATGGATTCTCATCTCACAATCTCACATTTTGGTTTCACAAATTTACACAATTTCTTATTCACATAGTTCACACTTTACACATTCACAATTTCACATGTTCACATTCTCACTTTTCACATGAACACATTCACATTTCACATTCACATATTTAGTGCCGTGACACATAATTCAAACCACCATAAGAAGGACACATCACATCACATACACATAGACGTCACCTAGGCAATATAGTGACGACTCTTGGACTGCGCAGACCGGGAGAACAAGTCTCCACCCTAACCAGTGGTAGCTTGTCCACCTCCAGGATTTCATCCTAATGCCCTTAGGATCACAACATATTGAACCTTCTCATGGGGACTTTTCCATGATACGGTTCCACTGCCCTCTATGGAAGCAGTGTCACGCTTGGCACAGTTTTACACCTTACAAATACCGATTTTAGCATACATTTTTACACATGACGCTCACACATCTTTTCATTTTTTAATTCACATATGTGGCTCTGTTTTCCCTAACATAGTACTACAGATGACAGAGATTTCACATTCAGTATCTTGCATTAATCAGGTTACACGCAATTTAAATCACTTTCACAAAGCATGCATTATTCACATAATTTTGCATGGGAAATTCATTTTGCATCATACAATTGTCCAATTAGCCTGAAAATTTAACCACATGCTGGGTATAGGTTCATAACCTAACCTGAAAAATTTCACATTTTTCTAACTGATAATGTAATTACAGAAAATTTAACATCAATTCTCATCTCATTCGAAATTCAATTTATCATGCTGCATAACATGAAAATTCAGTTTAATAGATCATAACTCTGAACCCAACCTACACAACACCACAGGAAATTTTCCCAGGTTTATTACATAGTACACAATTTACTGGAAATTTTACACGACCTACACATGTTTTTTGATTCCATTCCAGAAATTACAGTAATTCATGTGAGCATGGGGAAATTCCCAAAAATTTAGAGCATGGACTGATCTACTTACTCTCAGTCTAGCAAAATTAGGGCATCCAAACTCCACATGGATTGCACAAACAGTAACTAACATGGTCTAGGTCTCATCATGCAAACAATTTCCATAATAAAATCATTTATGCCAAATCACAGAAATCACAAGAATCTCACCACACATTCAAACATCCATATTACATGCCATAATAGGTTTATAATATATCCTCATCGCGAAAACACATTGAAAATAGTCATAGAGAAGGGAAGAATAGCTCATTGTTCTGTCTAGACGAACTTAACGGCAATCTATGGCCGTTAATGAAGATCTTGACGGCAAGAGATGTTGCCGTCAAGTTTAGGTCTCTGCAAAAATGCAGACCCGAGTTCTAAATATAAGAGGAATGTGGGATCTAGGACACGAGGAAAAATGTGTAAAAATCATAAAACCCTACTAGACCTCTACATGGACGAAGTGTAAGTGTTACTTGCCTTCCAGAAACTCTCCAAAGGGATCAAATGAGCCGGTGAAGCTCTCCTTGGGCAGTCCCAAGAAGCTCCCAAAGATGCCTTCCTCCGGGTTCCTTGATGCAGTAGACCCCAAGAAGATGTTGGGGAAGCCTTCCCCTTTGTCCCAGCTACCTCCTTGTCGTGGTAGATGGTCGGAACCAGCTTCAGATGGTCAGATTTAAGCTTGCAAAGGTAGGTTTTTCTCACAGTCCAGAACTAGGGTTTTTCTTCTTTCTCTCCTCTTCTTGCAAAGAGCCAAGGGGCTTTGGGGTTGCAAAAGGGCTTGGTATATAGGAGAGGGGACTCTCCTTTCACGCAGGGGTGATGGGAAAGGCTCAGAGCCGTTGGGGACAGCTCCCCAATGGCTGAGCTTCCTTCTTCCAGGATTTCGGGGTCTGCAACGCATGCAGGTCAGAAATCTTAACGTCCACATCCATGGACGTTGGCTTAAGTATTGGCGTCCATCGATGTGGACGCTGGATAAGCATGGACGTCCATCTATGTGGATGCCAACTGGGTCCTTCGGCCAGAACTCAAAACATGCAGAAACCATGCTCAACTTATATACATTTACATGCCATACATATGTATTATCATGTACACACTACCAACATGTCATTCATACATTATTTACAACTAATTATACACATGCACACATAAGTATAACTAGTTAATACATACGTAGATATGTACATCTATGCATACACAAACATGAATTATTTACACGAAATAAAATAATGCAACAAAATTCGAGGGCCTTACAGTATTTTTCTTCAAGTGTCATTGGTTTGATCCGACATCTATTCGTCATGACACAACATATGGAATTGTCGATGTCAAGCATAAGTCCAAGTTGAGTACATATGAGCCATTCATTCTGGCGGCACAAGCCCAACAAGTTTATTATTCAAATTATTCATCCCTCAAATTAAGAGATTGGTGGGCTGCATGTAAAGTGAAATCAAGGCTATTCCCTGAGTATGAGCTTCTCCCGGCTGATGATGAGCTCGAAGGTGTTAATGGCAATTTTTTCCAATCAGATCGGAGTGACGCACGAGAGTTGGCAGCTTCTAGGCAGTTCAGTGTTGATGATATAAATGAAACAATTTGCTTATATAAGGATAACGAACAGGAAGAAGTTGACCCAAATGCCCTTGAGTGGGAGGCGGAGTCTGATGTGGAGGAAGAGTCCCGGAAAGATGAGGATGAATTCGAGGATGATGACGAAGATGATGCTGAATTAAACATATCTTCAGCATCTGATGAAGAATATAGATAATATACCCTATATTTTGTAAGAACTTCGTGTTGTTGCTAATTGTATGTTCATATTAAATTGCTACTTCAAATTTGAGTGCTGATGACATGTTATATCTTTATTTATCTCAATAAAGATATGGTACGTAGAGGACGGAGTCGGACGGTTTCCACATCCGTTGGCCGAGGGTCTGCGTACCCGTCCATGACAGGTATATGTATATGTAAACACAAAACTCTATATATTATTGTTCATATTAAATTCACGAGATCTAACGTACATACAATTTCTCAGGGTCTGCCTCCCCGTCCACGTCTGCCTCCCCGTTCACGCCGGTCGTCCCAGCGACAGGTATATGCATATGTACACAAAAAACCAGATGGATATTATTGTTCATATTAAATTCACGAGATCTAACGTACATATAATTTTGCAGGGGCTGCCTCCCCGTCCACGCTGGTCGTCCAGGCAACAAGTATACGTATATATTGTTGTTCAATTTAAATTCATATTTTATATTGTGTATATAATTTTGCAGAGACCGCCTCCCCGTCGACCACATGAGCAGTGCCACCTTTCCCTTCTTCCTCACCACCAGGTACATGTATGTTTCCATAGATTAGTATGTTTCTTTTCTTGAAATTTATACAATAATAGTGTACTCAATTGTTTTCAACATAGGTGGAGAGCCAGCATATAGCAGCAGCTGAGGAGGGGCCTCAGCTACCGGGACGGCAGCCACGCTGGATCTCAAGGTAAAGTTGATCACTTCAAAGTTACTGTATTTGTTATTTATGTTATACATTTCATGTACAAAATTAATGTGCAATTGCAGGGGGAAGATAGATCCTGGTTCTGCTTCCCGCTATATTACGACAATGGTCCACACACATTCCAGGACCAGTGGATGCATGGAGAGGGTTCCCGGTGCCCGTCCGGGATTTATTATTTGACATGTGCATGGTATTTTTAATTTTTAGATGAGTTGAAGTCATTTATTTAATTACTATCACTGTTAGTGCAGAAAGTTGATTAATTTTATTTCTTTACAACGGAGGTTCGCGTTCACGAGACTCGAGAATCTCCCTCGAGCTCGAGCCGTCTGGGAGTCTACTGCCCAGACTAATTTAAGAAAGTCGATGTGGGAGGCCCGGGACAAGGCAATGAAGACCACAGGCAACCGGGATCTTATGGCTTGGCTGGATTATGGCCCTCTTTGGCTGAGGAGGGACTATTGGGAGTCCCTTTGTGAGCGTTGGGATGCTAGACCATGGCAGGAGCGGTCACAGGCAGTAATACGCAACCGATCAACTCATCTGGAGAAAAATGTGCATACTAGTGGGTCCGTATCTTATGCGACCTATAGCCAAAAATTGGTAAGCATATTATTGTTCAATTTCTTAATACATTGATTATTATTGTGAAACTAACTAATTTTTTTGGATTGTAAGCATCACGAGCTCGAGCGTGCCCCTATTTTTTGCGAGTTATTTGATCGGACTCATAAGTGGAAGGGGACAGATGACTATGTTAGCGAGAGTGCCCGCACGATCGCTGTAAGTCAAGCTATAAATTATGAATTCAATTAAGATATTAAAATAATTTGTTTTCAATAATTTAATTTTGATTTGTTCTATAGGAGACCTACGATTGGACGATGTCGGAACGCTATGCAGAAGGCACTCCCCAGCCAGACTTGGATGCGGAGGCTTGGGTTGACGCAGCAGGAGGGCCGAGGAAGGGTCGAGTGTACGAGTTTGGGGAAAACCTGTGTAACGCCCCGACGCGAAATATCAGAGTAGGATTACAGTTATTAAATAGTGCAGAGCGAGAAATAAATAACAAACCATTACACAATGGAATAATACCAAACAACCTCATATCTCATTAATAATCCAACAATCTCCATTACATTCACTAATAACTCATCATCTTCATAAACTGACTAATACATCAACGTATCAGAGCCAAAACTAGGGCCCAGAGTACTTTATTCAAAATCATACTATTACATTATGGCTAACTGACTCACTAACTCATAACTATAGTAACAGACTACTACTAGACAACACTGGTTGCTGAATGGTCACTCCTGAGTCTCCTCATCGGTCCCATCCTCGTGAGTGTGGTCATGATCCGACTCACCTGAAACACATTAATTAAATAAGCAGGATGAGTGAATAACGCCCAGTAGGACTTAATATCTCATGAACACAAGCATGTTTTAAACAGTTAATATTTTAAAGGCAGGTTAACTCGAGAGTAAAGTCATGTAGAGCATGTCACGATAACGAGAGAACAATTGCAACTGGCACTGAAAATAGTACAACGAGAACGACAATAGAATGGCTATGTAACAATATAACATGTAAATTGCACAACGTTGCACTAGTAACGATCACGCTTGCACTTGTAGAGATAGCACTTTGATTGTCATAGATTAATCTAGATAGTAAAATGGCACTGGATGCATGCCGTAACACATCCTTGATCATTTTAACTCCCATGGGCACTGGCAGTTTTCGAGCGCTCCTCCCAAGACCTGATCGGGCCCTATTGCGCTGGCATTAGTCATTTCTTTTATCTTAGACAATCACACGAATGGACAATAGAGTACCAAGAAGAGATAAGAGAGTACTAGATGAGATAGATGAGAGTGTAGAGAGAATGTGAACAGATAAGAGGATATAGATAGTAGATGAGATAGGGACAATTTTGTAAAACAACGTGAAATTCCGATAGTAACGGTTGCACAACACCAGGTCGGGTGCCGGCAGTCTGGTAGAAGTCACAACCGCCCCTTAGCCGTGCTGTGTACACGGGTCAGGTGGTCCGATGTGAACTCAAGACGAGAAGGAACACTAAGGCTTGGATCGTACTGATCCCTAAGAGTGTAACGGGTTTTGGGGTACAACCAGCTCGTTGACTAAGGACGTGCGCCAAAGCCAAGAAGACTTAAGGAGGTCTTGACAAGGAGTCCCTGGTCTAGTCGAGAGTATTCCCGGTGGAGAGGTAGTCCAAGTCAAGGGAAAAGTGTGTAGAAAATGGGTCCGTCGTGCCTCGAGTGCTCGAAGGCCGAGGGAAAACGGTAACGGTAGACAAAATGCGCGAGTAAAAATGGAAACAATTGTATTTAACAAAATAGGGTAATTTAGTCATTTATTTCGATAATTTACCGAATATATTATTGCATAATTTATCGGGGTCAAATAGCATTTAATAATGTTGTGTGTGTGTAAGTGTAAAGAAATCTTGATGATATGACAAGTCGTGTAAATGTCAATTTTAAAATAATTAAATTTATATCATTAATGCCATTTATTAATTTACCAAGTTGAATTAATTATAACATGGGTTAATCATGGCTAATTAAATGGTATATAGCTTAAATAACAGGGCATATGCAAAATTTTCAATTTCTGGTCAATTTCTTGAAAACGCGACAGGGCGGTCGGGCGCGACACGGGGCCTGGCCGGTCTGGCCCGGTCCGGGGTGAATCGCGGCGGCTTATGCCGTCGCGTTCTTGACGCGACGCCATCGGCTGACGCGACCCCACTGATATCGCGGCGAATCGCGTCGTCGCGATAACAGGTGGGCTTTCCCTTTTTCCCAGGGCGAGTCCTCTGTGATACATGGACGTTCTAAATTCCATATAAAATAGTACGGTGATAAAAAAGTAAGAAACTAATTTTAAACGAAAGTAGACATGTATATCTATCAACATGCACGATTAATTTGAAAATAGACATGGTTTAGACATGCATTGATCAGGTTACCTTTCGGTGACCTAAACAGGCGCAGTCAGGGTTTAATAAATTTATTAGAGATGTATACATGATGAAAAATTACGAGACCAAAGGCGTTCAAAAGCTAACAAGATGTAGTATTTTATAGAATTTTATCATAGCAGGACATCAAGTATGCACAAAGTTTAAAGGTAAACTTGAAGAGTTGGGTACATGCAACAGACAGGGATTCAAATATTTAATTCTCCCTCATGGGAGATCGAAATAGAGCAAGACCAAGGGCGTTTGAAAGCTAGTATGATTTAGTATAACTGAGAATTTTATCATGACATGGGAACAAGTACATGCAACGAATTAGAGAAAACATGAGATTTCGGGTTCATGGTATAGCAGGGCTTCACGAATTAAATTCGCCCAAATGGATGAGCGGAATACAACGATACTTAGGGCTTTTGAAGAGGTACATGAAGGCTACCTAGGGTAATTATTTCATGATTTTTTCTTGAGAGATTGCCTACCTTTTGGTGTTGACAAGAAAGGCTAGGGTTTGATGACGAAAACGGGAAGAAGAAAGCTCCTTGCTCCAGCCTTCTCCTCCAAGATCCTTCGTCTAGAACACCTCTCCTTCATCTCCCAAGACTCCAGCCACGTTCTATGGGTGGTAGGGAAGAGATTTGGGTGTTTTATTTGCTTGTTAGAGTCCTTTCCATCTTAAACTCCTTCCTCCTATTCAAAATTTCGAAATTTCCATATTTCTCTCCCACTTTCTCTTATTTATCCACCTAATATGGCTAGGGAGAGAGTTAATTTCATGGGTAGGGGGTTAGGGTAAGGTAAGGACTCTTATTTAAGATATATATGACTTATTTAGCATTTATCTTAACCCCTTTCCATTTATGTAATTAATTAGATACGAATTTAACTAATTTAAATCTCATCCCATGATGGGCTATCCATATTTGGGCCCAATCTATTAGGTTTGGGTTATTAGAGTAACCCATTAATAATTTAGCTTAATGGATATTGTTTTAATTCCCTTTTATTCTAATTAAATTAATTTATCTCATTTATTAAATAATAAAATTTTATTTTTTATTGATTTTAAAAATCGAGGGTGCTACAGCCTGGATACTACTCCAGTGTTGTCCTCATATGCGAGTTCGATCGCTCCTCCGGCATACGCGAGTTCATCTGCTGCGCCGCCCGTCACTGGTGTAGAGGAGATTAGAACCCTCATTCGGGAAGAGCTACGCGAAGAGATACGGACGTAGTTCGGCGATATGGTTTAGCAATTGATCTCAGCCATGCAGGGAGTACGCCCCTCACAGCCAGCACCTCAGGTCAGTATTAGTATTAATTTCATATACTTTGAATGAGATGAAACCACTAAAGAATGTCAACAGGGAAAAAAAAGAAATCTAAATTAATTAACCTAACATAAGTGTAAAGGGCGTTCAATTGACGGATCTAAAAAATATCTAAGTCTAAAGAGTCAAAACACACAACCCGGGGGTCTAAAATCCCTAATAGGGATCTGATCGGTGTACCGTTTGCTTCGACACGACCGGGTGGGTTAAAGTGACGTGTAGGAACTGACGTAATTCAATTTGGATCCCCGGATTGGGTTGGGCGTTGAAATGACGGGTCTAAAAAACATCCAAGTATATATAAAGGGTTAAAATCTACAACCCGAGGGTCCAAAATCCCAAATAGGGATCCGATCGGCGTGCCGTTTGCTCCGACACGACCGGGTGGGTTAAAGTGACGTGTGGGAACTGACGGAAGCCAATTTGGATCCCCGGATTGGGTTGGGCGTTGAAATGACGGATCTAAAAAACATCCAGGTATATATAAAGGGCTAAAACCTACAGCCCGGGGGTCCAAAATCCCAAATAGGGATCCCATCGGTGTGTTGTTTGCTCCGACACGACCGGGTGGGTTAAAGTGACGTGTGGAAACTGACGGAATCCAATTTGGATTCTTGGATTGGGTTGGGCGTTGAAATGACGGATCTAAAAAACACCCAAGTATATATAAAGAGTTAAAACCTACAACTCAGTTATTGTCTTAGGTACTTCCCATCTCATCACAGCCTCCACTTTACTTGGGTCCACTGCTACTCCTTTAGCTGAAATAACATGACCCAAAAATTGAATTTCTTTCAACCAAAATTCACACTTATTGAATTTAGCAAACAACTGGTTATCTCTTAACAATTGCAAAGTAAACCTCAAATGAGCTGCATGCTCTTCCTCAGATGCTGAATAAATCAGAATATCATCAATAAAGACCACAATGAATTGATCTAAATACAGATGAAAAATTCTATTCATCAGATCCATAAAACCTGCAGGAGCATTAGTCAATCCAAATGGCATAACCACAAACTCAAAGTGACCATATCTGGTTCTAAAAGCTGTCTTATCTATATCCTCCTCTTTAATTCTCAATGATGGTACCCGGATCTCAAATCAATTTTAGAAAATACTTTTGCTGATTGCAACTGATCAAACAGATCATCTATCCTTATCAATGGGTACTTATTCTTTATGGTCACATCATTCAACTTTCTATAATCAATACATATTTGGAAACTTCCATCTTTCTTTTTCACAAATAAAACCGGCGCTCCCCACGGGGAATGACTCAGTCTAATAAACCCTTTCTGCAACAGCTCTTCTAATTGCTTTTTCAATTCTTTAAGTTCTGCTGGTGCCATCCGATATGGAGCTTTAGAAATCGGCATGGTACCTGGCAGCAACTCAATAGCAAAGTCCACCTCTCTATGTGGAGCTAAACCAGGCAAATCCTCAGGAAAAATATCAACAAATTCCCTAACCACGGGAACTGCTTCCACTGGCTGACTAGCTTCTACCAAACTTACTGAGGCTAAATAAGCCACACACCCAGCATTTATCAACTTTCTAGCTTTAATTGCAGAAATTAGAAACTTAGAGGTATAGAAAGGCATACCTTTGTTGCCCAGCTAGCTAGCCCAGAGGGGGGGGGGGGTGAATGGGTTATTAAAACTTCGATCTCTGATTAAAACCTGTTTACTTAAAGGATTGCACAACTTAATAACAAGGTTAGAGTTAGAGCAAACAAGACAACAATCACACAAAAACACATCCACAAGACACAAGGATTTTTATCCTGGTTCGGAACTCCTCTCCACAGGAGACCTACGTCCAGTCCCTGAGCAATACCTCAGGATTTTACTACCAAGGGTACAATCCCCTTAAGGATCCTTACACCCAGCCTCAACTGGTCTTCCTTCAGCCTGAAGGGAACAACAACCACCCTGGATACCACCAGGTCTTCCTTCGTCCAGAAGGGAACACAATCTAATAAGAAAAGGGTGTGGAAACAGGCTTCAGACTCTAGCTTGACCAGCTACACACTGAAGCTCCTAAGCCCCCGAGAGAGAAAGAGATTTAACAAGGTTTTTCTCTCCAAGGACTACACAAGCTCTCACAAATAAAAACTATTTTTGATCACAGAGAGCTAAGAGCTAAGAACAAGGTTGGAGTGGAAGCTTCGCTCTTGTTTCAATCTTCTGAGGACTCGAAGAGATGGATTTCTTTCTTCTTCTAAAATCAAACGTTGTTTCTCAATATCTCCTCTTTTCCGTCTTGAGTCTTCTATTTAAACTGCTGATTCAAATTCGAACGTTGAAGTGTCCGTTGTCTCTTATCCTTGTGTACACGCCAAAGAGATGTCATAGAACTTTGTATCTTGTGTCCAACGTTGTCCAGATGAGTCTTGTCAGATATCTGTAAGCATATCATCAATAAATAGAAGACAGCTAAGACTGCTGTCTATTGTTAGTTGAGATGGAACAGATATTGCATTATATAGCAAGGCTCCTTTCTGTCTAAAAAAGTACGTAGACAGAGTAGCATAGAAATGGAAGATATTGTCTGCATGCATGGGAGATACGATCAGAGAGCATTTAATGCATAGCAGTCAACGGACAAGATATGACTTTGACTTTTCAACGCTATTAAAAAGGCATTATACTGATGCATCAAGAAATTCGATAAGAAGAATCTTGCTGACTTCATAACTTATGAAATCATTATGAATTATAGCAAGTCGTTATGAACTGTAAAGAAATCGATGTGATAACTTATGAAGTCGTTACAACAAGCAGGTCGTTGCGAGTTCTGAAGAAATCGTTACAAGAAATCGTTATGACTATCGAGTTGTAAGGAAATCGTTACACGAAATCGTTATGATTATCAAGTTGTAAGGAAATCGTTACACGAAATCGTTATGACTATCAAGTTGTAAGGAAATCGTTACACGAAATCGTTATGATTATCAAGTTGTAAGGAAATCGTTATGAACTCTAAAGAAATCGTTATGACTATAGGGTCGTTGCGAATTCTAAAGAAATCGTTACGGCTAGAGAGTCGTTGCGAGTTCTAAAGAAATCGTTACGAGGTCTAAAGAAATCGTTACGAGGTCTAAAGAAATCGTTATGACAGAGAGTCATTGCGAGTTCTAAAGAAATCGTTACGAGGTCTAAAGAAATCGTTACGAGGTCTAAAGAAATCGTTACGAGGTCTAAAGAAATCGTTACGAGGTCTAAAGAAATCGTTACGACAGAGAGTCGTTACGAGGTCTAAAGAAATCGTTACGACAGAGAGTCGTTGCGAGTTCTAAAGAAATCGTTACGAGGTCTAAAGAAATCGTTACGAGGTCTAAAGAAATCGTTACGACAGAGAGTCGTTGCGAGTTCTAAAGAAATCGTTACGACAGAGAGTCGTTGCGATATCGATTTGTTTTGAGTTTCCCGGTCAAAGAGGAAATCGTTCTGCTTATCAAAGAAGTCGATACAAAGACTTGGATAGAAGTGATGAGACTTACCAGATTGTCTTGAACTTTCATTTTTCTTTTATTTCCTGTTCTCAAGGCTCAAGTAATCCATTAGTGTTATTTTGTTAATCATCAAAATTAATATATAAATAAATGGAAGTATTTATTATGGGGACAGTTTGGTCATCAACCTTGATATTCAAACACTGCACCATTAGGATGACAAAATCTAATCCTCTTCTTTCTGCAATCTAACATTGCTCCATACATCTCAAGCCAATCCATACCCAAAATAATATCATAATCTGACAACTGCAGGGCATACAACCGACCCGGCATCTAGTTCCCTTCAATCATAACAGGAGCTTCATCTACATAGCTCGAAGTGAGTAAGAACTCACCCGAAGGAACCTCCACTACTAACTCACAAGACTTCTCCTCTAAAGGATGAGCCATACAATTCAAAAATTCTTCGGAAATGAAAGAATGAGAGGCACCCGAATCAAATAAGACTCTTGCTGAATAATCATAAAGAGGTAAAGTACCTTCTATCATATTCGATGCCTCCGCCTGGGCACGGGTGATAGCCATAACCCGGCCTCTTCCTCGCTGCTGCGGTACTCCTCTGCCATGACCTGCCTGCGGCTGCTGAAACTGCTGAGGTTGCTGCTGCTGCTGCACACCTCTTCCATACCCATATTCTCTCGGATAAGGACAATTGCGGATCAAATGCCCCAGTTGATTACAATTATAACATCTATATCCTGGTGGAGTAACAGGTTGCCTAGCACTCTGCTGCGACTCCTCCACCTCAGGCTTACTTGCTGAAACTGCTGACGACCTCCCCATCCTCTTCCTTTGCCTTTAAATGCTTGCTTTAATTTCTGACCCCATTTCCCAAAGCCTGATGAAGAAGGTCCTGCTGGTGCTTTACCTTTACTTGCACCCACCGACTGCTGTGGTAGCCGAAAACTACCTGAGCCTGACTCACCCACCTGACAAGTCCGAATAGACCTCTCCAAAGTAGCTGCTCTCTGGGCTGCTTCTTCCACTGTCTTACACATGAGAGGTACTATTGCATCCTGTAATTCCACTCTCAAACCTCTAATGAAATACTCAACCATCATATTATTATCCGATACACATAAGGCGCATAACGACTAAGAGCCATAAACCTCATCTGATATTCTAAAACTGAAGAGTTACCTTGTTGGAGGGTCCGAAACTGCTCTCTTTTCACTTGCTGCACTTGAATCGGAAAGAATGTATCATTAAATACATCGAGAAATTCTGACAAAGTAATAGCCTCTTCTGTCCTGCCTGCAAAAGTGGTCTGCATCTTCAGTCGCCACCATTCTAATGCAAAACCTCTCAACTGATAAGTAGCTAGCACCACTTTATCTGCTGCCGGACACCACATAGTTGCAAAGACCCTCTCAATCTCATGAACCCAGTGCTCTGCTGTATCTGGATTCGGCCCTCCTGAATAAGTAGGTGGCTGCAATCTTAGAAACTTTTCAACCTGCATCACTGGTTCCTCTGCTAATAACACTGGTGGTGGTACAGGTGCTACAAAAGGCACCTCCACTCTTGGCGGGACTGGAGCTATAGGTACAGCCTCTCCATCCCCAGGTGGCACTGCAACTGGTGGTACCGGCACCTGCTGATCCATCCTTGCCCGAATATCCATGAGGCTTTCCCAGATTCTTTCTATCATACGCTGGGTACTTTCCTCCGGATCATCTCCTCCACCACCCCAATCTCTTCTATCAACCATTCTAGAAATTTCTACATAAATAAAACACCAAACACAAATCAAAACAACAAATTATCAAAAACCAAGGTCCCTACCAGCAGTGTACAAAGACCGAAATAAGGCTATGTATCTTTCTAGTTTCCTTATATTAACACGGACCTTGCTCTAATACCAACTGTGACGGAATGCCTCGGCCAAGCCCGTTAAACTGATAACATACTTGATCCGAGTCCGCCTCCCACGAACGGGCCGAAGTCTCGCAAGGGATACCAAACCACAGTCCGTGAAAACACAAAGGAACACACCACATTTAATATATATTTCACAATTTACATAGCCAAATTTCCACAAAACTGAAAAGAAGTACAAGAGCCTGGGGCATACCCCGAGGTACAACTGCAAAAAAGAAACAACTAACTATACTACACAACACTACACTGCTGGAGCTGCTACTACACAGCTGGAGGTACCGACCCTGCACCGCTACGGCGCGGCTCTAAACTGGACGACGGTCGTGAAACGTCCTCCTTGCTCTCACCTGTGGGGGTAGGGGTGAGCCTCGCTAATCACTGGCTCAGTAGGGAACTCCCCCAACACCGAGAAAACCAAAACCACAGGTACGAAAGCAGTAAACAATACCAACAATTTATAGAACAGCTAAACAGGATATTAAAGCTGTAAAAGTACTCACCATCTGCCGACTACGAAAAACAACTATAATAATAATACGGAAAACCAGTACAAGTGTACGAGCTAAAGTAGAGACCGCCACACACGAGCCACGTGAACTGGTTCGCGACACCAGAGACTGACTCGGACAAGCTAACACAGGTCTACCTCTCAGTCTCACAGCCACGGATGAAAGGTCCAGCTGTCGCTCCACGTGAAAAGGTCAAGCAACTGTGGAGACTAACTAAACACCACCACCTGCAGACCACACGGTCACAGGCCCATGCCTGACACCTCTAGAGACCCTGGCCTGGGCTCGCTAGAGTGAGGCACTGGAAAAGGACTAGCTAGGGACCAGTGTCGACTACTGGTGTCCATACCCCCAACTACGAGCGCGCTACAAGTGACAAAAGACAAACACAAGTGTCATTGTCCCACTGTCATCTTTCCCTTAGCCGGACGTACAACTCATGCAAAGGAGTGAGGGTGTCCAGGTCAGACGACATAGACCTCGACGGTACAACACAAGTACCGGGACAAAGCCCGAGCTAACAGCCTGGCTCACAAAGAACCTGGGGCACCCAACTAGAGAGGTAACCATGGTAGGCGTCGTACTACTCGCCACGTACACAAAACCACGTGCACGTCACACACAAACCACGTGAAGACTCACGTAAACCTCAAGTAATGGCGATCCACCACACGTGAATCCAACTAGACTCGCGTGAACAACACGCAGTCACGAAAGTAAGTAACTTACTGCATACCTTGTATGCTAAACATCAAAACCAGGTGCACTTAGTGCACCATAGGTGCCAACGCACCATTTGTTATCGATAAATACCATAATCAACTATTTCAGTTTATACACATGCTGGCGGAAACATCGATTGCCGCTTGTGGGAAGTAGACGGCAAGGGATATGGCCGTTTATATCCTAGCTGATGAACTTGGCGACAAACGATGTTGACGCCAAGAACTTCAGCCACTATTCTTGCAGAAACCCTAATCCGAATCCACAGGTTTTCCAACAGTTAAAACAGCGGTAAAACATACAGAAACAGTTCCTCTAGCATGCATGAATCCTAAACAATCCCATACAACATGCTTAACTGATTGAATTCGTCAAACCACCCATTATCCCCGCACGGATACCATGACCCGAAATCACCATTATCATGCAGATTCATGTTAACTAATTACATTATCACGACCTACTGGAGCTACAGGGGTCATTCCCTACCTCAACGCACGCTTAAACCTCCCGCAATCTCCCCGTTCATGCCGAGCCCTCCGCGAGCTCCCATGGGAATTGCACCACGGTACGGGGTTTCCTTGCGCAATTTAACAACGCCACACGTCCCACGGTCCTCCAAGCACCCTTCAGTACCTGTTAGAAGCTTTAAAACCACGGGGACAAGAAACTGGGGCAAGGGGAAGAGAGAGACAGGTGAGAAACCTGCTCTTGAGTGACCCTATAACCTGCAGAATTCTCAGGTTTGCGTCAACCCCTCTGCCGCCAATAGCAACCGCCACCACAAACGTCCACATCCTGAGCTGCCAAGTTCATGCAGTCAACGTCAACCTATCTGGACGTCAACAGGTCAACGACCACCCCTGACCGCCAACTCCAACTGAACTGCAGCAGGTCCTGTTTCATTTCGGGACCAAACCTGAACTTCACCTGCTCAAGCCACACATCCACACCATACATTCCACACAACCAACTCACATTGGCATCACAACGGCCACCACAACCACAACACACATGATTCGCATGGATCCAAAAAACACGCGACGTTAATCTTAGACAGGTGGTTTAGGCTCAGGCAGTTTTCGGCATCCACAACCATCAGGAGGAATCAGTAAGGGGAAAGCACTTTTCGGAGCTTCTTCATCATCTGGAATGGCAAAGTGGGGCAAGCAGATCAAGAAATTCTTTCAAGGAGGCCGTGGTAGAGGTAGGCAATAGGGCTTTCAGCAGGGTCACGGTTACAGGCCACCGGTTCCAAAGGAATCTCAGCAGAGTACAGCAGGACAGCCTACGACATACCCAGCTTTCAGATGTTATAATTGTGGGCAACCAGGACATTTAGCAAGAAATTATCCGTACCCTCGAGAGCAGACTTATGGTAGAGGGACCCAGCAGGAGCAGCAGCCCTTTCAACGGATAGCAGAGCAGGGCAGAGGTGCACCATACCAGAGAGGAGGACGGGGTCGAGTGATGGCAATTACCAGAGCTCAGGCAGAGGCATCCAATCTCATTGAAGGTATACTACCTTTCTTTGATTTTACTGCTAGAGTATTAATTCATCCGGGTGCTTCCCATTCATTTATTTCCGAAGATTTTCTGGATAGCATGGTACTTCCTTTAGAGGAGAGGTCTTGTGAGTTGGTAGTGGAAATTCCTTCAGGAGGGTATTTGTTGACTTCCGGCTTTTTAGAAGAAGTCCCGATAGTGATCCATGGGAATCAGATGCCAGCAAGATTGTATGCTTTAAACATTGAAAGAATATGATGCGATTCTGGGGATGGATTGGTTAGAGGCCTACGGGGCATTGGTTGATTGTAGAAAGAAGAGAGTCAGATTTTACAGACCCGGTGGTGAGATGTTTGAATTCCAAGGTGTGCCTTTCTACACTCCCAAATTTATTATTTCTGCACTTAGAGCTAGAAAGTTGATTAATGCAGGATGTGTAGCATACCTTACTTCTGTTAGTCTAGTTGAGTCTAGTAAGTTTGTGGATTCAGTGCCAGTGGTCAAAGAAGTTGCAGATGTGTTTCCAGATGAGTTGCCAGGGTTAGCTTCGCACAGAGAGGTAGACTTTACAGTTGAATTACAACCAGACAGTTTACCCATCTCTAAAGCACCATATAGAATGGCCCCAACAGAATTGAAAGAGTTGAAAAAACAATTGCAGGAATTATTAGAAAAAGATTTTATTAGGCCTAATCAGTCACCATGGGGAGCGCAAGTGTTATTTGTCAGAAAGAAAGATGGCAGCTTAAGGATGTGTATAGATTACAGGCATCTGATAAAGTTATAATTAAGAATAAGTATCCACTTCCTAGGATTGATGATTTATTTGATCAACTGCAGTCAGCCAAAGTATTTTCCGAGATAGATTTGAGATCAGGATATCATCAGTTGCGGATAAGAGAAGAAGATATTGAGAAGACAGCTTTCCAGACCAGATATGGACATTATGAGTTTGTTGTGATGCCTTTTGGATTGACAAATGCACCTGTAGCTTTTAAGAATTTGATGAACAGAATATTTCATCAGTATTTAGATCAGTTTATAGTGGTCTTTATTGATGATATATTGGTTTATTCAGCATCAGAAGAAGAGCATGTAGCTCATTTGCGGACTACTTTACAGATATTGAAGGATCATCAACTATTTGCTAAATTTAGTAAATGTGAGTTCTGGTTAAAGGATATTCAATTTCTAGGTCATGTGATATCAGGTGAAGGTATTGCAGTGGATCCAGCCAAAGTTGAGGTAGTAATGAAGTGGGAAGAGCCGAGGACTATGTTTGAGATTAGGAGTTTTCTAGGTTTGGCAGGTTATTATAGAAGATTTATCCAAGATTTCTCCAAGATAGCAGCACCGATGACAAGGTTGACAAGAAAGGGTGTTCCTTTTGTGTGGTCCCCGGAGTGCAAGCGCAGTTTTGCAGAGCTGAAGAAGAGGTTGACTTCAGCACCAGTTTTAGAGATTGCGTCGGGCAGTGGTGGATTTATTCTGTTTACAGATACATCCAAGAGAGGTTTGGGTGCAGTTTTGATGCAGCATAGTAAGGTGGTTGCCAATGCCTCCAGGCAATTGAAGAAGCATGAGGAGAACTACCCTACACATGATTTAGAGGTGGCAGCGGTTGTCTTTGCATTGAAGATTTGGCGGCATTATTTGTATGGTGAAAGATTTGAGATTTTTACTGATCATAAAAGTTTAAAATATATTTTCTCTCAGAAAGATTTGAATTTAAGGCAGCGCTGATGGATGGAATATTTAAAAGATTATGGCTTCAGTTTGACATATCATCCAGGCAGAGCAAATTAAATGTGGTGGCAGATGCACTGAGCAGAAAAGCGGTTATGAATCAACTTATGATCAGAGAATGGAAACTTTATGAAGACGTGGCAGAGAATTCCTTATATGTGCCAAGCAATCAATACAGAGCAATATTAGCAACTAGTGCAGTGGAGCCTTCTCTTTACAGGCAGATAGCGGAGGCGCAGAGAGCAGATACCAGTTTAGCAGATATTCTTAGAATGGATGAAGTAAATTTGGGGCATGATAATGTGGTTAGACTACAAGCACGATTGTATGTCCCAGAAGATACAGAGATCAGGCAGAAGGTTTTAGAAGAAGCTCACAGATCGAGGTACACCATTCACCCAGGCAGCACTAAAATGTATCAAGATATAAAGAAGCATTTTTGGTGGCCAAATATGAAGAGAGAAATTGCAGAGTTTATAACCAGATGTGCAGTATGTCAACAGATAAAAGCAAAGCATTAGAAGCCAGGAGGATTGTTGCAGCCATTACCCATTCCGCAGTGGAAGTGGGATGATATAGCAATGGATTTTATTGTTGGTTTGCCCAGATCATCAGGTCAAAATGCAATATGGGTTTTTGTGGATAGATTGACCAAAGACTGCAGATTATTACCAGTTAGCATGACATGGTCAGTTGATAGATTAGCTAAGCTTTACGTAGAAAGGATTGTACCTTTGCATGGAATACCAGTCACTATAGTTTCAGATCGAGACCCTCGATTTACTTCAGGCTTTTGGAGAAGTTTGCAAAGAGTCGTCGGCACAGAGCTAAGGTACAGTTCAGCATATCATCCACAAACAGATGGGCAGACAGAAAGAATAATTCAGACTATTGAAGATATATTGAGAGCTTGTTGTCTTGTGTGGGGAGGCATTTGGGAGCGTCATTTGAGTCTAGTTGAGTTTGCATATAACAACAGTTACCATTCAAGTATTAGGATGGCACCTTATGAAGCCTTGTATGGCAGACCGTGCAGATCACCATTACATTGGCATGAAGTAGGAGAAAGGCAGATTTTGGGCCCAGAATTAGTTCGTCAGTGTGCAGAAATAGTGAGATTCATCCAAGAAAAGTTGAAAACAGCCCAGAGTCGCCAGAAGAGCTATGCAGATGTTAGACGAAGACCATTGCAGTTTGAGGTCGGCGAATATGTGTTTTTAAAGGTGTCTCCTACTAAAGGGGTACTGAGATTTAGTAAGAAAGGCAAGTTGAGTCCAAGATATTGGGCCGCTTCAAATAAAAGAAAGAATGGGTGAAGCAGCTTATAAGTTAGATTTGCCAGCAGACTTCACAGATGCGCATGATGTATTCCATGTCTCAATGTTAAGAAAGTATATCAGAGATCCATCTCAAGTTGTTAGTTATCAGAAAGATGATTTAAATCCAGACATGACAATGCCAGAATATCCGGTGCAGATAATAAGCCACAGAACCCAAAAGCTTAGAAACAAAGAAATTGAGTTGATAAAGGTTAGATGGGAAAACAGGCAGGGTGGCGAAGATACTTGGGAATTAGCGGAAGAAATGAGAAAATCGTATCCATACTTGTTTGAGTAAGTCTTTATTTCTTTTTAGGTGATAGTATCATATTGATTGAATTGAAATTTTGATAGTTGGCTTCTGTTTTAAATTTCGAGGATGAAATTTCTTTTTAGGTGATAGTAATGTAACGTTCCGACTGTTCGGATCGTCTTCGTGTGGTTGTGGAGGCCAGTGTGTGGCCGATGACGTGTGTGGTAGGTGTTTCCGCAGGTTGTGAGGCTTCGTGGGCTGGAAGTTTAAGCCCAAAGTGCTCATTGGTTCACAGACTGTGAACGTGACAGCGAGGGACGTCACGTTTAGAACGCGACATCTCGTGGCGTCGCGTTCATGGCACCGCCGGTTTTAGTTGACGCTTGCATGTGCGCCGCGTGTTGCATGCTAGGCAAGCATGCTGGCGTCAGCAGGCTAAAGGCGACGGCCGATTACGTCGCATTCAGGTCGCGACTTAGAAGGGCGTCGCGTTCTTACCTATACTGTGTTTTTAAGAAACCCTGGCAGAACGGAGCTCACGGAAGCTCCGCTCGGCCAGAGGGTTTTTGCTGTGGGATTTGCGACGATTCGGCTTGTTAGAGCTTGGTTTGGCGAGTTTCCACCGCAAGGACGCTACGTGGAGCGGAGGAAACATTGTGCGGGCTTCGTTCTTCGCAAAGGTAGGGGAATTTCCCGTGGTTTGATCCGTGGATTGCCCGTGTGATGTGGATAATGTGTTTCCTGCTTTCTAAACCTTAGATAGCATGTGTAGGAACACATTAAATCATGAAAAAGGAATGAAAATCGTAGGTTCTAATGAGTTTTGGGGTGATCCGGATGAGGGATTCCGGATTAGGTGGCGTCGCGACCAGGTCGCGACACCGCGATACGTCGCGTTTTGTAGGCGACGCAGTACCCCGTCGCGATAGCAGCCGAGGTTTGTTATATGCATGTGTATGCTAGTGTAATATTATCGGATTATAGTTTGTGCATTTGTGCGGTAATGGTAAGAAGTGCTTTGGCACTCTCAGCGCTCGGGGAGCACATAATGTGTGTGGTTTACGTGGTGTTCATGTGGTTCACGTGGAGGTTTCACGTGAGTTGTACGGTGTGCACGTGGTTTTTGTGTACGTGGCAGGTAGTAGACGCCTACCGTGGATACCTCTTCAGTTGGGAGCCCCAGGTTTTGTGTGAGCCATGCACGTATGTGCTCGGGGCTTGTCCCGGTACTGGGTACCGATGAGGTCTTGTCGTCTTCCTGGACACCCTAACTTCTATGCTGAGTAGTACGTCCGGCTGAGGGAAAGACGGCAGTGGGACAGCGACTAGAGAGAGTTTGTTATGTTGTCGCTTGTAGCACGCTCGTACTTGGGGGAGACAGACACCAGAAGACGTACTGGGTTCCAGCTAGTCCTGTTTTCCAGTGCCTCACTTTAGGGAGCTCGGGCCAGAGTCCCTAAAGGTGCCAGGCATGGGCCTGCGGGGTGTGTGACCTGCAGGTAGTGGTGGTTTGGTTGGATTCCACAGTTCTTGTACTTGTTTAGTGGAGCAGCAGCTGGACCTTCCATCCGTGGCTACGAGACTGAGAGGTAGTCCTGTGTTGTTTGTCCGGGTCAGTAACTGGTGTCGTGAACCAGTCGACGTGGCCCTAGTGTGGCATTTTCCTACAGTAGCTCGTACACTGTTTGGCTTTGCCGTTTATTTATTTACGTTAGTTCCTGATAAATGGTAGATGGCAAGTGATAATTATAGCTTTACATCCTACTAGATAGTTTTATAAATTGTTAGCGCAACATTTCCTGCTTTGCTACTTGTGTTGGTTTGCTTGGGTTTTAGGGAGTTTCCCTACTGAGCCAGTGACTCGAGAGGCTCACCCCTACCTCCTACCAGGTGAGGGAGATCAGGAAATTTCGCACCCGTCGTCTAGTGGAGGGTCAGCACCACCAGCAGTGTAATTTTACCTTCCTGTTGTACACCTCGGGGTATGCCCTAGGCTCTGTTGTAGTTTGGTTACAGTTGTGCTATGGCTATGTATATCTCATGTAAATATTTGTGAGATTGGCAGATCTTATATATATTTGAGCTGGTTCCTTTATGTTTCTATGGACTTGGGGTTTGATATCCCTTGTGAGGCTTCAGCCCGTTCGCGGGAGGCGGACTCGAGTTAGGCTCATTGTTAGGTTAACGGGTCTGAACGGCGAGGATCTCCATAGTCAGTTTCATGAGTTGGTTCAGGGTGATCTGACAGTTGCTTAGTATCACCAGAGGTTTGTCAGATTGTTGAGGCATGTTCCTCACGTGGCAAGCAGTGAGCAGGCTTATGCAGAGAGGTTTATTGCAGGACTGAGGCCAGATTTGAGGTTGGGTGTGACTGCCTATATGTGCACCACTTTGGGAGTGGCAGTGGCTAAGGCCCAGCAGTAGCAACAGTAGCAGTAGGGTGGAGCTTCTTCTAGGACCACACCGTACCAGCGTCCCGCAGATTGTCATGGTAGTGCGACTTCTTCTTCTTCTGGTTCGGGCAGTTCGGGCAGTTCTAGTTTGCGCTCGAGGTTCAAGCAGATGACCACTCGTGGAGGTGGTCGGGGCAAGCAACAGAAATTCCAGTCGAGGTTTGCAGAGCAGTCGGTCCAGTAGGGAGCCGAGTAGGGCAGGTAGGAGGCGGTTTGTTACACTTGTGGTTTTCCAGGCCACTTCAGGAGGGATTGCCTGATGGGGCAAGTCCAGCAGCCGTAGCAGCTAGTGCAGTACACTCAGTAGTTGCCGCAGTACCACTATCCTCCACAGCAGTAGGCACCCCGTCAGTAGCAGCAGGGGCAATACCATTTGCAGCCTCAGCAGTTTCAGAAGCATCAACAGCCTCAACAGTTTTAGTCATACTAGCAGTAGCAGCAGCAGCATTTCCGCAGCACCAACAGTCGCCACAGTAGCAGTAGCCTCAGCAGGCGCCGCAGCGTGGGCATGGCCATGTGATGGCTCTCACCAGGGAGGAGGCCGAGGCATCGAACCTGGTTATAGGTACTTTGCCTATCCTTGGTAGAGTTGCTCATGTTCTGGTTGATCCTAGTGCTTCTCTTTATTTTGCTTCCGAGGGGTTTTATGAGTCGCTGGTTCGTCACACACCTGAGAGGCAGTGTGATGTGATGGTAGATCTTCGGTCTGGTGATTACATGCATTCTTTCGGTTACCTTGAGGGTGTCACAGTTGAGGTCCAGGGATACCAATTTCCAGACAGGTTGTACGCGTGCAGCTCTGTGACTTTGACGTCTTCCTTGGCATGGACTAGTTAGAGGCTCACTCAGCTGTGGTGGACTGTCAGTGGAAGACCGTGCGGTTTGAGATACCTGGAGTGCTTGTTCTTAGCTTCTGAGGTATCCGGTCTACCCATCGACCTTTTATTTCTTTCTATAGAGCTCGTCGCTTGATCCGCGATGGTTGTGTAGCATATCTTGCTTCTGTTTGTTCTTTGGAGACTAGAGGGTTGTCGATTTCTGACGTGCCTATTGTTTGTGAGTTTCCTGATATTTTCCCGGAGGATCTACCTGGGTTGTCGCCTGAGCGGGAGGTAGAATTCTCTATTGAGCTTTTGCCTGGTACGATGCCTTTGTCTAAGGCACCATACCGAATGGCTCCAGTTGACTTGCACGATTTGAAGCGCCAGTTGTAGGAGTTGCTTGAGTTGGGTTTCATCCATCCGAGTCGTTTGCTGTGGGGCGCGCCAGTGATGTTTGTGAGGAAGAAGGATGGAAGCATGATATTGTGCATCGATTATAGGCAGTTGAACCAGGTAATAGTGAAGAACACGTATCCGTTACTAAGGATCAATGATTTGTTTGATCAGTTGCAGTCGACCAGAATGTTTTTGAAGATTGACTTGAGATCGGGTTACTACCAGCTAAGGATCAGAGAGTCAGATATTGTCATGACAACTTTCCGTTCGAGGTATGGTCACTTTGAGTTTGTCGTAATGCCGTTTGGGCTCACTAATGCACCAGTAGCTTTTATGGATTTGATGCACATAGTGTTCAGTGAGTACTTAGACAAGTTTGTGGTCATCTTCATAAATGAGATTTTGATCTACTCGGCTTCTGAGGAGGAGCACGAGGTGCATCTGAGGATCGTGTTAGAGGCATTGTAGAGTCACCAACTTTATGCCAAGTTTGACAAGTGCGAATTTTGGCTGAGCGAGGTGCACTTTTCGGACATATGATCTCATGTTCTGGTGTGGCAGTGGACCATGCCAAGGTTGAGACAGTGTTGTCTTGGGAGCAGCCCTCTTTAGTGTCAGAGGTTCGCAGCTTTCTGGGTTTGGCAGGCTATTACAGGAGGTTTATCTAGGATTTTTCCAGGATTGTAGAGTTGTTGACCGGATTGATGAGACTTGAGGCCAGATTTGTTTGGTCAGAGGACTGTGAGCATACTTTCCAAGAGCTGAAGAGGAGGTTGACTTCAGCACGAGTGTTAGTCTTGCCGTCAGGTAGCGGAGGTTTTGTGCTTTACACAGACGCTTCGAGATCATGTTTGGGTGCAGTGCTGATGTAGCATGGTGGGGTCGTTGCCTATGCTTCTCGGTCGGTAGCTGAAGAAGCATGAGGAGAAGTACCCTACCCACGACTTAGAGTTGACAGTAGTAGTGTTCGCTCTGAAGTTGTGGAGGCACTATTTGTACGACGAGGCATTCGAGATCTTCATCGACCATTAGAGTTTGCAGTACATCTTCATTTAGAAGGATTTGAACTTCAGGCAGCGCAGATGGATAGAGTACCTGAAGAACTACAACCTTACCCTCTCCTATCACCCAAGAAGGGCTAACGTCGTGACAGATGCCTTGAGTAGGCGTATTCGCTTAAGTTCGTTGATGGTCAGAGAGTGGCAGTTGTTTGAGGACTTGTCCTAGAGAGTTTTCTTCCCTTCGAGGTACAGAGATCGTACAATGATGACCAGTTTGTCAGTTCGTCCGTCAGTGTACCATCACAATAGGCAGATTCAGAGTTGGCAGATGTTTTGCAGATGCCAGATGTTGAGCTGGACGAGGACAGTGAGGTTAGGTTCAGAGGCAGATTGTACGTTCCCTGTGATGCGCGGCAGACACTATTGTCAGAGGCGCACCGGTAGAGGTTTGCTGTTCATGCTGGCTCCACCAATATGTATCATAACCTGAGGATGTTCTTCTGGTGGTCAGGGATGAAGAGGGGCATGGTAGAGTTTGTCGCTCGGTGCCTTATCTGTCAGCAGGTGAAGGCTGAGCATCAGCATCCTGGTGGTGAGCAGCAGTCATTGCCCATTCCTGAGTGGAAGTGGGATGACATCACCATGGACTTCGTGGATGGGTTGCCCCATACTCTGTAGAGGCATGATGGTGTTTGGGCGATCATGGACAGGTTGACCAATTTAGCACACTTCCTTCCAGTCAGGATGTCTTGGTTAGTGGATAGGCTTGCCAGACTGTACGTGGACCGAGTTGTTCTGTTGTACGGGACCCCAGTTTCCATCGTTTCCATCAGAGATCTGACGTTCACTTCAGGGTTTTGGCACAGTTTGAAGAGAGCTCTTGGTATAGAGTTGAGGCTGAGTTCAACGTATCACCCGCAGTCAGATGGTCAGTCAGAGAGGACTATTCAGACTTTGGAGGATATGTTGAGAGCTTGTTGCTTGGACTAGGGTGGCACCTGGGAGTCCCATCTTCCGATGGTAGAGTTTGCATACAACAATAGTTATCACTCGAGCATTGGAATGGCACCATACGAGGCTTTGTATGGTCGGCCATTCAGGACACCACTTCATTGTTTGAACTGGGTGAGAGGCAGCTTTTGGGACTAGAGATGGTACATCAGTATGTAGAAACAATCAGTTTAGTCAGGCAGAGGCTTCAGACAGCGCAGAACAGGCAGAAGAGCTATGCAGATGTCCGCAGGAGGCCGTTGCAGTTCAACGTGGGTGACCTTGTGTTCTTACGGGTTTCACCGACCAAGGGTGTCATGAGGTTTGGAAAGAAGGGAAAGCTCAGTTCGAGGTATATTGGGACTTTCCCGATTACAGAGAGGATCAGAGCGGTCGCGTATAGGTTGCGTCTTCCAGTAGAGTTAGCAGGTGTGCATGAGGTTTTTCACATTTCGAAGCTCAGGAGGTACGTTGAAGAGCCGTCGCACGTGTTGGATTACTCACATCTCGAGGTTGCACCAGACTTGTCAGTGCCAGAGTACCTAGTCAGAGTTGTGGACCGCAGAGTGTAGCAGTTGCACAGGAAGCAAATTTCGCTAGCGGTTAAGGTTGTTTGGGAGAACCGCATTGGTGGCGAAGCCACGTGGGAGCGCGAGGATGAAATGGGAGAGCAGTTCCCTTATTTGTTTGATTGATCGGTACGTTGTATTCCCTTTTATGTTGCTTCCTGTTGAAACTGAGTTTCTTTTAATTTCGAGGACGAAATTTCCTTAACGGGGGTAGGATGTAAGATTCGGCCCTCTTGTGCCCTTAGCCCTGTCCTCAGGGTCGCGACGGACCCCTTGGCCGCGACATTGTTTTGCCAGAGGAGCAAGTCGTGACATGGTTTTGGTCGCGGCACACCTAGCCATCGTGACATGGTCGCGACGGGGGTGGACGTCACATTCTTATTGCGGTGTCTGGAGGTGTCGCGACTGCTTTTCTGACCGTTCTGACCACTGTCATTTCTGTCAGAATGGCCTTGTCGGGTGTTAGGTGGGTACAACGTTGACGCGACCTGGCAGGCCGTCACATTCTGGTTTCCTGGTCTTCGAGGTTTGACTGCCTTTTGGTGTTGCGCCGGGCTTGGCAATCGCGACATGGTCGCGACGCCCGGGGGTGTCATGACATGCCTGCTAACGCGCCAGCTCGACCCGTCGCGTCTCAGGGGGCCGTCGGTTCAAAACCGAGGCAGGCGACCCCCCTTATCTTCTTCCCCTTCCTTTCTTCTTCTTCTTCTTTTTCCCCCTCCGAGCCCTCTTCTTCTCCATAGATTCTTGGCTTGTTCTTGGCGAGGAGGTGATGCCACGTTCGTGTAGGCGACGTGCTCGTGGTGTTAGGAACAAGGAGGAGGTGGCCATTCTGACGTGAAGGCCCCAACAGGTCGACTCTACTCCTTGAGGTAGGGACCCCTTACTCTCCTCTCGTTCTAGCATACTCCCTTCTCCTTAAGGGCTTGTTTCTCCGTGGTTTGGGGTCGTGGGGTGTGAGGATCATACTCATGGTGAGTGAGGTTTCCCTCGAGCGTAGATTTCCTTGTAATCCATGTTTTATGGGGTTTGTGGGTGGTTTGGTTATTTTATAAGCTTTCCTACATGTTTCCCATGCTCCCCTCCCCCTTATGGATGTGTTGGTACGGTTTTGGGGCGGTCCTTGGGAGGACTGTACCGGGACGCCCCTTGGCTGAGATCGCGACCGATATAGAGGTCGCAATGATGTTGTGACCGGCACAGCCGCCGCGACATCATCACGACACTCTAAGGCGTCCCGACAGTGTCGCGACATCCTGTGGCGTCGCAACAGCACCAGAGAAAGGTAAGTTCATGCAGAGTTCCATTTCTCATTTGCTCTTCGCCATTTTTGGTTCTTTTTGTACCCGTGGCACCAGTGCTAGTTCCTAATACGGTCCTACATTAGTCATTCACCCGGTGCTCGGCACTTGAGAGCTTGTCCCATGAGAGAGGTTGTTACCGTTTTCCTCGGATTCCCATCCTCGTGCGCCTTAGAGGGAGCGTTCGGGGCGACGAGCGTACTCGAGTCGCAAACTCTGGAGTTGAGGGGAAAACAGTGGTTAGGACGGCGACGTCGAGTCGTTTGTAGAGCTCTCTTGGTTGGTCTGGGACACCGAGGACGGATGGAGTTCTACCCGGTGCAGACCAGCCAATCCTTTTTCTCACTGCCTCGCTCTTTGTGGCCCCAGAACCACCTAGAGAGGCCAGGCGTGGGACTTTAGTTTGGCCAGACTATGGCGGTTACGGTTGTGTTACTTTGTACTCCTACCTCCACTATGACGAGACATGAAGGTTTGGACCTGGGTCGAGAATAAGACGTTAGCGGACGCACCTGACCGGTTGACTAGTGGTAGTGGTTTCCGTAGCTAGTGTCTCTTCTCCAGGCAGGATTCACTCTGTCTGTGTTACCAACTGTGTTGTGGTCACAACGTGCAGGTTTTACGGAGTTTCCGACCGTGGTGTCCCTTCCGTACCATTGCTAGTCAGTTAGCTTTTCTTCTGCGCTTTCTTATGTAGATTAGAATATATAATTACTGTCATTTAAATTGTTTATATATATATATATATATTCTGTTCTGCCTGTTAGAGCCAATAGGAGATTGGTAGTCCCTACTGAGCTTCTGTTGTGAAGCTCATCCCTTCCTTTTCTAGGTGAAACTTCTCAGCAGCGGCAGGCCGCACATCGGGCGGAGTAGGCGGGGCGATAGTTGTCTTCCCCGCATCTAGCAGTGGTTACCCCTTCAGTTGTACGTCACCCTCGGGGTATACCCCTAAGAGCTCTATCCTTCCCTTTTTACTTGTACTAGTTGTATGTGTTGGGACTGTACCTAGAGCGATACACTGCAGTCTCGCTATTCTTTCTGCTTCCGCGTGTGTGCTCCTAGTTCAGTAGTTGACGTTTATTTCCATTACATATTATGCTAGGCTTGTGTAATAGCCCTTCCGGGTCCCTGGATCCGTGGGCGGCGACCATGAAAATTGGGTCCTTGGTTGTGGCCGAGGGTTGGGTTCTCGCGGTCATTACACATTCCTCTTTCTGTTTCATGCACATTTGCAAACTAGGGAAGAGAGGCTAGGTGCCTTGTGGGTCTGTTCGTAAAGCACCACCCAGAGAGCTCCATGTGAATGATTTGGGAAGAACATTTATTGCTTTGATCTTTGCATATTATCATATTGACATTTTCATTCTTTATCAGATGTTTTTTTTCATTATAATAATCTATTTCCTTTTTAATTTTTAAAGATGGAGTTTAATTACCTTGCTGATAAGAGTTGGACGTATAAGTACAAGAACAAGCATGATCGAGTGAACCCACATTTTTTGTCTAGAGTGAATATTGTTTCAGGCAGTTTGCATTAAGAGATATGGATGTTAATGAAAGCTTAGAGATGAAATGTCCATGCATGAAGTGTGAAAATAAATTTTGCCATGATAAAGAAACTGTTCATTTCCATATTATTAGAGAGGGATTCACTCAGGGATATACTACATGGCATTTTCATGGAGTGTCTCGTAAGAGTCCTCGAGAGGAGGATAATACAACCATCGGCTTAGTAGATGACATGGTTGGAATGCTGAATGATGCTTTTATAGGGCAGCTCGTTAATGATGATGTAGAAAGAGGAGAACGAAATGAAGAGGTAGACAAATTCAATCAATTTATTGGGGAAGCTATGAAACCTCTTTATAAAGTTTGCACTAGATATTCCAAGCTTTCTTTCATAGTGTGTTTGTTTCAGTTGAAATGTTTGCACAAATGGAGCACCAAGTCTTTTTCAGCTATACTTGCATTGTTTAAAGATGCATTACCTAATGGTAATACACATCCCAATAGTTGGTATGAATCTAAAAAGATGATGTCTGAGTTGCAAGAAAATACATGCATGTCCAAATGATTGTGTTCTATTTCGAAATGAGTATGAGAATTTTAACCAATGCTCAAAGTGCAATGCTTCAAGATGGAAGGAGAGAGCAAGCAAAACAAGAAGAACAAATAACGTGCCTGTGAAAGTTTTTTGTCACTTTCTATTAATACCAAGGCTTCAAAGATTGTTCATGTCTGATAAAACTATAGACTTGATGACATGACATTATACAGCTCTAAGAGATAAAGATGGAAAAATGAGTCATCCAAGAGACTCTATTGCTTGGAAAGATTTTGATCTTAAACACCCAAACTTCAGCAGCAATCCTCATAATATTAGACTTGGACTTGCTAGTGATGGTTTTAGTCGATTTAAAATAACAACATGTAGTAGCCGAAGTACATGGCCTATCATCATAATTGCTTATAACTTACCTCCATGGTTAGCTATGAAACAGTCATATTTCATGATGTCTCTTCTCATTGATGGCCCAAAGTCTCCTGGTAATGACATTGATATATATCTTCAACCTTTGATTGATGAATTGAAAATCTTGTGAGAACATGGAGTAGAGACATATGATGCAAATAGAAAAGAACTTTTCTATATGCATGCCGCTGTCTTGTGGACTATAAATGATTTTCTTGCATATGGTATGTTGTCAGGTTGGAGCACTAAATGATATATGGCATGCCTTATTTGTCATGTTTATCATGGATCTATACATCTTCCTTTTAGTTGTAAATGTGTTTATATGAAGCATCGTCGTTTTTTGCCACCTGACCATCCATGGAGACATGATATCCAGACATTCAATGGCAAAGTTGAGTATGAGTTGGCAACAATTCCCTTATCTGGAGAGGATGTGTTAAGGAGTTGGGAATGTTACAGTAATGTCATATTTTGGAAGATGCATAAGGATGCACATGAAGCTAATAGGAGTGAAGAACAACAATTGCCAGTTGGTTGAAAAAAAAAAGAGTATCTTTTTTGAGCTCCCATATTGGAAACTTTACAGGTGAGACACAATCTTGATGTGATACATGTTGAAAAAAATGTTTGTGATAAGATTTTGCATACAATTCTAGAAAAAGATGGAAAGAGTAAAGATAACATCAAAGCACGTCTTGACATGCAGAAGTTGAAAATAAGGAAGTCTTTACATCCAAGACCTTCTAAAAAGCATGTTGGGAAATTTATATTGCCTCATGCCTCATATAATATGAGTAATGTAGAGAATGTGAGATTCTTACAAGTGCAAAAAAAATTGAAAGTACCAAATGGGTTCCCTCAATGTTTCTCAACAAGTGAGGGTTCAAGAACGAAAAATTGTGGGAATAAAAAGTCATGATTGTCATGTTCTAATGTAATAACTCCTTCCATTGGCTATGAGAACAACACTTTCAAAATCAGTGGCTCTTGTTTTGAATGAGTATTGCATTTTTTTTTGGCAGTTGTGTGCTAAAGTTATTGATGTGAAGACATTGGAGAAACTTCAAAAATCAATTCCTAAAATTCTATGTAAGTTGGAGAGGATCTTTCCTCCTTAATTCTTTGATGTTATGGTACATTTGACTATCCATCTTGCAACAGTGGCTACTACACTTGCTGGATCGATTCAATATCAATGGATGTATCCAATAAAGAGATATTTACTTACACTTAAAAATTATGTATGGAATAGAAGTCACCCTGAGGGTTCTATTGCTGAAGGATATCTTATGGAAGAAGCAACAACCTTTTGTGCACGTTACTTGAGTGATGCAGAGACCAAATTGAACATGCATGTACGATTTGAAGAAGGTCCAATTGGAGTTGGTGCCACAGAATTTATAGCTACTGAGGATGCTTATCAAGCACATAGATTTCTTTTATTTAATACATGAACAATCGAATCATATTTATTGTAAGTTTCTTCTCTAATTTTGCATATCATATTTTTTTACTTAATTTGAACATCTATCATTCAATAGTAATGGCTAATGGTTATGCTTAGGTTGCATAAACACTTCTTGAAGAGTTGACATCCTACTTTCAATGATGACTTGATCTAATTAGAACAACATAATGAATTTGTTGGATGGTTTAGAGATTATGTAAGTTTACTAGCATTCATTTTTTTTCTTTAGTTTCAAAAAATATGGAGTTATTATAATTTTAACATTTTCATATCTTTCATGTTCTTAGATCGATGAATTAAGAGGTCAAATGGATCTACCAAAACAACTTATTAGTTTGGCTAGAGGTCCAAAACATAGTATTGTGTCATATCAAGGTTTTTATATGAATGGGTACAAATTTGAAATTGATTATGTTGACAATGCACGTGTTACTCAGAATAGTGACATTGTAACAATAGGTGATTATGGAAATGCCTTTTATGGTGTTTTGAAAAATATATTTGAGCTTCACTTCGGGATTATGCCACCTATATTTTTGTTCAAATGCACTTGGCATGATATGAATGAGGGATCTGGTCTTATAGTGGATGAATTCAAACTTACTAATGTGGATACAACACGATCTAGTTTCGAAGATGAGTCTTTTATTTTTCTATCACAAGCACAACAAGTTTATTACTCTAAGGATCTTGTGAGGGAAGGATGGAGTGTAGTTTGCCGATGGAAGCCAAGAGATACTTATGAGGTGCCTCTAAGTGAAACTCAGGAAGAGGAAAATGAGGATGAGACACTCTTGAGAAATATGGAGCCAACAATTTCAAATGACTATTTGATGTCTGATGACAATGAATTTTCTTGGGTGAGAAGTGAACTTGGAATTGGTACACAAATAGAGGAAGGAGAATTGGCACAAGTATGGAAAAAAAATGACATAGACAACATAGGTAACAATTTTGTTATTATTTTAACAAGCACTTTTATATTTATTTACAATACATGGAGTTTATTAATTAGAAATATAACTTTGCAGAGATATGCCTCCAAAATCAAAATTCAGGTTTATGACAAATGATGGGCATGATGATGGGGCAATCAAATATTGTACAGAATTTCTCCTCAAATCAAATTTAAGTCAATGACAAATTTCATGCAAAATGAAAGTGTCTCAATTCCAGCTATATATTACCTCCCAAAGTAGGAGTGCTTTAGGGCCTCTTTCAGGTAACATATATTATGTTTTTATTTATTGTAGACATTATTTTTAAAAAGTTCAGTATTTTTCTTAGATATGGTCTTCTTTAAATACTTCACTTTATTTTAGATACTCTGACTGAATATTGTACAGGAATGCCCTCTCAAAATAAATTTAAGTCAATGACAAATTTCATGCAAAATGAAAGTGTCTCAATTCCAACTACTACCTCTCAAAGTAGGAGTGCTTTAGGTCCTCTTTCAGGTAACTTATATTATGTTTTCATTTATTGTAGACATTCATTTTTAAAAAGTTTATTATTTTTCTTAGATATAGTCTTCTTTAAATACTTCTCTTTATTTTAGATACTCTTAGACATATGCAACCACATCTTCCATCCAAATGCTTTAGTTGTTCAGGAAGAGAATAACCCAGATACATTGGTAGAGGCAAGTTTACTTTTGCAATGCATAAGTTTTTTTTAATTCTGAATGCTGTTCCTGTAAGATGTGTGGACTGTTTCTTTGAAACATTCACCTTTTTTTGTGGACTGCTGCAAGTTGTTTCAGAAATGTTTCAGGTGAAGATACTTGAAGATGGAGCTCTAATAAAGGTTAACTTTTAACTGAATTTATTCACTTGTATGTGGCTGATCCAATTAGTCCTTTGCAAGCTGGTTCATGAGAGTAAAACAATGGTAAGTAGGGGCTTTTATCAGATACATTCATGCAAGGTGCAGAAGTTAATTAGCTCAATATATGTAATATCAGGTTCTTGCAAGTGGCGTTTGGGTGCTATTCTGTAGGTAAATATGAATCAACTTGTGTATTACGAAAGCAATTAACATGCTTTACTCTGTTTTTGCATGATTATGAAATGATGTTTATAATACATCTTGAATAAGTAGAAGTGAAGGAAGAATTTTCAAAGACCCACCACATTGAGTTTTGGCCTTTTAGTTTCTTTGTTTATCTTATCTTATTTTGTTTTATTTCTCTATGAAAATTTAAAATAACACATGGTGTTATGGTTTAATTAACTTCACCAGTGTAACTACATCATAAAATTTCTAATTCTTGCCCATTAAGGAAGATAGTTTGTTGAACATATGAATGTTGTATTTGGTACCATGGAAGTTGGGCCATTCAAAATATTCTCAACCATCCTGTGAAAATTTTTGTCTAAAGAAGTTGTCTTATAAAACTGTAGAATGTTGGATCTCTAGATTGCCTAACAACTGCCTATGGTTACTATGTTTTGAGGTTCCTGACCTGTTTTACCTCCTGAAATCTTAATGAATTTAAATTCAATCAACTTTGTCGCAACACAACTTCAAGAGGAAATAGGTACACATTTTGGTGTCTATGGTCACTGTATGGCATGATATATCAACACTTGCTTGGCATCTGCAAACTTGCAACTCATCATAATTGTTTTTCTATAGACTATGTTAAACTGCCAGCTTGGGCTACGAATCCTATTGATTTTGTTCATAAGCATCGTCCTGCTGATTTTGTTCATAAGCATCGTATGGCTCTTGAGAATGAGCATGTCTTAGCACATCTGCATATATGGATAGATTTAATTTTTGGGTAAACACTTTCACTTAGTTATGTTAGTTGATCCTAGATGTTTCTATATATGCTACTTGTTTATTCACAATACTATGAACTGCTAGCTTCAATGTGTGCACTATGCATCCCCTTTTCTACTTTGTGCTTTATCATCTCCATATTATTATTTTCAGGTATGCAGGGAGAGAAAGAAGCCATTTCTATGAACAATAATCACATATGAACGAACAATTAATAATGTACCGGCAGCTCAGTAGGTTGCACTTCATAAGTGGCAGCCAAATAGATCTGATGGGCATGGGATGACTTTCCTCTTCCAAATGGAAAACCAGCGAGAGGATCCACTGGTGGTGTAACGTCGCGAATTTTTCGGATCCATGTGGATCTTGTGTTTGGTGTTTGTGGTGGCCAGTGTGTGGCCAATGTGGTGTGTTCCAAGTTTTTTCACAGGTTTTGGGGCTTACTGGGCCGGCTGTTTCGGCCCATAATACCCCGCAGTTCACTGTCTGTGAACGCAACAAGGAGGGACGTCGCGATCTGATCGCGACGGTCCTACATGTCGTCTTCCTGTTGCCGCCCAGAGGCGCTGATCGTCTGCATGGGCGCCGCGTGTCGCACGCCGGGCGACTTCCGGACGTCAGCCCTAGGAAGGCGACACCCAGGTCCATCGCAACTAGGTCACGACGGAGGGCTTGATCGCGTTCTGAACTGCAACAAGCTCTTAAACCCTGGCTGGCCAGACAGAGCTGAACACTCTCTGTTTGGCCTGGGGGAGAGGTGCTGCGGGCTTCTGGGGGCGACTGGGCATTGGAGAGAGGTTTTGGGCATTTTCTCGTCGCGAGGACCACGTGTAGAGCAGGGGAAACACCAGAGGATTGCTGTTCTTCGTGTTCTTCGAGGAGGTAGGGTAATTCCTTCCATTTTTTGGGCTGTAGATTGCTGGTTATAATTGTATAATGTGTTATTTGCTTTAATAACACTAGATAACATGCCAGGACTTACATTAAAGCATGAAATACGTGAATTAAGGGTGGTTTGCAAAGTGTGGGGTGGTAATCTGGAGGGTGTTTCCAGCATTAGGGTTCCTGCCTGCGAAGGCGACGGAACCCCCTGTCGCGATAAGGTCGCGACAGGCCGACCCGTCGCGATAAGGTTTGCCATTGCAACATGTCTAGGCGTCGCTATCTGATGGCGACTGAGCCCTATGTCGCGACCTCAGTCGAGAGATCAGTTTGTGCGTGGTTTCAGCGGTGTGAATATCCGATTGTTGTTATTCGATGTGTGTGATGATGGCGAGCGGTGCATTGGCACTTGTGACGCTCTAGGAGTGTGTTGTTTCTGAGGCTAGCATACTGTTTATGTAGCTAGCGAGTGGTTTATACGTTGGCATGCTGTGCACGCGGTGTGTGTTGTGTTCACGTGTTGTGGAAAGGCTGTACACGAGGTTGACGTGAGGTTTCACGTGGTTTGTGTTGTGTGCATGTGGTTTTTGCGTGTGTGGCAAGTAGTACAACGCCTGCTGTGGTTACCTCTTTAGTTGAGTGCCCTAGGTTCTTTGTGAGCTAGGCTGTTAGCTCGGGGCTTGTCCCGATACTTGTGTTGGACCATCGAGGGTCTGTGTTGTCTGTCCTGGACACCCTCACTCTTGTGTTTGAGTTGTACGTCCGGCTGAGAGAAAGACGACAGTAGGACAGCGACTTGTGAGTCTGTTGTTTGTCGCTTGTAGCGCACTCTTAGTTGGGGGTACGGACACTAGTAGATATCACTGGTCCCCAGCTAGTCCTGTTTCCAGTGCCTCACTCTAGGGAGCTCCGGCCAGAGTCCCTAAAGGTGCCAGGCATGGGCCGGTGGCTGTGTGGTCCACAGGTTGTGATGTTAGTTGGTCTCCACAGTTGTTTATTTTGTTCTTGTTGAGCGGCAGCTGGACCTTTTGTCCGTGGCTGCGAAGCTGAGAGGTAAACTTGTGTGGTTTGTCCGAGTTAGTAGTTGGTGTCGCGAACCAGTCTACGTGACTTGAGTGTGGCGGTCTCTACTTTAGCACGTACACATGTTGTGGTTTGCCATTTATTTATTAATGTTGTTTTACATTGTCAGCAAACGGTAAGTAGTGTTTACAGCTTTAATAGCTTGTTAGTCTGTGCTATATAAACTGCTAGTGTAGCCTTTTGTTTACGCACTTGTGTTGGTTTGCTCAGTTTTTGGGGGAGTTCCCTACTGAGCTAGTGACTTGCGAGGCTCACCCCTACTCGCAATAGGTGAAGGAGAGGAGGAGGTTTCATTACCAACTTCCAGTTCGGAGCCGCATCGCGGCGGTGTTGGGCCAGCTCCTCCAACAGTGTAGTTCTATTTTAGTTGTACCTCGAGGTAGCCCCAGGCTCTTGTACTTTTCTTAGCTTTTGTTGAAATATGGCTAAGTAAATTCAGTATGAATATATGTGAATTTGTGAATCAATGTGTTCCTTTGTGTTTACACGGACTTGTGTGTGTTATCCCTTGCGAGGCTACGACTCGATCGCGGGAGGCAGAGTCGGGTAAAGCTCGTTAATGATTTAATGGGATTGAACGACGTGTTCCGCCACAGGTGGGGCATTCATGTGCATGTTCAAGGAACCTCCTGGTTCATCTTTTGAAGATTGTCAATTTCAAGCATTAACATTTGCTGCATCTTGGATTAGAAGTTTTGCTAATGTTGAATCCGAACCATTATAATGAGAAGGAGAGAGAGAGATGCCTTTCTTTTCTTTGTTTTTGGGTGTAAAAATACATATATGAATGTGTATGTTGCACGGAATGAAAGTGGATGTGCATATTGTAGAAGATCAGTGAAACATGTGAATGTGTTTCTTGTAGGTGACAAACGTCAATATAATTGAAGATTTTTTTTGCAAAAATAAATATATGAATGTGTATGTTGTAGGGAATGAAACAGGTGGATGTGCATATTATTAAAAGATTCGTGAAACATGTGAATGTATATTTTGTAGGTTACAAATGTCAATATATTAATATTAGAAAATAAAAAAAACTTCAAAACATGACCGACAATTTTACAACCGTCGAGTATTATATTATCGAGAAAAAAATAAATATATTAATATTGTTAGAAGATAATAACTGACAGTTTTTAACCGTCAGGGATTATAGCTGAAAATGTAAGATGGCTGTATTAAAAGACAATAACCGACCGTTTTTTAACCGTCGAGGATTATAGTTAAAAAACGTAAGATGGCTGACGGTTTTCATAAGACAACAGTTGGAAAACCGTCGGCTAAAGAATTACCGACCTTATATTAACCAGCTGTAAATAGACGACCGTTAACCGTCGTCTAAACGTCTGGCAACGGTAAACAGTCGGCCACTGTAGAAACGCCGACGATGTTACCCATCGGCGGTGACCCACTTTGTACTAGTGAGTTTTATAGGTGGGTTTTTACATGATATCAGATCAGATTTCATCGTAATCATGTGCTCCACATTATTTCTTATTAATGTTCATGTAAATTTTACTTTATAAAAGGTTGGAAAATATGGGAGCGTGTTAAAATTATCTCACATCAGACGATTTAAAGGTAAAACTTGTGTAATTATATAATATGACCTTCTCCTAAACACCTAAGTTTTGGGGTGATCCTAAGGGGGGAGGTGTCATGGGTGTTGCATCGGCTGGAGTAGAAGTCTTTTACTGTCACTAGGGTTAGATCGGAGTCAGAATCGAAAATAAGTGTTTTCGCTTCCACTTCTTATAAAAAATTTTGGAGTCGAAAACGGAAACGAAAAATGTTGTTTCCGCTTCTGCATCTATTTCCGTTTTGAGTTGGAAAAATAGAAATAGGAATAAAAAAATAAAAACTTTGGATGTAACAATATTTATATAATTAGAATGGATTAACAAATATATTCATTATCATATTTATGAATAGTTTTAAATGTAAATTTAATAATATTTTTTATCATATCTTCTCCATCACGTACATTATAATGACCCTTACTAAATTAAGTACGAGACGATCAAATTAATAAGATAAAATCATGTAGTTTTATGTAATAGTTGAGTAATAGATAGTCGACATATATAAGTATGAAAACTGTTAGAGAAAAAAACTACTATATATGATGGAATGAGAGAATGACCACTAGTAATAATTGGGATAAAGATAGATAGTATTTGCATATAGATTGGAGGTGAGGGATAATGGGTTAAAAATTTAAGAGCTAAAGTTTTGGGGTCAAAGAGTTTTTATTATAAAAATATTATATAATATATATTAAAAAGTTATTAAAAATGAAAAAAATAGATACGAAATTGGGTGTTTCTACTTCCGCATTTTATAAAAATTTAGATATAAATTTTTACTTCTACTAAATTATCAGAATTTTTTTTAAGTGTTTGACATCTTATAAAAAATGTGAAAACAAATTGATTAAACTGAAATTAAAATTCATTGACAGCTCTAACCAGTACACGTCGGGCCAGCACTACATTGACTGCCCGTTTTTGACCACCCAATGCCACCAGCGTAAGGAGGACAGGCAGCGGCGACTTGGACTGGGGATTAGTAACTTTGGACGGCCTTCCACCAAGAAGCCACAGGGGGCTCCTCCTGCATGGCGGCGGCGGGGGGAAAAGAATATTCCCTTGTGTTCAAAATTTCTTATCAATCTTCACTCTTTGAAATGCATTCGCTGCTTTCGGCTGCACAAAGAATAGGAGATATGATAAGAAAACCAAATGGTCACTAAATTGGAACATGCAGAAAGAATGGAATGTGCTCTATAAGTAGACTTATATGAGAAAAAATATAAAATTGTCATTAATCGTATATATGTAATGCACCACTGTCAAAACATCAGAACGCGACGATTAAGAGGTCACATTCTTAAATTGAACGCGACACTCATTTTATCGCGTTTAGAAGAGAGAGGTTGATAAGTCGGAACGCTATAAAATTGTTAGAAACGGCCAAAAAAACCCCAAGACGCGCGTTACAGTGTGCATCAAGGCTCTCTGGGAAAGAAAAGGCCGTTGAGGGGCGAATGGGGGGGGGGGGGTGAGGGGAGGGAGGTGGAGAGAGACCTTCCCACATTTCCTCTTCAGCTTCAGTACATACCCTCTGCTGCGTATATTGAAAACAATATATATATATATATATATATATATATATATATATACACATGGCAGGTTTGCAACAAGCTCCCCACCCATTGGGTGGGGTGATGTCACTACACCTCCATTGGGGGTGAGCACAACCCTAGGGTTGTACTCACCCCCAATGGGGTGTAGTTTGCACCAAGTGGTGCTCTCTATATATAATATATATATTTATATATCGGATTATTTCTTTCTGTCTAAGGTCGATGACCAATATGGGATCAATTGGGCATTTGGAGTGACTATGCAAGATCATCTTCATGACAGACAACTATATATATTCCAGATATATGGATCAACCTGTTGTATAGATTGAAATCAACAAATATATCGTATTATTTCTTTTTGTCTAAGGATAATTAATTCGTCAATATGGGCATTGGATGTATGGAATGATGATGCATGATCATCATCAATTTGAGAGACAGCTCGGGGGGATGACGAAGCCAGTAGTGTTTCCGGCAGCATTTTGGCAGGAGGTTTGGGCCTGCCCGCCCTCGTAGGTGATGTTTATGTTCAGTAGCTCGATCCCTTTGCATGGCACCGTAGGGCTGCAGTCGAACTTGACGGCCACCTTCGTCGCCGACGATCCCTGGATATCGCGATACGCCACATCACTAACCTGTATCCCCGAGGTCTGCAGAATGCATCCAGAAAAAGATATTGATCAACCGATCGAGAAGCATGCCAGACTCATTGTGCGAATTGCTGGGCATGCATGCAGGCATCACAGATTGCAATGTATATGCATAAGCGTTTGTGCTGCTTCTCACAACTGAACTTTAGAGGGTTGATGTGTGGAACAAACTAATACTCTTCTGTTTACCTCGCCGGGGCAGTTCAGGTTGTGGGGGCAGTAGTTCTGGGTGATGAGGATGGGGTTATGGACGTCCTGCATCGTTGCGCTCTCGAAGACGACCCCTTTCACGAACCCGTCGCTGGGGCGAGCCCAGGTCTTGATGCGCAGCCCGTTCGTGGTGCCTGTGAACACCGTCCTATTCACCGTCACGTTCGACACCCCGGGCTCAAGCTTCACCCACCCCAGGCTTCCGATGCTGGCATACGCCAATAAGACGAGTTCAGACCCAGAGCGTAAGTTAGTCCGTCGAGTCCAGTTCAGAGGCTTCGTTAACAAGCCGAAGGGACCATTAGGCATGCGTGCGGATCAGCTCACCTGATACCGTGGCCGGGGCCGCAGGTTACCTTCTCGATATATAGGTTGGAGGCGCCTGGGCCGATAGATATGCAGTCGTCTCCGGTGCCGATGTCGGATTCCAGGATGGTGACATTCGAAGATCCTTCGACGTGGATGCCATCCGTGTTGGGGCTTTTGCCGGGAGCTGAGATATTCACACGCTGCACCCGAACATTTTGGCTGCCACCGATCGCGATGTGAAATAGCTTGCTGTTGACCGACGTCAGACCGCTGATTACAATCTCGTGAGAGTTGCTGATCACCAGCGACTGCCGTGCATAAGTGCGCTCACCAAGTTATTAGAACTGCAACGACAAATGTCTGTGTGCGAGGTATAAAGGTAATGCTAGTCAAAGCTCTTTCACCGTACGAGGATACACGGGAACAAATTCCTTGACTCTCTAGGATTATGTACCACCAGGACGGCCCCACATTACAGCTTTGGCCACCGACCGGGAGTTTCCAAAAGTTTTGGATGTTCAGGCCAACGGGAGAGAGCTGTCATATGGTTTGACGTCCAACTGGAGGTCAGGGAATCCGCTCGTAGGATACATCACTATGCGTCGTACCATGCATTGCGGCCCGTGCTAGATGTTACAGTGTCTTCTACGTAGCATCAGATACAGTACCGTTAAGGACAGAGTCGGTACTCACCCTCGCGCCGACTGGGCAATCGGACACGTTGGATCTTTTGCAGGACCAAAGCGATGCTCCTTGACCATCGATAGTCCCGCCAAGGATGGAGACGCCGTGGACTTGGTAGAAGAGCAACCACGCCTCGCCGTGGGTGTAATTCGAAGGAGCAAGGAGCGTCCCGTTGATTTGGATGGTGATGTTGGTGTTCGTGCACGGCCTCGAGAAGTTGGCCTTCTCGACCAGGAACGTGCCTGACGGGACGTAGAGCGTCGCCGGCGCCGAAGCAGCGCATGCCGCGGACCACGCGTGCAGCAATGCGTTGCTCGAGTCCGTCTCACCGTCGTCCGTGGCCCCGAAAGATTGGATGTTATAGACGGGGCCAGCTGAAGCAGAGAAGTAGTGTACGTGCACCAGGAAGAGGAAGAGAGAGAGTGGGAGGGAGCTGACTGGTAGGGCCATTTGAGCTGTAGAGAGGAGATACAGTATGCTGTGGAGGGGGCCGACTAGGTGTCGTCTGTGTTTGGGGGACGTGTTTGAACGTGCATTTATAGGGCACATATGTAGTCATCATTTATGTAGAGGATAGGGGGGTTAAGGTAGAAGGTCGCCAGCGAATTGACGAGCTTATGACCGGGCATTTTGACCGGGGTTCTTATATGTTATGGAGCGGACGGTCTTTTCTGGAATAGAAATAAGGAGCAGATGAGCACCTGCGTACGCATGGCTTCCGTAATGTGTAAAATGCAAGGCTGCGTTAGTCTCCGTACGCTAGCTAATCTAAGGTGGAGTTACGAGGTAATTGCCAGTGAAAGTTAAAAAGATCCAACGTGCCTCACTACAACAAAATTGGGCAACATTTACGAAAAGTCTGTTACGGTTTCTGGTTTCATAAGTATATTAGCTGTTGTACTTACGGTTAGTATAATATTTATTAATATTTTAATATGATATCTCTAAAGCCGTAACTACACCGTAAGCATAGGTTGTGTGTTAAATGTAAAAAAATAACAACCGTAAGTATAGACCCAAAAATTCTGGGCGGTCTTTACTCACACAAATCCCGCCCTCTGAAAACAAAACCCCAAAACCCTCGAGCCCCCGAACCCATCACTCACACAAATCCCGTCCCCATCTCCTCTCCTACGCTTTGCCGTCCCCCATCTCCTCCCCCCTGCGTTTTGCCGTCCCCCATCGCTCTCTCTCTCTCTCTCTGTCTCTCTCTTCCCAAAGGCCGGCGACGCCTTCCTCTCCCTCCGACGACGCACCGACGACGGACGAGGGCTCCGGCGACGCCTCATCTCCGGCGGCTGCCCCCCCCCCCCCCCCCCCCCCCCACGGTGAGTCCCTCCGGTTGTCGGCCTCCCTCCCCAGCCGCCTTCGATCCCTCCGGCGGCCCCCATCCCTCCCTCCCCCCCCTCCGGCAGCCCCCACCCCTCCCTCCCCGGCCCCATTCCCTCCGTCGGCCCCTATCCCTCCGGTGAGTCCCTCCGGCTGCCGGCTCCCTTCCCTCCGGCGGCCCCCTCCCTCCCTCCCTCCCTCCCCCCCCCCCAGACTCTCTTCTGTCGCTTACCAGACTTCTTCTTCTCTCCGCTTTCATCTACTTTTTTGTCCTCTCCATGTACTGATATCCTCTCTACCTTTGACTGCCAGCCCCTCTTCCCCCACTGCTATTTCAGCACTCCTCCTATGACCCCCTCTTCACCACCCGTCTCACCCCCATTTTTCTTCCCCCTCCGCCCTCCCTCTCCTACTCTTTGTGCCGCCCCTCTTCTCCACTCCAGCTACTTTCCTAGCTTCCCCTCCCCCTTTTGCCCCTTGCTATCCTCCCGACCCCCTTGCCTCTTCCCGATCTTCCATCCATCTTCATGCCCTTCCCTCTCTTTACCCCCCCCCCCCCCCCGGTTTGGGTTAGATTGCCTCTGACCCATAGAGCTATTTTATGCTTAGTAGTTGAGGTACTTCCCTGTTTTACTCATTCTTTGGAATAGGCCCTCATCTCAAGTTCTTTTGAGTTTTGGCAAAGTATAAGTTCAGTTTTCTTTGTGTGATCCTACTTTTTGGTGTGGCTTTCTGTTCTTTTATCTCATAAATTTGGCAGCCTTTGTTACCACTTTATGAGCACCCATTGATTCTGTGTATGCAATAGATCCTGGAAAAATGTGCTACTATCCATATGCTGAGAGGATTTCCTGCTTATGCTAAATCTTCAAAATTGTTTTGGAATCTTCTATTGCCATAACTGTTCCCAAATGTTGTGTAGTTGTTGCAATGCATTCAGTTCTAAAATTAACGGAACAAAGAATTTCTTCCATTGTCTCCATAGTTCCATTCAGTAGCTTAATTTTTTCTATAAATCTTGCAGGGAACTGATTCATGTGTTGATACGTACTTTGGCCTTTGCACATATCCAGTTAGAGAGCAGCGACATCAAATTGATTTTAAGGTGGAGTATCCTACAACATAAGTAGGTTTCAAGAACTCATAATGCAATACATGCATGACTTTTCATGTAATCTTCTATGATGAGGGTTTGGATTTCTCTGAATGAAAGAGATGCATAAACAACTAATAACTTCATCTAATATCACCTCCCTGCATAGTATTATATTTATTGCACCTCCACTCAAATGTTTGACATGTGTGCTGTGAAATAGAGGCTGGTTTGGTTTAGATATAGTCTACAATACTTGTCAGTATTTCTGATCTTGGTAATCTCTTGCTGCCATTTTCTTGTTTTATCTTGCTACAAACTGCAAGTAAGTATGTATGACTTATAAGAATGATCATTATACATGTAGAAATCTTTGGGAATTTAAAATCTATTTTTTGTAATTTATTTTTTGTCAATGAGTATATGATGAGATTTTTTTTTTGTTAGAGTAAAGTAATCATTACGAAAATGGATTGGAGTTGGATGGACAAGCCAAAGCACTCAAAGGAATATCTAGATGGAGTGGACTTGTTCATTGATTTTGCATGTGGGTATTCTGATATGTTGTCAACTATCAAGTGCCCTTGTGTTCATTGTGCATGTATGTGTAAATGGGACAAGAACGTAGTTAGGGAACATTTATACTTCAATGGAGTCATCAAAGACAAAAAATTTTGGGAGTTTCATTGGCCTAATTCATCTTGCAGTAGGCCGACATCCCTAGATTCTGCCTGTGAAGATGTCTCAAAGGATGGTGGTATGCGTTCAACGTTGCGAGATGTATTTGGCTTGGAAAATAAAATATACATGGAAAACATCTCTGCCAATCAGAATAAAGGGAACAATGGTACATTCGGAAATCTACAAGAAGATGTTGAACAACCATTGTATCCAGGATGCAAGACTTTCAACAAACTATCATTTATAATCTGATTGTTCAACATAAAATGTATGGGTAAAATGAGTAACAAATCCATGTGAAGAGACTGCTGCCATGATTGTATGACATAGATTGTTGTTTTCCAATTTTATGTTATGTCCACTATGTGTTTATTTCATTAATACTATATATGTGTTTATTGTAGACAAAACTTCAAGAAGTAAAAATCACACAACCATCATCATCCTCAAGTTCATCAATTGCAAGTGCAGATGATATTTACTCACAAGTATTTGGGAAAGAAAGGCCTGGCCGAGTACGTGGAGTGGGCACAGGCCCGACACAAACAAGTTTGTGGGGTACTTCAAGCCAATGTCAAGCCCAATTAAGAGCAGAAAATGCTCAACTCAATGCCATGGTTAAAGAATTGTCAGAGAGATTGGGTAAAGTTGAGTCTATCGTTGTTGAGGAAATTCTAAAATATTTTCATTTCATCCATGTAAATTAAATGTGATTAGCAAGTACTTTAGATGGATTTGCATAATAATTTTCAGTTGGCTTTCTGGGCATCTACTATGTTGTCCTGGCGTGTCTCTTTGGATGAAGCTTATGGGGTCAAAATTAGTAATTTATAGAGACTGCAGTGGATCACTGCAGTGGCCAAAGTTATGGCACTTGATGATATTCTGATGGCACTGGGCATTTTTTTTTTTGAAATCTAATTTTTTTATTTGGTGGAACAGTTGCAGTGTAAGGATGTAAAAGAATAAAACACTGAAAAGTTTCATGAAGAGAAGTTTAGTAAATATGTAAAGGATTGAAAGAAGAAATTGTTATAGCAAAAGCCTCTTCCACCAATCTGTTCAGGGAATTTTTCTTTGATGTTGACTTCAACTTCGACAGCACATGAGAGAGGATCAATTTGGCTGTTGGGGTGGGGGACTTGACATTGTAGAGCCGTCTGGCACTGGACATGTTCTTTGGGAATGAGCTTGGTGGATTCCAGTCAGCTCCTTGGAGTCTGGGATGGGTGCTGAGCTTTTCCTTGCTTGCAGTGTCCAGTCATCAGGCTGAGAAGGTGGTTTTTCTGTCAATGGAGGAACAATTGGAGTGCATTATAGGAGGATTGTGGTACTGTTGTTTATATTTGGGAGGGGTGCAGTTATTTTCCTGTTTTATCTACATTGCTGGTCATAGATCTCCACCAATCCTACACCTTCCTACACTCCCCCCAACAAACAACAAATTTTTTTTTGATGTCTACAGTTACCAACTATAAAAGTGATAAATCAGAACTGACATATATACAATGTTTTATTAACTCCTGCATACTTCTCATAATGTTATTTCTGTCAGATTAACATGTATCAGTGAGTTTTGTTATTCCTTCATATTTTGTCCATAGATCAATGGTGCTGGATTACCCAATTATCAGATTACATAATACATTTGCAGTAGTAGAAATAAACTCTTGGCTTGTGCTTATGAAGTCTTCTTTGTGAAATATTTTTTTCTTACTAGTCTTCTTCTTTCTTGATAGTCAAAACAGGTAGAAAGTACTCCCAATATGGAAAGATGCGTGCAATCATCTACAAGTGTAATAGAACCTAAAGGAAAAGAGGTAAATATGTTCATATCTCATTATGTTCTATATTCTCATTAGAAACTCAATTGTGTCTTGATGTGTGATCTATATAATGAATTGAATAACAGAGTTTGATGTTGGGCAAGTGTGGAAATGGAAAAATTTACTTTTAAAATATCTATTTATCATGTTTTCTCATGTTTCTCATGGATGCACACGTATTGCTAATCCAAATCTCGTCGAATGCCACTTGGGCAAGAGTGACGTGAGATGAATCGGCAATTCGCGCAGCGCAGGCGTGCCAGTCACCGAAGTGACAACCAAATGGTTTGCCTCCGAGAGTCGGAGGGCTTTAAGTCTATTGTGCGCGCCGTTTGACTCCGTCAAACGAAAGTGGAGTGTCGGGTCCTAGACCAAAATCCCGCCGTTGCCTAAACGCAACGACGTTAATTACATCCCTCTGGGAGGGAAAACCCTTGATTAATCGCCAGAAATTAGAAAGCCGTGTGGCCTTGATACGAAGACATCCGATGAAAAGCGCAACTCAAAACTAGGCCGGAATGATAAATAGACACGATACCTATTCGAGGTTGCCAGGTCTTTTATTTAGATGTGATTGAGTCCTTTTACCCATTTGCCCATTTATTCTTTTCATTAACATGAAAATGATCTTGACTCGGTCTTTTGCTCTTTTGAAAATGTGAGAGTCTTTTATTTGTTTGGAAAAGTTCAATTTGACAGTTTATTCTTTTATAAAACATGAGATGGCCTTTTGTCATTTGTTACTTGAGAAATGTTCAATTTGATCTTTTGTTTTTTTTTACCATGAAAAGGTTCTTCGGTTCTTTTGAAAACATGCAAGTGGCAAAAATGAGCCATTTGCTCCGTTGTGTCAAAAAAAAGGTTTTCACTTTGTTCTCTTGTTCCATTTGAAGCTTGTAAAAAGGTGAGCTGGTCTATTTGCTCTTTTACCGTGAAAGGGTTTCACTTTGGTCATTTGAAAACATGAGATGGCTCATTTGCTTATTTTTTTTACTTTTATCATGAAAAGATCTCTTTGGTTTAAGCTCTTGTTCTTTTAAAACATGTGCAACGCAAACTATTTGATTCGTTCATTTGCCGCTCCTAATAACGAAGCATTCTCCCCATCGACTCTTTTATTCTTTTAAAAGGGGGCAACGTGATTCTATTCGCGATTCGGCGCCACTCCATTGGACCTTGGGGGTTTCTTTTAAGAGAGGAAAAGGACCCTTGCCGATTCGACCTTCACGGCAAAAATCCGGCAGCATCTCCCCTTACCTTGGTTGATAGGGGGAGAGCATGGTATACACCCACTAAAATGGAGGCAGTACCAAAAGAGATGGCGTATGTCAAATAAAGACATAACCCTAATGGCACATGGCACCAACCCCCAAGGCAAGCCTTTGGTGGGGGTGGGTATCACCATGACCACACAAATACCGATCGGTAGATGAAGCATGTGTGGGCCCATATGCCCGGACATAGACATCACGTTGTCCAACCCGGGTTTAAATGGGCTTCTCATCGGTCCATTGTCCACTTCTTTGGCCCGAACCACGTAAAGCATGGTTTGACTTCCATCGCCCGGCCAAGGGTGGGGGCTGGCTGCCGATTCGGCAGGCCTGTTCAAGGCTGCCGAATCAGAAGGCCACCCACAGGGCTGAACAGCTGAAACCCTTCTTTTGTGGGTAAAGAGCCAACACCTTTGAAGTTGGTCTCACCCATATGAGGGACGGTTTTGGGCCCAAAGGGAGGCTTATTGGGCTATCCATTACAGGTGCTAAGTATGGGGGCATGAGTGTTATATGCTCAACCCTTGGCTTGCAAATGGATGTCCCCTTAAGCATGAAATCCCTTAATGGGCCACTTAAAGCCATTGAAACCTGAAACTTAGGAGGCCAAAACATGGGTTTGAAGGGTCTCTTGCAAGGGGTGCTAAGCAAGAAGGCATGGGCATTGGTTGCCCAACCTTTTGGCTAGCAAAATGGGGACATTTTCAAGGCAAATGGGCTCATTTGGGGGCGGTTTTGACAGTGCAAACCTGAGCTATTAAGGGTTCAAAACAGAGGGTTTAATGGGCTCTTTTGCATGCAATACCAAGCTTTGAGCATGGGCATTAATTGCCCAACTCATTTGCTAGCCAAGGGGCATGCTCCCAAAGGTGAAATGCACCTAAATGGACCATTCTAACAGTGAAAATCTGCGGTTTTAGAGGGTCCAAACAGAGGGTTTGAATGGGCTATTTACAAGGAATGCTAAGTAAGAAGGCATGAACATTGATTGTTCAACCTCTTGGCTAGCAAAGAGTCATATTCCTAAGGTAGAAACACACACTTAGGGGCTGTTTTGACTGTGAGAAACCTGCACTTTGGGGATTCAAAACAGTGAGAAAAGTCTCATGAAAAGGGGAAAGACGATAGGGAAAACCCATCCCTCTTGGTAGCAAGCAATGGACAAATACATGCTCCAATGATAGGGGACGATTTAAGCAATGAGAGAGGGCCATTTTTAGGAGCTTAAAACAGTCAAATGGCTCTCATCCCTTTGGGCAAAACAGTGAGAACATGCATGCACAAAGGACACATGTGAGGCCCATTAAGCTCTATTTCTTCTAAAACCCCATCTATTGAGGTATAGGAGTACATAGAGGGTCTCATAGGGATCTTTTGGGTTGAGAGAAGGTCCACCATGCAAAGGGTGGCCTCTCACCAAACCGTGATCCTCTCATGCCATCAAGAAAAGAAAAAAAAGAAAGGAAGGGAAGGCACATGCATTTAATGGAAAGGAGAGGAGAACAAGGAACATAATGGACAAGACATCTCCTTAGCATAGAATGGGGAGAGGTACAAGAATGACCAAAGGAAAAAAGGAGGGAGGAGAGGAGCCAAATCGCCACCTCCTCATTCTCTTCTCTCTTCTCTCTTTACATGATGTGACCACACATGGGGGTCCTCTCTCTTCTCTCTTCACCTTTGCCTCTTGGACTCTTCAAAGCTCCTTCCCTTGGAGAACTCCTCACGGGATGCCTTCTTGCTTGGATGAAAAGAACTCCCTCTTCTTCCCTTGGACACACACAAGCCTTCCTCCCTTTTTCCAAAGCCTCTTCTCCTTCTCCCTTGATGCCCACGCAAGAGCCCCAAGAGAGAGCTTTTTGCTCTCTTCCAAAAGGTTCTAGAAACCCCCCCAAAAGTAGGCCCTTACACCCTCTTACACATGCTTTTACTTTTTCCATTTTGAGCAGCACTTTTTGGGAGGTGTTGCATTTGCTTAATCTCACCCCCTTGCATGGGGTGAGATGGGCTTGGGCCAATGGAAACCTTTGGGCTTTAGTAGGTGGGCCACTTAGGTAGGTCCATTCTTTTGTGCTCTTGGTGGGATGGAGTTGGGCCGGCCAAGAGGAAGTGGGCCCATAAAAAGGGTGTCCACAGCAAGAAAGTGAAGTTGTGTGACATGACAGGACAGCCGGTAGCCAATGCCATAATCATGTCGTTAGATAAATCTAAGATGGTTATGGGTAAGAGTTTGGGCGAGGAGTATTATGAGGTAGCTATTTTGTTTGCTTACAAACCCAATGCACCTCTATTTGTCAAAGATAATGAACGAAAAACCATCCAAGATGCTGTTGGAAGTCACATTGTGTGGTTCAGAGACTTTGTAAGTTTATGACACCTGAAGTTTTATTTTACAGAATTATTTTGGAAATATATGAACTTGTTTATATGTATACTAATTGAATGATTTTTATTTTGCAGGTTGAGTTAGATGAGACTTGAAGTTTTTATTATGACAACAGAACAGCTCTCCTCCCTTGAGAACTTTCTCCACTTTTACATTATGAAACAATTATGGTCATTGGATTTATGTTATGACCAAAACAATTATGATTGTCTTATCCTCAGGACAAACAATGGTGTATGTGATGTGCTATATGCACTAGTTTTGGCAGTGTAATTATGTGAATATTTCTTTTTAAACAGTGTAAGTTGTGTAATGTAAATATGCAAGTTGTGGGTTATGTGTGTGGATTGTGTATGTAAATCTGCAGGTTGTGTGCTATGTGTGTGGATTGTGTTGTAAATATGCAGGTTGTGTGCTATGTGTGTGGATGTATGTTAATATGTAGGTTATATTTTTAGTTAAATTATGGATTATATATGTTTGTACTGGGAGTTTTCTTAACGTTCAGAGGTGCGTAACTACAGATAATAGCTACGGTTTCTAACGTAGTGATTAATTTTCATATGTCATCTTCTATTTGGATATTTCTTACGGTCTTTCATATGTATACTTACGCTTTATAAAAGTAGGCCAAGTCTATATTATTACGGTTTATAAACGAATGTATTTATTACGTATTATTAACCGTAAGTAAGGCTATAGCCACGCTTGCTGTACTTACGAAAACGAACCGTAGGGAGTTCCGTAAGTATAGGTTTGTTCTTACGGTTTTGACACTTACGCTTTTTCGACGTAAGTGTTGCCCAGTTTTGTTGTAGTGCGTATTAGATTAAAAAATGATCCTGTTCGTGCTAATTATCGATAGACTTATAATAATATTATCAGAAAATGACATAATTTAACCCAACCCTATAATTACAAAAGACTTTCTGTGGGGTCCTCAGCTTAGAGACGTTCCATAATCTCTTATGAGAAGATTTTTGGAGAGTTTAATTTCCCATCACGAATTCAAAGTACTTGGGATTTTCTCATATATTTGTTCACCAATGTGTGGACGTACGAGTATTTCTATGTTTATTGGATCCCATGTGTTTTTCCTTTTATAGAAAAAGTATTTCTTGTCCTGACGTGATTCTTCATTTTCTGATCGATCCTAAGAGTGTGAGTAATTTTTATTGATAGAAAAGTATGGCAGGTTACTAGAAATTAAATGGCCACACCATAGACATTGATGTATTATTCATAATAAGAGGAAAGGAAACAGAAAGAATCTCCTCATAGCCAGCCTCATTCTATAGTAAACATATATGTGTATATATATATATGCTGTATAATGTATCCAAATAAATAGGGGCCTTCCAAATCCGGGCCTCAGGCGGCCCATCTATACCTCTATTCTCCAAGGGATTTAGTTTAGAGGAGTATGATCTTAAAATCACAAATTCTAGTTTCTGTTGATTTTGAATTGAAAATTGAAACCCGCGGCCAGAATTAAAGGATCTCATATGAGTTAAATGACTTTGAAATCCAGCAACTAAGAAAAATACCTTAAAATAATTTACAATATTACAAAGTTTTACGATTCTTTATGCAGTTTATGACACGCCTAACGATCTAATAAGTTATCACTTTGTAAACATTCAATAGGAACAAAACTAAAACCGTTCAACCGAACACACCGTGGTCGAGAGCGATCATGGTGTGTATATTCACACTTGGAGAAGTGGTGCACGTTATCCCCGATCACACCAAAATTACCAATATCATATAACCAAAATGAACCTACAATAATGCTTTCTGAATATAGTAAATGATGAACACAGAGAAAGATATTCCAGATGTATGGATCATCACCTATTGTATGGATTGAAATCAACGAATATATCATATTATTTCTCTGACGTACGTCTAAGGATAAATTGGTCAAAATGGGCAGATGTTTGGAATAATCATGTATGATCATCATGATCATTATGAGAGACAGCTCGGGGGGATGACGAAGCCAGTAATATTTCCAGCAGCATTTTGGCAGGTGGCTTGGGCGGGCCCGCCCCCGTAAGCAAGGTTTATGTTCTGTAGCTCGATCCCTCTGCATGGCACAGTAGGGCTGCAGTCGAACTGGACAGCCACCGGCGTGGCCGATGATCCCTGGATCTCGCGATACGCCACATCACTAATCTGCACCCCCGAGGTCTGCAGGCCATATCAATTCCAGAAAAGTGATTGATTAACCAAGAAGCATGTCAGACCCAGTATGCGGATTACTGCCGCATGCAGGGCATCACATAAGATTGGAATATTTATGCCTGAGTAATATTTGTGCTGCTTTTCAAAACCAGATTCTTAGATATATATATGATCATAGGTTGCTGTGTGAAGCAAACTGATACTATTCTGATTACCTGGCCGGGGCAGTTCAGGTTGTGGGGGCAGTAGTTTTGGGAGATGAGGATGGGGTTACGGACGTTCTGCATCGTGGCGTTCTCGAAGACGACCCCCTTCACGAACCCGTCGCTGGAGCGAGCCCACGTCTTGATGCGCAGCCCGTTTGTGGTGTTCGTGAACACCGTCCTATTCACCGTCACGTTCGACACACCGGGCTCAAGTGTCATCCACCCTAGGCTACCGATGCTGACATACGCCAACGAGACAAGCACAGGGTCCAGACGATACTCATACGTTAGCTCGTCGAGTCCAGTTAAGAGGCTTCCTTAGACGTACGGCGGGAGAAAACAGGCCGAAGGGGTCATTGGGCATAAGTGTGGAACAGCTTACCTGATGCCGTGGCCGGGGCCGCAGGTGATCTGCTCGATATAGAGGTCGGAGACGCCTGGGCCGACCGATATGCAGTCGTCGCCGGTGCCGATATCGGATTCTAGGATGGTGACGCCGGAGGATTGATGCACGTGGATGCCGTCCGTGTTGGGGCTGTCGCCTGGAGCCGAGATCTTCACACCCTGCACCCGAACGTTTCGGCTGCTATCAATTGCCATGTGAAATAGCTCGCTGTTGACCGACGTCAGACCGCTGATCTCAATGTCGTGGGAGTTGCTGATGTCGAGAGACTGCCATGCACAAGTCAAGCACAAGTTAAGTTATTAGAACTTCTAATTTAGAAGTGTGGAGATCCACTCCGTATATGTATGAAGAAGATTTTTTAAATATCACATCTCTACCTCCACCCCACTCCTATTTGCTTGAGGAGTTTTGATGTAATTTTTTTTCAAATATTGAGAGGGTCCCCTCACTTCATGTATTGAGGGTATCTAAATGCAACCAGACAAATTTGTACGTGAGAGACAAAGATACATATATAAAATGAGAAATATTTAGTGCACGCCTTGGTGTACTAAAAATGGCACATCTACTAAGAGTGTGCCATTTGTTCTTGAGGAGATTATAATATATATATATATATATCGCCTCCATTCCACTTTTTCAAATCTCAAAGATGAATAGCACACTCCTAATTTCTCATATAAAATATATGTCAATCCTCTTAGTGCGAGGATACATCGGAAACAAATTCCTTGACGGTCCAGGAGGATGTCCACCGGGAGATCTACGGGCCCCTTCTTTAATTGTCGAACACTACAGCTTTGGCCACACATGTGCGAAAGTTTCCATAAATTTGGATGATTCGGACAAATGGGAGCCACCCTTCATGGTAGACGTCCTCATGGACGGTCAGGGAATCCGCTCCTGGGATGCACTACCCTGACGGATGCATGCTCCTGAGGTTTATGATTATTCATACGTACGTGCCTTGCATTCTCCTTTTAATATCTCATACATAGTACTGTTAAGAACAGGATCAGTACTCACCCTCGCGCCGTCCGGGCAATTGGATACGTTTGATCTCTTGCAAGACCAAAGCGATGCTCCTTGTCCATCGATGGTCCCGCCAAGGATGGAGACGCCGCCGACTTGGTAGAAGAGCAACCATGCCTGGCCCTGCGTGTAACTTGAAGGAGCAAGAAGCGTCCCGTCGATTTGGATGGTGATGTTAGTGTTGGTGCACGGCCTCGAGAAGTTGGCCTTCTCGACCAAGAACGTGCCTGACGGGACATAGACCGTGGCCGGCGCCGAAGCAGCGCATGCCGCGGACCACGCACTCTGCAATGCATTGCTCGAGTCCGTCTGGGCGTCGGCCTTCGCCCCAAAAGAAACGATGTTATAGACGGCGCCAGCTGAGGCAAACAAGGAGTGGTAGTGTATGTGCATGAGGAAGAACAGAGAGATTCGGAAGGAGCTGACTGGCAGGGCCATTTGAGCTGTAATGAGGAGATATGGTATGTTTCCTTCTGGCTGTCGCCTGTGTTGGTGGAGACGAGTTTGAACGTGTATTTATAGAACACTACTTTACTTGTCATTTATGTAGAAGATAGTGGAGTTAAGGTAGAAGGTTCCTAGTGAATATTGACGAGCTCAACAGGCGTTTTGACCGGCCGGCTTATTTTATAAGGGCCAGATTCAATTTGTTTTTGGAACTATGTAAAATGCGCGAAGGCTGTAATATACATAGTCTCTATAGGCCAGGGTGGAGTTCGAGGTCATTGCCTGTTGAAGCATGCAGGGAAGCAATAAGAACCCTGTGCTCTCTCTTTCTTATTTTTCGTTTAATAAAAAGAAGTCACCCATCAGGCGCCCCGGGGTTGCTAATGGTTGGGTTTGCAATCTTTTGTATTAGACAGGCGTCAAAGCCATTATGGTCATTACCCTGTGGTTACCCCACAACTTGGTCTTAACTGCGGCCACATCGTTTGGAATTGCTTAAGAGGCTTGACCACCATTGCAAATTCCAAAAGGGGCCCTTCGGCTGGGATGAGACGACACAATTCAACACTCAATAGTGGTGAACTATCTCGAATTATCTTGCCCTTACTAAATCACATATCATAGGATTCTTTCTGATATCTCTATCCCAAATCTCTGATCCTTTGTTCGATTCCTTCCTTGATAAGCAGAAGTGTAATACAGTCTCTCAAATCTCAAGATCACCATCCTGCGATCTACAACTAAATTAGAGATACAGTATCTTCAGAACTCTTATCCATACCCATGACGTCAACGATACTAAAAAAATATGTTATCCACGGAATTTCTGATACTAGTCAATAAACATAAAATTGTATTGTTGAAAAAGACCATTATATCCAAACTCTATACTTACAGGAGACTTCCGGGACGGCCTCAACTAACAGTTCATTTACAGTCACAAAAAGAGATTTCCATAATTTCGTTAATTATGAGATGACTTTTGGAGAGTTTTAAGCCTATCCTCGTGTCTTTGTTCAACAATTGTAGGCGATTATTAATTTCTATTTTTATTAAAGATCCCTGTGTTTTTTATTTTCTAGCTAGCTAGAAGAGTATTTCTCGTCGACCAGTGATTCACTAATTTCTGATCGATCTTAAAAGCATTAGCAATTTTTATAGATAATGAATCATCATGGCAAACTTACATTACGTCAACCATACTAGAAAATAGTCAAAGACATTGTATGCGTACTGAGAAGAAGAAACAGACAGAATCTACTAGTAGCCAGCTCCATTCCAGGCAATGCAAACATTACTTTGCTTATAGAATATAATGGCATAAACAACTTAAATAGGAACTTAAATTGTTCATGGCAGGAGGATGAGTTGCTTCAGATAAATTGTTCATATAGCTGGAGGATGGGTGGCTTTAGATCAATTGTTCATAGCTGGAGGATGGTGGCTTTAGATAAATTGTTCATGGCTGGAGGATGGGTGGCTTCACACGTTAGAGGTTAATTTCCATGGATAGACTTGTTTTAGGAAGAAATTTCATGCCAGTGGTAATTTAAGTAAGATTATAACTGCTTATAACTGGAGGATGGGGGTCACACACATTTATAGAGTGGACTTCGACGTGGCCTGCCAGAGGCCATAAGAATATCAAATTTTGTCTTTTGTTTTTTTGTTTTTTTTTGGGCGGGGGGGGGGGGGGGTTGGTTTCCAATATTTGAATTTGATGTACGGAATACTATTAATCCTAACAGTTTCCAGATTTTGATGTTCGGCTAGCTGCGCTTGGGAATATTGTGTGTAGCATTTACTTTACACACATAATTAGTACCATCAAATGGAAGCTGACCGCCTCTCTGGGAGACGGGAAAGCTTCAACAATCCACGATGGTCTCACGTTAACATACAGTTCAACCTTCGCGAGCTAATTAAGTACTATTTAGGATCGGTGGTGACTGGTGACGTTTAAGTTGGTGATCATTTAGCTAGCTAGCATGGACTTCTTCGAGTTTGCGAGAACGATACTCGAAAATGCCTCAGTTTAAGAAATAGAGACATACACTTGTTTTAAGCTTAATGTAAGATTGTAGAATTTTAACGTTTACCTGGAACCGGCAAATATATGATTCGTTTGGACATCCTAATTGACTCCAAAATGAGACCAAGTAATGGTTATTGCTTTACAAACATGCATGATATATTCACCCTCTTAATATTATAAATAGATTGAGGGATTTCATTGCATTGTTTCTCACAGTAGAAAACGCTATAATCATAAGTGTGAAGCATTCAAGTTCACCTTTACTTTGTTGGCCCATGGCAGCAAGACACGAATCACTTAGAAGGGGTTTGGGTTTGATTAGGGTGATACGTACATAAAATTATATGTAAATTCAACATTTTAAATTTTAGTTAGTGAATAAAATCGTGTGCAATAAAAATTAACAGTGAGGAAGCAAACACAACAACAATCTATCTTAATTCAGTACTTTCTTCCACTAAAAGTCCTATGTACAGTCCCCAAATAATTTTTTGAAATTTCACTGACCCGAGGTATCGTCAGCTCTCTACAAGTCCTCCATGCTACATAAGAGGAACATTGAGTACAATCTTTTAGCCGAACATAACACCCAGGACAACAGTTGATCTTCCCTTCTTAAAAAGAAAAAACTGAGCACAACCTTTCAATTGGACAACCAAGTCTTTCTTTAAAAGAAGAAAGACCACTCAGTCAAGATCAAGTTCAAGAATGATGAACTTGAGTGATTGATCTCGACAACAACTTGAGAACTACAGAAATAAACAAGAGACTCAATTAATTTCTCAGGCTTTAACTCTCTCCCATATATGTACAATAAAACACAGAGAAAGAAGAAAAGAACAAAGGCTTGAATGCTTGAGCAATTTTTTTTTTTACTTTTCCATGTGTGCTCCTTACCTCTCTTTTCTTCAATGCTTCAAAGCATTTGACTCTTTATAGAGCTTCTGAAGAAGACTAGTGAGATAACCATTTGAGACTTCATCTTCTTCCTATTGCTCTTCTTCTCTTCTTGTTCTTCTTTTTCTGTTCTCTTTGTATGTAACGTCTTCTTCTTGTGTTTAACGGATACTTGGAATATAAGATAGTCTTTTTCAACTTATGCATGTTTTCAAAGTTGCCGTTAGCAAATCCAACATTGAGATTGTGTGTGTACCTTAAATCTGCATGCAATAAATACAGTGATAGGAAACATCTATCAACTCATACCTTATTTGCCTTCAATTTGTAAGTTCGGCTGACTGAACTATCATACTAGGTAGTCACTTTTTACCTATCAAAAGAAATGTAGAAAGTAAGTGACATACAAAAAGTAGGATTTAGTTTGAATTGATTTCTTGGAAATAGTTGTATTTCAAAAAAAGCATGCTTACAGTAAACAAAATTTTGAGACTTTAAATGTGTGGGAAACAATATGTTGAAAATATAGGGAGAGAAGGATTGAAATATATTTGGCATCATACATAAAAGTAATTGTAATATGATGGAACACTATTTGAATAGATTATATCGTTAATTGTTGTGAGAATCATGAGTGAGATTTCAATAATCAGTACAACCAAAGCAATTAAAACAACTTGTTCACTAATCATTGTAGAAACATCAGTAATCAGTAATCATATTGTTCACTATAAAGCAAGCAGAAGATATCAGTAATCATATTGAAAGATTTCAATAATCGATTGCCTTAGTAAGCAAGTTGTAATAGTTTTACAGATATAATCAGTAATCGATGTCTAGATATCACTAATCAGAAAGATGTTCTTCTAATCAAAATTTTTATTCACTAATCTCAAGTTTCAAAGGGTAATCGGAACACTGAATACTTAGTTAGTAATTGGAAAGAATGAACATTAGTTGTAATAAGTTTTACATAGTAATCGAAATAGAACTTCTTCTTCTATGAGTTTTTTCTTCTCTAATCGATAGAAAGCTTCTTTAATAATTGATATGAAAATTTTCTTTTCTAATCAATAGAAGGGTTTTTCAGTAATCAGTACGAAACTTATTCTATAATCATTGTAGAATTTTAATCTCTAGTCGATACACATTGAACTGTAATCGTTATAGACTTTTATGACATATTTTTAAAGCGATAGAAATTATCTTATTTCTTGTGCATAAATTACTTTGAAAAATATTGTTAATTATCATCAAATATATATGAAGCTTAGCCCATAATCGTTATAGACTTTTATGACATATATGTAAGATATTCACGAGTCTTAATTATCATAAAATATAGTGATAAATATATGTGAGTGTTTAACGTACTATAGCTCTGACCTAAATCATAAAAGATTACTTATGAAGCTTAGCCCATAAAAATGAAAGCCCAATAAGAGTCCACCTTGGAGAACTCCATCCATAGGTAGAGCCCACGAAGCGTTATCTGAGTCCCTAATTTGTCACTAATATATGGAAGGATCCTTACTTCGGCAAGCATGCTAGGAAGTTATAGCCAGAGGCTAAGATGAGGCTCCTGAAGTACGTATAGTAACTTGGCAGACGCTATAGTAAGATATAACTTGACCTACAATATCCGCATCTATCCAAGTACGTACGCTTAGTCTGGAAGAGTGTATCCCGATTTATAGTCTGCCCATGCCGCCTATGTACCTGTTGTGTGTAGAATGAATTAGACTATCTTTCATTTGTCAAAAAGAAGCCAGAAGCGGTTCCACCAGCGTATTTGCAGGAGGCTTGGGCCGGCCTGTTCCCGTAGGTGAGCTTTATGTTCTGCAGCCCGATCGATATATCCCTCGTCATGGATTCGTGGGGCTGCAACTGAAGTCGACAGCCACGGGTGTCACCGAGGATCCGTCGATGTCGTTATATGTCACCTGGCTAATCTTAACTCCCGAGTTCTGCATGCAGTGGTAGAGCTATTGTGAGGTCAGTTGAGTCCTGTGATTCCACTGGATCGGAAGTGTGGTGGTATTTTTCTGTTCGGGTCGGAGCCGAACGGGCCTCCACTGAAGAAGATGGGGAAGACGAACGCCGGTGCAGACGGAAGCCTGCAAAACCAGAACTGGATCAGGGGGGCCCGGTTGAAGAACCGGGGGGAACCCTTCGATGCCTAAGTCAGTATGAGACTTGAAAGGCTTGAAGAGAAGGGGGTTCTCGTGTGCGGGTCGCTCGAGGGCGAGTGTGAGTCCGTGAGACTGCGTCACCCCCCACTGTATGGAGGTTACCTGAGCCTGTTTATGGGCGAGGGTCTTGAGAGATGAAGACAGAACGTCCCTTAATGACGCCGGAAAGGACGCGGCGGTTAGCGCTCTTGGCGGGGAGTTATGCGTTGAGGCGTCTATTGAGGGGCTCTGCAGTTATTGCTCCCTTGAACGTGGAGTTCGTGCGGTGTTGCCACAGTAACTGCTGCTTGGCGGTGAGGAGTTTCTCTGCTCTCCCTGGTCAGGAGGTATTGAACCGACAGCCTGCTCGGCAGTTAGACCGGCTGCTCGGTGCCTGGTACTAGGAGGCATAGCTTGTGCAGACGAGGCTGCATCGTGCTTCGAACAGGGTCTACCCTGTGAGTTAGACCGAACAGGTTGGGGGGCATCCGGAGATCACCTTTGGAGACCTGGAGGTCGTCGGGCGCAGAGACTGCACGGTGGCCGGTGCTTGGGTGCCTTGGCGATTGTGGGCTAGAGCAGGTGCCGCCTGATCTGCTCGATAAGGATAAATCCTATTTGAGCAGCCTTGCGCGGTGTTCGGGAATCGCCGCTGGGACCCTTGGGCGTATAGCAGCTGAAGCGTGTTCGGCAGCCGGTTGGCTGAAGCCGAGGACACGTGGCACGAGGGCCATAGCCGTTTTGCCTTGCTGGGTCTTGATGGGCCTATGGGCCTAGGAGGCTAAAAATAGCCTCTACACTTGCCCCCCACCCTCTCAAGTCTGCTCGGATGTGATCTTGAGCACTTGAGAGGGGAGATGTCTTCATGCCTGCGGCGGAGTAGCTGGTTGATTATGACGAGGCGACGTCTTGCTGAGGAGTGCCTGTAAACGAGGTCGCTTTGGCGGGCGCGACTGCCGAACTGGTGGCAGGCAAGGTGAGTTCCGCTGATGTCTAGAGGCTCGTGGGTTCCGCGCAGGTCGAGCTGAAGAGCTCGTCAACCCGGGGTTGAACCGAACACCTCTGGCATAGGACGGGTACCGCGTGCTGGTCTTCTGAGCTGAAGAGCTCGTGACCAGGGGTTGTACCATTCGCCCGACTTCTTTAACTAGCATTGTCCTTTTTCCCTCTCTTTTCTAGTTGTGTTCTGTCCGAATCGGAATTCGTCGGTGTCTAGAGGCTCGTGGGTTCCGCGCAGGTCGAGTTGAAGAGCTCGTCAACCCGGGGTTGAACCGAACACCTCTGTCATAGGATAGATACCGCGCTGGTCTTCTGAGCTGAAAAGCTCATGACCAGGGGTTGTACCATTCGCCCTTTACATCAACCGATAGAACAGCTAAGAGAGAAGGATGCTGAGAAGAGAGGCTTTCATAAATAGTAAGCCTTTTACATGTCAGGTTCTTGTATGGTTTTGCCGCCGAAGGTAGGCAGCTTGTAGAAACCCTCTCCCGAGAACTCAAATGACCTTATAAAGTCCTTCCCATTTTGGTGCGAGCTCGCCTGGTTGGCTCGGCCGGCAACTAGATTCTCCTCGCACGCGGCGTGGCGTTGGGCAGTGGAGAGGAGCTCGGCATGGGTACGCAGTTGCTAGACCCCGAGCGTCCTCTGAAGGAAGCCGTCGCGAGTGCCTCGGATGAGGGCACTGGTGGCTAAAGAGACGTCGAGGCTCGGGATGCGAAGTGCTTCTGTCCGGAACCGCTAGACGTAGTCCCAGAGTGCTTCGTCTTTCTTCTGCCGAATAGACAGAAGTGATGTCGCAGTGCGCGGTTGAGACCTTCCGACCAGGAAGTGGTCCCGGAAGGACTTTTTCAACTAGTGGAAGGAAGAGATGGAGTCTGTGGGGAGGGCTTCGAACCATGCCCGCGCAGCCTCCTTCAGTGTGGTCGGGAAAGACCGGCATTTGGTCGCGTCTGATGCTCCATGGAACACCATGTGCGACTCGAACCCATGGAGGTGGTCCGCCGGGTCAGTGGTGCCGTCGTAGGGCGCGATGGAAGGTAGAGGCAGTTTTGGGGAGACCCAGGCCTCCAGGATCTCCGTGGTGAACGGGGAGCGGAAGTCTAGGTCGTTATCCCCCAAGAGTCTGCCTTCTGCCTTCCGAATCATCGCGTCCAGACGGCGCTCGAGGTCAGCGGCGCAACGGAGGCGTCTGACCAATTCTTGGTGGAAATGCGTTGAGCCCTTGCGCCTGAACGTGTGGGCGTTGGAATTGGTGTCGGTTCGCGCGGGGGCCTGAACCGCCGCGACATGGCAGGGTGAGTTGGCCAGTTGCACTGGTGTTCGGCGTGCGAATGGGGGCGATTTTGCATGCTGCTCCTGCGGCGCTGGAGGGGCACGAGACCGTCGGTGAGACGACTCCGCTAGTTGCTCCGGTGGCGGGGGAACCGTCAGGGCTGGCTGTCTGGCAAACTGGGCCTGGAGGCCCTGACAAATTCCTGTCAGATGTTGCATCTGCTGCCGGAGCTTTGCTATCTCCAGGGCGGTCGCAGGTACTGCAGCAGTAGGATTGTCGCCGGGTGCGCCATTGGGGGTGACAGCGGCGTCGAAAGGGGGGACTCTGACGTGCGAGTCCGCGCACGGTTGTCGAGAGCTCGTCGCCCTATTGCCATAGTTCTGGTGAGAGGAACGTCCGTGAGCCATGCCTGCTGTCGTTCCCACAGACGGCGCCAAACTATGGTGGTATTTTCCTGTTCGGGCCGGAGCCGAACGGGCCTCCACTGAAGAAGATGGGGAAGACGAACGCCGGTGCAGACGGAAACCTGCAAAACCAGAACTAGATCAGGGGGGCCCGGTTGAAGAACTAGAGGGAACCCTCCAATGCCTAAGTCAGTATGAGACTTGAAAGGCTTGAAGAGAAGGGGGTTCTCGTGTGCGGGTCGCTCGAGGGCGAGTGTGAGTCCGTGAGACTACGTCACCCCCCACTATATGGAGGTTACCTAAGCCTGTTTATAGGCGAGGGTCTTGAGAGATGATGATGGAATGTCCCTTAATGACGCCGGAAAGGACGCGGCGGTTAGCGCTCTTGGCGGGGAGTTATGCGTTGAGGCGCCCGTTGAGGGGCTCTGCAGTTATTGCTGCCTTGAATGTGGAGTTCGTGCGGTGCTGCCACAGTAACCGCTGCTTGGTGGTGAGGAGTTTCTTTGCTCTCCCTGGTCGGGAGGTATTGAACCGACAGCTTGCTCGGTAGCTGGACCGGCTGCTCGGTGCCTGGTATACCCGGAGGCATAGCTTGTGCAGACGAGGCTGCATCGTGCTTCAAACAGCGTCTGCCCGGTGAGTTAGACCGAACAGGCTGGGGGGCATCCGAAGATCACCCTTGGAGACCTGGAGGTTGTCGGGCGCGGAGACTGCGCGGTGGCTGGTGCTCGGGTGCCTTGGCGATTGCGGGCTCGAGCAGGTGCCGCCTGATCTGCTCGGTAAGGATAAATCCTATTTGAGCAGCCTTGCGCGGTGTTCGGGAATCGTCGCTTGGACCCTTGGGTGTATAGCAGCTGAAGCGTGTTCGGCAGCCGGTTGGCTGAAACCGAGGACACGTGGCGCGAGGGCCATAGCCGTTTTACCTTGCTGGGTCTTGATGATCCTATGGGCCTATGAGCCTAAAAATAGCCTCTACAGGAAGGTTTTCATTAGTGAGATAAAATTTTATCATTAATAACCCCACTCTAAATGAAAATACAAGTACTATTTCCATTTTTAACGGAGAAGGATGGCAAAGTACTCACCCTACAGGGTTAACGGACGTCGCCAATTGCATGTGTTGTATATATGGCCAATATTTGTACGTACGTACTTCCTAACAAATTAAAATATCATGGGTTTTCTTTAAAGTTAGCATTATTTAAAAAAAGTAGTCAAATAGTAGACTTAAAATTTTAATTAACAAATTAGCATATTTTTGAAGTCAGTTACACCAGCTAACGCGCGACTGTTCAAAACAATTATAAAATATTAAAATCAATCTTGCCATGACCGATTTAGTTGATATCGTTTGCAAATGAGGTAAATTGGTCTTGTGGAGACTAACTCTGTTGCATTAAAAAAAAAAAAAATTAAAAAAAATAAAAGAGTGAATCGATCTTGTAGAGACCAATTTCATTAGTTTTCTTAAAAAATGTAGAGACCATTTCATTTAGTTTTAAAAAAATATTTCTCTCTCCTCTTCTTCTTTAAGCCTCTCTCCTCTTCTTAATTTGTCTTTTCCCCCCCTTTAAAGAATCTAGAAACACCATAAAGTTAATTACTAATATCTAATTTTTTCTCAAGAGAATAGAAATAAAACATAAAAATCTAACAATTATGTAATAAAAATATATTCAGATATTCAACTTATGTATAGAAGTCTTACATCAAGCTTCTATGCATAGAAATAGGGTTGGCATTTGTCCGGCTCGACTTTTTTTTTTTTTTTTTTAATTTTGGGTAAGTCAAATCGAGCCAACTTCTCTCCTAGTTGAACCAAAATTATTTTTGATTCGGTTTGATTTAAAACAATTTTTTGTAATAATATAAATAAAATAAATTTAATAATATTTATATATTTAAAATAACAATAAATTTTAAAATATGTATAAACTTATATTTGAATTAGGTATATAATTATTTTCATTGGATCTTCATTCCCCCTTAGACTATTTCTTGCATATGGCACGATGTTAATGATCTCCTACATCAAACACATGACGCACATTCATAGAATCATAGGGAAGCTAACCAGTTAGCAGGTGTTTTGGCCACTTTGGCTATGACATAAACGATCTAGTTATTTACCACAATAGTTGTGAGCTACTGCCACCGATCCAAAGATTGCTCATGTTAGACAAATCACTTTTGTCTTGATCCGATTAATGTACTAGTTTGTGTCTGGCCTCGATACTTGCTCATAGATTCTTATTCATTTTTTGTTCTCTCTGAGTCGCTGATTGGAAGTCTTTGCCTGTTATGCGACTGTTTAAATCATTGGTGGTTGTATTATCATGGCCTTTTTGGAATGGATTTTGGGTTTCTTCATGTACACATGCCGGAGTAAGGTGGAATGGTCCCCCCCTCCCCCACCCTTGTAATTTACGCACTACCTGGGTTTAAAATATATATATATATATATATAATTAAATTTGTATATAAATATTTTTTATATTTATAATAACATTTTTAAAAATAGGATCGAACGAATTGACCTATTCATATTTTTTTAATCCTTATAATAATTTATGTCCAATATGTATAATTACAATACTAATTGTCTATATGGATCGTTCAACAATACTTTACTCAGATCAACGACAAGGATAAGTTTCAGAATTGGTGTCGTTCCCTTGGAAGAAGATGCTAAGATTGGTGGTGCCGATTGTTTTGGTCTCTACGCACTCAATTGTTTCAACATCGATACCCACGTGCATGTCGATTGTGTCTCCAAAATGAGTGACTGATTTTTTGGGTGCTATGTGTGAGACCCGTAACTTGGTGTTCTATTGATATCGCATCCTATCAAGTGGATGCCTCAATGTCCTATTTTCCAAACGTGTTAGCATTGGTAATCACGGCCCTTGGACACCTTTTGATGACAGTAAGATATGCTTCTAATCGGTGGAATCCAAGTCCTATAGTAAGGTATTATTGCTTTACCCTCACCTCCACTAATGTGAGCTAGTTGTTTTTTCATCTCGGGATATGTCCCAAGTTGCTCTATCTTCTTTTTTTAGGCTTGTGTTACTGTACTGGAAATAATATAACTTCATATATATATATATATATATATATGTATGCGATCATGTAATTATTTCTGTCTTAATACATGTTTAATTGTTTTATCTTAATTTTTTTGCGGGTCTTAGAGATTCGAGAGAGGTGGAGTCAAATCAGATTTCCTTTTATCCAAAAGACAAGACCGCCACACATATTCTACATAAATTAGTATAAGTATTATACATATTATACATATATAAAACGGGTCAAACCGACCCTATATACAGCTGGATGTAAGATTTCTATGTATAAGTTGAATTCTTGAATATATTTTTATTACATACATGTTACATTTTTATGTTCTTTTCCAATTGTCTTGAAACAAAATTAGATGGATGATTAAGTTTATGATGTTTCTAGATTCTTCCAGAAGAGGAGAAGACAAATCTATAAACTATACAAGAGAAGAAACATTTTGTATTTTTGTCTGATTTATATTTTTATATTTTACTCTTTCCCGATTGAAATATTTGTTCTTAATTTAAAAGTTTATTATTGATTTCTTTTGATTTGGTGAACTCTATGAAGAGTTCTTGGCTCTCCAATGTGAGGTTTATCCCATATTGGAAGTTGAGAAAAAGTTCACTTCCTTTATATGATTGTTTCTTTTCTTTAGAGATGTGATCTCTAGGGAGAGCTATGGAGGAAGGCCCATTTGGCCTTGTGGGATTTGGGTCTTATTTCACACACGCGCGACTTGCCGTAGCCGTAGGCATGGCGTACGTGTGGAGGTCTAGTTGGCAGCTTACATGGCTTTCTTTATTTTATTTTTTGACTATTGACCGACTGTTTTGAATTCTTCTTGGATTCCTTATCCGTTTTGGAAACCGAAATGGTTGCCCACCCATAATGGGGGTGTTACCGCAATGAGTATGGAATAGAGAGAAAGTGTATCTCTCTCTCTCTCTGGTCTTTTTCAGGATTCAGTGTTTTTCCTTCTTGCGATAGAGTTCTCCCGTTCCTTCTTCGCAGTGGCATTTTGAGAGCTAGCAACCGATCTAAGAAGTGTTCGTCCGATGGCGTGATTTGGAGTGCACCTTCACGCCGCAGTGGTGTTGGGTCATCGTATCTTGGAAGGAGTTCACCATCATCCTATTGCACCGTGGTAGGGGCGAAACGACTTCAAAGAAAGCAACAACGCGCTTCGGCCCTCGAGTTTGCATACCTCCGATCTTACCCTTTGTCATCTATTTAAGCCATAGTGATCAGATTGAATCTGCCTACTCCTGCTATATACATATCGATTTTTCAACATTTGAAGTCGTTTCGGATTTTATCTGTTCATATGGCACATGATGTTGTTGCTCGTCCGGAAAAGTTATCTGGGTAGTTCTTTAAGAGATGGCAACAGAAGATGAGATATTGACTTACTTCGTTAACTCTGTTTACTGTCATGAGAATGGTCCTCCAGCAGAAGAAACGAACCTGCTAGATTTGTTGTGCTTAATCAGATTAAGGAAAAATACTATTTGGCATCGGTAGTATCTGTCATGCTTGTCTGATAAACTGTATGACATATATTGTTCTGCTTAAACTGCTTAAGAGTTATGGGAATCTTTAAATAAGAAATATGGTCAGAGGATGTAGGCCAAGATACTATTCATTTGGCTAATACTTTGATTATAAGATGAAAGAAGATATGTCCATAGTGGATCAAGTGTAACAGCCCTGGATATTTATACCCAATAAGGGTCCATATTCAGATCCGTCTCCCGCGAACGGACCGAAATCTCGCAATGGATAGCTCGTACGCATGTCCAGGAAGAATATAAAAGACAAACCACAACATTAAGATACACAAGAAAGGATATGTACCATTCTGCATATACATTTACAACTGTCCCATTACATTATTACATCCCCAATTAAAAAGAGTACAACTACCTGGGGCATATCCAAGGGAGCCAAGCACTACAAGAAAATGCGAGATTTTCTGACGGAAAAATTCGTTGGAAATCCGACGGCATTCCGTCGGAAACTGATCCTTCGACAGATTTCCGTGAAGTCGTCGGAAACGGTCGTCGGAATTGTTGGTCAGAAATTACCGACAGAAGAGAATTCCGTCGGCAATCCGTCGGAAAATGCGACGGATCTTTCCGTCGGCAATCGGTCGGAAAACGCCGACGGACTAATCCATCGGCAATACCGTGAGAAATACTGTCAGTATTTACCGACCGAAAATCCGTCGGTAAATCAATAAACCCGTCGGAAACTACCGTCAGAACCATAGACGAAATTACCGACCGATGTTTTCCGTCGAATTTAGACTTTCCGACGGAAATTGATCCGTTGGAAAATCCGTCGGAATGGTGCTGTATATATATTTTTTTAAATTGACAAATAAAAAATTTTTTCAAACCTGCTACAATATTCATAAATTTCACATACTCACGATCAACATAAAAAATACATATAAAACCATAACAATATAAAATATAAAGTCAAGACAGATCTGCTAGATCATTTGTTGTCCCTACCTCGTTATTGTCAGGTGCCCGGAGGTGGATCCTATATTAAAAAAATTAATATGAGAAACATTAAATAATTAAAAGACATATATTATTTTCAAAAATAAAATTTAAAATATGTGATTATTTCTCAAGTTAATTAGATAATATTTTTAGATCCATCGTTTCTTGGGTGTTTTTTAGATCCGTCATTTCAATGCCAACCGAATCCGGAGATCCAAATTGGATTCCGTCAGTTCCACACGTCACTTTAACCCCCCGGTCGTGTCAGAGAAAACGGCACGCCGATCCGACCCTATTTGGGAGGTTTGGACCCTCGGGTTGTGTGTTTTGACCCTTTATATATACTTAGGTGTTTTTTAGATCCGCCATTTCAATGCCCAACCCAATCCGGAGATCCAAATTGGATTCCGTCAGTTCCCACACGTCACTTTAACCCACCCGGTCGTGTCGGAGAAAACGGCACGCCGATCCGATCCCCATTTGGGATTTTAAAACCCCGGGTTGCGTGTTTTGACCCTTTATATATACTTGGGTGTTTTTTAGATCGTCATTTCAATGCCCACCCATCCGGAGATCCAAATTGGATTCCGTCAGTTCCCACACGTCACTTTAATCCACCGGTCGTGTCGGAGAAAACGGCACGCCGATCCGATCCCTATTTGGGATTTTGGACTCCCGGGTTGTGTGTTTTGACCCTTTTATATACTTGGGTGTTTTTTAGATCCGTCATTTCATGCCCAACCTAATCCGGAGATCTAAATGGATTCCCGTCAGGTCCCACACGTCACTTTAACCCACCCGGTCGTGTCAGAGAAAACGGCACTCCGATCCGATCCCTATTTGGGAGTTTAGACCCCAAGTTGTGTGTTTGACCCTTTATATATACTTGGGTGTTTTTTTAGATCCGTCATTTCAATGCCCAACCCAATCCAGAGATCCAAATTGGATTCCGTCAGTTCCCACACGTCACTTTAACTCACCCGGTCGTGTCGGAGAAAAACGGCACGCCGATCCGATCCCTATTTGGGGTTTGGACCGCTGGGTGTGTGTTTTGACCCTTTATATACTTGGGTGTTTTTTAGATCCGTCATTACAATGCCCAACCTAATCCGGAGATCCAAATTAGATTCCGTCAGTTCCCACATGCCACTTTAACCCACCCGGTCGTGGGAGGAGAAAACGGCACGCCGATCCGATCCCTGTTTGGGAGTTTGGACCCCCGGGTTGTGTGTTTTGACCCTTTATATATACTTGGGTGTTTTTTAGATCCGTCATTTCAATGCTCAACCAAATCCGGAGATCCAAATTGAATTCCGTCAGTTCCCACACGTCACCTTAACTCACCCGGTCCTGTCGGAGAAAACAGCATGCCGATCCGAACCCTATTTGGACCCCGGGTTGTGTGTTTTGACCCTTTATATATACTTGGGTGTTTTTACATCCGTCATTTCAATGCCCAACCCAATCCGGAGATCCAAATTGGATTCCGTCAGTTCCCACACGTCACTTTAACCCACCCGGTCGTGTCGGAGAAAACGGCACACGCCGATTCGATCCCTATTTGGAGTTTGGACCCCCGGGTTGTGTGTTTGACCCTTTATATATACTTGGGTGTTTTTTAGATCTGTCATTTCAATGCCCAACCAATCTGGAGATCCAAATTGGATTTCGTCAGTTCCCACACGTCACTTAACCCACCCGGTCGTGTCGGAGAAAACGACACGCCGATCCGATCCCTATTTGGGAGTTTGGACCCCGGGTTGTGTGTTTTGACCCTTTATATACTTGGGTGTTTTTTAGATCCGTCATTTCAATGCCCAACCCAATCCGGAGATCCAAATTGGATTCCGTCAGTTCCCACACGTCACTTTAACCCACCGGTCGTGTCGGAGAAAACAGCACGCCAATCCGATCCCTATTGGGAGTTTGGACTGCTGGGTTGTGTTTTGACCCTTTATATATACTGGGTGTTTTTTAGATCCGTCATTTCAATGCCCAATCCAATCCGGAGATCCAAATTGGATTCCGTTAGTTCCCACACGTCACGTTAATCCACCCGGTCGTGTCGGAGAAAACGGCACGCCGATCTAATCCCTATTTGGGATTTTGGACCCCCGGGTTGTGGTGTTTACCCTTTATATGTAATTTGTTGTTTTTTAGATCCGTCAATTGAACGCCCGACCCATCCTAAGTATATGAAATAATACTAATACTGACCTGAGCTGCTGGCTGTGTGGGGGCGTACTCCCTGTATTATTGAGATGAAGTGCAGAACCATATCGTTGAACTGCGTCAGTAGCTCTACCCGCTGCGTCTGTAGCTCTACCCATTGCGTCTGTATCTCTACCTGCTGGTCTGCAGCTCTGCACGTAGCTCCTCCCGAATGATGCCTCTAATGTCCTCTACACTACTGACGGGCGGCGCAGAAATGTGGGGGGGGGGGGGGGGGGGGGGCGATCGAACTGGCATATGAGGACAACACTCGATGAGTATCCAGGCTGTCCCCAAAGCCGTATACTCGACCCTTCCTCGGCACTCCCGCTGCCTCGACCCAAGCGTCTGCATCCAAATCTGGCTGGGGAGTGCCCTCTGCGTAGCGCTCCGCCATCATCCTGTCGTACGTCTCCTGTAAAATAATTTAAAATTAAAATTTGAAAACAAATACTTTAATATCATAATTAATTAATTCATACTTAAAGCTTGACTTACAGCAATCGTGCGGGCACTCTCGGTAACATAGTCATCCGTCCCCTTCCGCTTATGAGTCCGGTCAAATAACTCACGGAAAGTAGGGGCACGCTCCAGGTCGTGATGCTTAAAATTCAACAAAATTAGTTAGTTTCACAATAATAATCCATATGTATTTATGAATCGAACAATAAAATACTTACCAATTTTGACTGTGGGTCGCAAAGATACGGACCCACTAGTATGCACATTCTTCTCCGGTTGAGTTGCTCTGTTGCGTAATGCCGCCTGTGACCGCTGCTGCCATGGTCCAGCAGCCTAACGCTCGCAAAGGGACTCCCAATAGTCCCTCTGCAGCCAAATAGGGTCGTAATCCAACCAAGCCATAGGATCCCGGTTGCCTGTGGTCTTCATTGCCTTGTCCCGTACCTCCCACATCGACTTTCTTAAATTAGTCTGGGCTGTAATCTCCCAGACGGCTTGAGCTCGAGAGAGATCCTCGGGTCTCGTGAACGCGAACCTCCGCTGTAAAGAAATAAAATTAATCAACGTTCTGCAATAAACCCAAATTAATAATAATTGAATAAATGACTTCAACTCTTCTAAAAAATAAAAATATCGTAAACATGTCAAATAATAAATCCCGGACTGGCACCGGGAAGTCTCTGCATGCATCCACTGGTCCTGGAATATGTGCGTGGACCAGCGTCGTCTATCTTCCCCCTGCAATTCAACATTAATTTTCTACATGAAATGTATATCCTAAATAACAAATACAGTAACACTGAGATGATATTGAACTTTACCCTGAGATCCAGCATGGTTGTCGTCCCGGTAGCTGAGGCCCCTCCTCAGCTACTGGATGCTGGCTCTCCACCTCTGTTGAAAATAATTTAGTACACTATTATTGTATAAATTGCAAGAGACCAAACATACTAATCTATTGAAACATACGTTTACCTTGTGGTGAGGAAGAAGACGAAGGTGGCACTGCTCGGATGGTCGGCAGGGAGGCGGTCCCTGCAAAATTTCATACACATTAGAAATTATGAATTTCAAATAAACAACAATATAGAAATTACCTGTGCTGGGACGACAGGCGTGGACGGGGAGGCAGTCCCTGCAAAATTGCAAGTACGTTAGATCTCGCTAATTTAATATACGTAAATAATATCCATTTTTTAGTACAAATGCATATACCTGTCGCTGGAATGACCGGTGCGGACCTGGACGCAGACGTGGATGGGGAGGCAGTCCCTGCAAAATTGTATGTACGTTAGTTCTCGTGAAATCAATATAAACAATAATACCCATAGGGTTTTTGTGTACATATGCATATACCTGTCGCTGGAATGACCGGCGCAGACCTAGAGGCAGACATGGATGGGGAGGCAGTCCCTGCTTTCTTGTATGTACGTTAGTTCTCATGCATTTAATATGAACAATAAATTCTAGAATATTGCGTTTACACATACGTATACCTGTCGTGGAAGGGGTCGCGGACCCTCTGCCAACGGACGTGGCAACCGTTCGACTGCATCCTCCACGTACCATATCTCTATTGATACAAATAAAGATATAGCAAGTCATCAGCACTCAATTTGAAGTAGCAATTTATTATGAATATGTAATTAACAACAACACCAATTTCTTACAAAATATGCATATTATCTATATTCATCATCAGATGCTGAAGACATGTTTAATTCAGCATCATCTTCATCATCATCCTGGAATTCATCCTCATCGTCCTGGGAGTCTTCCTCCACATCAGACTCCACCTCCCGCTCAGCGACATTTGGGTCAACTTCTTCTTGTTCGTTATCCTTATGTAAGCAAATTGTTTCATTTATATCATGAACATTGTATTGTGTAGAAGCTGCCAACTCTCGTGCATCACTCCGATCTAATTGGAAAAAGTTGTCATTAACACCTTCGAGCTCATCATCAGTCGGGAGAAGCTCATACTCAGGGAATAGTCTTGATTTCACTCTACATGCAGCCCACTAATCTCTTAATTTGAGGGATGTATAATTTGAATAATAAACTTGTTGGGCTTGTGCCGCCAGGATGAATGGCTCATATGTACTCAATTTGGACTTATGCTTCACATCGATTAATCCATATGTTGTGTCATGACGAATAGATGTCGTGTCACGTCACGACATTTAATATGCCCATAAATGCCAGAACGTGAACGACGAACGAGAAATCAAGAGTACAATTGAACTAACTGAATAGGAAATTTGCTCAGAGGCTTCACTAAATAAAAATTATTATTCATCATTCAATAGATGTTACAAGGTTCCTGATTTACAATCTCAAATTATAAAATGTCGCCACGGTTGTTCTCTCCACACACAAATCCCAAAGTTTTCGCCTTCTAGAATTGTAGGTACCAGAAATAGTAGGATTGGGTGAGCTAACTAGCCCAGTAAGATTCAACTTCTCTAAAAGGATTCAAATGTAAATATATATATATCTAAGGTAGAATGAGCAAAGACATTAACATGGTGTGTTCCAAGAACGAAAACACGAGATCAGTCAATAACATGTATTGAACAAGTGCAATGTTGGAATTAGAATCAATAGTTCAGGATGATACTTGAGTTCATAATCAAATACAAAATCACACACACAAGCATGACATGATAACTAATCAAGTACGAATGATGTAATGTCAAATATCTCGATGTCCTCAATGCCCCCGCACGGCCACTGACAAATTTGCCCCCGTACGGCCACTGACAAAGTTGCCCCGTACGGCCACTGACAAATTTGCCCCCGTACGGCCACTGACAATCAGACATATTTTCATGCACACAAGTATGATATGATGACTAATCAAACACGAATTGATGTATGCCAACATCCACGATGTCCTCATCGCCCCCGCACGGCCACTGACAAATTTGCCCCCGTGCGGCCACTGACGAATTCGGGCGCTCCCCCAGGACTGAACCAGCCCTTTATTTGCCAGGCATATTTCTCGAATGAGTTTCAAAGACTCACAACTTGTCATCATCACACACTTATCATTTTAATGAGTCAAGGACACATAAGGGTTCATTCAAAGTTTACACACAAGAGTGAAGAAACTATGCTTTCTTACTGATTTCAAGATTGGTAGCCTTTCGAGGTCAATGTGTTCGAAACTTCGGAGAAATAATTCATGGTACAAAGAAGGGTACATGACTGGTTTTAGTAAGTTTTTAGGTAGTAAAAAACCATAAGATTTAGGTGGACTATTAGTTGGGACAATTGGGTAGGATTTGCATCAAGAAATGGAGTAAAACAATGGCTGAAAACATGCACTGTTGCCACTTGTCGACAGGCACAAGGTTGCTGTCGACAGGACTGGCTAACCAGTGAGCATATCTTTAGGTCTGTGTGCATCTGTCGACAACAAGCAGTGGTGCTATCGACAGCAACACACAGGTGAAGAAATCAGACTTCTGTCTGTGGGTTCCTGTCGACAGTAAAGGGTTCGTCTGTCGACAGAACTTGATCAAACTTTCTGAAATGCTTCTAAACCAGCTATAAATGGTACTAACAACCTCTTCTATCATACCTAACATGATTAGGACTGAATCTTATCATAATCTTAGCCTCATTCTTGAAGATATCAAAGCATAAGAATAGAAGATATACACATGGAATGTGATCATATGGCTGATTTTTCTCAAGAAGACACATTGAAAGGGAGTTCAAGGAAATTGAAATGGAAAGTCAACTCTTAAACTTTCTTCTCTTTTCACTTAAAACTTGTCAAGTTTACACACTTCAGATCTCCATGATCTCTCAAGAAATCAGTTTCACGACAAGAAAGATCCATCATGGATCGGTCTACATTACGCAAGAATATCGATAACACTCCAGAGTTATGAATCAAGTTAAGAAAGAATAAATTATCTATAAACTCTCATGGATGACCATTAACTTAAACATGACAATTAACTAAACATGATGGAAAATGTAGTCCTGTGAAGAACATACTTTCAGAATTATAGGGTGAGAACTACATGATGACATACAAGGTGAGATCCCCTTCAAGCTAGTAATCCACTAGTGAAGAGAAGGATAGAAGGAATTGAATCCTACAGGCACAACTAAAACATGCTTATAAGGGATAAATACATTGTTTCAAAAGAGAATCCACAAGTGTAAGGCAAAGTAAGGGTGATCATGACTTCTTTAACATGAGTTGAAATCAAAGACTTAGAACAGAGAAGAGATAGGGAGAGGGTTCTACAACCACACATGATGCACACAAGCTTCTAGAGGTACTTACGGATCTCAAAAAAGAATTGAGAGCTTGTACACTTAGCAATAAGTTCTATTGCTAGATCAAGGGTAAGAGTAAGAGAGGAAGGAAATAATGAATCCTACAGGCACAACTAAAACATGCTTATAAGAGATAAATACATTGTTTCAAAAGAGAATCCACAAAGTGAATAAGACAAGTGTAAGACAAGTAAGGTGATCATGACTTCTTTAACATGAGGGGAAATCAAAGACTTAGAACAGAGAAGAGATAGGGAGAGGGTTCTACAACCACACATGATGCACACAAGCTTCTAGAGGTACTTAGGATCTCAAACAAGAATGAGAGCTTGTACACTTAGCAATAAGTTCCATTACTAGATCAAGGGTAAGAGTAAGAGAGAAGGAAATAATTGAATCCTACCTGATTGAGAAGGTGAAGTCTTTTCTTTGATGATTTCTAACTGGAAGAAGGATGTTAACACCAAGAGTGCAAACACTATACTCCTACAGCTGCTACTTGTGACACCTTTAGCACAAGTGATGGAAGCAAAACCCATACAGCAGCAGCAGCTCTTCTCACGTCCCAGCAGCAAGGAACATCATCCAAACAGGATGTTAGCAAGTGCAACGGCAGCAGCAAAAACAACGCAGCAACATACACCTCAGCAAAACAGCCAAACGCAGCGGAGGGTGAAAGAGAGGAGGCTGGATGTTGCCTGGTGAAGGGTTTTTTATAACCCAGCATACCCTCCATGCACAACGGCACGTGGCCGCCCAGGGTTACCATAGAAACCATTTGGTTTCATGGGCAACACGTTTCCCATGCAAGCCTTCCAGTGCTTACACCTAGGCATAAGTATAGAAGCTTCTCCCAAGCGTTGTGGCCTTCTCAACGCCTCCCACGTAGCCAAACCAAAAAATCCCCATAAAATCATTACCGTAAATAGCTTCTAATTCGGCTGGCCCAAAGATCATCATTTTTATGTATTCAAACGGGGTCCGTTAGTGTTAAAATTCAACCATAAGCTAATGTTATGGTTCTACAAATTATGGTGATTTTAGTTTAATTTTTAGAATTTATTTTACACTAGTGAAAAAATCACCCGAAAAATAGCGCGTCGACTGTACCTTGAAATCCAATACGTCGAAAAATTAGATAATTACATATTGATTTCTCCACATTTTTCTGGAAATATGATGTTCTCAGATTTTTATTTCGTTATCGTTTTCCAGTATCGCCCTGTGGAGGCACACACTTCAAGGTACGATACGGGATAACGTTCATTACCACTAATTAAGTCTATCATCTAATTATCACAAATTAAATAACGACCCTAAGGTATTTAACCAAATTCTTTCTATTTTCTTAACATTTTAATTTCTGCGGCGTTACATGTCGGATCAAACCAATGACACATGAACAGAAATACATTGTTGTCTTGTCCCAAAAATTGAGATGTAACCTCATTAGAGTTTGCATTGGCTTATTGAATTTGGTGGTTCGAGTGAGCAACAAATGTTTTTCAATTGAAATTGATGGTCCATCCTGGCCCCTCCTATCCTCCCCCTTTTGCCATGTCCATGATTTCCTAGTCTAAACAGAATCCATGGAGTAACAAGTGGTACCCAGTGCAGTCGATCATCGGCTCCATTCATGCTAACATATAACATAGTTTTCTCTTGATAAAAATCATACAAAAAGTTTCCGTTTCATTCAACTCAACATGATAACTTTCTGAGTTTTCTAAACTTCAAAATGCAAGTCATTTTCGTGGAAGCAAGTTATGCTAATCTACTTTTAACTTCCCCTAAGTTTTTCTAAACTTAACTAATACTAAATACAATATTGGTCTTGTAATAGTATTGATATAATTGTAAGAAAAAATAACTTTATTAGTTGAGAGGATTTCACAATCTCTCTCTCTCTTTCACCTAATAAGATAATATGATTACTTTTTTAAATCCTAAGACTAATCTTGTAATGAGAGTTAATCGACCCGACATAAAAACATACAGATATGGCTGTCAAAATTCAATATCCTGTGTGGTCAGGGAGACCCCTCTCCCCCGGCTTTCTCCTGCTCATCAGACGTGGGGACTGCATATACTTGTGATCATTCAAATTTTAACCATGCAAAAGGAACCCCACTCGACTGCCATCGATGATTGCAAATCTGGGTAGTTGGCACCAACCACGCACTGATACACCCACTTCCTCCACTTCCACTACATACATACTGCCACGTAAAGAAGAACAACTCGGAGGAGGAGCTTGACGCTGCCATCATCATCTTCGTCATCACCAGTCACCCAACTTTAGGCTTTGATATATGCAGTGACGGCTGCATATACTTTAGAGAGAAAAGACTAAGAAGAGAGAGGAGTGGGGGGGGGGGGTGGCTTGCCTAGCTGGGTGGTCTCCTTCCTGTCTCGGCGCTGTTAATGTTCTCATCCCATGGGGGAATGTGGGGGAGGGGGGACGGAGGGGGGAATGTGGGAACGGCAAGCGGCAGCCCCACACTTGGGGTCATTTTGATATAGCCATTTTACTGGGAGTGTGAAGTGTTAATATGTGATTAAAATTAAATTGATTTTGAGGTGGTGATATATATAGACTAATTAGGAATATATATGGAAAATTATCGAAGAGTATACTAGGATAAACTCTGTCTGACCTCGACAAGTGGGGGGGGGGTGGTGGGGTGGCGAGTGGGGGGGGTGGGGGTGGGGGTGGGGGAGGAGGGGCCGTAGGGGGGGGAGGTGGAGTGGTCGCCGGGGGGGGTGGGGGTGGGGGTGCAAGGACGGGGAGGGGGAACTGTGAGGGAAGGGGGGGCGGTGGCCCGGAGGGGAGGGGACTGTGGGGGGGGGGGGGGGTCGACTGGTGGCCACATCGCGCGCGGGACGGGAGGGAGAGGGGGGGTCGCCGGTGGAGGGGAGGGGGTGGGACAGAAGGGGGAGGGGGGGTGGGACTGGAGGGGGAGGTGGGGTCGACAGGGGGGGAAGTCGTCGGTGGAGGGCAGGGGTCGCTGGTGGTGGGGGGAAGGGAGGGGGGGGGAATGGAGGGGAGGGGGGGGGGCTGGGACATACCTGCAGGCGGCCGAGGCTGGCGGAGCACGGCGGCAGCGAGCGAGCGGCGGCGGGTGGGGGGTAGCGGCGAGGGGCTTCGGCGCGGCGGTGAGCGGCGAGCGTGGGCAGCAGCGGCGAGGGGTTTCGGTTAGGCTGGCGGTGAGTGGCGTAGGCGACCGGTGACGGCGAGGGCGCAGGGGGCCCCGCGGTGTCGGTGACCGGCGGTGAGAGAGAGAGAGCGAGAGGACGAGAGAGAGAGAGAGAGGAGAGGGGAGAGAGAGAGAGAGAGAGAGGAGAGAGAGAAGAGAGAGGGAGAGCGGGAGTCGAGAGCGAAAGGGGGAGTTTGCGGGAGGAGAAAAAAACTATTTTTCCGACTGTATTTCCGATAGAATATGTCCGTCGGAATATCCGTCGGTTATACGACGGATATTTCCGACGGACATATTTCGGTCGGAACTGCCGACCGATTTTCCGACGGATATTTTAGTCGGAATATCCGTCGGAATTACCGACGGAAAATAATCCGTCGGAAAAATCCGTCGGTAATCTCGCAATTTCTTGTAGTGAAGCTCACACAACTTACTAACACTACTGCTGATGGTACAAGTCTATTACAAACACTCCTCAAGCACACCAACGGTAAACCCTGGAAAAAGAACTGTAAGGGAGTGAGCCTCAACAAGTCACTGGCCAGTAGGGGACCACCCCAAAACAACACCAATGTAGAAGAACCTCAACCCCAACGGGTCTCACTGGCAACACCGGAAGCCAAACCTATCATGCTCACAACAAAGCATAATTAACAATACTAAACATAATTAACTCAGTTACTGCAAGTCTTGAAAGACGAAGAGACAACAAACCATAGTCCATCAATAACTGTAAAGCCTAGGCCACAAGCCTCACAGGCACACCATCCAACAGCTGGTCGCCTAAACTGTAAGCCACACTGGCAAAGCATTGCCTAAGCTACTAGCTTCACTGGAGCCCCAACACATGGGTAATCGGACTGCTAACCAAGAGCTAATCCTTATACCTTAAACCACGATGTATCGAATATCACACTTAAGAAACAGAACGGCTACCACGATGCCAAACCATCTATACTAAATCATATTCGAAAAATTACCCAAGGATGGGTAAAACATGACAAGTGGAAGGTCTCACTGCATGACCTCCACTTCACCACCTGAAAAGGCTAGTACTCAGTGTACTATGAGAAACTAGTACCCACAAAGAGTACAGGTACCTACCACCAAGAGGTACCACCATGGAAACACAAAACACCACGGAACACAAACACAACGTGCCACACGAGGGCAAACCACAAACAATCAAACACAACCAGCGAGTCTCGCTCACTACCACAATAACAACCGTGCCAACACCATGGCACACCTCAACGGGTAAAACTACAACTAACACATGTTACAACTGGTAGCAGAGCTCGAGCAGGAAAAGCACGACGCCACCACACGGGACAGACTATTGGTCATGACGTCAGTATCCAACCCGGACAAAACAGCACAAGAACTACCTCTCAGTCTCGCAGTCATGAACGTAAGGTCCAATGCAGCTCCGCAACACAAATAAGGCAAAGAACTATGGAGACCAACAAACCACCACAACCTACAGGTCACACACCCTGCAGACCCATTCCTTGGCACCTTTAGAGACTCTGGCCTGAGCTCTCTAAAGTGAGGCACTGGTAACAGGACTAGCCAGGGCCCAGTACGTCTACTGGTGTCGTAACCCCCAGCTACGAGCGCGCTACAATGTGACTAACACAAACTCTCACAAGTCATGTCCCACTGCCGTCTTTCCTCAGTCGGATGACAACTCTCCCTGAGAGTGAGGGTGTCCAGGAAGACGACAAGACCTCGATGGTACAACTACACCGGGACAAGCCCCGAGCACACCCACGTGCCTGGCTCTCCTAGGAACCTAGGGCAACCGACTGAAGAGGCATTCCGGAATAGGCACCGGACTACCAAACTCAGCAATGCACAAACCACGATGTATACTTATATATCTTTATTACAAACCAAAGTACAAATGTCAAGAATAGCTTAACCTCGGTCACCCTGTGATCTACAAAACCCTCACACCAATACACATGTAAACCATGATACCATTACAAAAGGCCTATAATGGGTCATCACATAACCTCCTTGCCACATACATACCATATACACTAAACTATACATTAACTCTTAACCTTATTTGCATTACATTAATAAACCATCTCTATAGTCCACAAAGGATGCTACAAGACTGAGGCTAGGTTCACACTTGAAACATCATGCCTAGCCACTACGACAACCAGTGCAGAACCATGACACATACATACACCACACACGCGTAACACCACCACAACGGAGTAGTGCCATGCACATCCTCAAACCACGTAAACACACACGAACTATTAAATGACACCGCTTTAGAGGTGTTACAGGTGCCAAAGCACCTCACACCATGATAACACCACACCAAATATGTAAACCACCTACTAACCATGTGGGCAACCTGCTCACAGAGTTTCACGGGTGTCAATGCACCTCACACTAAAGCTATGCATGATAAACGATGATAATCGGATAACCAAAACACCAAAAGCATGCAAAGTAGAACCCTCGGCTGTGATCACGACAGAGGCCATGATCGCCTTCTGATTACGACGCCATTATGTCACGATAAGAAACCTGACGCGACAGGTCGACTGTCGCTACCTGATCGCGACAGTAGGGTCCGTCGCTTCTCAAGCGAAAACCCTAATCCGGGACCATCTCGGATCTCCATGCAAAACCACCCTAAACATGATTTCAACCCGGTTTTCATGCTCATTTCACCTCCTAGATATGGTATCTACTATTTTAAAGCAATAAAGAAACCGATATACAATCCACGTAACAAATCAATGTAGAACCCTACCTTCACGAAGAACGCGCAAACCGGCTACGACACGACATCTCCCACACTCCATGCGACGTCCCCGCATCGAGAGTGCGACGAGAACTCCGCCGAAATGCCAAATCGCCCAACAGAGCCGCAACAGCTTCTTCCCTGGTCGAGCAGAGCTTGTGAAAGCTCTGTTCGGCCAGCCTGCTTAAAAACCGCACAGCAGTTGAGATCGCGATGTACCTTCCCATCGTGACCTGATCGCGACGGACTAAAACATCGCCTTCCCATTCCGACGTCAGAAAACCCCACTCCATGCGTGACACACGACGTGTTAGTTATGGGTGTCCTCAAGCCAATCATAACATGTAAAATCTTGTTCTTTGATAATAATAATAAGGCTTTTATATTCATTATGTGTAATTCGTTTATCGTTTCATTATGAAGTCCATGAATATATGCAATGGATATTAATTATGATGAGATCATAACAATGAGATTAATATCCTTTAAACGTATATTCTTAATTGTTCCTAGTCGGAGGATATTCGAGAAGGACATCGGATATCCGATTAGACTAGTACAGGTTGCACTTGCTCATATGATGAGGGTGACTGGTCTCATAGTCACTTGTGTGGAGACACTAAGGTGAATCTGTAGGTGCTCATTGGAGAATGAGTTCATTGAACTGATCTGTTATGAATCGCTGGATGGTAATATTACCTAACTGTCAACTAGCTAGATTCATTGTCACAGTGACGTGATTGGTCCTTAGACCTGAGACACCAAGGACACCTTGTCGATGGACTTCTAGATTTTGACCTTAACTTATAGATCTCTAGCCATGGGGTCTTAATTAGTTAAGTGTTCGGATCTAGCAGAATACCTTCAAAGGTGATTGTGTGGTCAACATGGGATCGCTCGCTCTCAGTAATAAGAGAGTGAATGCTCTAGGGAAAGATGTCTGATAGTCCCTGGCCAGGGCATGACTACTTATCAGAAAAGGACTTTTCTGATATTGCTATGCGGCATCTAAACCAAGTGAGTGCACATATTAGGGTTTGACAGTTGACCATACCCTAAGTACTCTCGAGAGCATTATACGAGCGAAGGACTATAGTCACGTGGTATCTGTTGACACAAAAGGTTCCTTGAATGGGTTGCTGAACCCCAAAGCTTTCCAGGATCAACTATAGTCACGTGGTATCTGTTGACACAAAAGGTTCCTTGAATGGGTTGCTGAACCCCAAAGCTTTCCAGGATCAAGTGGTGTTGCTTGGCACCCAACTTGATTGGAAGCCCGGTCAATTATCGTGAAACGATAATTGATTGTGTAATTAATTAATATGAGATATTGATTAATCGCAGTAAGTCAATAAAGAGTTATTGGACTTAATGGGCTGAAAACTGGACTAGCACTTGGGCCTAGAAGGTCACACGCAATAGAGTTCTGAGCAGACTGGGCAGGATGACCAATATAGACATTAACTAGGTTTTTGTGAAAAACCGCGGAGTCTATATATTCTCGTGGAGAGTTAAACCCTGGCCCAAGCTCCAGGCTCTCTCCCTGGCCGCCCCACTCCTCTCTCTCTCCAGGGCGCCCCCACCTCTTCTCTCTCCTCTCTCTCTGGCACATGGTGGAGTTGAGATCTGGGAGATGCGTGGAGACCGAGGAGATCCCGTCTGCATCCGGAGCTTGTGTGGATACGTCTAGAGGCTGGACACTTGAATGGCTTGAAGCACCAGCGCCACTTTCTCCCCGGATTCGGGAGTATCGCAACCCCGCAAAGGTGATGATCGGATCTTCCTGTGCGCGGGTTCACGGTTTTTGTTCGATCTGACCACCGACAACGATATTTATCTGTGGGAATCGCATTTTCGCTGCGCTCTGAGCGTTTCCTTACATGACGCACATGCAGACGTCGACCCCATCGGCGGCAACCAGAACACGACCCCCATTACCGACGTGTTCAGAATGCGACCTACACCCTCATCGCGTTCACATCCAGTGAACCAACGGGCACTACGGGCTTAACCTGCCGGCCCACTAAGCTCCACACAACACGCAGAAACCTCGACCAAGGCCCAATGACCCCATATTGGCCATGAGCACCACGGAAAAACCAATAAACACAGATCCGAACTACCACTAATCCACGATCCGCAAAGATCCGAAAAATGCGCTACGTTACATCAAGCCCACGAGAGTCAATCCCTGGTGTTAGAGATTCAGCGTTGTCACATGAGCATTTATGAGAAATTTCAGGTCTGTGCACTTTTAACTAAGTTGCCACCTTCCTGGAATGACTTCTCGCTGACTCTTCAACATAAGAGAGATAAAATGAATGTAGAGCAAGTTATTATGCTATACAGGTTGAGGACAAAAATAGGGATAGAAACAAGTCTAGGGATCTTCCTGCTCCTACTACTGAAGCTACTGAGTATGACTCTAAGGCCAATCTGGTTGAAAGAACTAAAAACTTTCACAAGAAAAACAAAAAGGAATTCAATCCGAATTTGAAGGGTAAGAAGACTATTAAGAAAAATAACTCTGATGCAGATATCACATGCTATGTTTGTGGTAGAAAAGGTCATAAGGCATATAAATGCTTTGATAGAAAGGGTGGTAATAATTTCAAGAAGAACAATCCAAAGAACAAACAGAATGCAGCAACTGGTCAATCACAAGTGAATGTAACTGTGGGTTCCACTTCAGATAATAGGTTTGTAACCATTAATCCTGAAACTCATGTGGCATATCTACCAACTGATTGGTTGATAGACACGGGAGCTAATGTCCATGTCTGCTCTGATAGAGGTTTGTTCTGTAACTTTCAAGACCTCACAGGCAGAAGCGTGACTATGGGCAACTCCACTGCAGCTGTTGTAGAGGGGGAAGGTCAAGTGAGCCTAAAGCTTACATCTGGAAAGATTTTGAGCCTCTACAGAGTGCAGTTTGTGCCGGGAATGAGGAGGAATCTGATTAGTGGATCGTTGCTAGTTCAACATGATTATGAACTTTTGTTTAAATCCAATAAAGTTGTAATAACTAGACATGGTGTGTTTATTGGGAAAGGTTATCTTTTGATGGTCTGTTTGTTTTGAACACTGATTCTAGTATTAATGCTTATTCCTCTTTTACTTCTTATAATGTGGAATTGTGTGATGTGTGGCATGCTCGCCTTGGTCATGTGAATCTGAATACCATTAACAGAATGATTAAGTAGAACTTAATTCCTCAATTTAATATTGATAAAAGTAATAAATGTCAGATTTGTGTGCAAGCTAAACAACCTAGAAAGCCTTTTAAGTCTGTGGATCGGAACACCTCTATTTTAGAATTGGTTCATACTGATCTTTGTGAGGGAAGTGGTTCCCTAACTAGAGGTGGGAAAATGTATTTTATTACTTTTATTGACAATGCTTCTAAATTTTTCATGCTTTACTTAATTAAAACTAAAGATGAGGCTTTAGAAAAATTAATTGAGTTCAAAGCTCTTGCTGAAAAACAAACTGATTTGTTTCTTAAACGTTTGTGTTCCGATAGAGGAGGAGAGTATATTTCACATGACATGGATTGTTAAGAAAATGGAATAATACATGAGTTAACTGCTCCGTACTCACCTGAGTCTAATGGAGTTGCTGAGAGGAAAAATAGGACTTTAATAGACATGGTGAATTCCACGTTGTGTAGCTCAGGCTTGCCTGCAAATTTATGGGGAGAAGCTTTACTCTCTGCATGTCTTGTCCTAAATTGTGTTCCTCATAAATCTCAAGATAAATCTCCATTTGAATTGTGGTTGAAAAGAAAACCAAATTATAATTTTTTAAAAGTTTGGGGCTGTCTTGCAAAGGTTAAAATTCCTGAAACTAAGAAAAGGAAAATTGATTCTAAAACTGTGGATGGAGTCTTATAGGTTTTGCTAAAGATAGCTCTGCATATCGATTTTTAATCATTAAATATGATGTTTTGGTATTTCAGAAAATTCTATTTATGAGTTTGGTGATGCAGTATTCTTTGAAGATATATTTCCATTTAAAATAAAATTGAATGTTTCTGTAGATTCTTCTAATATCTCTTCCTCTGGTGGTTCTAAAGTTATAGCGAGTGAATCTGAAATAGAACCAAGGAAAAGTAAGAGAATTCGTGTTGAAAAATCATTTGGTGATGATTTTATTTATTTCAATGTTGAAGGAGATCATATTACTTATAGAGATGCAATGTCAGCTTCTGATTGTGCCTTCTGGAAAGAAGCTGTTAAGAGTGAAATTGATTCAATTTTGTTAAATCATACTTGGGAATTAGTCAATCTTCCACCTGGTAGTAAAACAACTGACTGCAAATGGATATTTAAAAAGAAAATGAAACTGATGGTACTATAGATAAATATAAGGCTAGGTTGGTTTCTAAGGGGTTTAAACAAAAAGAGGGGATAGATTTCTTTGACACCTACTTCCCTGTAGCTAGGATGACAACTATCTATGTGCTTGTTGCACTGGCATCCATATATAATTTGAAAATTCATCAAATGGATGTTAAGACTGCATTCCTTAATGGGGAATTGTAAGAGGAGATATATATGGACCAACCAGAGGGATTTGTTGCTCCTGGTCAAGAGCATAAAGTATGAAAGTTGGTAAAGTCATTATATGGACTCAAACAAGCCCCTAAGCAGTGGCATAAAAAATTTGATGAAGTGATTGCTTCATTTGGTTTCTATATGTATGAATCTGATAAATGTTTATATATCAAGTTGTTTAATAATTCATGCATCATTCTTTGTCTTTATGTTGATGATATTTTAATCCTTGTTAGTGATATTGTGTTAATTAATGAAATTAAACAGTTCTTAAGTAGTAAGTTTGACATGAAAGATCTTGGGGAAGCTGAAGTTATTTTGGGGTTAAGACTCCAAAAGTCACCTGAGGGATATTCAATATCCCAAGCTCATTATGTTGGGAAGGTATTGAAGAGGTTTGACATGTATGAAAGCAAACCTGTAAGCACCCCTCTAGATCCTAGTGTCTTACTGAAAAAGAATAGAGGAGAAAGTGTTAGTCAATTGCGTATTCACAGCTTATTGGTAGTTTAATGTATTTATCTAACTATAGTAGACCTGATGTTTGTTTTGCTGTGAATAGACTAAGTAGATATACTCATAGTCCTAATAAAATAGATTGGCATGCTTTAGAGAGAATTTGTAAATATTTGAAAGGTACTTTATCATTTGCTCTACATTATAGTAGATTTCCTGCTGTTTTAGAAGGTTTTGCAGATGCAAGTTGGGTAACTGGAAAGGCCCAAGGTAAGGGTACTTTTGGTTATGTTTTCATGATGGGTGGAGGCGCTGTAGCCTGGAAGTCCACAAAACAAACTGTGCTAGCTCGCGGTCTACTATGGAAGCAGAGATAATTACACTTGAGGTGACAGGTAGAGAGGCAGAGTGGCTTATGAGTCTTATGACTGAGATTCCTATGTTGGGAAAGCCAATTCCTGCAATCTCTCTACATTGTGATAGCCAGGCTGCTATAGCTAAGGCAAAGAGTGAAAAGATGAATGACAAGTTAAGTTCTCATATTAGAATGAGAATTAAATTTGTTAGAGAATACTTATCCAAAGGAGTAGTATCCTTGGATTATATAAAGTCTGAAAAGAACTTGGCTGATCCTTTGACAAAAGGATTGAATAGAAATATGATAGTAGAATCATCGAGGGGGATGGGACTAAAGCCCATAAGCTGAACATCTTCAACAGGAACCCAACCTGCTGATTGGAGATCCCAAAATGCAGGTTCAATGGGATAACAAGTTGAGTGAGTGTTTGTGTAAAGCACTTTGTGGAGACTGGTGTCTCAATGTTCCTCCCTATGATGATGTATGCTTTGACTGTTACGGGAAAGGTTGAGCAGTATGCTCTTAATGAGTCCAAAGCTATAGAGGCGAGGTCTAGGTACGAACCAGTACACCTTGGAGGACTCACCTATGTGAGTGGGATCGTGGGGCTGCGATCAAGGAGTAATATAAGAGGCTTAACTCTAGAGCACTCATGAAACAAGATACAAAGCACAAGGCCAGATTGTGCTACCCCGTGAGAACACTTCTATGATCAGTGCTGTGTGTGTTGCATGAAACTCTCTCTATAAGGGTCTAAGTTCAAGACCTAGTTCACTTAAATATGTAGGGTGAGGAAAATGTTACACTATGTAAAGGTTTAAGTTGGAAGACACCTTTACTTATGCATAGTACTTGTTGCTAGCTCTCTATATCTTTTCCGCAAACTTTTAAATTTTTTTTTGGTGGGTGAATGTTGAAATATTTGTTCTTAAATTTAAAAGTTTATTATTGATTTCTTTTGATTTGGTGAACTCTATGAAGAGTTCTTGGCTCCCAATGTGAGGTTTATCCCATATTGGAGGTTGAGAAAAAGTTCACTTCCTTTATATGATTGTTTCTTTTCTTTAGAGATGTGATCTCTAGGGAGAGCTATGGAGGAGGGCCCATTTGGGCTTGTGGGATTTGGCCCTTATTTCACACATGGGTGACTTGTGGAGGTCTAGTTGGCAACCTACATGGCTTTCTTTATTTGTTTTTTGACTGTTGACCGACCATTTTTAATTCTTCTTGGATTCCTTATCCGTTTTGGAAACCGAAACGGTTTCCCACCCATAATGGGGGTGTTACAGCAATGAGTATGGAATGGAGAGAAAGTGTATCTCTCTCTCTGATCTTTTTCGGGATTCAGTGTTTTTCCTTCTTGCGGCAGAGAATTGATGCACTTTATGGTATATTGCTTGATGACAAAATGAGGCTCAACACAAAACTGCTTAGCTTAGCATGAACTTAATCTCTACCTTAGTTTAGTGATTCATATATACATATGTTATTAATTTATATTACAAATAATCAAGTATATTTGTGCTAGATATGCATGTATATACTTGTAATATTCTCAAATATAAATATTTTATACACAAATTAAGTGAACATATCCGTCAGGCAAGAGGATAGCGTAGGCATTGCAAACAATAGATTGCCTTGATCGGTCGACCGACCAATAGAAATCGGTCAACCGCCTGTCTCACTTCTGCGTTTCAAAATACACTGAATCGATCGGTCGACCGACCTTTAGACATCGATCGACCGATTAACTCACTTCTGCTAGCCAAAATGCACTGAGTAGATCGGCCGACCGAACACTAGAAATCGGTCGACCGACTAACTCACTGCTGCCAGCCAAAATGCACTGAGTAGATCGGTCGACCGAACACTAGAAATCGATCGATCGACTTTCTCACTGCTGGCAGCCTAAATGCACTGACAAGATCGGTCGACCGACCACTAGATATAGGTCGACCGACATTCTCACTGATGCGTGGCAGCGACTTTTTTTGAAGTTTAATTACATATGGCAACGGCGGTTAGCCGCCGCCATAAATATAAATGGTAGCGGCTCCTTTTAGCCGCCGCTAAATACTAATATGACAGCGGCTATACAGCCGCTGCCATATTTTCGTCTATCCCCCAACCAAAAACACCACTGCGCGCCATATCGCTCGCTCTCTCTCTCGCTCGCTCGCTCTCTCTCTCTCTCTCTCTCTCTCTTCCCGAAGACTGGCGACGCACCGACGCCTTCCTCTCCCTCTGGCGACGCACTGACGATGGACGGCAGGCGGTGGCTCCGGCGACGCCCTCATCTTCGGCGGCTGTCCCCACCCCCTACGGTGAGCCTCCGGCGCCCCCAGCCCCCCCCCCCTCCCCCGCCCCCTTCCCTCCGGCAGCCCTTTCCCCTCCGGTGGCCCTCGCCCCCACCGCACCCCTCGCTCCCACTGCACCTTCCACCCTCCCCCATCTAGCCACCACCCCCTCCCCCTCCCCCTCCCGACCACTCCCCCTCCCCCTCCCGACCACCCCCCTCCCCCCAGCAAAACCACCCCCCGGCAGACCCCCCTCCCCCTCCCCAGATCAAAATATAAATATTGTTTGATACTTGAGATAGGCAGCTTAGGAGAAAGCCCTCTAGGGTGATTCTTCATTCAGGTATGGTTTCTTTCCTTCTCTTTAGATTCTCATAATCTCTCTTTCTTCTAGCACGATAGGTTTTGTTTTAAGATTCTTAGTATGCTTGTATTGTTCTACCACTTTAGTTTACATTTTCTTAAATAATTAGGGTAAGTACCATGTTCAGGGTTTAGAAATACTATGGAGATATGATGTCGATTTATTTGTGATAATAGCACATTATCTCTGTACTCTCGAGTTTAATTGTGTAGCAGCTATTTTGATGATTTGTCGTGATTTTAGCATGTAATGAGTTAAATATCATGTGTAGTTTTAATTTTTGTGTGTGATAACATGAGCATGGTTCTTATGAGTTTGATGTATAAGAAGAGCTTCTAGAGTGGCTTAAACCTATTTAATGTTAGTGAAATCAATTGTATAATGATCCAAGGTATTCCAGAGATTTTCATAGAGTTGAGTAGTACCGATGTTTGGTTAGTTTATTTGATACCTTGTCAATCATGAGCCCTAATCCCGTGTGGACCTATACATATTACATGTGGTGTACATCAGAGGGTCAGTCTAGCCCAATATGGTGGACATCGAAAAGGTTTGAACCCTTTCCTCAGACAACCCCCAAAGAACTTTGTCTGTATTAGGGAAAAGACGAAGCAGATAGCAAAGTAACCACTTGAAAGATGAGAAAGACTTGTCGCCTGCACTTTACCCACCTCAAACATGAATGGAATGGATTTCACAACTATCAATGCACTATGAAACTCATCCCCTGTGTCTAAGGACAAACAGGGAGCGGGTGGTGGGATGGGCAACAAGTCTTTCTCCCAAAAGATAAGGTTCTCTGCTACATCACATCATACATTAAAGGGAGCCCGTGGAGATTCCTTGAGCAAGACTTATGTCTTCATGAAGGCTGATGTCAATGGAAGAGGTGGGGTTTGCCCACACGTATGATGTTCCCCACACGCTGACGGACATGTAATTGGGAGAAACCAGCTTGACGAGGAAAGCAAGGTTCCATTGGCTACTTGAGCTCCAGAAGATGGAAGTAATCCCCGGAATGGTAATGGCGATGGAAGAGGCGTGGGTGGGAGAGGTGAGGAGCTGATCGGAGAAAATTGAGGTAGAAACATGGAGCTAATAATACGTGTCCCCATGCCTTGATAATAACATAAAGGTCTTTTGTGCAAAACTTTGGGATTTTGACAAAATCCATACGCCACATATTTGTTGTTTATTTAGAAACAAAAACATGAATAGTTCACAATTAAATTTTTCTCTCTGTTTATAGACTATTAAGTTGCTTTGATATGTTTTAGGCTGATGAGTTTTTTTTGGATGCAGAACTATTGCATCCAAAAATGGCAAGACTCGATAAGAGTTGGATACAACTTAGAGATCATTTGGATCCTAGATATGAGAAAGGAGTAGATGAGTTTTTGGAATTTGCATTTGATGAGCAAAGACAATGTTTTAGACATGGACAGAATTATGAGTTCATACAATGTCCGTGTCGTAACTGTGTTAACGGAGTGAAGTTATCTCGGATGGATGTTGAAATTCATCTTAAAGTAGATGGATTTTGGACACGGTATACCAATTGGGTATGTCATGGAGAGGCACCGATAGTTCATGTTCAGCAAGTTAGCCCGTCTGCTAATGAAGCACAAATGGAAGTGCAGATTGATACAACAATAGAAATGTTGCATGAGTTACAAGAGGCTGAAATAGAGGGAAGAGCAGAGGAACATGAACCAAATGAGAAAGCAAGAGATTTTTATCAATTATTAGAAGATGATCAAACACCATTATACCCTAGTTGTGTCAAATTTTCAAAATTGACATTTCTGTTAAAACTATTGCACATTAAGACTATGAACAAAGTGACAGCTTCTTGTATGGAAATGTTTCTTGAGTTGCTTAGAGAAGTATTACCAGAAGGAGCTAATTTACCTCGAACATGGTATGAATTGAAGAAGACTATGAAAGATTTGGGGTTAGGTCATGAGAAGATAGATGCTTGTCAGAATGATTGTGTCTTGTTTCGAAATGAACATGAATATAGGGATCGATGTCCAGCATGTAATGCTCCTAGGTACAAAGAAAATACGCAACAAGGTAGCCTGAAGAAGAGATGTCGCAAACAGGTGCCATATAAAATATTGCGTTATTTTCCATTGAAAGATAGATTGCAAAGAATGTTCATGTCTTCTAAGATTGCCAAGTGGATGACATGGCACAAAGATGGCCAATTGGACTCGGAAAATGGAACTATGCGACATCTTGCTGACTCTGAATCATGGCGACATTTCGATGCTCAATATCCAGATTTTGCGGCAGAGGTTCGCGACGTGAGACTCGGCTTAGTGACTGATGGGTTCAATCCATTTGGGATAATGAGTAGCAGATACAGTGTATGGCCTGTGATGATAGTAGTTTATAATTTGTCGCCATAGATGTGTATGAAGCAGACGTTTATGATGATGTCATTACTTATTCCAGGTCCTAAAAGTCCTGGAAATGATATCGATGTCTATTTACAACCGTTGATAGAAGAATTGAAAGATTTATAGTGAATGCGGAACTTGAATCCGGATGTGATGGATATTATGGACGTCTAAATGATGTATTGGAAATATATTTTGATAATCAAAGACATGTTGTTTTATTTGAGTGTGACTGGTGGGATGTTTATAGAAAAGACAGAGGATTTAAAATAGATAAATGCGGAACTATCAGTCTGAACACTCGTCAAAGACTCAATACAGATGAACCATTTGCCCTGGCAAGTCAAGTGGAACAAGTGTTCTATGTCAATGATAACACAACAGAAGGATGGATCATCCCTGTCAAAGCACGTCCGCGTGATTACTACGACTTGCAAGATGATGCTCCTGAGAATGATATAGAACCAAGTGACGAAGCGTTTCAGGACATCTGATTGATGTTCCCATTAGAGGAGAAATTCAAGATGTCTATAAGAAAGTAGCGTAAGAGTGCACGATTATTTTTAGGTGATTTATTTACATTAGTATTATATTGTGCATGCTTCAAATAAATTTTTTAACTTGTTATGTTTACATGTTTACTAACAATTTTTTGTAACAGATGGCTTCCACTGCTGAGCGCTCTTCTCGTGATGGCTCACGCCCACGGAGGCTTCGGACTCTATCGGTACTCCTCCCACCTTTCAGGCGATGCCTCCCCCTCCACATTTCAGGGGCTCCCTCCCGCTCCACCTCTCAGCAGCTTCCTCTACCTCTCACTCTACAGCAGATACCTCCCTCTTCCAGCCCTCAGGACTCTTCGGCGACATCTGCATCTTCTGTAGCAGGTTCATATTTTAATTTCATGTAACTATTATATTCATTGTTTAATAGATATTCTCTAATGATGTTTATGTTTATATTTAACAGGTCCATCTGCACGACCTTGGGGGAGAGGTCATGGTCGTCGAGGGCGACTAGGGGAGTTACGGAGAGGAGATGCCTGATGGACAACAAGGAATGTCTCCCTTGTCCGAGGCTATGGCGTCGGCCCTACTGCAGATCACTTTACTAGTCGCATGGGCGTTGTATCAAAGGTATATTGTAAGATTTGGCAAAAAGACTTTGCGAAGCTGCGTGGTGCTGCGACTAAGGAGTTTATATTCAGAGATCTACAGGTAATTATATTTAATTGAATAATATTATGCATATGCTTTTGTTATAATTCAGTGACTTGTTTTGCAGTTGACATACCAGTGGGATGGCACAGACCAAATAGATAGGGAGATGCTTGCTCACAATGAGCGCCATGCATCGCAGCTGGCGTAGCAAGTAAAAAAAAATAGTAAGTTAATATACTATTCATTTCATATGTACTTTATTTTATATACTTATTTATATATTGACAAAATTTTATTTTTCATGTCAGCATTTTAATGGGAAGCCTTTAGATGATGCGATTGCATCCGTCCCAGCAGGTGTTGACCCCTCCGATTGGCAAACAATGTGCGAGTTGTGGACTATTGGGGATGAGATGGTAATATTTTAAAATGCTTAGAATATAATTGTTTATTATTATTTTGTTTCTATAAATGGAACAATAACTGTCTATTCTTGTCTTTTTTAGAGGATTGCTGATCGAAATAAGCAAAATCGTGCCACTCAATCTATGCCATATAGACGGGCAGAACTTCTCATTATCAGTTGATGAGTGATTTTGTGAGTTATGCTTTATGAATTATGTTATTCCTTTTATTCATTACTTACTTATATGTCTTTAATTTAAACAGTCTCTAATGCATGGACGTACTCCGCATCGACTTGAGGTATTCAAGATGGGTCGATGTAAAAATTTACCTGACGGCACTGAGAGTTGGGTAGATGAGGAGAGCAGGAGACGATATGTAAGAAACTTTATTTCTATTTATTTTATGTGAATATGTTTTCATTACAATAGTTGTATAATTAATATTTTTCTCTACCTTTGTTGTAGGAGGCTATGAGTGAAATGATTGCTCTGTCTGACATTGATGTCGAGAGCCAGACTCCCGAGGACGCCTTCATTTCAGTCATGGGAAAAGATCGACCTGGGCGTGTTCGCTGCGCAGGGAGTGGAGAGACGTTGAGGACATGGTTTGGATCTACATCTACAGGACCGTCTGCCTATTCAGAGTGAGAAAAGCAAATGCAAGAACAATTAAAAGTACAAGAAGACAAATTGAAAGCACAGGCAGATTAGATGAATGAAATGCAACAACAGATTTCTCAATTGCAGAGTGTAGCCTCAAAGGTGGATGAGATGAGCGTACTCCTCTCCCAGATACAAGCGTCACAGGCACGTACCCAGCCTCCTCCAGTACCTCCTCCAGTTCAGAGCGAGAGCGAGATCGAGACAGATGAGGCGGTAGATGATTTTTTAGATCATGATGTTCCTATCTCTTGATTTCCTCTTGTTTTATTACACATTCATATTTTCTATTGTTCTGGATATTTGTATAACAATTTGTACGCATTATATTATATGTGTGTGATTGAATGATTCAGTGAGCCTGGGTGGTGGCTCAATTATGTGTGATTGAATGATCCAACGAGCCTGGGTGGTGGCTCAATTATGTGTGATTGAATGATCGAGCGAGTCTGGGTGGTGGCTCAATTATGTGTGATTGAATGATCCAGCAAGCCTGGGTGGTGGCTCAATGATAATATATGGATTTGTTGAATGATTCAGGTAGTTCACATGTGAATATAGAGTGTCGTATGTATTTAAATAAATTTTTTTTCTTTTCTGATAATATGTCAGCGGCTGAATAGCCGCTGCCAAAAAAATATATGTCAGCGGCTATTACATGCTGACAAAATAAGACATATGGTCGCGGCTCTGAAACTGCTGATAATAGTAAAATATATGCCCGCGACTGTAAGTCGTGGCCATAACAATTATTGGCCGCGGTGGCTCTAACCGCTGCCAATAGTGGCTTTATGGCCATGGCCTCGTTAGCCGCGGATAAATAATTATATGGCAACGCCTACATTTAACGCGCTGACATAAGTTATGTCCGCGGAGTTTTTGGCAGCGGCTTTGGCAGCGCCTGGAGAGGCGCAGACATAACCATATATCCGCATTTTCTAGACATTTGGCAGCGGCTCCCAACCGCTGACAAATATGCTTCTTTTTGTATGATCCCTATTTTATTCATATGTTCAAGTACTCCACTCCATCATAATCAGCTTATCTATAATGAATTGTGATCTTAGTAATAATCAATTAACAGTCTAGAGTAATATATAATTACAAGGACTAGGAAAAAACATATCGTTAAACAAGAAAATTCCACCGAAAGCTTTGCTTCATTTTTGTCTGGCATGTAATCTCAACTGCATAAGAAAGTTCAGAAGAAAAGAAAAGATAAAAAAATAAACAACAAATAATTAAAATAAAGCATGCCAAAGTTACGTAGATATCTTAAGCTCCCTTAATTTTCCTCTCATCTCCTTTTCTCTTCGGTCCCCTCTTAATTATTAGTTAATTAGACACACACGCACATACTCTCTTTTTCTTCTTGCACCATGTTTCTATGTATCCAGCTAATCCCCATCCCCACCCAGTCGGACTCTTTCTCTCATCTTTCCATTGGACTCTCTCTCACACACACACAAGCACATGTACACATTAGCAGCAATAAAGAACAAAAAGAGCTCCTAAGAATGCACCAGCTGCTTCCTTGTACCTAGCCTTATTTGAATTTGAGTAATGCTTTCATGCCTCTTGAATAATAATATTATGAGGTACATAGTTTTGATTTACCTAACGCAGGGAGATGGAGTGTGTGGAAAATAAGAAAATTTCCTTCTGCCTGCAGAATATAAGTTAAAATTAGTTAGAAATCTGATTCTATATTAGGGAAGGAGATGGTATGGCATGTGTGGACAAGTTCAGCTGATGTTGTAAGCTGTACATCTTGTAGATTTTGGACGAAGAATCAGATCTTGCTGTGAGAATTTTGAAATTATGAAGAAGATCATGTCTACTTTCTTCTGATATTCTTTTATATGCTTAGGTTTTTGTTTATATGCAGTTTGGAAATTGTACTGCCTCTCCATAAGGTTTATTTCTATTTTCACCCATCTTTTCACCCTAATCACTTAGCATCACAACTAACTTTTGTCAATTTATGAGAACAGTGGCACAAATTTTTGTTATGAGAAGAATTTAGTGCACTTGACTTTTGCACTTTGCACTTGTACTTCTCCCTTTTTATTGGCTAATGGAAAGAAAACACAATAAATCCATCCAATGGGAAGGAAGAAGTATAAGTGCAAAGTACAAAACTCAAGTGCACTAAATTATTCTCTTTTGTTATATATATATATATATATATATATATATATATATATATATATATATATATGTTCAGTTAGTAGGACATAGTAAGCAATAAGTAAAATGTAAGGAATAAAAAAAATGTGCTAATTGGATGATGCACAGCATAAGGGTCTTTTACTCCATGTTCTCTTGCTAAGAACAGAAATGAGATATCTCATACTACAACAGGATTGAGTCATCACTAAAAAGCAACTTTTTTTGTTAAATGCTTAATTGTCCTTTAATTATTAGATAGTGTGGTGGCTGCTTCTGCCACCTAAGCCCATTGCGGTCCATCGGGGCCCATCAACGCCCCTCTATTGACGTAACCTCCTCGTACGGTCTCAAGCCTCCACAAGGACCAGTTAAAAGGGCCTCACATGCCCGTCACCCCTAACGAAGCATTGCCAAGCTCGTTAGCGGTATGCTTCCAACCAGGAGCGTTAATCCTGTTGCGCGGAACAACTACGGACATTACCGAACAGCGAGTTCGATCCCTCTACGCGGGGTCACCTGTTCGGAAGACATGTCCAGGGTTTACCGAACAGCGGGTTCGATCCCCCTACGCGGGTCACCTGCTCGGCAACCTCCTTCAGAGACTTCCGAGTAGCCCTTCACGTCCTCACGACGGTTATAACCGCCCCAGGTCACACGCCCCATCTTCAAGAGGCGCGTTAACTGCCTGGCATCCCAACGGGCCTCTGAGCACATAACTCCTCCCGTTATGCACGCCCGTCAAGGCGCCTTTCCAGGCACGATCTACCAACGTTACGCATGTTTGCCTCAGCACCTACGCCTATAAGAGCACATGTACAGAACCATGCACTGGTACGTTCTCTCTCATGCGAACACACCCTTACACTCAAAAACCCCCTGCCTTACGAGCCTCAGACTGACTTAGGCATCAGAGGGTTTTTCCCGGTCACCGGGCCCCCTGATCATTTCTGGTGACTGCAGGAACCCTCGTCCGCTACGGTGTTCATCTTCCCCATCTTCTCTAGTGGAGGCCCGTTTGGCTCCGGCCCAAACAGGAAATCACCACCACATTTGGCGCTGTCTGTAGGAACGACGCAACCATGGCTCGCGGACGATCCTCTTACCAGAACGTAGGGAGTAGGGCGACGAGATCTCGCCAGTCAGGTGCGAGTTCTCTCCACCGGTCTACTCCTGTCGACGTCAACGTCGCCCCCGCCGGCGCAAACCAGGACGTCCCTGCACCGGCGATTGCCGCGCCGGCAACTGCCCTCGAGATGGCTGAACTCCGGGGGCAGATGCAGTAGTTAACGGGTGTTTGCCTTGCCCTGCAGGCTCAGCTGGTTGGACCGCCAGCCCCGATGGTTCACCTGCCACGAGAGCAGCAGGCGGAGTCGTCGCACCGGCGTTCTCGTGTCCCCCCGGTGCCTCAGGATCAGCAAGCGGACTCACCGTGCCGGTCGCACAGAGCCCCGTCCGAGGAGCGGGCATCGGAGTGCCGCGGGCGTTCGCCCCGTCGCTCTGTTGTCTCCCCCCGCCCGCCGCGATCGGTTGTGGGAGCCAACTCCCACGGGTCCGGTCGAGGAGGCCCCGCCAATTCCGAACAGGAGCTTGCCAGGCGCCTGCGTCGCGTGGTCGACCTCGAGCGCCGCATGGACGCGATGGTCCAGCGTGCGGAAGGGAAAGCTCCGGCGGATGATGACCTGGACTTCCGCTCCCCTTTCAGTAGGGAGATCCTGGAGGCTCGGGTCTCCCCCAAGCTCCCTATGCCCACTATCGCGCCCTACGACGGCACCTCCGACCCTGCCGACCACATCCACGGCTTTGAGTCGCACATGGTGTTCCACGGAGCATCAGACGCGGCCAAGTGCAGGGCCTTCCCTGCGACCCTCAAGGAGACTGCTAGAGCCTGGTTCGAGACCCTCCCGGCGGGCTCCATCTCCTCCTTCCGCCAACTGAAGAAGTCCTTTCGGGACAACTTCCTTGGTGGAAGGTCGCAGCCACGAACGGCGGCTTCTCTCCTGACCGTGTGCCAGAAGAAGGGCGAAGCGCTCTGGGACTTTGTAAAAAGGTTCCGAATGGAGGCGCTTCACATCTCGCGCCTAGACGTCCCTCTGGAGACCAGTGCCCTCATTCAGGGCACTCGTGAGGGTTTCTTACAGAGGACTCTGGGCGTCCAGCAGCCCGCCACCCTCGCCGAGCTGCTTTCCATCGCGCAACGCCATGCGGCTTGCGAGGAAAGCCTGGCGGCGGATAGAGCAGAACAAGGGGAGCAGTTGGACAAGAAGAGGCCTTCCGACAACGGCTCCGACCGTGATCGGAAGAAAGGACGTCGCAACGGTGACTCTCTACGCCGTCTGCGCCCCTTCACTAACTACACCCCCCTCACAGTGGCACCCGAACAGATCCTGGCGGAGATCAGGAACGAAGCATATGTTCGGTGGCCACAGAAGATGCGCTCCAACCCCCGGAGGCGCGACCAAAACAAGTACTGTCGCTTTCATCACGACCACGGCCACGACACCTCTGAGTGCCACCAGCTTAAGGACGAAATCGAAGACCTTATCAAGCGAGGCTACCTTGGACGGTTCGTGCGCCGAAACGAAGACCGCCCCAGACGCCGAGAGCGGACTCCCGAGCAGCCGATCAACAATGAGCCCAACAGGCAAGAGATCAACGTGATCGCGGGAGGCCTCGGCGCAGGCGGAGAAAGCACTCGAAGCCGACGCGATTACGCAAGGCGAGTGCATGTTGTGGATAGGCCTCCGGCACCTCGGTCGGCTCCATATCCCACCAATCCCGCACGCGCACCACCCGAGGAGGCTATAACCTTCTCGGACGAAGACCTTGTAGGGGTTACGACCCCACACACTGATGCGCTGGTCATTTCGGCCACCATCAATCATTGTAACGTGCGCCGGATTATGGTGGATAATGGAAGCGCCCCCGATGTCTTGGCTTACGATTGTTTTGTCCTCATGGGCCTCAAAACCAATCAACTCGCCCCCGTAAACTCGCCTCTGTTCGGATTTTCGGGAGTTTCGGTGCAGCCCATGGGAAGAGTTCGCCTCCCGATCACTTTAGGGACGGCTCCAAAGATCGTGACCAAAGTAGTTGACTTCTTGGTCATCAACAATATGCCTGGATACAACGCCATCCTCGGCAGAGGTCTGATTGGGCGCATCAAAGCAGTACCTTCGTCACTCCACCAGAAGATGAAGTTTTCGACCCCGAGCGGAGTCGGAAAAGTGCTCAGGTGTCAGCGCGAGTCTCGTCGGTGCTACGTCCTTTCTTTGAGGGACAAGCAACCACTCGCAGATTCAACCCCGCCAACAACTGATCAGCCCTCCACCAGCCGAGGAACGCCTGCTGAGGATTTAATCCCTGTTCAAGTAGACGATGACCCCGAGCACGTCTTATACATTGGCGCCTTGTTGATAGAGGCCGAGCAGCAACGATACACAGCCTTCCTGCTGGCCAATTTGGACGTGTTCGCCTGGTCTGATGATGAGCTTCCGGGCATTCCCCCGGAAGTAATGGTGCATCGCCTCCATCTGGATCCTCGGATTCCACCAGTTCAATAGAGGAGGCGACCTGTGAACCGAGAACGGTAGACCGTGATTCAGGACCACGTTGTCAAAAGCCAAACTGTTGGGCTCCTCCGAGAAGCTCAATACCCAAGATGGATCTCCAATGTGGTCCTCGTACGCAAGGCCAACGGTAAATGGCGTGTGTGCGTTGACTACAAGGATCTTAATAAAGCAACGCCCAAGGATAATTTTCCCCTGCCGCGCATTGATCAATTGGTGGATGCTACTTCTGGTCATGAGCTTCTCAGCTTCCTGGATGCCTACTCTGGTTACCACCAAATCAATATGCATCCTCCAGATCAAGACGCCACGACGTTCGTCACAGACTTGGGCTTATACTGTTTTACCAGAATGCCTTTCGGCCTAAAGAACGCGGGCGCAACTTACCAGCGGATGGTCAACAGGATGTTCGAACAGCAGATCGAGCGCAACATGGAGGTTTATGTTGATGACATGCTGGTCAAGACGCTTCCGAGCACCGACCACATTTCCGACCTCCAGGAAACTTTCGCAACTCTGCGAAAGTACAATATGAAACTCAACCCTGCCAAGTGCGCGTTTGGTGTTCGGTCGGGTAAGTTCCTCGGGTTCCTTGTGTCAAATAGAGGAATAGAGGCAAACCCGGAGAAGATCCAAGCCGTGCTTGAGATGAGCAGTCCGAAGACAGTGCGCGACGTCCAACGCATGACGGGGCGTCTTGCAACATTAAACTGGTTCATGTCCCGAGCAGCAGAAAGAAGCTTTAACTTCTTCAAGTTGCTCCGAGACCCTAAAAGCGCCTCGAAGCAAGGGGGGCAAGTACGGTGGACTGAGGAGTGTGAGGCCGCCTTCACCGAGCTGAAGGCGTATTTGGCAGCTCCTCCTGTTCTCTCAAAGCCTGTGCTCGGGGAACCTTTGTTCGTGTACCTTTCGATTACCGAACACTCCATCAGCGCAGTCTTGATCAGAGAAGAAGGAGCGGCGCAGCATCCAGTGTATTACATTAGTAGGTCCTCCAAGAAGCTGAAAGGAGGTACCCCCGAGCAGAAAAACTCGCCCTCGCTCTTGTCACAGCTGCTCAGAAGCTTAGGCCTTATTTTCAGGCCCACTCCGTTATGGTTCTAACTGATCAGCCGCTGAAATCCATTCTTCAGCGGCCGGAGGCTTCTGGCAGACTTATCAAGTGGGCAATAGAGCTTGGTGAGTTCGACATTAGCTTTCGCCCTAGGACAGCAATCAAAGCGCAAGCATTGGCAGACTTCGTTGCGGAATGTACTCTACCTACCGAGCAGGATCCACCGTTGGCGGATGAACCCCCATGGGAACTCTACGTCGACGGATCCTCCTATGTCACAGGAAGCAGAGCTGGCCTAGTCCTCACCTCCCCGGAGGGGTTAGAGTTCCAATACGCCCTCCGATTCCGCTTTCCGTCCTCCAACTACGTGGCCGAGTACGAAGCTTTGTTGTCCGGTATCCGCATGGCTAGGCACCTAGGAGCCATTCGGCTTAGGGTCTTCAGTGACTCCCAACTGGTTGCCAGCCAAGTGAGAGGGCTCTTCGGAGCAAGGGAACCCCGCATGGCTCAATACCTTCAACAAGTCAAGAGCCAAACAGAGGGCCTCCTATACTTCGAAGTCATACACGCCCCACGAGAGCAAAGCACGCGAGCAGATGCACTTGCCAAGCTGGCATCCTCAGGTGACATCGCCCCTTCCTGCTCCGTGTTCATCGAAGAGCTCACCTCGCCGAGCACAGAAGTAGACGTCGCAGCCGTAGAAACGGGCCCACCAACCTCGAGCTGGATGGACCCTCTCTTGACATACTTACTCCGAGGTGAGCTTCCACCCGAACAAAGCGAAGCCCGAAAAATCAGGATGCGTGCTCAGCATTTCGCCCTCGTAGAAGGCAAACTGTACCGGCGGTCCCTTTCAAGACCTCTTCTACGCTGCCTCAACCCTGAGGAGGCCCTTGCGGCCACAGAAGAAGTCCACGAGGGGCTGTGCGGAAGCCACCTGGGGGCAGAACGCTAGCACGCAGCCTTATCCGAGCCGGGTTTTGGTGGCCTTCTCTTCAGAAGGATTGCATGTCCTTCGTCAGGAAATGCCCAGAATGCCAGAAGTTCGGACAGCTCATCAAGCAACCCGCCGAACAGCTCCTTAGCATGTTCGAGCCGCGCCCCTTTGCCAGATGGGGCATTGATATCTTGGGTCCCTTCCCAGAGGCCCAAGGTCGGAAGAAGTTTCTGTTCGTAGCTATCGATTACTTTACTAAGTGGATCGAAGCCGAACCTGTCGCCACGATCACCGAACAAGCCGCGTGGAAGTTCGTCTGGAAGAATCTTCTCTACAGGTTTGGCATCCCAAGAGTGATCACCTCCGACAACGGTAAGCAGTTCGACAACACCTTCTTCAAGCAAAAATGTGCCGAGCTCGGAATCTACAACCACTTCACCTTCGTGGCGCATCCCCAGGCCAACTGTTTGGTAGAGAATGCCAACCGAACACTGCTGCATGGGATCCGCACAAGGGTGGAGGCTGCAGGAGGGTCATGGATTGACGAGCTCCCTAACGTTCTTTGGTGCCACAGAACAACGGCTCGAGTGGCCACGGGAGAAACACCCTTCCATTTGGCTTACGGCTCAGAAGCTGTTGTGCCTTTAGAAGTAGCTCTTCCCACCATTCGAACAATCCACTTCGATGAAGCCGCCAACAACCGTGCTCTCCGGGAAAACTTGGACATGCTTGGCGAACGACAAAACGACACCAGCATTCGCCTCGTTTCTTACCTGCAACGGCTCGCACAGTATTATAATGCGCGAGTTCGGGAAAGGCGGTTCAACGTGGGAGATTTGGTTTTTTGTTGCTGTTCGGCTTCGGATCCCCGAAGAGCAGTCGGCAAACTTGCCATCAAATGGGAAGGACCTTATCAGGTCAACCATGTCCTCAGGAAAGGCTCATATAAGCTAACTACCCCTAGTGGCAAAGCCATACCCAGGACTTGGCACTTATCTAACCTCAAGGCTAACCATTTATAAAAGCCTTTGTTCGGCATCCTACTTCTCTTCTCCCTGTTCCTATGGTTACACAAGCGCCCAACATACACCCTTGATCGGAACCTCCTTTTCGGTTCCCAATGATCTGTGTTGTACATGCAACGCTTATAAAATCGGCGGATTTCCATCCGAGCAGGAACAATGACAAAAGGGAGAAGATAGAAAAAGAGACGCCATAATCAAATGATGGAAAGAAAAATCTTCATTTACAGATTTTTTCTTACAAGCAGGTCCCCTGGACCACGGTTACAAAAGGAGAATACAAAAGGGGCATGGAGCGGAGAAGATTAAGGAGCCTGTTCGGAAGGGCCAGCACCTTCATCCGGAGAAGGCATCCGCCCAGATTGGAATTGTGCGAAGCTCACATCATCCAAGCGGGCATCATTAGTGCGACGCCGACACTCCCGAACAGTGGCCTCGAAAGCTTCTCGGGCACGTTCGACCCAAGATAGCCGCTCCCCGAAGTCCTTCCCAGCGTTAAGGCCTACTCTGTAGCAGCGGGCCCCGTACTGCTCCAAATCCTCCTTATAGTCTGATCCGGCCTTGTAATCTGCAACGGCACGGACCCCCGCATCTGAGACCACCTTGGCAAGAGCGTCCTTCTTGGCTCGTGCCAAGGCAACATTCAGCTCCGAAGCTTGGAGGGCGGTTTTGAGGTTCTTCACCTCCTCCTCTAAATCTGCCTCGCGAGCCTTATGTCTTGCTGTGAGGTCCTCGCAGAAGGCCGTCTGCGCTTCACAGAGATATTTCTGCTTCCGGGCCCGAGCAGCCAGGGCCTTGAGAACACCCAACGAAGTGGATATCCCATCCACAAGAGCCTCCAGGTCGACGTCGCTCGCGCCATCGTCCTCCTGGCCCTCTGGATGGTATCCTTCTGTTGGCATCTCCGGAGTCTTCTCGGGGGAAAGGTCCTGGCACCTTACTAGTCGATCAAGATAGGAGGCAGTGGGGCTAGCAGGCAGCTTCCTTGGCAATGTTTCAATACGGCGAAGTGTCGCCTCTAGCACCGCCATCGAGGGCACCTCAGGAAGTTTTCTTTATAGCACTTCCGTCAGAGGCCTGCGGTCGTCCCCAGAGCTTTCGCCTCCAGCAACAACGCTTGGCGAGCCTGCCAACCGACCTGCTTCAGTGCCCTCCTACCCCGTCGCTGGTTGCCCCTCCCCACCAGCTTCACTGGCAAATGCTGCAGAGGCTGTTGCACAGCCCTCCTCGGCATCTTCGAGTTCCTGAGTGCCTCCCTCCCCGGAGAGGGCTGCACTCTCGCCGACTACAATATCCTCAGCAATCACTCCGGCTGCACTCTCGCCGACTACACAGCCTACAGTGACCACTGAGGTAGGGGGCATGGGGGGTAGGATTTCTCCACCTCCCTGCGGAACATTCCCCCTCTTCTTGCATATGATGCAGAAGACGAATATGGTCCTCCAAGAGTTTGGCGTCAGCTGAATTGGCGCCACCTTCCAGCTCCGAAGAAGCTCCTTTGCGATCTCCGACACCGGTAGCTGGAGGCCAGCTTCCAGCAGGTCCAGCGAGAGGACGAAGCACCCAGGCCTCGTAGTCAAGTACGACTCGTCTTCGCGCATCAAGACGATGTCGTACTCCTCACCGATACGGAAGTGCTCTCGAAGACCCTCGAAACTCCGGAGCTTCACTGCTTTCGTCTTCACCGGCGGCGTTCCGCTGGTTCCGACGATCTCCTTCCCCTTCTGGGCCATCACTGGAAGGTGGACTCCACGGCGGACGGAGAGGAAGAAGCAAAAGAGCAGAGGGAAGCGCGAAGAGAAAGCTAGTTGGTGCCTCTGGAGACAACAAACTCCGAATTACAGACAAAGGTCCCGTTCTCATCTCCTCCCCTTCCTTATAAGGAGGGCGAGGCACGAAATTCGAAGCGGGACCGGAAACAGCGTTTCCCTCCACTCCAAGTCTCTTCTCAAAATGACTCGTGGGTGACCGTTCAGGGTTGGCATGTGACGTTCCAGATTTGACACGACTTACATTGTCATCATGAAGGCTTCACGTTAGAGGTGAACCCTTCAGTGACGGCGTCACCACAAGCCTGTTCAGATCTCCGAGGACGATACAACATTTATGGCGGAGATGACGCCCGAGCAAATCGCCGCCCTCAAGCGCTCGGGCTTCTGAGCCACTTGAGGGCGTGGGGGGCAAGTGTGGTGGCTGCTTTCTGCCACCTAAGCCCATTGTGGTCCATCGGGGCCCATCAACGCCCCTCTCTTGACGTAACCTCCTCGTACGGTCTCAAGCCTCCACAAGGACCAGTTAAAAGGGCCTCACGTGCCCGTCACCCCTAACGAAGCATTGCCGAGCTCGTTAGCGGTATGCTTCCAACCAGGAGCGTGAATCCTGTTGCGCGGAACAACTACGGACATTACCGAACAGCGAGTTCGATCCCCCTACGCGGGTCACCTGTTCGGAAGACATGTCCAGGGTTTACCGAACAGCGGGTTCGATCCCCCTACGTGGGTCACCTGCTCGGCAACCTCCTTTAGAGACTTCTGAGCATCCCTTCGCGTCCTCACGACGGTTATAACCGCCCCAGGTCACGCGCCCCATCTTCAAGAGGCGCGTTAAATGCATGGCATCCCAACGGGCCTCTGAGCACATAACTCCTCCCGTTATGCGCGCCCATCAAGGCGTCTTTCTAGGCACGATCTACCAACATTACGCACGTTTGCCTCAGCACCTACGCCTATAAGAGTACAGGTACAGGACCATGCACTAGTACGTTCTCTCTCACACGAACACACCCTTACACTCAAAAATCCCTTGCCTTACGAGCCTCAGACTGACTTAGGCATCGGAGGGTTTTCCCCGGTCTTCACCGGGCCCCCTGATCATTTCTGGTGACTGCAGGAACCCTAGCTCGTCCGCTACCAGTGTTCATCTTCCCCATCTTCTCTAGTGGAGGCCCGTTTGGCTCTGGCCTAAACAGGAAATCACCACCACAGATAGACTACATAAATTAATTATATGGAATAACTTAAATACATACATGTTAAAAGAAGAATATAAACTTAAAGATGTGTTCTAATTAAAAGCAACTTCTTTTATTCAAATGCTCAATTGTCTTTTAATTATTAGGCACAGGCACAAAGAAAATGATATGAAATGAAATAACTAGAAAGACTACACATGCTAGAAGAACATAAAGAAAATGAAAATAAAAATACAATAGTTTATTTAAGCAATTAAATATACACTTGGCATGGAAAAAAGAATTGCTTGGTTATAATGGGACTTCATAGGTGGATTATGATAAAGTCAAATCATAATGACTTTGGTAAATATATAAAATAAAGTCAAAAATTTGAGCCCTTCTTTTGGCAAATCAATGGAGGACAATTGGCCCATCCAATAATACAAATTGGTTTGGACATTCGACAAACTAAGCTTCCAACCGAACTAAACCTTCTATGTTATATAGCAAAATATAGCTAAATATAGTAAGCAGTGTTTTTTTTGACAAGATAACAACATAATTTCATTGCTTAACCAGTAAAAAGTATAGAGGCATGATAACAAGAATTGCAAACATGCAATGGGATGGAGGAAGAAGACCATTCCCCCTCTAAATTCCTAGTAAAAGCAAACTTAGCTAAAAGATGAGCTGCCTCAGTAAACTACCAAGAGGCATATTTGATTTTGACAAAATGAGACTGTTTCAATAAGCCCCTGCAGTCCTGAATGATGTTACTGCATTGCCATATGGAGGTTGATGCGTCATTTATAGCATTTATGATATTGAGAGCATCAATAAAGATGATAACTGGGTAGTTGCTGGTGTTAACCCTTCTGATAGTGTGGAAAATGACCAATGCTTCAGCTTCAACGGGACTAAGGGCTGAATAAATATGAGTGCTTCCTGAGAGAAGATGTAAGATGTAGGCCATACCACACATTATCAGTATATTATTACTTTCATTCCCTGAAATATTCATGTCAACCACAAATAAGATGGCATATTTATATATGTAAGCACGTGCACAACTTATATAACATATACATATAAGATATAACATATATGTAAGTTGATAAAGGATGCAATTTGGCTTCAATAATGAGGTCATTAGGCAGAAAATGAATATAGATGACAAACAAAAAAGAAACAGGAAAAAAAATGAACTTCAAATATAAGATGAGGAATAAGATTAATGTAACAAGACTCAGGTTCGAGAAAAAATAGATCTCCAGATAAGAAATGAGGGCTATGTTAAAATTGTTAAAATTATTCCTATTTTTACTTTGCATTCTTGATATCGCCATTGGAAATGTTGCACTATACAACAAACTCTCGCTCTCACCATAAGCCTCAATCTTGCATTCGCCACCAGCATTTCTCACCTCAACATCTATTTCCCTCCTAATGTTAAATTACCAATATTTGATGATTGAATAATTTAGTTTGCACCCATTAGAGCAATGAAGGAAAAATCGGATCGTGTACCCAAGTCAACATTGACTGATCCGATGTGAATCAGGATTAGATCCGCTGCTTAAATAGACTGATCCAGAGGAAGATTGTCGGATCCTGCAGTATCCGCCAAAATATGGAAATTCTTTTGGAATTTTTTTAAAAATTCAGAAAATAGGAAAAGTCAGAAGAAGAAAATATGTATTCACATTTACACATATTTTTATATATAGCATATTTATACACACATATATAGTATTATGGATGGATGTACATTTATACATATGATATAGGTGTACAAACATACTAAGTTGTACACCCATACTGGGTTGTATATATATATATATATATATATATATATATATTGAATACATACTTTCGTGTTAATGTAACATAACAATTATATATTAATGTAAATATAGTACTTACGTGTACATATATGAATATATACATATATTATGTACTTATGCAGGTTAAATGATGGTTTAAGAGCATATATAGAAAAAGAATTGTATTTGAATTTGAATCGGCTAGATCGCCTGCAATCAACCGATCCCAAGCCAATCTAAAATGATTCCAATCGATTTGGCTGAAATTCTTATGGCCGGATCGTCTTACCCCTTGGATCGGATCGGCATAGGCCAATTTGATTTGGCATCTGCTGATTCCAATTCAGAGGATCGATTTTTCCTTTCATATTTAAAAGTGGTGGCAATGACACTATCTTTCTTAACCACTGATGGCAGTAGCGCTATTCTCTTTTCTTGTCCAAAGTGGATGACATCAACAAACTCCCTTCCTCTCCCGCGCCCCCTCTCCCTCCCTCCCCCCACCCCCAACTATACACACACACTACACTATATATCTATCTATCAGCAACCAAGAATTAAAAGAACATAGAAATCAGACAGAACTATTCTTAAATCAAAAGATGAAGCAACCAAGAACATAGTTATCAAGGGGCCACTTAGGATGTGAACCAATTTTTTTTGATAACGAGGAAATCCCGTCCCGTGTGGCTTAGTGGGTTCAGGGATTGGTGTTCGTGGGCCCCAGGTCAGAATCTGACAGCCCCTAATTTTCGTGTACCCGTATCGCCCTCACCCCACTTGACCGAAAAAACCCCGGGTGTACACCCCTCGAGGATGTGAACCAATTGTTTGAGACTAAAAGCGCAACTGCACATTTTTTGGGGCTAAAAAGGCAAAAACAATCATAATAAGACATCCTTTAGGCAGATCAGGTAAGTGCGCCTTAAGCTAACCTGGACCAATTTAAGTACCTAAGCTCCGTAAAAATCCCAAGTAACAATAGAGTCTAATGGAACAATTATGAGTATTAGTGATGAGACAAGTCTTGATCCAATTATGTAATATATGATTATATTATATCACGGTATTTACATATGCAATAAATAATATAACCATATGCAATATCGACCAATATTTTTAATACAATATGATAAAATAATAGATTTAATTTTAAAAATTAAAATACAAACATGTGATTGTGCACGAAGTGGACTATCCCACTTCCTGCTAAATGCTAGACTTCTCTCCCTAACTCTCTTATATTTAGTATAATTATTAAATTTCTCAACATAAATAAAATAGATAATTGTTAAATTTATTTAAAAAACTATTCGAAATAATTTTTACTTTTTATTTTTTAAATATATAAAAATTATTTTAATAATTATACCACACTCAAATATATTACACGCGCATAGCACTTTTATGTGACTAGTTAAGAAAAGAAGAGAGACTTGAAGAAGAAGAAGAAGCGGGAAAGGGAGAGGGAGAGGGAGAGGGAGAGGGAGAGAAAGATTTAAAAGAAAAAGGAAGGTAAAGGAAATTAGTCTCTACAAGACCGATTTCACTCTTTTATTTATTTATTTTTCAATGCAACGTAAATCGGTCTTCACAAGACCGATATGCTTCATTTTAGGCGAGTCGGCCGCTGCGCAGCGGATTTCAATGTGTGAGTTAGCTGATTAAAATTTTAAAAATTTAAACCTGTTATTTAACTAATTAAAAAAAAACAATAATATTATTTTAAAAAAACTCAAAATATCATCTCAAAGTGTTCGAAACAAACAACAGTTATATATATATCTGTTTACCTGTCCGGAGCAACTCTTTATATGGTCGAGATATAAGGATCCGTTTGGTTATTTGTAAAATAAATTTATAAGAAAAATATTTATTAAAAATTAATTTATACAAAAAAATAAATTGGTACTTACATAAATATTTTTTTCTAAAAAAATTAATATTTATTTTTAATAAAATATTTATTAAAAATAATTTTAAAAATAAAAAAATATGTTCCGTATGTCGACCACCGATTGTCTGATGCCGGTCACCCGACGTCGGCGTCGAGTGCACCGAGCGTCGGGTGCCGACTGTCAAGTGTCGAAAGTTGGGTGCCGGACGCACGGGCATTCGATGCAGGGCAGTGGATCGAGCTTCGGACGTCGGCCGTTCGAAACAAACAACGGTTATATATCTGTTTACCTATCCGGAGCAACCCTTTATATGGTCGAGATATAAGGATCCGTTTGGTTATTTGTAAAATAAATTTATAAAAAAATATTTATTAAAAATTAATTTATACAAAAAATTAAATTGGTACTCACATAAATATTTTTTTCTAAAAAATATAATATTTATTTTTAATAAAATATTTAAAAAAAATAAATTTAAAAAATAAAATAAATAAAAAATAAAAAAAATATGTTCCGTATGTCGACCACCGATTGTCTGACACCGGTCACCCGACGTCGAGCGCCGACTGTCAAGTGTCGAAAGTTGGGTGTCGGACGCACGGGCCTCCGATGCAGGGCAGTGGATCGAGCTTCGGACGTCGGCCGTTCGAAACAAACAATGGCTATATATATCTGTTTACCTGTCCGGAGCATCCCTTTATATGGTCGAGATATAAGGATCCGTTTGGTTATTTGTAAAATAAATTTATAAGAAAAATATTTATTAAAAATTAATTTATACAAAAAAAATTAAATTAGTACTCACATAAATATTTTTTCTAAAAAATCTAATATTTATTTTTAATAAAACATTTTTAAAATTATTTTTTAAAAAATTAAAAAAAATAAATAAATAAAAATACGTTCCGTATGTCGACCATCGATTGTCTGACGCCGGTCATCCGACGTCGGGCGCCGAGTGCACCAAGTGTCGGGCTCCGACTGTAAAGTGTCGAAAGTTGGGTGCCGGACGCACGGGCCTCCGATGCAGGGCAGTGGATCAAGCTTCAGACGTCAGCCGCCAGATGTTGAGTGCAGGACGTCGGGTATTGAACGCCAGACATCGAACGTCGGGCGTCGGGCACCGGCCGCCAGATACCGAGTGCTGCATCGCGTCGAGCGTTGGGCGCCTGACGTCGGCAGTCGGGCGCCGAACACCGGCTGCCGAACATAGGATGCCGACAATCAATCATCTGTTGCCGATCTTCAGACGACATAAAAACATAAATACAAAAGGAGAGAAGAAGATGACGAACATAGCATAGAATAACCTTCGAATTAATACACCTAACCACTAAGCATGCATCTCTCGAGTACAGAAGCATAAATACAAAAGGAGTACCAAGCGCCCACATAGTCCATGAAAACCGTCTAACTGAAATCACACTGAGAAGATGCAAAGCCACAGAGTCACAAACAAAACTACTCCCTAATTTTGGCATCATACTTCAACAATGTTGACGCCAGTGTCGTCGAATTCACGGACCCACACGAAAAACCACAACGAGCGTTAGCCCATCAAAGCCAGTACGGAGGCCTCATATACGCCGAAGGGAAGATAGGGCTTACCTGATGCCATGGCCCATGGCCAGGGACGCAGGTGACCCGCTCGATCCAGAGGTTGGTGGTTCCCGGGCCGATGGAGATGCAGTCGTTACACTGCCGGTGCTGATGCCAGCCTCCAGGTTGGTGACGCCGGTGGAGCCTTGGATGAAAGAAAACGGTGGAGAGGAAGAAGTGGTTTGGGGCTCCGGTGCAGATCAAGTTCACAATCTATTCTCAACATGGTAAGTACCCCATGTATATATAGGAGACTCCCTTCAGATTTGCACGTCCGCCCCGTAACTGCCTCCCAAGAGATAAAGCTGAAATTATCTCCTAGATTTATCCCAATAATAGACTTGCCCTTATCATGTTCCAGGATATTTGGCCATATCCCAACATCTCCCACTGGGCCAACTATACCGGTTAAATTCTAAATACACTCCCACTGTTCATGAGATGTATAACTCATTCTTGTATACTCCCACTATTCGTGAGATATATAACATTCCTTTAAATAATATTCTTTTTCGATACACTCTCATTATTCAGGAGATATATCACAATTTCATTATTCATGAAATTTTCTTTGACTTACATATTTCTAAGTCCCATCAAACCAACATGTTTGATGAAATTCTCTGCCGCAATGCCCTTTGTTAAAGGATTGGCAATCATATCACTTGTGGGAATATAAGTCACTTTTATTTCCCCTTTCTGTACAATATCACGAATGTAATGATATTGTATCTCTATATGTTTTTCCTTTAGAGCTATTCGTTCCACTGTTGATCAGACTTATTGCTGCCTGATTATCACAATACATCTCAATTGGCCCTTCTACCAAATTGAGATCTATATCTTTAAGAAATCGTCTTATCCAGACTGCGTGAGTAGTAGCCATGCTAACAGCAATGTACTCAGCTTCTTGTGTGTATCTTGCAACACAACCTTGTTTCTTGCTACTCCAAGAAACAGCAACACCACCAAAGATGAACAAATGTCCCGAAGTGGACTTTCCATCATCTTTATCACCTCCGAAGTCAACATCGAAGTACCCTAGTATCTCAAGCATATCAGCTTGATAAACTAGTTTATGGTGCAAAGTACCTTTTAGATATTTCATAATCCTCTTAACGGCTTCCCAATGTGCTGGACCAGAATTACTTTGATATCTGCTGACTAAGCTTACTGCATATGCTATGTCAGGCCTAGTACATAGCATAGCATACATCAAGCTTTCAATTGCTTGTGCATATGGAACATTAAGTGCGCTTTGCCCTTCTCCAGGACATTGTTCTTTACACAACCGTTTACCATGGACTAACGGTGTAAGGCCCTCAGATTTTCGTCGCATTATTCGTATTTGCGTGTGTATATTTGTGCTTGTGTATGTATATACATATTTGCGTACGTATTGATTAGTATAATTACGTGTGCATATGTTTATATTAGATGTAAATAATGCATGTATTGAATGGTGATAGTATGGATACACTACCATATACATATTGCATGTATATATGCATGGTATGCATGGTTTTCTGCATGTTTTAGAGTTCTGGCCGAAGGCCATCTTGGCGTCAACCCCTAGCCGTTGAGGTAGTGTCAGCGTCCACCCATGGACGCCAACACTAATCCTGGCGTCGAGCGATATGGACGCCAATCTCTCTGGCCTGCATGCGCAGCAGAGCTGCAAACTTCTGAAACAAGAAAGCCAGCCATTGGGGGGCTGTCCCCAACGGCTCTGAGGGCTGTCAAGTCACCCTAAGAGTGGGAGAGAGGCCTCTCCTTAAGTCTGAACCCGGAGCTACCTTCCCCACCCCCTCTCTTCACCTTTGCAAGAGGAGAAAAGAGAGAAGAAAACCCTAGAAGAAAAACTGAGAAAACCCCACTTTTGCACCCAAAGATCCGGCTTACTGGAGCTAGATCCGGCCATCTTCTCCGACAAGAAGATAGCTGGAGCAAAGGAGGAGGCTTCCCCGACATTCCCCTGCTGTGGAGATCGTCCAGGAGCCCGGAGGAATAAGATCTAGGAGGCATTTCTGCACCTTCTTGGGACTGCCCAAGGAGGGCTTCACCAACACCCTAGACCCTTTGGAGAAATTTTTAAAAGGCAAGTGACCTAACCATAATGTCCCCGTATGTGTCTAGGTCGTTTCTACTATTGTTGTGAATTTTCCCTCGAGTCCTAGACTCTCACATTCACCTAAACTTGAGAGCTCAGGTCTGTGTTTCTGCACAGACCTGCAATGACTGCAAGGTCAATGGACGCTGATATTATGCTTGGCGTCCATCGACCATGCCGCTGACCCTGAGTCAACGGCCAGAGACCGCCGCCAAGTTCATCTGGACAGAACAGTGACATGTTCTGCCCTTCCTATACATTATTTTCGGTATGGTTTCCGTGATGAGGATATATGGTAACCCTATATACTATGTATATTGTTAAATGTGGTGTGTGGATGAGTGTGATGTGTGGTGATGGATGTTAGAAGAATGTATTCCATGAAATTGTTAGCATGACTTGTTGATGATCTTACCAAATTATGCTTCATGATTAGGATTAGTCTGAATGCCTCAGTTTTATTAGACCATGAAGATTTGTGGCTCAGTATACATGTACTCAGTTTTTTATAAATTGTCCATGCTAGTATAATTTGCTAATAAATTCGGTTCGGTAATAAAACGGCATGCAAGAATGATTTGTGGTGATCAATCTATAGATGTATGATTTAGGGTAATTTTGTATTCTCAAATCATGCATGTAATAGTGATCTCTGTTCAGACAATAGCTTGCTAGAATTTTGACTTGTGTGTATAAGTCCATATCAACTTAAATTATGAATGGCATGCTAAATATGTGTTTTATTTACTGTAAATCCCAATTAGCTCAGAAAAATCTGAAAAATTGAATGTATGATCTAGAACCCGAAAATAGCATGTGGTTAAAATTTCAGGTCATTTGGACCAGTACATAAGAAGTTATGTATTTTCCATGTGAAATATAGTAATTTATGTATGTTATCGTAATGTGATTAGATATTGCTTAAACCCAACTTGATTGGTGAAATTGACTATGTTAACCTCATGAAATCTGTAGTGCCATGTCAGGAAAAACAGAGAAATGCATAGGAGTGAGAAAGTGAATGTGATGGAAAGTACTATGTGTAAAACCATGTGCAAACCGGTATAATGTGTAAATGTGTAACTGTGCCAATGTGACACTGCTTCCGTAGAGGGCAATGGAGCTGTATCAGGGAAAAGTCCCCCTGAGAAAGTTCAATGTGTAAGTGACCCTAAGGGCATTAGGGGGAAATCCTGGAGGTGGACAAGTACCACTGGTTAGGGTGGAGACTTGTTCTCCCGGTCTGCGCAGTCCAAGAGTCGCCATTGGAATGCCTAGATGGCGTCTATGTGTAATGTGATGTGTATATATCCTTCTTTGGTGGTTTGGACTATGTGTCACGGCACCTAAAATGTGTAATGTGAAATGTGTAATGCGTATGTGTTCATGTGTAAATGTGTAAGTGAACAATATGAATGTGTATGTGTAAAGTGTAACCATGTGAAAGAGGAAACTTGTGTAAAGAAAATGAGAAAGGAAAGATGCGAGAATATGTTATTGAAATCCATGTGAGATAAATCTGAAACCATGTGAAATCAGTAAATTCATGTTGTTATCATCATGTTTATATGTGCAAAAATATCTAGAATCCATGTTAGGGATAATTGATGAGCACGTGTGCAAATAACATGATTTGTTATTCACATGATATGTTTTAAGAAACGTTGTAGCTCTCATGTATAGGTTTACAGCCATTAAACCATGTGAAACCAGCAACTTAAAGCATGTGAAAATGTCTATGTATGTGTTTAAAATATGTAAGATCCATGTTAGTCGCGTTTTCCTTTCATATACGCACAATGTTCATGTTGGTAGTTCTCATGTCTTGGTCCTTTAAAGACAAAAATTCGTGAGTAAATTGAATAAAGAGCATGTGATAGGTAAAGTTTTATTCTTAGAAATCTGAAAACATGATCCATGTACAAATTTGTAAAACTTTCATGATAGGTTGAAACTTTCAATTGACTAGCATGCCATGTGTTGTAAATTTGAATGTGCATGTAGAAACCGCTATGACTTACACGTGTATATTATGAGTAGTGTTGCTTGCTGAGTCTTTGGACTCACTCCTTGCATCGGCGTACAGGTGTAGTTGGTGACGTGGCACCATTGGAGGAGACAGTGGAGACGGACTCCGAGCGCGGAGATTAGACTCTGGAGTTTCCTTGTGACTTGTGCATTTCATAGTATGTAATATGAACATTGTATTAGAATTATCATGAAAAAGATGTATAAGTGTGGACATTATGTATTTAATTTCAGCAATTTAAATTATGTGAACTTTAGTTCCTTGTTGTTAATTGCAAACTTCATGTATGTTAAATGTAGATGATGAATGAATGGAGACAGTTGTCTTTTACTTCCGCTACTCTGTTGTATATTCGCGTGTATCTCAGCTGTATGTATCGTTTGGGTAAATGTCCCACTGTGAGGACTCTCGCTATACCGACGTGGGTTGGTATAACCGTACCGGTATAATGAGGGCCGTCACATGTGGGTGCCGGATTGCTATTCTACGTTCCAAATCTTTTAAGTACTGAACTCAAGTACTTTTCTTGATTAATACTTAACATTCTAGACTTCCTATCCCTCAGGATATGTATTCCAAGGACATATGATACCTCACCATGTCCTTCATCTCAAATTTCCCACTGAGCTCAGATTTGATGTTATTCAACATTTCCATCTCATTCCCAGCGAGCAAAATATCATCCACATACAAGGATAAAATGGCATACTCGCTCCCGCTCTTCATGACATATACACAATTGTCCAACTTATTTGGCACAAACCCGAGTTGAATAACCACATCATGAAATTTGAGATACCAATGTATAGAAGACAACTTTAATCCATAAAGTGATTTCTTTAATTTACAAACTTTATCCTCCTGTCCATCTACATGAAATCCCTCAGGCTGTAGCATGTATATATCTTCCTCCAACTCTCCATTGAGGAAAGCAGTCTTGACATCCATTTGGAAAAGTTCCAAGTCAAGATAAGCTATAATTGCTAAGATCATCCTTGTAGATGCGAACTTAGCCACAGGGGAATAAGTTTCTTGAAATCTATACCTACTTTCTGATTATATCTTTAGACACGAGATTTGGCCCATCCCCGCGTGGCTCTTTGGCCCAATAAAGCTCGTTTGATCGTTTGTTGACTTGCCTCGGATGTCATGTAGACGGCAACATCGACTGCCCTACATGTTGACGGCAATCCCCCTGGACGTTGACCCATCCTGGCGTCCACATCTCTGGACGTCTGCATGGTGTTGGCGGCAGGATCGGTTGACGTCAACCTGGTTTACTTGGTCTGCGCAACTACCCCGAGAATCTAGCCCACTTGCGCCATTCTCTCCCCCATGCAGCGCATGGGGCCGTTCCCAACGGGCATATTGGCCACCATGGCACCCCCTTGACCCAGTAAAAATCCTACTTGGCCTCTCCCCATTGGTTGGAGCCTTTATGCATGGATTGCCAAGTGTGCAAAGTGTGTTTCTTCACACTAAGCATCCAAAGCTTCCATGCTCCGACCCCACTGCCTATTTAACTCCCTCTCTGGCCTTCTAAGAGGGAGAGGAGAGGCTGGACGTCCACATGCTGCCCTTTTGAGAGAGGAGAGAGAAATTTACACCCTACCTTCTATCACTCATCCTCTTGCTTCTCTCAACACTTGGGATGTCTAGGAGGGTTCTTTTGGAGCTGGAGGAGCCCTGCAAGGAATCTACAACGCCTGCAAACGAGGATCAACTCCCCCTATTCCTCTCTTTCCTTTCTACTTTCTTTAGTATTTGCATGTTGCACACACCTTCCCGCACACACTCTAGGCATGTAGGCCACTTCCCTACACACCTAGAAAGGGGTTTCCCAACCAAAAACGAAGGGAAGAAGGGAGGTCATAGCACTTGGCCACCCCTCTTCTCAAGTCCGCATCCGGTACGGAACTCTCCTTTTGGGCTGTTTCTTTCCATTTCTGAGCATTTACCACGCTTTCTTTAGGCTAATAGAGTGTCTTTTTGTGGCAGGAACGGTTCGCAGAAGACCGTGGAGCTCTCCTTCTTTGGCCGGCCGAAGGAGGAGAAGTTGAAGCCCCATCTCCATCTGCTACGCGAGGTTGCTGCACCGACGTGATCACATCACTCCTTGGGCACAGGTAAGGCCCTGACGATCACAAACTCCCGTCATCTTTGCTGGCTTTCTTTGCTTCCAACCTAGTCAACCGAAAAGTCAACGAAGTCAACCAGCGATCCATCATCGCCAACGAGAGGTCAGTGACGTTCGCGAGCCGCCGGAGAACTCTACAGTCGACCGGGGGTAACGGCACGGGAAGCGGATCGTCCATAGTTCTCTTTTTTGGTGATCACGGTGGGACAACTTCTGCCACTGTGGTCTGTCTGCGCCCAGGTAGACGGCAAGTGATCTTGCCGTTTATTCAGGTAAACGTCCAGCTTTCCTGCCATTTATTTACTCTTAGCGTCCATATAGGCTGTCGTTTAGTTTCTGTCAGCGTCCATCGATCATACCGTCAATATGTTTTTGATAAACTTACCGTCAACATTCATGCCGTCTAGTTTCACAGAACTCTATTTTTGACTGTTTTGATCTGGTTTTGCTTTCAATTTGCTTCCTGTTTGTCACTAACGGTCCTCAGTTACTGGGGGGTCCTTCTTCTCACCTGTTCTAGCCTCCCCTCACATTCTAGGATAGCCCTTCTTCGGTTTACAACCTTTTACTCGGGGATTCCCTCTCGGGTAAATCAGGTTGGTTCCGAAGAAAACTCTGTAAGTCCCTAAATTTTGTGGATTCCCTCATGGTACGGGGCAGGAGGACCTTTACCCTCCCAAGTCTAGTTTGCCTATTTGCCTGGGTTTGAGTCAGATTTGAGAGAATCAGCCTTTGCAAGTCTAATTAACACATAACTTTGATACTTAAAATCTTGGGGACGTTGTTTGATAACATTGTTTGGTAGAAACCCAAATTTGCTAAAAATAGTGAGATTAATCAACTCAAACCTTCTAAAATCAGTAGGTTGTGTGCTAATGGATGCTTGGTTAAATTCTTTGAATATGACTAACAATCCGGCTTTTGAATATGAGAACAATGTCCATGAATTTGTCGGGATGGTTGACACCAATAACTAGCCTGAAGAGTCAATTCACTCCTCTTCCTCATCTCAAGCTGATAATGAGGGGAGTGTGAGTCTAAGGGTCAATCCAACTTATGCTCAAGACACTCAAGAAGACCCTGAGTTCTCTAAGCTTCTCTCCCGTTACTCGCCCGAGGACATCATCACTATGCTTTCTAAGCATACCGTCCGGTCTGCCACCTCTCCTTCCACTCCATCCCCTTCTCCGTTCCATGCCTCCTCCTAGGAATATCAGAGAAGTTAGACGGCTAATAGGCAGACTTCAGTTTATTAGAAGATTCATCTCCTAGCATTCAATCCGTTGTAAGCCCTTTTATGAGATGCTTAAAGGAGAGGCTAAGTTTGATTGGAATGAGAAATGTCAAAAGGCCTTTGATGAGTTGAAGAGCTATTTGTTCAATCCCCCTGTTCTCGCTCCTCCGGTCTCGGGTTGGCCTTTACTGCTCTATGTGTCAACCACTGAAGATTCAACTGGAGCAGTTTTGGCCCAATACGACGACGAGAAGAAGGAGAGAGCGGTGTATTATTTATCCAAGTTGTTCAATGAGGCTGAAAAGAAGTATACCGCCATGGAAAGGACGTGTGCGGCCGTCGTCTGGGTTGCCCAGAAGTTAAAGCATTATTTCCTGGCTCATGAAGTGAAACTTCTGGTGCGTATGGACCCAATTCGGTACTTGCTTGAGAAGCCTGTCCTGACTGATCGGTTGATGAGGTGGCAGAGTTTCCTCAATCAATTTGATATCACCTACGTCAACCAAAAGTCGATCAAGGGGCACGCTATTGCTGAGCATTTGGCCCACCACCCCTTACCTTCATACTCTCCCGTTGATGAAAGCTTTCCCGATGAAGAGTTAGGAACAATTATCGATGGTGAACCTTCATGGGTACTTTACTTCGATGGGGCCCTCAATTCCAAAGGGTGTGGAATAGGGGCAGTCCTCCTCTCACCGAAAGGGGTAGTCATTCCGTACGCCTACCAGTTAACCTTCCGAGCCACGAACAATGTGGCCGACTATGAGGCGCTCTTAGTTGGGCTGAAAATGGCATTATTGCTCGGAGTCAATGAGTTAAGGATAATTGGTGATTCGCAGTTGATACTCCGACAATCTCTTAGCAAGTATCAGACCCGGGTTGAAACCATACCAAGAGTTGGTAGGAAAAGTAGTCCGGGAGTTTAGGAAGCTCACCCTAGTTCACACTCCTAGGGCTCAGAATATCCTAGCAGATTCACTCGCTTCCTTAGCTTCTTCCATTCTCATCCCTTTGGGAAGATCTTCTGAAACCGTCTCTGTCCAAAGGTTGAGAGTCCCTTCCCATGTAGATCCTTGGTTTTCTCAACTCACGTCTCCTTCTCCATCCCTTCGGGTCCATGTGCTCTCGAAAGAGCCAGAAATCGACCTCAAAGATGGCCATCCTTGGTATTTTGACATCGAGAACTTTCTCAAAGATGGATCCTTCCCCGATTATGCCACCTCTGCCGATAGACGGGCCATTTGCCGTGTCTTGGAGCATTACAAGATCATAGGTGGCATTCTGTACAAAAAGTCTCTCAGTGGTGTCTATCTCCGTTGCCTCGATGAAATCGAGTCTCAAGTTGTTGTTGAAGCCGCTCACTCTAGTGAATGTGGTGGCCATGTTAATGGTAGAGCAATTACCCAAAAGTTGCTAAGACACTATTATTGGCCTACCATGGAAGAAGACTATCGTCACTTTGTCCGTTACTGTGCTAAATGCCAATTGTACGGTGACAAAATTCATGCTCCTTCCTCTTCTCTTCACCCTCTCATCGCCCCATGGCCTTTCGCCATGTGGGCATTCGACGTGGTCAGTCCACTCGCGGACAGAACAGGAGAAATCCGTAAGAAGTCCTTCATCCTGACTGCCACGGAATACTTCACAAAGTGGGCTGAAGCAGAAGCATTCATAGAGGTCAAAGCTTCAACAGTGGTCAAATTCATCAAGCGCAACATCCTTGCAAGGTTCGGCGTGCCTCGGGACATCGTCACCGACAATGGACCTCAATTCACTTCACAGGAGCTTCGCGACATGTGTGGTAAATATGGCATTAACTTGCATCATTCATCCCCATATTATCCATAAGGTAATGGACAAGCTGAAGCTACTAATAAAACTCTCATCAAAATCATAAAGAAAACATGCAAACCTCATAACAATGCTGACTGACCAGATCGTTTGGTTGAAGCTCTTTGAGCTTATCGCACCTCGGTCCGGACTCCTACGGGGCAAACACCCTATGGTTTGAATACGGATCAGATGCGATACTCCCATATGAGGTCTTCGTCCCTTCACTTAGAGTTCAATTGGATTCCGAACTTGACCCCGATCAACGTCGGGAAGCCTTGTTGGCATAACTTGAACTCTTAGATGAAAGGCGAATGATAGCGGCTGACCATGCTCAAGTCTACCGTCAGAGAATTGCACGTTTTTATGCTAAAAGAGTTCTTGAGAGAAAATTCAAAGTGGGTGAGATGGTCCTAAAGCGTAAAATCATAAAGGCACCAGGTCCCAGGAGCAAATTGCAAGAAAATTGGGAAGGTCCGTTCATTGTCAAGGAAGTATATTCAGGGAACGCTTATAGGTTGGTAGATGCCGAATGAGTGGAGTTGTCATATCCGTGGAACGCAGTCTACCTCAAGAAATTCTATCCTTAGTCAGTTAGTCTGTCAAGTCGGTTATTCATCACTTGTTAACGGTGTGGGTTTAAGTCTCTACTTTTCCACTTGGTCATTAGTGAGGTAGGGTTTATTCACACACCACACGATGTTAAGATATTGCCCTCTAGATCTAATCCGGTCAATATGTTTCCCCTATTCTTCTCCCACTCGGTCGCGTCTGGAAGCGGAGCAAACTAAGAGTAAGGGACCATCCACTCCCATCTAAAAGACAAGGTTACCATAAACAGGGGCAATCAAGAAAAACAAGGGGAAGAATGCTAAATCAAGCCTAAAGGGGAAAAGAAAAGCCAAAAAGGTCAAAAAAGGGTAGCAAAAAGTACGTACCTAGGAAAAGGCTGACCAAATCAAGGAGGTAGCAAAAAGTACGTGCCTCCACCCTGAAATCAAATAAGAAGAAAAATTCTCCTGCAAATAATTGTTGAGCAAGTCTTTTAGTATGAGATGTTGGAAACAGAAAGTAGTCTGAACCAAATCCTTGCATGACTTCCTACTTATTTCTTCCAAATTCCTCCCTCTAGGGGCAAATTTGACTGTATAAGACCTTCCGTGGTGGAAAATATCAAGAAGGCTAGGGGCAATTTCCAACATCAAGGAATTCATGAACGATCCTCCTTATTCATGACCTCCGTGGTCAACTAGATCACACAGACCCTATGCTTTGATATGTGATGAATATGTATTTTAGAGTAAAAAAAATGCAAAAATAACAAAAAAGAGTGTCTCTCGATGTATATATTTTCACCATGTACGTATTTTACTCTTATTTTCAAAAAGCCAAAAGCAAAAAAAAAAACAGAAAATTCAAAATCCAAAAAAAAAATTGGTAGTAACATGTATATACACTAACTTTCTCCTTATTTTTCTTATTTATCCAAATCAAAAACAACAAAAAAATTAAGAAAATACAAAAACAAACAAAAAATTGCATGTGCATATTTCCCTTCGGTTATTTTTCTTATGTTTTATCTTTGATTAGACATTAGCCCCTTGACCAGATCTCAAGAAAGGTACATCGCTTAGGCAAGAGGCTAAAGATAGATCTACACTAACTTTTCTCTTTAAGTGTTGTGGATGCAGAAACCAAAGTACACAAAGCAAACCATTCAAGTGCACAAATGACAAAAGTCCACAAAAATTCACTATAAAGGTCGAAGTTCTGTACATATCATGACTGGGGTATACCCCCGGTGGTACAAATCACTCCTCTCTTCCTCGCTAGGCCTCTGCCTACGCGAGCTGCTCACCTCCTCCTCCTCCCTCTCCTGACGCCGGTCTGGGAGAGGAGGCCTCGACGCTGTCGATGCCTCGGGATGCTACAGCCCTCCTCATGCCACGGACGGGTCCCCTAATGACACGATGTCATCTAGAGAGGCAAAGGCAGACGCCGTTGTAAGATCTCGGGTCTTTAGTGGATCCTTATTGGGTCTGTTGGAGGTCCTGTGTGGTTGACGGCCAGGGCTTGCCGTTGAGTCTATGTCAGCATCCAGAGATGTGGACGTTTGATGTAGAACTTAGCGGCATGCGATCTGGACGTCAAGGCTTTGGCGGTTCAGTAGGCGACCAGTGATGTTGACGTCGACTGGTCGGGCCTGTTGAAATAGGGCAGCCCGAGAGCAGAGATTTTCCTTCTCTTTTCCTCTCCTTTCCTCCACCTTTGCTTTTCTTGATTTCCACAGCTTCTATTGGTTGATGTGAGCTCGTGGGAAGGCCCTGGATCGTGTGGCGGTGCTTGATCGGGCGAAAAATGCGAGGTTTTGGTGCGATTCGCGCGGAGTCTTCGGGGGAATCCGACGCGATTAGTGGCTGTTCGGGGATTGTTAAAGCTTTTTGAGGTAGGGACTTAACCCCTGCAACTCTTCTTATCAAACTAGCATGATCAATTAAGTGAATTGGTATGCAAATCATGGTTTAGGGTTGGGTTGTATCATGCCGGAGTTTTGGGTAAATTAGACAATCTAGGCGTTAGACTGTTTAATTATGATGTTTTGATAGTTCTGATTGATGAGAGGAAGTGTTTCCCTCCATCAGTCGAGGTGCTGTTGGGTATTTCTGTCCAATTTGAACTGATTCGGTTCAGTTCTGGGTTTAGGGGACTGAAGAGATCAACGTCCACATCTGTTGACGTTGAGATCTTCAGAAGTGATATAGACGACAAGGTCGATTGCCGTTTACCTCTTATTGGCGGCAATCGATATGGCCGTTAATATCCTGTGTCCCAGCAGACTTGAGTTGTGTGTTTAGAGGCGATTGACATGTGATGTCCGCCCTAATAGCACATGTGGGCCAGTCTTAGAGTGTGACTCCGCCTGTGCTTAAGAATAGTTGAATGTGGCACGAGGTGTTACTTACTGTACGAGGTTTTAGACGTTGAGTGTGTTCCGTCTGTTGTACGCGCGTTGCGTTACCGTGTACCCGTTTCTGTTGTGCTACCTAGGCGTGGGTGCGACTCCGTCTAGACGACTAGCGTGTGGTTGTCCTCCGCTAGTGAGCCAGGATGTCGAGTGCGACTCTGTCCTGTGCGTACTCCTTGTGGTGGTTTTGAGCCGGTCTCCGTGGAGCCCCTTCTCTACCGCTAGGGTCAAGAGTAGGGGAAAAACCGATCGTGGACCAAACGCGAGAGAGAGCGTCTGTAGTGTGCACACGTGGCTGGGGTTGAGAGCCTCTGTGGTGACGGGATGCCGAGCCACAGACCCTAGCTGAGTCCTACTTACTGTGGGTGTGTGAGTGTGTGTTACTGAGCCGCGTGGTTTACAGTTTTGTGTGTGGTGCGACGTGTACTTGCTTTCAGTTTTTACTTTCCGCACTTAGAACTGTTACCGGTGGGGTTACTTTTCCCTACTGGGTCTCTTTTCTTGAGACTCACTCCCTTCCCTTTTAGGTGGGTCTTCGTCGACTCCCGTTCCAGGCGAGTCTAGCCACTCCGGTGTTGGTGCTCCTTAGCTGCAGTGAGTTGTACCTTTTTGTTGTACTTCTGTACTATGTCCTTTACTCAGACTCTGAGTTGTATATATTATGTTCATAGTGAAATTTTACAGCTTTGCATGGTGTGTATCTTCTTACATATATTCTCCTCGGACTTTCACTTCCTACCCTTCTGAGCTTGTCTCGTGGGTTAGCGGGTCTGAATTCGGGTTACTGGTTGTTACTGGTAATGCGGATTCTAGGTCGTTACAGCCGTCCTCCCCGGTGCCTCCTGCTGGGCCGCCCGCTGCTGCTCCCGGCGCTTCCTCAGCACCCGATCCTTCAAAATCTCGTAGTTCTTTGCAATGTCGGCTCGGGCTCAGTCTGCCTCCCTCTCTCGGTCCCTCACCTCCCTCTCCCTCTCCCTCGCCTCGAGTAGGCGACCCTCCACCCTCGTCAGCTCTAGTCGCAGACTCTCCATCTGCGCCTGGAGGGTCGCCGCTCCTCCTCCCTGCCTCTGCACACAAGCAAATCAAATTAAATCAAATTAAATCATGTGCAAAAGGTAGTATTTCAGTGTCTTACCTCCGCCTCCACCTCTCGGGTCCTCGTCTCGAGCTCCTGGACCCTAGCCTACGCCCGGTCTAGGGCCTCCTATAGACGGACCGCCAGGTCCCCTCTAGCTGACCGTGCGGAAGAGCTCGCCCCTGTGTCTCGGCTCGCCCGCACTCTCGATAGCTCCCCTTTCTGCATTCACATATCATGGTCAGTCATCAAGTCAAATCAATTTCAAATCAAACCTAAGATAGGTTGAGATGTTACTTACCAGTATCCGGACCTCAGCTCGGAGCATCTCGAGTTCGACCTCCTGCTCCGCCAGCCGTCCCTCCAGGAGGCGGATCGCCTGTGACTTCGCCAGCTGTTATTCACCCTTCAAGGTTAGAATCAAGAGATTTAAATGACAAAGGCTTAGAGTTAGAATTCACTTACCACTCGCCGGTCTAGCCGGAGTCGCCCGGCATAGCATGCCCGGTAGTCCTCCATGTATGCCGAGCTGTCTTGGAGGTCTACCTGCCGGAGCACCTGGTCCCCTCCGGCTTGCCAGTAGGCGATCGTGCTCCCGTACTCCTCACTACAGTCTCGGTCCTCGGCGAAGAACTGATGGTGGGAGTGCCCTTATCTGCCCAGGGACGGTACCTCCATGGCCGGCTGGTGCCAGCCTAGAGTCCGCACCACGAGCTCAAGATAGAGGACCTCGCAGGTCCCCAGGCAGAGAAGCAGTAGGTGACGATCGAACAGAGGCCGACCCGCCACCACCGCCGGGTGCGAAGCATCCGTCTCCCCCGCATAGGGGGTCCACACCACCTGAAAGAGAAGAAAGCACTGGTCAGTAACATCAAATGCAACAATTGTTAGAATGCATGAGATTTAGTTGAGTTTCGTACCTGATCATGCGGGTAGTGGTCCAAGGCAACGCGCACGTCCTCCGCGCGCCTGTCCACCACCCATGGGTCAGGAGCTACCTCCCACCGCGCCATGAGAGGCACCATGGTCTGGCGCCCCTCTGCCTGTACCCCGCGTCCCATGGGGAAGCGGGTGTACCCCCAGATCTGCAAGGCAGTAAAGAAAAGAATGTCAGTCAGGCAGTTTAATCAATTTAAAATTCAATGATGAGCATTTAAAGAAAGTTGCGTACCTGAAGAGAGGGGGTGAAACCCCCGGTGCTCTGAGAGCGCCGCGAACTGCTAGGAAGAAGGGAAAACTGATGTCCTAGCATCGCGGCACCCCATGCGTATCGTCCTGCCTGCGCCAAGTCCCTCAGTAGCAGCACGAACTTGCAGTTCACCTGGGATGACTGCGTCGTGAACAAGAGTCACCCGAAGAGGTAGGCGACAAAAATCCTCACTGATCTCTCCTCGCTCCAGTCACCAAGGTCGAGTGCTCCCCGAACTCCCGTATATAACTCCTCTAGTGTCTCCAGGAGCCCTCTCCTCTGACCTCTCAGGCCCACCGCCTCAGACAGCGATCCGAGCAAGATGCTCCGGATCGGTCTCCTCCTCCCGGCCACAAACTCTGGCCCCAACAACTCCACAATGTCATCATGATAATCACTCCTCTCCTGCCCTACTACCGGCTCTCCCTGAACCGGTAGTCCTGTCAGATACGCCACATCCTCCAATGTGGGTATCATGTGACCCCAAGGCATGATGAATGCCTTGCAATCCTCCTCCCATCGCTCCCTCAGGGCCTCTAAGTACGGCACGTCCACGTGGAATGGACGTACCGATAGGAGGTGCCCGAACCCCATCCTGGCAATCCGGGTCTGCTGGGCCTCTGGCAGCGCCCTGTACCATGCCCAGCATAGGTCCCATGTTACTCTGCTCCTCATTCGGCCCTTACCCTGCAGAAAACACAGAAAAATAGGCGTCAGTATCGATTGCCGTTAACCCCAAATTGACGGTAAGGGGTCTGCCGTTTACTCAGAATCAGTGTCCAGGGGTGGCCGTCAAGTTCCTCTGTCGGGGTCCAACACCTTGCCGTCAAGTTCACTTAGACGGCAAGATGTTGGACGTTTATAGGAACTCAACGTCCACCGATGTGGATGTCAAGTTCCTGTCGAGCCCGACAGAGTCTCCTCTATTTCCCCCTCTTTCCACGCATTACAAACACACATTCCACAGAGTTTAAGGGTTCATGGGACCTACCTTGGGCCGTCGGGTTGCCTCCTCCTCCGTCTCGTCCCCTCCTCCGTCGTCTCCGGCGGTGTCCTCCCCCTCTGGTGCATCGCCACCCGCCGCCGGTCCGACCTCTTCCTCCTCCGCTGTGTCCATTGCCGCCGCAATCGCCTCCTCCACCTCCTCTGGTTGGCAGCGAGTCCGGAGGACGGTGTGCTTACCCCGTGTCCTCATCGGAAGAGGTTCCAAAATCTTGGGTTAATTAAGGTAGAATAATAGGGGATTAGAGAGAGTGGAAGTATGTGAATCGTGAGTGTGGGAGAAGAGCTCCCTCCGGGGTTTGGAAAGAAGCAAATGGCACTGGAGAAGCGTCAGTTTGAGTAAAAGCTATTTTTCAAATTTGACGTCAAGGTCTGGTCGTCCTCACTTTTTCTGACGTCACACTTTTGGCTATTGACGTACTGTAAACGTCCAGGGTATTGACGCCAATGGCTCATCAGTGTCAAACCTCAAAGTACGGTCAACGGCCAGGTCTGGACGCCAAGTTTGAATTAAACGGCTCTTGATGTGGACGTCGATCCCTCTCTCTACTGGTTGGCGACCATACTTTGGACGTCTATGAGTGGTTGACGGCCATCGATGTGGACGCCAACACTTCCGCACTCAGTCCTCACAGCACACTCCATTGAACATATTTGAAGCCCATTCACTCCATTTCAATGCACACATTCTACAATTCAAGCAATTCAAGCCATTCAACACAATGCAAATCACTTTTATTCATCTAACTTTGTGTTACACTTATTGGAAATCAGAAAATACATCATTTCGCCCTACGGGCCATATAAAAATCACAAGAAATGGGACGAATAGTGTCATTGAATTCTTCATATTTCCAGATATCTTCTCGTTTCTCCTGCACTGCCAATCCCACCTTCTTGCTCATTGTGTACTTTGCCCAAGTCTTCCTAGCTTTCTTTATCAGCTTCTCATTCCGCCTAGTAACTATCATATCTGTGCAGTTGGATGAAGTAGGAATTCCCTGTGGAATCCCAAGCTGACAATGGCACCAGTGTGGCTGGTATACCACCATCTGGTCAGCCCCAATCAACCACAAATCTTTGTCCTCCCTGGTTCGAGCTCTGAATTCAATAGTCCTCATGAAGAGTGGTCTCACTATGAAATAGTCCATTACTAGATAGGCCAAATAATCTCTCCAAGCATCTCTGTTCTTCAAATGTGCTGCCACACACTTGATCTCATCCTCTGGCTCATACCATGCCCTGCTGCAGTGCACCGAACTCCGATAGAAGATTCTGGAAGGGGTAGGTTGCTTGTCAGTAAAATCAAACTTTAAATGAGCCTCCATCCATACCTGAAGCAGGAACAAGCTCCTGCATATGCGTCTGCCTAGGCTCATTGTGGTGAGCGAACTGTACAGGTTTGCCAGCATTGCAGGGGCAAGTGACTGCCCGCGCCACAGCAGAGTCAGGATTCCCACATGCTCGTAAAAGATGAAGTCGCCACTCGTAGGGAATAGGAAAACACCAGCCAGGCAGAGTGTCAGTCCTCGTGTCGCCCTCTCTCCGCCAATATCGTTCGCATGCTGGATCAGCCACCGGGCCAGTCGGTCTAAGAAGATCCTGTGCTTGTTCGTCATCCTCAGTACCTCCTTCTTGTCTCGTACGATGTCTATGAGAATAACTGTGACGGACCGGGGTATTTATGCCCATTAAGGCTCCATATCCAGATCCGCCTCCTGCGAACGGACCGAAGTCTCGCAAGGGATAGCTCACACAAGTGTCCAGTAAGAATATAAAAGACAAACCACAACAGTATAAGACACAAGAAAGTAAATGTGCTCATACCTGCATATAACAATTTACAACTGTGCCATTACATTAATACATGTCCAAATAAAAAGTACAACCACCTGGGGCATACCCCGAGGGAGCACAAGCTCACACAACATTTACTACTACACAACTGCTGGTGGTACAAGTCTGACACAACGCTGCTGCAAGCCAAACACTCGGCAAGCCCTGAAAAGAACTGTAGGGGAGTGAGCCTCAACAAGTCACTGGCTCAGTAGGGGCTACCCAAAACAACAACGTAACCACGGACACCTTAACCCCAATGGGTTTCACTGGCAGTACCAATAGCCAAACCATTTCATGCTCACAACATTTATATTTAAATAACACTTTAAACAGTAATTGATAAACAAATGCATATTCCTTATAAAGAAAGAGGAACCATAGGCTAGTCCGCTCAACAACTAAATTGCCTAGGCCGCAAGCCTCACAGGCACAACTCAAGTACGTGGGTAACAGAGCTGTTAACCAAAAGCTGGCCCTTTATACCCAAACCACAATATGTCGGAAACCACATACACCAAGTAACATGATCGGCTACCGCGGGCCAATCCATCACACATGAAAACTATATACGGTAGCTTACCCGAGGGAGGGTAAAAACACATTGAGTGGAAGGTCATACCACACGACCTCCACGAAACACAATTCCACGTCAACACCAGAAAGACTGGTATATGACATACCACCACAAACCATTACCCACACAGGGTACAGGTACTTATTACCACAAGGCACCAGCACGGAAACCACAAGTAAACCAGTGCCGTAACAGGGCACACCATAGCAAACTAAACCACATTTGTGGTGAGTCAATACTCACCATCTATAGCTGAAACTGTGCCACCACTCGGGCACACCACAAGCCACAATCGCAGTCACAACTGTGCCAACACCAGGGCATACCTCGAACGAGTCAAACCTCGACTACGAGTCACAAACTCACGAACCACGGCAAGTAGCAAAGCACGAGTCGGAAAGGAACGACGTCACCACAACCACAACTGGAGCTAACAAAGCACGAGTCCCGAAAAACGACGCCACCACACGGGAACAGACTACTAGCTGATCAGGCCAGTATCCAACCTGGACAACTCAACACAAGAACAACCTCTAAGCCTCGCAGTCACGGACGAAAGGTCCAACTGCCGCTCCACAAGAAAGAAGTCAAACAACTGTGGAGACCAACCAACACCACACCTACAGACACACAGCTGCAGGCCCATGCCTAGCACCTCTAGGGTTTCTGGCCGGAGCACCCTAAAGTGAGGCACTGGAAAACATGACTAGCTGGGGACCAGTGACGTCTACTGGTGTCCGTACCCCCAACTACGAGTGCGCTACAAGCGACAAAAGAACAAACTCTGGGAAGTCGCTGTCCCACTGCCGTCTTTCCCTCAGCCGGACGTACAACTCAAACTCAAGAGTGAGGGTGTCCAGGAAGACGACACAGACCTCGACGGTACAACACACGTACCGGGACAAACCTCGAGCGCAACAAACACACGTGCCTGGCTCACAAAGAACCTGGGGTACTCGACTAGAGAGGCATTCCGGAATAGGCGCCGGACCACCACACTCGACTAGCACAAACCACGACATATACGGAAACACTTTCTATTACCAATCACGGTATACATATTAGGAATAGCTTATCCAGTCACTTCGTGACTTACAAGCTAACCTACATAATCACACACATAAACTATATTAATAATAACACCACAGCCTGTCATCGGTCACCTAGTGACCTACAAGCTAACTCACACTAACACACATGTAACCACGATAGCCAATCATATTTGGCCTATCATTAAACACCTTGTGACAATAGGAGTCACATTAAACACAGATCACGATAATCACATTTATACTTTACTAATTATCCATCTAGGATAATCTATAAAAGATTCTAAAGAGTCAGGGCTAGGTTCAGACGTGAACCTCATCGCCACAACACCACAGACTAATCATAATAATTAATATATAATTAACACGATAACGTACAATGTGCCATGCACACATAGACTATGACATCCAAACCACATAAACATCACATGTATAGTACATCAGTCAGGTGTACCACACGTCATTCACTTAAACCACATGTCCAACACACGGACAACACACAAACTTAAACCACTATCATTCACGTAAAACATGCCCATTACATGAGCAGTATGCTCCAAGAGCGTAACAAGTGCACTGGCTCACACCGGTCATTGCCATGCACACACAAACCACGTAAAACAGACAGTGTTGACGCATGCACAAGTTAGCGGCAACATCGATTGTCGTCTAAAGGATATAGACGTCAATGTTCCTTGCCGTCAACACCAAGTAAGCGACCACCACTTGGCCGTTTACCCACAATCAACGGCTAGATACCTAGCCGTTAATCTCCCAGTGAAGAACTCTGCGTCAACCGATGTTGACGTCAATATCTTCACTGCAGAACCCGCCAGAACACACAAAATAGCCCTAGGCCGATTGCACAGGCAATCTAGCCATAAATACAATAGAAAAACAAGGGGAAACACTTCCCCTTACATCTATATACCATAATTAAACCAGAAAAGCAAGATCCAATACTTGGATCGATCAAACCACCCAATTTCCTGGCATGGTAACCCTTTTTCCCAAAAACACAATTTAACATGTAATCTGTGCAAACGGAACATAACCATTCAAACAAGAGAAGTCAAGGGGTCTAGTCCCTACCTCAGAAACGCAATTAAACCCCCGAAGAACCTTGAATCACGCCGAAACCCGAGGAACGCCCCACGAACACCGCGCTCCAATTCGCCATTCCCCGCCCGATCTGCTGCTACCACGCGCACCACGGCTACTCCTCGTACTCCCGTCGACCGTCAGAACTCACGAAGAAGCTCAAGGGTGAAGGTGGGCGAAGAGGAAGGGAGAGAGAGGGGAAAGAACAAGGCTCGGGTCAGCCCTAAAAACACAGGTGCGTCAGGTTAACGTCAACCTCTGCACCGCTAACCAAACCGCCCCAACTAGGCGTCCACATCTTTGGCCGCCAAGTTCATCACGCTAGACGTCCACATCGATGGATGCTAAAACCATGTTAACGGCAACCCATGGCCGTCAACACAAAGCCGACGTCACCCACCTGGACGCCAACCCACTGTTGATGTCCAGCGTACTGAACACCAACACAGACCCATAACCAAACCCTGGTAAGGATCTAATAAGAAACGCACAACACTAATGGGCCTCACATTGGCCACCAAACCCTCTAAACCTAGATCCACAGGGATCCGAAAAATGCGCGACGTTACAATATCTTCCCACGGAAGGAGAGGAGTTGCTGCATCATACTCCAAACATCGTCTCCACCCCAAGAACAGCTCCACCTCCTCCAGCAGCACACTCGCCTCGAACGCCTGGAACACAAAAGTGTGTGTGTGTGGATGCCACCGCTCCACCAACGCTCCCAGAGCATCAAACCCCCACCACATCTCCTTCATGTTCTTTGCCAACATCACCATGAAGCTCAGATTCCACACTCCGATGTAGCTTCACGTGTCTAGCGTGATGGCGTTCATCAGGTTCACGAGCTAGGAGAAGGCCCGTACCTGGCCTTGGCTCGGGAACGTGGGCACCTCTTGTATGAAGGGTGCTGTAAGAAAGGAGTTTGGGGCATTTTTTAGCCTAAGTTGAAGCAGAAGTGTGCATCACTTACCTCCCCATTGGCCTGTCTGGTGCTCAGATGTCCCGGAACCTCGCTCAGGATCCCTGGGTTCATGCTTGTGGACTGTCCAGTCGATGAAGAGGCCATTTCGTTGCTTCAGGTCCTCTCTAAAGTCTCTGGTTCGCAGCAGGAGCAGAGAGGGATGGAGGAAGAAGATGGGAGAGTCCCTATGGACTCCTACCACCTATGTTTTCCGCCTGATTCACTGGCCAATAGACGTCCAGATCGGTTGACGCCAGTTCAAGTAAACGGCACCATCGGTGGTCGTTGAATGTTTGTTGGCGGCAATCGGGGTAGACGTTTACTCCTCGGAAATTTTCAAAGTTCTATTATTCATATGGCCATTATATTTTATCTCGTGCTTCAAGTTGTTTTGTAGATATCTTAGCACAAGTTGCACTTCAAAGTTCAGAACGCTCATGCGACTTTGAGCGTTACAGGTATGTCTAACGTAGGACCCCACCAGAGACGAATAATTTGGCAACCGTGAACCCTGAGTTCCCCTTTACCAAAAATCATGATGGGTTTGCAATCTCTTAGTTATTCGTATGGCCTTTAGAATTTTCCTCTGGTTCTAACTTGTATTTTTAGATAGGCAACCCACACAAGCATGCATTTAGGTCTTCACTGCTAACATTCTCTCATTAACTCAAAAAGATTGGTGATTTTCCTCGATTGCTCTATGGCTCCCCGAGCTTAAGTAGCCTACCAAGTCAGCATCTTTCTTGAACGTCCAACCTTGATATCGGGTCTTTGTTGCCCATTTTCCAAGTTCTCCCACCGTGACTTTCACAAATAGTCAAGCATCTTTATTGAGTTCATTTGAGCCTTCGCCAGCCGCGAGCTTAATTCCGGACTTCAGGCTTTCCGAACGTTGATTCCAGTTAGAATCTTTTGATAATCTTTTGAGAGATTAACCAACTCCTTGTCTCCACGACCTCCTAAATTCGGGACAGACGCCCTGATTAGGCCAGCGAGCCCATGAGCTCCGGTTATGAGACCCTCCTGATTCAACCGTCATATTACAACTCCTTTGACTCAGACACACCAGAAACTAGTCAAAGTCCGACACGGCTATGCCAGGGACCCTACCGTTGGGTTGCAGTTGTAGTTACACGGGTAGATCACTTTTCTTCTTACCCACATTTGTCTCTCAGACGATTCGTCACTCGTTTCTAGCCTAACTCATTCGTTTAGCTCGCTAGAGTTCCTATCCTCGGAGATGGCCCTTCATCAAATCTGCTCTGCTCCCTTGCAAGATCGGATGTCTCAGAGGGGCATTTGTAGACGCGAGATTTGGCCCATCCCCGCGTGGCTCTTTGGCCCAATAAAGCCCGTTTGACCGTTTGTTGACTTGCCTCGGATGCCATGTAGACGACAGCATTGACTGCCGTCGACTACATGTTGACGGCAATCCCCTTGGACGTTGACCCATCCTGGCATCCACATCTCTGGACGTCTGCATGGTGTTGGCGGCAGGATCGGTTGACGTCAACCTGGTTTACTTGGTCTGTGCAACTACCCCGAGAATCTAGCCCACTTGCGCCATTCTCTCCCCCATGCAGCGCATGGGGCTATTCCCAACGGGCATATTGGCCACCATGGCACCCCCTTGACCCAGTAAAAATCCTACTTGGCCTCTCCCCATTGGTTGGATCCTTTATGCATGGATTGCCAAGTGTGCAAAGTGTGCTTCTTCACACTAAGCATCCAAAGCTCCCAAGCTCCGACCCCACTGCCTATTTAACTCCCTCTCTGGCCTTCTAAGAGGGAGAGGAGAGGCTGGACGTCCACATGCTGCCCTTTTGAGAGAGGAGAGAGAAATTTACACCCTACCTTCCATCACTTATCCTCTTGCTTCTCTCAACACTTGGGATGTCTAGGAGGGTTCTTATGGAGCTGGAGGAGCCCTGCAAGGAATCTACAACGCCTGCAAACGAGGATCAACTCCCCTCTTCCTCTCTTTCCTTTCTACTTTCTTTAGTATTTGCATGTTGCACACACCTTCCCACACACTCTAGGCACATAGGCCACTTCCCTACACACCTAGAAAGGGGTTTCCCAACCAAAAACGAAGGGAAGAAGGGTGGTCATAGCACTTGGCCACCCCTCTTCTCAAGTCCGCATCCGGTACGGGACTCTCCTTTTGGGCTGTTTCTTTCCATTTCTGAGCATTTACCACGCTTTCTTTAGGCTAATAGAGTGTCTTTTTGTGGCAGGAACGATTTGCAGAAGACCGCAAAGCTCTTCTTCTTTGGCCGGCCGAAGGAGGAGAAGTTGAAGCCCCATCTCCATCCACTGCACGAGGTTGCTGCATCGACGTGATCACATCACTCCTTGGGCACAGGTAAGGCCCTGGCGATCACAAACTCCCTTCCTCTTTTCTGGTTTTCTTCGTTTCCTGTCTAGTCAACCTAGTCAACTAGAAAGTCAACGAAGTCAACCAGCGATCCATCATCGCCAACGAGAGGTCAGTGACGTTCGTGAGCCGCAGGAGAACTCTACAGTCGACCGGGGGTAACGGCACAGGAAGCGGATCGTCCACAATATCCTTTGGCAACTAATAGGGGCTTGAATTTATCAATGGACCCATCAGCTCGAAGCTTTTTCTTAAACACCCACTTGCATCCTATAGCCTTTCTATTCTTGGGTAATTCACATAGTTCCCATACATTGTTCCTTTTAATGGAATCAATTTCTTCATCCATGGCTATCCGCCATAGATAAGAATCATGATATCTCATTGCATCAATATAATTCATAGGATCTATATGATTATCCTCATTTATGTCTACTGATAGACACGAAGGCTCACAAGAATACAAGTGATAATCATCCATCCATACTGGTGTTGTTCTAGGTCTCTTGTTGCCAATTGCAGGCAGGTCATTTTGCATTTCATTCATAGGTATTTGTAGATGTATCCACGCGAGCTCCGGATGCAGACGGGGTCTCCTCGGTCTCTACGCGTCTCTCGGATCTCAACTCCACCATGTGCTAGAGAGAGAGGAGAGAGAAGAGGTGGGGGCGCCCTGGAGAGAGAGAGAGAAGGGGTGGCCAGAGAGGACCCTGTAGCTTGGGCCAGGGTTTAACTCTCCACGTGTATATATAGACTCTACAGTTTTTCACAAAAACCCAATTAATGTCTATATCGGTCATCCTGCCCAGTCTGCTCGGAACTCTATTGCGTGTGACCCTCTATGTCATGCCCCGCCAATTTAGCAGCGGAATAAATCGGGGAGGCATGAACAACAAGTATGGTAATGTAAATTGCGCATACATTCGCAAATATCAGAGCAACTAATGAACAATAATTACAATAAAACTCATCATTTTATTGATAATTAATCTAAACTATTACAACCACTAATTCAGAGCCAAAACATAGGGCTCAATGACATTATTACATTGGAAAAGAAATCTAAAGCAAATCTCTAACTAGACTCTAAGGTACTAAGGACATTCCATCGCTATGACTTCAGGACGCTCATCACTCCAGTCCAATCCCGTTGTTGGGTGTATGGTCATTCCTTGACTTACCTGAAAACACAATAACAAATAACGAAGGGTGAGCGATAACGCTCAGTAGGACTTAATATCTCGTGTAAACAAGCATGCTTTAAGTGATTAATGTCTTGTAAACGCAGGTTAACTAGAGAGAACGATCATGTATAGTTGAGAGAGTAATAGTACAAGATAACAAGTGAACGATAATACATTTCTCAAGAGTATTGCAAAACTAGGATGACAACATAACAAGATAGCGTGTAACAAGATAGTGTATAACAAGATAGAGTGTATCAAAATGACATGTAATAGGATAGCTTGTATCAAGGTGGCGTGTAATGAGATAGCTTGTATATCAAGATAGCATGTAACGAGATTGCATGTAAAGTGATAGCGTGTATGGTTGCACAACGGTGCACTAGTCAAGTACGACAATAGTCACTTTGGGACAGTAGCCGTTTCACGATGGTACATTTCGTCTGAACTCCTCAGACTAATGTTATAACAGTCAGTGCTAGCATAATAATAGCACCGAAATGGTACAGTACATCTGAACTCCACAGACTAATAGTATAACAGTTAAATGTCTAGCCAATGTCGAGATAGTCAGAACCGGTGCAATGCAGAACACCGTCAATAGCCCCTGCAGGTATTTTCGGGTGGCTCTCTGCCCCTAGGACTAGATTGGAGCCCCTCGGACACTCTCCGTGCCCTGCACAGTATGCATTCAAGTCAGTTGGGTCACCGGACCCATATTATGGCGCTAGACAGTCATGTATAGTACAAGCAATGGGAGCCACAACAGCTCAAGAGTCTCAAGAGGGTACTAGATGAATAAACGAGATAGTAGAGTGAACGTGAATAGATGAGAGTACACGGATAGTAGATGAGATAGGGGTATAATCGTAAAACAACGATAAACCAAGATAGTAACGGATGCACAGTACCAGGTCGGATACCGGCAGTCTGGTAGAAGTCACAACCGCCCCACTAGCCGTGCCACATACACGAGCCAGGTGGTCCGGCGTGATCACAAGATAAGAGAGATCTCACTAAGGCTGTTTGGATCGTACTGATCCCTAAGAGTGTAATCGGGATTTAAAGGGTACAACCAGCTCGTTGACTAAGGACATGCGCTAAAGCCAAGAAGACTTACGGAGGTCTTGACAAGGAGTCCCTAGTCCAGTCGAGAGTATTCCCGGTGGAGAGGTGGTCCATGTCAAGAAAAAGTGTGTAATGAAACGTTGTCTATCTTGCCTCGAGTGCTCGAAGGCAGAGGGACGCGATAACGGTGTACAAATCACGCGAATAAAACGAAGACATGTGTCATTTAAATAATAGGTAAATTAGGTAATTAATTTTACTTAATTACCAGATACATTATTGAGTAATTTAATATGGTCAAATGGCAATAAACATTGTTTAGGGTGCAAGTGTAAAGAAATCATGAGAATAGATAAAATTGTGCTCATGGCTTTTAAATTAATAAGAATTATTTAAATATTATCAAATAAAATTATTCAGGTCATTCATTAAGCTTAACAGTACATGGTTTAACTTATACAAGGATTAGATGGCATTTAAAGCAGGGATATAAGAGCAATTAAAGGTTCTGGCCGAAATTTCAAGAACGCAACGGGGGTGACCGTCGCGATCACGTCGCGACGGGGCATATGGGCGCGTCAAACTGCTAACGCGGCGGGAGTTCCCGTCGCAGTCCAGGTCGCGACGGGGCGGCCTGGCGCGACGGGTGAACAGGCCTAGTCTGGCCCAGTTCGGGGTTGAGAACGCGGTGGTACATGCAGTCGCGTTATGAACACATCGCCTTAGTCGGCCGCGACCTCCCCGTATCGCGACGGATCGCGCTGCCGCGATAACAGGGATGTCCGGCCTTTTTTTCTATTTTTCTCTGGGTAGACCCTTCTTGACACAGGGTCAATCTAAATTCAGTATAAAATCGCACGGTGATCCAAAAAGCACGAAACTAGTTTTAAACTAAAGTAGACATGTACATCTATCAACATGCACGATTAATTTGAAAATAGACAAGGTTTTATGCATTGATCAAGTTACTTTTCAGTGACCTAAACAGGCGCAGTCAAAGTTCAATGAATTAATTAGAGATGTATACATGATGAAAAATTATGAAACCAGCGGCATTTGAAAGCTACATGTATTAGTATTTATGATAATTTTATCATGGAATGATGTCAAGTTTTCACGAGGTTAAAAAGGAAACAAGGAGGGTCAAGTGCACAGGAATGATAGATATTCAAAGATTTAATTCTCCCTCATGGGAGATTGAAATCAAGCAAGGCCAGGGGCGTTTGAAAGCTATTACATGGTAGTATCAATGAGAATTTTCTCATAGCATGGGAATAAGTACGTGCAAGGTATTAGAGAAAACATGAAATTCAGGTTCATGGTGATAGCAGGACTTCACGAATTAAATTCGCCCAAATGAATGAGCAAAATGCAACAAAACCATAGGGCTTTTGAAGAGGTACATTAGGGCTACCTAGGGTAATTATTTCACGATTTTTGCTTGAGAGATTGCCTACCTTTTTCGTAGAGTAAGAAAACCCTAGTTTGGATGACGAAATTATGAAAGCCCTTCTTGATCCAAGCCTTCTTCTTCCTTGCTCCTTGGTCTAGATCTTCTCCTCTTCATCTCCAAAAGTCTTAGCATGAAATTGTGGGGTGCTAGGGTCAAATGGGGGGTGTTTTGATGGCTTGTAGAGTTCTAAATCACCTAAAACTCTTCCCTCCTCATTTAATTACGAATTTCCATAATTATCACATATTTTTCTTGCTATATCTATCTAATTGGGTAAGGGAGAGGCCTAATTTCGTGGGTAATGATTTATGATAGGATTAGGACTCTTATTAAGATATATATGAGTCATATTAGTACTTTAATGACCCCTTTTTAATTAAGAGATAATATAGTTACGAATTTCCCTATTTAATTTGGGTCTCTTATATTTAACCTAATTATCTCACATCTAAATCCCAATTTAGATTAGGATAGAGTCCTATTGGGTTAGACTAGTGTTAGGACTCTTTTTAAGATGATTAAGAGTTAAAATACTCATTATCTTAACCATTTTCTATTTATTAATATTTTAGGTACGAATTTAGCTTAATTATCTCCCATCTCATGATGGGCTCTTCTTATTTGGGCCCAACAATCTATGTTAGGTCCATTAGTAAAACTCATTACTAATTTAATTTAATGGGTATTGATTTAATTCCAATTATTCACCATTTATCCTTATGTAAATCTATTTATCACACTTATTCAAGTACTTTCATATTTTTAAATTGATTAAATATTATTCATACCAATATTTCTAATATTCATCATTTGGGCAATTACTCTTAACCCAATAACTCATGTGAGCTTAATTGTACAACCCATGTACTTACTTTACTTAATGGGTTTTTATTTATCCTTTTCATTAAAGAATTTATTTATGGGCCAAGATTGTCCATTGGTCCAAATATCATAATGGGCTATCATCCCATATTATTTAAAGTCTACCCACATATTTATTTTAAATTTATAATCCACTTTGGATCATAAAATAATGGATTCTTCGACTTATTCCTTAATTATGCTAATAAGTCGCATAAATTCTTAAACTAAGTCCAAATGATTTTTCTACGCCCAAATTTCATGATGGGTCATTAGAGAACATTATTTAAAGTATAACTATTATTTTTACGAAATTTTTATTTGGGTTTATACACATGCGATAATAATGCGTGCCTTTTTAACTGTTGAATTTATTAATTGATAAATTTTCAATTTATCCATAATTTTTAATTAATAAATTTTCGGAGTACTACACTCTAGGCCCAAGTGCTAGTCCAGTTTTCAGCCCATTAAGCCCAATAACTCTTTATTGACTTATTGTAATTAATTAATATCTCATATTAATTAATTACACAATCAATTATTGTCTCACAATAATTGACCGGGCTTCCAATCAAGTTTGGTGCCAAGCAACACCACTTGATCCTGGAAAGCATTGGGGTTCAACAACCCATTCAAGGAACCTTTTCTGTCAACAATTACCACGTGACTATAATCCTTCGCTCGTATAATGCTCCTGAGTGCACTTAGGGTATAGTCAACTGTCCAACCCTAATACACGCACTCACTTGGATTAGATGCCGCATAACAATATCAGAAAACTCCTTTTCTGATAAGTAGTCATGCCCTAGCCAGGGACTATCAGGCATCTTTCCCTAGAGCATTCACTCTCTTATTACCGAGAGCGTGCGATCTCATGTTGACCACGCAATCACCTTCGAAGATATTCCGGTAGATCCGAACACTTAACTGATTAAGATCCCATGGCTAGAGATCTATAAGTTAAGATCAAAATCTAGAAGTCCACCGACAAGGTGTCCTTGGTGTCTCAGGTCTAAGGACCAATCACGCCACTGTGACAATGAATCTAGCTGGTTGACAATTAACATTACCATCTAGCGATTCATAACGGATCAGTTCAGTGAACTCATTCTCCAATGAGTACCTACAGATTCACCTTAGTGTCTCCACACAAGTGACTATGAGACTAGTCACCCTCATCATATGAGCAGGTGCAACCTGTACAAGTCTAACTGGATATTCGATGTCCTTCTCTAATATCCTCTGACTAGGAACAATTAAGAATATACGCTTAAAAGATATTAATCTCATTGTTATGATCTCATCATAATTAGTATCCATTGCGCATATTCATGGACTTCATAATGAAACGATAAACGAATTACACATAATGAATATAAAAGCCTTATTATTATTATTAAAGAACAAGATTGTACAAGTTATGATTGGCTTGAGGACACCCATAACTAACAGAGTCATCATTAAGTTCCGGGACAGTGGTAACGATGATATATTCAATGTTATCATGGATAAGTCCGTATGTAATTTTTCCGGTGCCACATGTCATAGTTGGTTCCATTTAACTTGTCAAGTTTTGCAAATTCCGTAGTAACAAGCTTACTAGCCATTAGAACTAGAATAATTCTGAAAAATAAATAATTTGATTTGATCACAAACATGAAGATCATAAAAGTAAGTTGCATGATCATCTTGATTAATTTCAGCATCTTTTTGTGAATGGTCATCATTTTGTTCTATCTTATTTATGTTGAAATGTGACAATATGGAATAAAACTTATGACTATGCAACAATGATCAAATAAGCATGGATAGAGTATATATATACATTAAATTGACTATAATGCAATGTTATATTTTCAGCATGAAAACATGAGTATATATACAATTTTGTGTCTAATATGATGTTTCTTTAAATGATAGGATTATATATGTAATATTTTGAAGTACTGGATGAGGATAGACAGAAAATATAATATCTTTTTAACAAGGTGAAAACTGTAACAATATTATTTTCAGAGGATATAAATGTTATTTCTGTCTTTTCTATTAAATTTTAAAATATACCAAAAGATAAGGTATGAAAGCAATATGGTTTCAAAATATGGTGAAAAACACCGTATGCACGATGGGGGCTGTTTTCCTATTTCTCGGAAGTTGCACTTTGACTATGGCATAATTTCTTTAACAGGGTTTGAATATCTACCTCTTCCAGAAAAAATTGCAGAGGACTCTCATCACCGCGGAACTGAGAAGGGGAACAGAGCGAGAGGGTGACGCGTCGGTGAGGAGATGGTAGGCGCGACTGCGGTGGGCGACGGCGACAGGGGTTTGGCGGCTTGGCGCGCTGCGAGCAGGCGTGAACAGCAGCAGCAGCGGCGACGGACGTGGGGAGAGTAGCACGGCGGCGACAGGTGCGCGCAAGCAGCAGCAGTACAACGGCGGTGGCAGCAGCAGCAGCAGAGCGTGGACGGCGGAGGCGGAAGCGACCGGGGGCGACCACGGACGACTACGACGGCGCCGAGTGAACGGCATCGAGGACCGTGCAGGCGCGATGACGAGAAAGCAAACAGCACGGTGGGGTGGCGTGCAGAGTACGGCGGAGCGGAGAGCGGGCTTGCGGCGGGGCGACGTGCAGGGGCCGAATAGAGTGATCGGACTGCAGGGTGGTGCGCCAGCAAGCGAAGCGCAGAGGTGACTGCGGGCGATTGTCCGCAGGCGGCGCACAAATATGAGTTCAGACAGATGACCTCAACAGAGAGAGCAGCGTCGGCGTACGACGCGAATGGTGAGGCCGTGAGCCGCGCGCGGGCGAGTAGGGGCGTCGGCACACGAGCAAGCGGGGGCGACTGCAGACGACACGGCGGAGATGGCAGAGATCTTTCCCGCTTTGATACCAGTGAAAGAAAACGGCAGAGAGGAAGAAGTGGTTTGGGGTTCCGATGCAGATCAAGTTCACAATCTATTCTCAACATGGTAAGTACCCTATGTATATAAGAGGCTCCCTTCAGACTTGCACATTTGCCCTGTAACTGCCTCTCAAGATATAAAGCCGAAATTATCTCCTAGATTTATCCCAATAATAGACTTGCTCTTATCATGTTCCGGAATATTTGGCCATATCCCAACATTGGACGTGGAAGCCGTCGGTGTTGGGGCTGTTGCCGGTAGCCGAGATCTTCACACCCTGCACCGGCACGTTCTGATAGCTGTCTATAGGGGTGTTAGTGGGTGGGTTTGGGCTGGCCCAATTTAAATCCAGTTTAACCCAACACTAAAATAATCCAACCCAAGTCCAACCCAAATTTATAATGGATCAAAGTAAAACAAACTCATGGTAGTCTATTAGGACCCGTTTCAGCCCATCAAATTAATATGTAGATAGATTCACTATTTTAATTTAAGCATATTTTAATTTAAAGGGAACTGTTGGTATGGTGGAAATCGATTTCTTTATTTAAGCATATTTTTAATGCATGTGTAGGTATGGTGGTTATTGATAGGTATGATTGTTATTGATGTCTCTTAGTCCAATGAGTTAACCCGAGTCCAACCCATCAAGTGATGAGTTTGATAAATGAACTTCAAAAGAGATTTATGAGCCATCATATTTTAACTCAAATTGAATTTAAAGTAGACTGTCTATTGGACTTCAAATTAATCCAACCCATTGATACCCCTAACCGTCTATAAATATGACCATGTGATACAGATGGCTGTTGACGAATGTCAAACCGCTGGTCACGATGCCCGGGGAGTTGCTGATGCGAGAGACTGCCATGCATAAATCACAGGGTTAGTCATGAAAAATGAGATGCGTTAGATCATGTGTACGAGCTCGGGTGGCTGTGGGAGTAGTTGCTACTCTGCGCCGACAAAACAAACCCCCTTAAAAGAATAAAATAAAATAAAAGTAATGTTATTTTTCATACATACCGGAGCAGAAAATGAGTTGAACTAATTTTATTCCATTTTCATTAGACCATACAGGATCAACTTTTCAAGACTCATTTAATGCAATTTATTTTTTTAAAGAAAAATAGCACACATAAATAATAATATAATATATATAAATAATATAACAATACATATAAATGTTATAACAATACACATATATAACGTGGGTAGAAAATATACCGTATTAAATATGCATTTTTTATGTGTATCATTGTATTATTTGTATATATTGAATCACTATTTATATATATTATATTATTATTTATATGTATTAATTTTTATCTTAAAAATTATGCAGCATTAAATATTATACGTTGACACATTAAACGTACTTTAAAGAGCAAATCTCACATAACTGAATGAAAATAGGATAAAATACGTGAGAACTTTTTTTTTTTTACATGTTTAACGGGGTCGACATAAGTGACGATATGTCGTCGCTCGTCCTAGTTTGATAACAAGTTAAGTTATGCGTGAGTAAGTTAATCGTGTATTGCTGAACCTAAAAAGTAATTCATTTTAATTTGAAAGACTAATTCAGAAGTTAACCAGGTTAATGTTCCATCAAGCACCTTGATCTGTTTTTGTTGGTTTGTACTCTTTTAAAACAAACAATCTAATATTTAATAACGTGGACCCCACATATCTACCATAACCGATCTTAACTCACCTCATAAACAAGGACAGGTTAACTGCGGGTAAAGAGGATTTAACCTAGATAAACCAGGTTAGCCTACACACCCGTACCGAAATCAATTATTCCTTAACCCATTTTTACCCACAATTACTGTGGAAATAGAATTTAAAATTCAAGTTCTATTTATCATGTTGTCTCATGTTCTCATAGATGAATATTACTAACCCAAGTCACGTCGAATGCTACTCGAGCAAAGGTGACGTGAGATGAATCGATAATTTGCATAGCGCAGACGTGCCAGTCACTGAGGTGACAACAAAGTGTTCTGCCTCTGAGAGTCGGAGGACTTTAAGTCTATTGTGCGCACCGTTTGACTTCGTCAAACGAAAATGAGTGTCGAGTCCTGGACCAATATCCCGTCATTGCCTGAGCGCAACGACGTTAATTACATCTCTTTTAGAAAGAGAAAACCTTTGATTAATCGCCAGAATAGAATATCTTATGGCCTAAGTCGGGACATCCGATAAAAGGCGCAAGATAAAACTACAAGATTGCAGTCAAATTTGCAAGAGATTTTTGATGTGTGTGTGTGCCATTCATCTTTTAAGGTCAATTTGCATGCTTGTTCATTTATTTGTTCTCTTATTTTATTACACAATTTTTTTATTTGAGTAATGCAAGAAATTTGACATGTTTTGATTGTCATTGCTCTTTTCATGATTTGAAGTCATTTAGTCATTTGAATGCTCAAACATCGTCATGCACAACCCATTTGATTCGGTAAATAAAGCGATTCGGCAGCCAAAACGATACGGCAAGAGTGAACCAGAAACCAAAACCATTCTGCAGGGGCGAATCGGCAAGGCCCAATCTGCAAGGGTGAAACGGCAGGGGTACTGTTCAAGTGATACGGCAAGGGCCCTGCCGGATCGGTCCTGCCGTATCAGCCTAGTTTTCAAGTATAAGTGATACAACAACCCCATTTATGCATAATTCTCGAAATCCGTGGAGAATCTGAGCGTGCAATCAGGAGGATGTGATATTTAACCCATATAGACAGTACCCATGAACTCAAACGGGGTCTGGGTATTGATTACCCGACACTTGATGTTCAAAGCCGTGCGGAAAAGCGATACAGTAAGACCTCCGGGACTTGGTTCTCAAAATCCGTGAAGGGGCTGAGCCTCAAATTTTGGGGACAAAACATTTAGGACATAAGGAACCAATCTATGAACTCAGATCAGGCCCAATCAATGGCGATCCAGCACTTCATGCTTAAAGCCGTGCGGAAAAGCGATACGGCAAGTTTTGGGGACTTGATTCTCGAAATCTGTGAAGGGTCTGAGCCTCAAATTTTGGGGACAGAACCCTTGGGATATGAGGAACAAGTCCATGAACTCGAATCAGGCCCAATCAGTGGCGATCCGGCACTTCATGTTCAAAGCCGTGCGGAAAAGCGATACGGCAAGCTTTTGGGGACTCGGTTCTCAGAATCCGTGAAGGGGCTGAGCCTCAAATTTGGGGGACAGAACTCTTGGGATATGAGGAACAAGTCCATGAACTCGGATCAGGCCCAATCAGTGGCGATCCAGCACTTCATGTTCAAAGCCGTGCGGGAAAGCGATACGGCAAGCTTTTGGGGACTTGGTTCTCGAAATCCGTGAAAGGGATGAGCCTCAAATTTAGGGGACAGAACCCTTGGGATATGAGGAACAAGTCCATGAACTCGGATCAGGCCCAATCAGTGGCGATCCGGCACTTCATTCAAAGCCGTGCGGAAAAGCGATACGGTAAGCTTTTGGGGACTTTGTTCTCGAAATCCGTGAAAGGGCGAACCCTTGGGATATGAGGAACAAGTCCATGAACTCGGATCAGGCCCAATCAGTGGCGATCGGGCACTGCATGTTCAAAGCCGTGCGAAAAAGCGATACGACAAGCTTTTGGGGACTCGGTTCTCAGAATCCGTGAAGGGTCTGAGCCTCTAATTTGGGGAACAGAACCTTGGGATATGAGGAACAAGTCCATGAACTCGGATCAGACCCAATCAGTGGCGATCCGGCACTTCATGTTCAAAGCCGTGCGGAAAAGCGATACGACAAGCTTTTAGGGACTTGGTTCTCAAAATCCGTGAAGGGGCTGGGCCTCAAATTTTGGGGACAGAACCCTTGGGATATGAGGAAGAAGTCCATGAAATTGGATCAAGCCCAGACAATGGCAATCCGACATCGCATGTATAAAGCCGTGTTGAAAAGCGATACGACAAGCTTTCCGGGGCTTGGTTCTCAAAATCCGTGAAGGGGATGAGCCTCAAATTTAGGGGACAGAACCCTTGGGATATGAAGAACCAATCCATGAACTCGAATCAGGCCCAGATGCTTGCTACATGACCTTCGCTGTTCAACGGTCCATGAAAAAGCGATGCGGTAGCATACAAGACAGTGAAACATGGCAGCAACAAGCGGATATCTGATTTGTTAAGGCTTAAAGGAGGGGAGGAAAAGAGATTCATGCACAGCGGCAGCAAGCCCCTCTACCCTCCTACTGAACCCTATTAGCTTGGGAAACGGGAGAAACCATGGACAGATTTCTTATAGGGGAGAGGCACCATTTAATGGGCCAAGAAATGTCCAACATCTCTACATCCAGTCCTCTTGGGATGGGGCAAGACATTAAGTGGTCTCCCCCATCACCTAGACGAGGTGGACATACAGGTTCATACAAAGGATGAAAGAAAACATAAAGAGCAAGCAAAGGAGCATCCGGTACATGCCATCAACCAGAAATAAAAGAGCACTCAAACACATGCCATCCATGTATGCCCGCAATAACTCTTAATATGCAGAGAGAAGGAATAAAACAGGTGGTTCTCTTTTTCTATTGAGATAGAGAAATACATAAGAGGGGAAACACCAAGAAAAAGAAAGGAAAACAATGCAATATGGGGACTGCCGTAGCAGTCCCCTCATCTCTCCGGTTTCTCCTACTCACCCTTCTCCCTTTCTCTTTTGTTTTCCTTGTTCTTTTCTTTCTGAGATGTAGGTGAGGAAAGGCCTGTTGTTCAGGGAGGTTTCCTTTGCTCCCGGGACCCTCTCTCCTTCCCCTGCTCAGCTCTCTTGCATGCGCAGCCCACAACAGCTAAGGAAGTAGTCTTCGAATGCAGGAGATCCCTTGCCCGTAACCAGCAGGATCAAAGAAAGAGGAGAACCGCCCAGCCCCTTCTATGCGTGGATGGCAAGAGAGGTGGGAGGAGAGCAGGCGCTAGCCAACCTTCAAGAAGGGGGAAGCTCCTCTACCTCTTCTACCCAGCCAACAAGAATGGGAGGAGGAAGCTCCTTTCGCTGCAACCCACCCCCAGGAAGGCCAGAGGACCTCTTTCCCTGCTTCTCTTCTCGCAGCCGGATGAAGCCTCTTCCTCCTTAACCAGCTGGAATGGGAAGAGGAAGAAGCCCGAAGAAGACCACTCCTCCTGCTCTGCTTGCTTGCAGCCGGCGCCCAGGAGCACCAGCTAACTTCCCCCACCCCCTCCTTCTTTCTTAGCAGCCAGATGAAGCCTCTTCCTCCTTCTAGAAGCCCCGCTCCGGATGGGTTGTCAAGCACTCCAAGAGATCTCCCTCCAGCTCTCCCTACCACCCCTTTTCTTGCAACCAAAGGAACATCCCTCATTCCTTGTTAGCCCCTCCTTTTTTCCTTAACCGGTTAGCCAAAACCCCCTGCCAACCATGGTGGCCCAACCCAAAGGAGAAACCTTTTTGGCCACTTTACCTCTGCCATCGTAGCGGATTTCTGTTGGAAAATGAGGTGTTGCATTTGCTTAAGGTGACCTCCCTCCATGTGGGGAGATGGGCCACTTAAGTGGGTCTTGTTTGGGCTATTTAGGGGACTCTTTATTGTGTTTTTTTTAGATGGCCTCTTAATGGGTTTTGGATGGGATTTTGCTTGGGGAAACCGGGATGCCATCCCCTGTATTTTTGGTGTCCACAATTACCCACACTTAATCTTACAAACAAAGCGGGGGGAAATCACGGCCGTGCAATGTATGGCCTTAGGAAGTCAATTTTTACTAAATCACATCCAAACATCGCAGATTTATAGGACCAAAGAGAAGGGCTAAAGGAACCTCTTTAGCCCATCAATGATGATTTTTTTTATAAATATAATTTAAAATTTTAATTAGTCAATTAACAGTTAAAAAATTTGTAGAATAATACTGTTTGACCGTCAATGGGCACCAACTATTTTAAAAATACAAAAATCGGTCTTTATAGAACCGATTTCATAAAAAAAACTAAAATATAAAAATCGGTCACTGCAGAACTGATTTACTGAAATCGGTTCTGCAGAAGCCTATTAAATCAATCAACCACTGGCCGATTTCGTGTAATTTTCTCTCCATTTTGGCCATGCATGTTGGTTGACCCATTTTTTTACAATGTTTCTAAGATTCAGAAAAATAATTTATGAATGCGATACATTAAATTAGTAATATGTTAAACTGTGAAATTTCACGCATTACTGTATTTTTTTTGGACAAATTAATGTGTTAATGTGTTAAAACATAGAGAGAATTAATTGTTGGTCTCTGGCAGAGATCTGACATTATTTTCAAGTTCCTGTCAGATTTTTTTGCACTGTCCAATCTCTGCTTTATGCAGAATTTATTTTTAAGTCCCTACCGTTAACCCATGTTATCTCAAAAGTGTGTAACTGCATAAGTACGTACTTACACAGTGTAAGTATATAAATCTTGTGTATGCAATTACACATGTAACTTTGTAAATACTTAATAATTTACAAAAATAAATATTTACTTACTTATTGAGAGAATTACCGATCAGTCCTTAATTTTAGGGGACTTGTTTTTAGGTCCTTGAGTTACATAGTTATAGAAGAAGAGACTTACATAGTTTCAGAAGGACTTACCTAGTTACCCAGAGACTTACCTAGTTACAGAGTTGCATGTGTACTTACACACTTACGCAAGTAAGCCCTTCTGTAACTCTGTAATTACCTAGTTACCAATGACTTACTTAATTACAGAGTCCCTGAGTTACATACTATGTAACTCTGTAATTACATGTGTAGTTACAGAATTATATGTGTAGTTACATAGTATGTGCATGTATAATTACACACTTACATGTAGTTACAGAGTTACACATGTAACTCTGCAACTACATACTTATGCAGTTACAAAAATTACACATGTAACTCTGTAACTAGATAAGCCATAGGTAACCTTTGGTAATTAGGTAAGCCCTAATAATTAGGTAAGTTCTTTTAAAACTATGTAAGTCTGTAACTAGGTAAGCCATAATTACAGAGTTAGAAACTTATAAAATCTCTATATAATTACAGAGTTACATGTGCAACTGCATAAGTATGTAATTATATACTTACGTAGTTATAGGAATTACATACTTACGCAGTTATACATGTAACTCTGAAAATATATACTTACGCAGATACACATTTAATTGTGTAACTACTTCATACTTTGTTACACAGTTACAGGAAAAAATAATTACAAACTTAAGGCGTAAAAAATTATGTACTTACAGAGTTGTATGTGTAACTGAATAAGTATGTAATTACATACTTACACAGTTACATGATTTATATACTTACGCAGTTACACATGTAACTGTGTAAGTACGTACTTACACATTTAATTACATACTTTTGGGATAACAGAGGGGGAGGGGTGGATAACGGGGGTTAACAGCAGGGACTTCAAGATAAATCCTGCATAAAATAGGACCGGACGGTGAGGAAAAACCTGACAGGGACTTGAAAATAATGTTAGATCCCTACCAGGGACCAATAATTAATTCTCTCTAAAACATAAGCCTTAACCAGTGTATTACTCGAAAAAACATGAATGTTAATGCTAATATGTGAAAATATGTTAAAGTATTAAGCATGAAAATATATTATATGTTAAAGTATATATCTACAACCAAAGCACGTCCAAATTTTTTAAGTAATATCATATAAATAAAAATTTATAAAACTATTATCTATGTAGAGAAAAGATAGTTATCTAACAGTCGAATAATTATCTTGTCAACCGAATACAATGCATTAGAGGGCCCACAACACTATCATGACATGGACCCTCTATATTTGGTATTTAGATAGGAGTGGAGATATCTTCAAAATTCTTTAAAATTTTGAGGATATTCTCATTCTATCTCCGATCTATCTAAATATCAAACTAGTGGATTCATTGTGCCTAAGGTCGGACAAGATAACTGTCGAGCCGCCGGACACAAAGTATCACCCATCTGTTTAAAATGTAAGATCTCCGGAAGACTCCTAATTCATTATCCCACTTAAAAGTTATTTCGATCGCCAACTAATACCATATATTTTTATATGTTGACTACTTTTTTTACTTTCTTAGTGAAAATTTAAATTATTTTTTTATATTTGAAAATTTTTCATTTTTTATAGTAATTATATTTACTATTATTAAGAATGATAAATGATAAATATTTAAAATTTTAATTTTAATATATACCATCTCACGTATATATGTCATTAAATGATAAATATAATCATTATTTAAAAATACATATTCTCAAATATAAAAATAATAACTTTAATTTCCATTGAGAAAGTAAAAAATGAGTCAACATATCAAAATATATGATATTTAATGGCTATGGAAATAACTCTTGGGATAATCAATTAGGAGTTCTAACTAGGGAGATCTTACACTTTATGCACATTAGGTGATACTTTGTGCGCCACCACTATAGGGCAACTATCTTGTCCCATTTTAGCCGCAATCTTAGGGGGTCCGTACTACGATGACGCGCGTGAGTCTCTCACAATTGTACCTGGCCTAGCTACAGTGCTATTCTACTATTTAAAATTTTTAGAGTGTTAGTTAGCTAATTAAATGTTTAAAGTGTCCTGTTCTTAAAGAAAATATTAATGATGCCGCTAATGATGGAGAGGACGTCGACGTTGTTAAAGGCCATCCACTTAGCGGACGAGAATAATTTAATGTATTTGAATTTTATAATTTACATTTGTATCTTTTACTTTTCATTGATCAATGAAAAGAAGATATAATACATTCATTCAATAACAAATAAGAGATGTAAATATAAAGTGTAAAATTTAAATATACTAAATTCTTCTCTTATTGGATTTAGTGAAACTCAATGGAGCGAGGATTTTTCGGTCAATTTGGAAGGTGATCTTGCTGTCCTTGCACCGTCGGACGGACCAGTGAAGGTGGCCTGCCGGACCAAGAACGTGCCTCGCGGGACGCAGCTCGTCGCCGGCGTGGAAAAACGGCAGGCTACAGACCATGCTGTCAGCAATGCGGCGCTCGAGTCCGTCCGGGAGTCAGACCTTGCCCCAGAATACGCAATATTGTAGACCGCATCTGCTGAAGCAAAGGATCGAGTCGCCAGAAGGAAGAGCGAGGGGAAGAAAGCTGACGGGTGCGGCCATTTAGCGCGAACAAACGATGTGCTCCGAAGGGTCCCGATTGGTACCTATGTTGTGGTGGAGCGCGGGCGTGTATATTATTTATAGAAGAGCGTAGTGTTATCTTCTTCATGTACATAGTCTAATTGTGAGAAGAAAATTTATCTAAGAATTAATAGTCTATGTGATGTTATATATCTCCTCTTTAAGTTTGATAAAATTATTAAGAGTGATAGTCTTATCAAAAGTGAGAGTTATCACTTTTTTATGTGAACTAAACTCCAAACATTTTAATTAGTCCATCCGAATTATCTAATCACTATTTGTCTCATCACCTTTTATAATTTATCGGGTTATGTGTGGATGCTAAATCCTAAACCTTAAATCTTAAACCGACCCATGAGCCATATGTGTGGACGCTTCTGAAGAGCGGGAGTGGGAGTCAAAGCTCAAATGAGTGCCACAAGTCGACGAGCTAGCGCTCCGATTCCGAACAGCCTTATTTTGTGGGGAACAGAGGAAACACTGCACACGTATGGCTTCCGTAATATGTAGAGTGCACTAATAATATAAGATCTGCTGCACTTTTCATCCGCTTGTTTTTTTGTGAGCTTTTGGACATAACGAAAAAGATGGCGAGTTGGCGACAATTGATGGGCACTAGTTATAATTGTATAATGAGTAATGGTACGCTCCGGGTACTATAGGGAGCGTAGCCAACGTGAAGGGGCTGCGTCCCTCCACCTGCGCGCCGCGTGGAGGGGGCGGGTCCCTCCAATATTAAATATATTTTAGTTTTTTTTATTTTAAAATAATATATATAAATATTCTATTAATATATACAAATGATACATTAGTGCACACAAAAAGTAAAAAAAATGAAATACATTTAATGCTGGAGGGGTCCGCCCCCTCCATGCAACGCGCGAGTGGAGGGGCGCGGCCGCTCCACGTCCACTATGCTCTCGATACTGTCGGGAGTATAGTATTTCTCTTGTATAATAACCATTCGCCGATGATGTGTCCTATTATTTTAAACTTACTTCTGAAGCAAGAAGAGTACATAGCACACTAAAAAAGAAGGCATACTCTGTTTTACCAGCAATTGACGTATAATTAAGCAATCCATATCGAGTTACACCCATATATATATAGTCCAATTTCATATCTTTCGTTCCAGAAACACAGTACTTGGTTTGGAAGGTCAGGTTTAGTTTCCAGCAGTCGACCAGCGTATGCCGCTGGATTCTTGGCCTTGCCTTCCTTTCATAAGCTTCCTTTCTCGTCAATTCTTATTAGTGTAATATGTCGACATCAGCATCTTGTGAATTTAGTGGTAACTTTGCTTATTATCGAAAAAATTAATACAGTTCTGACAGAAAGCGATCATACCCAAAGGCAGAGACAGTGCTGCTGGTTCTCGAACATCCCTATAGCTCGAAATAGAGGTTTACCGAAGAAGCAGTATTGTCAAGATATCGTAAGTAGAAGTCTAACGGTTTCTTGAAACAAGTTGAGACTTGGAAGTAAAGGATTTTCCATTATTTTATTCTCTTCGACTACATTTCTACGTAGCATGAGGTGTGGCCATGCATGAGACCTAGCTAGTTAGAAAATGAAGTGATGCAAACTCTGAGGTGCACGTATTTCTCTCTCCCTCTAGAAAGTGTTGATCCAGTCGAAGAGAAGATGCTGAGCTGCTCTCTTTGGGAGGCCGCAATGAGTGCCGAAATCGTGTAAGCTTGCCTATAGTGGGTGAATTGCGGGACTAACATTTGACTAGGTACGCATACAAGCACGTGAAAGCTCACATCAAAGGAGAAGGCTTGTTAGGGCATCGACTGTTAAGGTGACACCGTTGCAAAATTATGGCCGGAATTCAAGGTTTTGCGCGGTTTCAACGATGCTTCCCTCCATATATTTACTACTATTTGTGATTCCACCGCCGAGTAACGCAAGATTTAGTTTTTTCTTCTTTTTTTAAAAAAAAATTTAAAAGGGGCTGATCCGTACAGCTGAAAATATGGGGGCAACGTACAAATTGGGTGGCATAGGTCAATCATGAAGACCAATAAAACAAAAATCTGAAAGAAGAGACAAAATGACAGAAACTATAACATTTGAAACGAGTAGTAGACTCTTAGAACTTCAAAAAAAGGGTTGGCGTAGGGAATTCAAAATTTTCAATATTTCTTAAGAAATAAATATCTTTATTAAGTTTAGGGACAAAATTTAAATCCGTCCCAAATCTATCTCTAACTAGGGATAAATTTGGGACAAAAATGAAATTCGTCCCTAAACATTTTCAACATTTCTTAAGAAATAATTATCTCAATTAAATAATGGAATAGAATTCAAATCCGTCCCAAACCCATCCCTAATTAGGAACAGACTTGGGATGGATTTGAAGTCCATCCCTAAATATTTTCAATATTTTTTAAAAATAATTATCTCTAATTAACTTAGGGATGGAATAAGAATCTGTGCGTAATTGAAAGGATTTTCTTCCCTAACTTTTTCAATAATAAATAAGAATCCGTGTGTAATTGATATGTCTAGAGGATAAATGATAGTTCATCTGCTCAACCTCCCCTTGCCTAGATGAGGCATGCCTTTAGCCCTTGAAGGATTGTCCTATTGGTGACTTAAGCAAGGTTATTGACCTAAGGATGCAAAATCAAGGTGAAGTGGGGGGGGGGGTTAAAATGGTGGCCAATGCATCTCATATTAAACATCTTCCCAAGAAAGTGGGTTTTGTTGTCGTTGACAAGGACACAGGGTAGTCCAAAGTAGGTGATGCACTGCTAGATGTAATCCTAGACTATACCCTCTCCATGATCCAAGCTACGTGTTTCACCTCCACCCATTTTGTGAGGTAGTCCATGGCGACAACAATGAACTTTTGCTACCCCGATGTCAAGAAAAATGGGCCGAGGATATCAATTCCCCATTGAAGAGAGGGGTTGGTTCAACTATGATGGTGAGTTCAATGGTCAAGGAAAGGGGTGTAGACCTGACATTTTTCACATCCCTTGATGCAGTTAGTGGCATCCTAAGTCATAGTCGGCCACCAATACCCATGTCAGATGAGTTTTTTGTCCATGGCTCGATCGTCAATGTGACAATTTCAAATCCCTTCATGGACTTCTTGAAGAGCATATCGGCCTCGTTAGGTTCAAGAAACTTAAGATATAGGAGGTCATATGCCCTTTGATAAAGCTTACCCTGAATTATGGAAACTTTGTAGCCCGATGCTTGATGTTGAGACTGATATGCTCATCTGTGGGGAGTGTCGACCCATAGAAATTTGCTTATTGGATCCTTCGAGGTTGAGGTAGCCTCTACTTCTTTGACTAGTATGTTGCTCTCTTTTGGAGGAGGGTAACTCCTGATGAAGACAAATTGTTGTTGCCCAAGCTTAGGGGAAGAGGCGAGTTGGGCCAAGGAGTCGACTTTTGCATTTTACGACCTAGACACAAAGGTGTTGTTGAAGTGTTGTAGTTTGGTCATGATGAGGTCTTTGGCCTTGCACTCCCCTAAGAGGTGGTCGATGATGAGCTTCTAGCATGGACCATGTTCGCCCTAAGGTGGAGGGCCATTGATAATCCAAGATGAGTGCTTCTTATTCATGACAGTTTTGGAGGTTTGGAATGCAAACCTGGGGGCACACTTGAGTAGGCTCCCATAGAGGAGGGGATGAGCACTAGGCGAGTGTTGTTGCAAGAAAGGCATGAAGATCAATCCACAAAAAATCTCTAGCAGGTTGGCACTAAAGTTGGCTCATCTTCCTAGGTTGCATCTCCTCAGAGCTCCCTTCTTCACTGCGAATGTAGTGTGATCTACGATGAATTTAGCTAAGGCTTGTCTCTTCATGGTAATTCTTGGTGAGAAGTTGATGTCCAACTCACTTAGATCGACCTCTCACTTGAGTAATCAGCCCAAGACATCCAACTTTTAGGGGATCTATCTTAGTGGGAGGTTGGTGAGAATAGTGATGGTGTGTGACTAGAAGTATGGTCTTAGCTTGTGGCTAAGGTGACAAGGACTAGGGCCACCAAATCGATTTGAGGAAAGTTGGGCACCGGTCCTTGTAGTACCATGCTAACATAGTAGATAGGTTGTTGTGTTTATCCATCCTCTCGCACTAGCATGGAGCTGATGGTTTGGGGAGTGACCGACAGATAGGAATCGAGGGTCTCGTGAGGCTTTGCTTGGAGAAGGTTGGTACCAAGGCAAGGTAGGCCTTCTAGTCAGTGAAGGCCATCTAGTAGTCCTCCATCCATTTGAAAGGCTTTTTAGTCTTCATTGCAGTGAAGAACGACAGACATTGCTCAATAGCCCTGAACAGAAAATGGCTGAGGACTATAACTTGGATGTTGAGGTGCTAGATGCTCTTCAGGGTTGAAAGGATCAAGACTATGACTAGCTCTAGAGAGGGGTGAATAGGGCCATAAAAAACTTGTCTTGAATGGCCAATGAAAACTAATGCAGAATTAAAGATACTAAGCAGAGCAGAGAAAGGAGAGGGAAGAAAGAAGCAAGTATACAAAGAGACACCGATTTTATCCTGGTTCGGTAAGACCCCCTTTGGTCTACCTACGTCCAGTCCTCACAAACACGGTGAGATTTACCCTCTCAAAGAGTTGAACTACACCCGCTGGTATATGCGGTGCCCAGCTCACCAACAAGCCGCTAGTTAATACGGTGCCTAGGTCACCAACAAACCGCTAGTTAATATGGTGCCTAGCTCACCAACAAACTGCTGGTTGATACGGTGCCCAGCTCACCAAAGCACACAAGGTTGGGTATGCAACCCCGGCCCAACCAGCCTTCAACCCAGAAGGCAGAAATACAAAGCAAGAAACACAATATAGATAAAGATAGATCAAGGAATGGCAGATGAAAAACTTGTGAGAAAGATCTCCAGATGTTGATGAAGCTCTTGAGTAGAAAAGATCTCCTCCAAAACTCCCTTCTTCAAAGATGCAGCAAGTTGGAAGCTCAAGAAGGTGAAAAAGATGAGAGAAAAGAGCTGAAGATGAATCCTTTGAAGGTGGCTTTCTTCTCCACGAAATTCTCTGCCTAGGGTTTCCCCCAGGCCCCAGGTGTCCTTTTTATAGCCTTTCCAAAGAAGTATCCGTTTGGGAGAGTGTGGAAAGTGGTCTTGGTATAAAAGGTGTTCAAACATACTTTTTGAACAAATCTGCATGTCAGGGTCGACTTCACCTTTAGCTGGGGTCGACTTCAGTTCAGCTCGAGGTCGACTCCAATGAAAGTTGATGTCAACTCCTCTTGGACAAAAGAGCTTATACTGGACAGAGGTCGACTCCTTTAGAGAACTGGGGTCGACTCTGAACAACTGAGCCTGATCAGGGTCGACTCCCTTTAAAGGTCAGGGTCGACTATGCTTCATCAGCTTGACAAGCAGTTGAACAGAGGTCGACTCCTTCACAAACTAGTGGTCGACTCCAAACAGCTGGGCAGAACCGGGGTCGACTCCGCATGACCCAGTCCATCTGCTTTCCTTAAGAGGTCGACTTCTTCACAACTCCGGGGTCGACTCTGAATACCTGAGCTAGGTTGGGGTCGACTCCTTCATATCTTGAGGTCGACTCCTTTAGCCAGGAACCCAAGTGACTTCTTTGAAGACCCATTTACTTTTATGAAATTACTATTTTCTGCATTCAACTCACAAACTTGTTAGCAAACATAATGAGTGTTTTGTGATCATCAAAATTCTAAGGGATCTAACAAGGGTTTGTGAAGGTTGGATGCTGAGGATGTCCTTGATGTTCTCTAGATTAGCCTCGATTCCCCGTTGGTTGATAAGGAAGCTAAGAAACTTACCTGAGCAACCCCGAACACACTTCTCGAGATTGAGCTTCATCTTGGTTCTCTAGAGAGTGGCAAATGTCTATACAAGGTTAGCCAAGTTGTCCTCGATGCATAGACTCTTGACCAACATGTCGTCCATAGACTTCGATATTCATGAGTTGGGCTGCGAATATTTTGTTAATGAGACCTTGGTAGGTTACATTGATATTCTTCAACCTGAGCAACATCTTGATGTAGAAATGGATGCCAAGGTCGGTGATAAAGACCCTCTTCTCCTCATCAGTTGGGTGTATCCTGATTTGTTGATGGTAGCCAGAGTAGTTATTGAGAAAGCTCAACAACTCGTATCTTCAGTTAGTGTCGACTAGCTAGTCGATCTGAGGCAGAGGGTAGTTATCCTTGGAGTAAGCCTTGTTGAGGTCCATGAACGCCATGCACATTCACCACTGGCTATAGTCCTTCTTGACAAGACAATATTGATGAGCCACGCCAAATATTAGAATTCTTAGAAGAGTGTTCACCGCATTGCATTAAGTTGCCTATATACAACCTGCCGATGCTCCTTGCCCAAGACCCATTTATGGGTGATGATCTCTAGGTCGACCTCAAGTAGTTTTCCCTTTGACTAGGCAAAGAAGTCCCCATGCTCCTGTAAGAAGGGATGCGCGAATTGACCGACTTCTTTAGAGAGAGCTGCCTCCATTATCACAGACCAAACAAAACCTCCTCTTAAATGATTGACGGAGAGCTCGGCCACAGGCTTGGTCTATGGTGGGATCCTAGTTTCCAAATTCTATAAGACAACCTTGGTCTTGAGGTATTAGGCTCAAAGATCCTTGGTGTAGCACTTTCAAGATTTAGCCTAGTCGCCATGCACCTCACCTACGCTAGTTTAGCTAAGAATTTCAACTTCTAATGCACTATCGTAGGTACAACAACAATCTGCCACCGACTTCTCCCACTTTCCCCACCGCTCACATTGTCCTTTGAGCCGCCCGAGAGATGCATGCGCCCACCTCCGGCAGTGTTCACGGCGGACCACAACCAGAAAATCGACAGAGCTTGTAGGGTGGCGTTAGTTTTATAATGGGATATTGCTCTTGGCTTTTAATTAAGATAGAGGTTAAGGAACGTTCACATATCTATATACGTTATACACCCGTCATTTTACATGAACTGTGTTGAACCACGACATGACCATTCCCCCGCATACCGTGCCACGTGCAATTGATCACTCTTATTCTTTTAAATAGATGCTGTCATAAAAGTTTTATAACTTTCATGAGCGCGGGATATATAGATGGAAGTACAAACAGAGCTTAGTAATGTAGGTGTACGTAGTATTCATTTCCATTATAAAATGATCTCAGTTTAACACAATTTGTACGCCTTCCGAATGCGGAAGGAGTCCCACCGTCCATAAGTAACTAATCTATTATTGTAGCTACCTAGTAGGCGATGATCAGGCATACATGGTCGTAATATAGTTTTAGTCAGAGTTGAATAATTGAGTGTAGTATACTGCGGGTCACAGGCAACTGGGTGGAACGACGAAGCCGGAAGCGATGCCGCCGGCGTTCTTGCACGAAGCTTCTGCCACTTTGTTCCCATAAGTGAGTTTGATGTCTTGCAGACCAATCCCAGTGCACGGGTTCGTCGGGCTGCAACTGAAGTCCACGGCTATTGGTGTCGCCGACGAGCCGTGGATGTCACTGTACGTAACCTGGCTGATCTTTATCCCCGAGTTCTGCAACGACGATCAGACATCACGAAAAGATGACGACCGACTCGGAAATTATGAAACCCGCAAGAAACCAAGGGAGATCAAATTGTTTGAAGTACTCCTGATCGATCTTGACCCAGGACGAGGGACATCAGAACAATTTCTATAGTCCCAGAACGACAGTGACTTTTCTTTAATTACCTGGCCGGGGCAGTTCTTTTCTCCGGGACAGTAGTTTTGGGTGATGATGATGGGGTTGTTAACGTTCTGCATCATGACGTGCTCGAAGATGACGCCCTTCACAAACCCGTCACTCGCGCGGCCCCAGGTCTTGATGCGCAGCCCGTTCTCGGTGCCCGTAAACACTGCGGTCTTCACCGTCACGTTCACCACCCCCTGCTCCTGGTACTCCTTTCCCAAGCTACCGATACTGCAGACCCCATGATGAAGAAGCAACACAGTCGTGAGATCCCCATTCCACAACCACAACAAAGCTCGAAGTTTAGTTCGGAGAGGCGCAGATAGCACAGAGTATACGTATATACGAACTTCGGATGCTCACCTGATGCCATGGCCAGGGCCACAGGTGACCCGCTCGATCCAGAGGTTGGTGGTGCCAGGGCCGACGGAAACGCAGTCGTCACCCGTGCCGATGCCGGCACCCATGATGGTAACGTCGGTGGAGCCCTGGACGTGGATGCCATCGGTGTTGGGGCTGTTGCCGGGCGCCGAGACCTTGACACCCTGCACCAGCACGTTCTGGCAACCATCGATGTCGATGTGGTAAAGCTCGCTGTTGACGGACGTCAGACCACTGACTACAATGTGCTTGGAGTTGCTGAACGACAGAGACTGCGTGCAAAAGGTTTATATACGAGTTGCCCTAGTTAGAATCAGGATACTTGGACTTCCATGGTCTACACATTTATGAAGAAATGTCTTAATTAGTAGAGCACTCACGGTGGCACCATCAGGACAGCTATGACCCCTGGCCTTGCACTCCCATAGGGGCGCTCCCTGGCCATCGATTGTCCCACCGATCACGGAGACGCCCTCAACGTGATCGAAGATTATCCATTTTCCGACGTCGTTGGAGTAGCTCGAGGGGGCGACGAGCGTCCCGTCGATCTGAATGGTTACCTTGTTGCTCTTGCATGGGCCGTTCATGGCGGCGTGGGTGATGTAGAACCTGCCCGAGGGGACGTACAGCGTCGCAGGCGCTGGAGAGCCACAGGCCGCGGACCATGCGCCGAGCAGGGCTTTGGTCGAGTCGGTCTGCCCGTCGGCCTTGGCACCGAAGGACAGTATGTTGTAGGCTGTATCAGCGGCTGATGTGAATGGGTGGGTGAAGAAGAGGGCGAGGAAAAGGGAGAGGAAGCACCAGAAGTTCGCCATATATCGATCACTGTGAACTACGGAGAGATGATGGAGGATGGATGGTGCTAGAGCCACAAGAGGGTGAGCTAGCTTGGGGGCCGGCGTTCGATGGATGATGAAGTTGGGGTTGTGTGGGGTGGTATTTATAGAAATTGGAGGCCATGTATACTGTGGCCACAGAACGCAGAGGCACTCGTCCTTGGACAACCGAGATCGCGGACCCATACAACTTTTTTTTTATATTATCTTTTAGTTCTGTTATTCCCCCCTGATGACGGCTTTGGCTGTTCCGCACGCAGTTGTTCCCTTACTCCTACATACGTCGTTTAGCAAGTTTTTGTAGTTATTCCAACCCGGGTGACGGGCCAGCGGCAACGGGTCATGCGCTCGCCATGCATCCCCTCGTCCCTTGTCCTTATTTCTCGAGAAATATTTAACACGGGGGCGCGCATCTAATAAAGATTTGTTACCTAAACTTTAGATTAATATTTATTATATTTCATCTCTATTTTTTTAAATTCTAAAGCTCAAGTGGTGCGGTACCTCTGTTAAGTGTACATGTCTACTTAATTCGAACAAAATATATACTAAATATTTCTCTTTCTCATCTGCGTGCTATTATCTGCATATTGTCGTGATCGGATCGCATCCCGTTGTGCACTCGCTTACAGTTTCTCCGCAATCAGTTGATGCCGGCAGCCTGACGGAAAGGGATCGAGAAAAACAGCATGACATGTAGTCGCACTCTCACGTGTCGGCGCGAGAGGTGGAGAAACAAATGGCGGGAAAAATGGCAGTAAACCTTCTGTTACCTTGAACTTGCTTCTTCGGCAAGTGAATCTTGAGCGTAAATTATGGATGGCGGTCTGCGACTCTTCATGCGGTGCTCCACGACCTAGCTAGCGTACCACAGTTTCTTTCTTCAGTTTCACTTGGTGCATTGCACCGAATTAGTTAGCCATCTGTTGGTCGTGAAGCATGCATGATCGAAATCTTATTTAAAAAAGTATTTTAGAAAAAATTAAAAAGGTAATGTCATTTTTAGTGCGGGGCTCCAGATCGGTGCATTACCGTGCACCAATCGACCATTGACCGCTGGCAGTATCCATGTGATACTCTACCTACTTTCTTTCTTTGTTTCCCACTAGAGCCTGTTATCATCACCATGAGAAAATGACATCCTTCATACATTCGGCCGCAAGCCTAAGTATGATCCCTATTAATGGACCAATTTGAATGGCTTAGAACGTAAACTGCGAACAGAATCCAATGGTAAATAATTGTGATCATAACCATATTACTTGGAGAGCACTAGATAACAATCTTGGCATCTGTTTCGCCCAAGTTTGCGGCAGTCACACTGCTTACATGCATCCTCGAAGAAGCAAAACCTTGAATTCTGCAGCATCGCAGAGGCGTGTAGGGCGGCAGTGACAAGCTGCTAAAATTCTTACAACATCCAGCAGGCAAAGGAGAGCAACCGCTGGGTTCGTGTCGGCCTCGTACGTCATGGGCCCATGCATGCAGCTGCATGCACCTGATAGTTGCCATCCACCCGGCCAGTCTGGCATGTCTGTTTCCACGAATGAGACATGCTAATTTCTTCTTACCGACAAAAAATCTTGGCCCTTTGATCTAAATCCTCAGGTCCAATTGTTGAACCTGATCTAATATGTGACGATCAAGTAGTTATCATTCGGTCAAATTGGCGTGGGATGTTGAAATCGAAAGTAAATTATTCTTTTAAGATAATATTTGATTAAAAGTTTTTTTTTATTTTGATAATGAACATTTTTAACTTTGCAATCATCATTTCCTTACATTACAAGGGCAAGAGTTTTGAAGATACTGTTACCCATCAAATTGATGGACGGTGTGTGAAAAGGAAAACATAGAGGAGGAGCAAGTAAAATAGTATAGTTTAGCTGTATATGTAGCACTTATGGTTTTCTCTCTAACATTTGATTAAATATATGTATTGTCTTCTTCTTTATAAGATGTTGTTGAGCGATAATAGGCAGAATGACCCATTAGACTATGACATATAGACGGGATCTTGTTTGTTGACCCACCTGTTCAAACTCTTTTATGGCATTCTTTTCTGTGAACGCACTCAAATCCTAGCACTCTTATAACGGTCTCAGCTCCCTATTATGTCCTATGAAGCTTTATTGTTGCTCCTTTGTCTCAGGCTGCATTATGATGTTCCTAGACAGTTCCTTGTTATGTTTTTCATTTCCATTTTTAGCCTTTCAGTCCCTCTTTCATCACTGTCTGCTTGGGCAGTGGAGGTTTATTTAGTTTCATGCTTAAATTTTGTTGCAAATAAGATGTCCAACAATCTGTCAAGTATTGCAATTCAAATGGGAATGGGAGGCAGCTCAATTGTGAGAAGTGGAATTGTCCACGAAAGGAATCTCGTTTGTGGTATTACTACTTTACTTTGGAAATGTTCTGCTCTTCTGCTACATTTAATGACTACCGTAAAGTCCGAGCAGTGATCTTTTTCAACCATAAAAGGAAAAACGAATGTTTTTTAAATAATAGCAATGAATCTCTTGTCCATAGTTCATGTTGCCATGTCATATTGAACTTATTTAGATTATAGAACTAAATTGATTTCCGTCTACCATCCACAGAAATCTGACACATTGCATCTGGTGAATAGTTGTAGGTTTAGCTGGCATTGTCTCCATAACCATATTTAGGACCCATTCCTCTTGTTATTTTCCTGAGTTTTCTTTATCATAGAACAATTATATTTCTGAATACCATTAGTTCAACACCCAGCAAAAATGTAAACAGTGGCTTTTCCAAGCTCTTTTTGTGCAAGGTACGCCCATTTATATGAGATCCATATGGAATACCATCGTGTTTGTAATACCTTGACAACAAGTAGAACTATTTTGAGCCTTTCTGTATTTTTGAAATTATATTATATATACATAGATATGTATATTTATAATTCACATCATCTTGTCGCCATGCCATGGTTAAATGAACAAATAAAGGAAGTTTATAGGTTTTTAAGCTTGTTATTTTTTTTTTATTGGTTCATTGAATTTTGACTAAAACATGCAATTTACCATGACTTGTCCAGTTTTTTGATGCATTTTTAGTTCCATTTTACAGAGCATTTCATGAATGCTAATGCATCTGATAGATGTTTTGTTAAATTGTTAAATTGTTACATTTAGAGAATGAACAAGTGGAAGAAGGCATTGTTATGAGTGTAGATCCAAAGAAAATTCTATGGATTCAGGATTATATAAGTTTTTTATTTATTTAAAATTTATACTAACTAAAAAATCATCTACTATTTTTGTTAACTTCTTTTATTGTTTTCTTTCTATGTAGGTATTGGTGGATGAGGTAAAACGATCACTATTTAGTGGTTAGCACATATATCACTTTGTAAACACTTTGGTATAATTTTAGACAAATAGATGTTGTGGATGTATATTTGATATTAATATGAAAAGTGTTGTGAATGACCACAATATGTGTTTGAATGAATGAATGTGGCTATGTTGATGAAGTGTATGAATGAATGTGGCTATGTTGATGAAGTGTATGAATGAATGAAATGATGTGAATGTGAATGAGTGAATGTTGAATTGTGATTGTTATGAATGTGTATGTAAGAATATAAGGACGAAAGGCAGGTGAATACATGTATATGTAAGAATATGAGGAGGAAAAACATGTGACATTTTAATTTAGGTACAAAAACCTATGACATTTAACTTTGTAGATATAAACAACCTACAACATTTGATTCTGTAGGTAAACACAACCTACGACATTTGATTCTGTAGGTAAACACAACCTATGACATTAAACGTTGTAGGTAAAGTACATGTCTTTTACCTACGACTTTGTCGTAGGTAATAGTTTTACCAACATGTACTTTACCTACGACTTAAGCCGTAAGAAATGACGTAGATATAGATATGTACCTACGATATTTGTCGCATTACTGACGTTTTTGGTCATAAGTACAACTGTGTTTTGTAGTAGTGCTAGTCAGTTTGTCTGGTGCTCGACACACGGAGGTTGCCCCGTTGTGTGGGTCGTTACCGTTTCCCGGGACCACTGTGCTAGTGAGCCTGTGGAGGGAGTGCTCCAGGCTACAAGAGAGAGAGAGGGAGAGAGAGAGAGAGAGAGAGAGAGAGAGAGAGAGAGAGAGAGATCAAGGGAGAGCTTTTGTGGAGGAGTCTAGGATGAAAGGAGGAAGAAGAAGAAGGTGAAAGGGGAAGAAGGGTAAGGCTGCATGCGGAGGGGTAAGGGGGGGGAGGGTTAAGAGGGTCTTTAAAAAAAATAATCAAAAGTTGCTGCCCAAACTGCGAGAGATCGACCACTATTCACCTTTTTTTTTTTAAGTATTTGTCAATAGCTCTTTGGAGCCACTGACATACATGACATTTGTCAACTGCTCAAGATAGTCACTAACAAATATTAACATATGTCAACGACTCCAAGGAGTCGGTGACAAATTGCTACTCAAAGGGCGGGAGATCGCCCACTATTTTTTTTTAAAAAAATTGAAGTATTTATCAACCGTACTTGACAAATGTTAATCATATGTCAATAACTACATAGATCCGTTGACAAATAGTAATATAAGTCATTTACAAATGTTAATATATGTCAATGATCTGATGTAGCCATTGACATAACCTATATATGGCGGCAGTTATATTTAGCTACTGATATAAAATCATATATAATCGTTGACTAATCTTATTTTTTTTATAATGATATATTTCTGTTGGTTTTATAATGGGATATTTCAGTTGGTTTTTAATAATTAAGATAGATGGTGAGAAACGTTTAGATATCTATATATATTATATATCTATCATTTTACGTGAAATGTATTTAACGACGACATCACCAATCCCTCACATACCGTGCCACGCAGTGGCGGAGCCATCTTCAGGTCATTGGGGTCCTGTGACTCCATTGGATCGAAAATTTTTTATTAGTGACGTAAAATTTCATCATTAGTGACTCAATTAAATAAAAAAAATATGTTTAAAAGTGCATCCACTGAATGAAAATTTTAAATCCGCCATCAATGCCACGTGCAATTGATCACTCTTATTAAAAAAAAAAAAACTTATATGCATCCTGTCACTTCTTCACCACCATTAGAGCCTTGTAACTTTCATGAGCGCGGGATATATAGATGGAAGTACAGACAGAGCTTAACAATGTAGGACGTAGTATTAATTTCCATTATAAAATGATCTCAGTTTAGCACAATTTGTACTTCCGAATGCGGAAGGAGTCCACCTTCCATAAGTAACTAATCTATTATTGCAGCTAGCTAGTAGGCGATCAGGCATACATGGTCGTAATATGCTTGTAGTCAGAGTTGAATAATCGAGTGTAGTATACTGCGGGTCACAGGCAACTGGGTGGGACGACGAAACCGGAAGCGCTGCCGCCGGCGTTCTTGCACGAAGCTTCTGCCGCTTTGTTCCCGTAAGTGAGCTTGATGTCTTGCAGACCAATCCCACTGCACGGGCTCGTCGGGCTGCAACTGAAGTCGACGGCTATTGGTGTCGCCGACGAGCCGTGGATGTCACTGTACGTCACCTGGCTGATCTTTACCCCCGAGTTCTACAACGACGTTCAGACAATCACGAAAAGATGACGACCGACCCGGCAAATTATGAAACAAGAAAGTAACCAAGGGAGATGAAGTAGTCCTGATCAATCTTGACCTAGAACGAGGGCCATCAGAACAATTGCTATAGTTCTAGAGCGACAGTGACGATTCTCTAATTACCTGGCCGGGGCAGTTCTTTTCGCCGGGGCAGTAGTTTTGGGTGATGATGATGGGGTTGTTAACGTTCTGCATCATGACGTGCTCGAAGACGACGCCCTTCACAAACCCGTCACTCGGGCGGCCCCAGGTCTTGATGCGCAGCCCGTTCTCGGTGCCCGTGAACACTGCGGTCTTCACCGTCACGTTCACCACCCCCTGCTCCTGGTACTCCTTCCCCAAGCTACCGATACTGCAGACGCCATGATGAAGCAGCAACATACATGGTCGATGTGAGATCCCCATACCACAACCACAACAAAGCTCGACCTTCAGTTCGGAGATGCGCAGATATATAGCACGTACGATAAAGGAGTATACGTATACGAACTTCGGATGCTCACCTGATGCCGTGGCCAGGGCCACAGGTGACCCGCTCGATCCAGAGGTTGGTGGTGCCAGGGCCGACGGAAACGCAGTCGTCGCCTGTGCTGATGCCGGCACCCATGATGGTAACATCGGTGGAGCCCTGGACGTGGATGCCATCGGTGTTGGGGCTGTCGCCTGGCGCCGACACCTTCACACCCTGCAGCAGCACGTTCTGGCAGCCATCGATGTCGATGTGGTAAAGCTCGCTGTTGACGGACGTTAGACCGCTGACTACAATGTGCTTGGAGTTGCTGAAAGACAGAGACTGCGTGCAAAAGGTTTATATACGATCGTGTGCCCTAGTTAGAAGTAGGAAACTTGGACTTCCATGGTTTACATAAATGTCTTAATTAGTAGAGCACTTACGGTGGCACCATCAGGACAGCTATGACCCCTGGCCTTGCACTCCCATAGGGGCGCTCCCCGGCCATCGATTGTCCCACCGATCACGGAGACGCCCTCAACGTGATCGAAGATTATCCATTTTCCGACGTCGTTGGAGTAGCTCGAGGGGGCGACGAGCGTCCCGTCGATCTGAATGGTTACCTTGTTGCTCTTGCATGGGCCGTTCATGGCGGCGTGGGTGATGTAGAACCTGCCCGAGGGGACGTACAGCGTCGCAGGCGCTGGAGAGCCACAGGCCGCGGACCATGCGCCGAGCAGGGCTTTGGTCGAGTCGGTCTGCCCGTCGGACTTGGCACCGAAGGACAGTATGTTGTAGGCTGTATCAGCGGCTGATGTGAATGGGTGGGTGAAGAAGAGGGCGAGGAAAAGGGAGAGGAAGCACCAGAAGTTCGCCATATCGATCACTGTGAACTGCGGAGAGATGATGGAGGATGGATGGTGCGAGAGCCCACAAGAGGGTGAGCTAGCTTGGGGGCCGGCGTTCGATGGATGATGAAGTTGGGGTTGTGTGGGGTGGTATTTATAGAAATTGGGGGCCATGTATATTGCGGCCACAGAACGCAGCATACAACTTTTTTTTTATGTTATCTTAAGTTCTGTTATTCCCCCCTGATGACGGCTTTGGCTGTTCCTCTCCCACAGTTGTTCCCTTACTCCTATGTAGGAGGTTTAGCAAGTTTTTGAACTTATTCCAACCCGGGTGAAGTGCCGACGGCAACGGGTCATGCATGCGCTCGCCATCCCCTCTCCCTTGTCCTTATTTCTCGTTTGCTTGCTATTATCACTAAACAGTCGTGATCGGATCTCACCCCGTTGTCCACTCTCTTACACTTCCTCCGCAATCAGTTGACGCCGGCAACCTGACGGAAAGGGATCGAGAAAAATAGCATGGCATGGTATTATAAATATATATATATATATAGTCGTTCTTTCATGTGCAGGCGCCTGTGGTGGAGCAACAAAAGGCGGGAAAAATGGCAGTATACCTTCTGTTACCTTGGACTTGCTTCCTCAACAAGTGAATCTTGAACGAAAATTATGGATGGCGGTCTGCATGCGGTGCTCGACGACCTAGCGTAGCGCACATCTGTTGGTACACAATTTTTTCTTACTTTTAAACTTTTTTTAATAAGAAGGCACGCATACGTCATGAATCATCATCGAACTCTTATTAAAAAATGTTTTAGAAGAAATTTAGAAAGGTGACGTCATTTGAGTGAGGACTCTTGATCGGTGCACAGTACCGCTGGCAATATCTCAAGTGATACTCTTCTTTCTTTCTTTTCCAATACAAGAGCCTGTTCTCTCCAATAGATCGCCACCATGAGAAGATGACATCCTTCAGACATTCGGCCACGAGCATATATACGTCCGATCCCTATTGGGCCGGTTTCAATCGCTTAGAACTTTAAACCGCGCATAGAATCCAATAATATATATAAATAATGGCGGCCATCACCATTACTGTGAGAGCAGTAGATAACAATCTTGGGCATCTGTTTCGCCCAAGTTTACGGGCAGTCACACTGCTTACATCCTCCAAGAAGTAAAACCTTGAATTCTGCAGCTTCGCAGATGAGGCGTGTAGGGCAGTTACAAGCTGCTAAAATTCTGACACCGGACATCCAGCAGGCAAAGGAGAGCAACCGCCGGGTTCGTGTCTGCCTCGTACGTCATCGGCGGATGCAGCTGCGTGCGGGAGTACTACCTACCTGATACGATGTCATCCACTCTGCTAGTCTGGTACGTCCACTTTCACGAATGAGACATGTTAATTTCTCGTTGGGATATTTTTTGCATGGAAAACTCTCCAATATATTTAACTAATTCTATGTCCGTGCCATGTACCGAAAGTTTTTAAATATTTAAATGTTAATAAATAATAATATCTAAAATAGTTAACATAGTTAGTTGTTTCAATATATAAATATCTTTTTATATTAAAATTGGATTGAATTACATGTTTAGTCTGAATAATTATTTTACGATGACGGTAAAAAAAATTGTCCAAAATATGATAAGGAATATAAATTTTCAAATTAGATGTCAAGAAAATTCAACTTTTTCAACATATTTATGTTTGTAAAAAAGAAACAACATATCTAACAACATAAAAGAAATATAAGAAATGTATATAGTGATAAATCCAAAATGTCAGAAAATAAAAAGTCTTCACAAAAGTTTTCCCTGTGTCATGTAAGTTTAATTCACAAATATTCATAACAACATATGTCATCTCAACTTCAAACATCTTCTTTTTCAATTTTAATTTTTTTCATCTTGCTGCATGAATGTTGTGCATGAACAGTGTCAACAGATAAATCTTCTCCACGATCATTGCCTGGAATACTTCTCTTCAATAGAGTAATGCTACTGGAAGAACATATAATTGAAAAGGTATCCTGAATCATAGATAGAGAATTTAATTAATGTCACTTTATAATTAATACGACACTTTTTATAAATGAATACTTTTGACTTTTGGAAATTAAAAATATGTAAAATAATTTACATGTGCACTTACAGTATCCACATCAGTAATTTGTTCACCATGTTTGATGCTCTCATCCAGTTCAAGATTTTCATTTGATTCTGAAAATAATAAGACAAATATTATTACTTTGAGCATTAAAGAAATACAATAAGTGTATGTAATTCGGTTAATAATTACAATTGAAGAAGACAAATATTCTTCAATAAACTGTTATCATTCATCACATGAATAACTGTATAAATAGGCCACTTTTGCTGAAGGTTGAACTCCGAAATTTGGATCTTGAAGATGAATTTTTTATGAAGAAAATTATCTAATGCTTCTGGGAACGACTCAGTATCTCCATCCTGTCAAGAAGGTAAGAAGTTCATATTGAAATATAATGAAATATGTTGTAGGTCTAAATTTCTTATGAGAAGTTACCTTTATCAAATTGTCACACAAATTTATGGCAGTTTTATTAAGGATTTGATTGACCTCTCGATCAAACAACAGAAATGATGCACTTCCAGTATGATCAATAACTCTAAGCTGAACTTTATACCTAAAACAATTTATAAATTCTTTAGAATATGCATATTATAATCAATTAAAAATTAAAAAATATAATTGAAAGTTTGAAATAATACCTTGGAACAACAAACAAAGATGGAGCATTTGTCACAACAGAATTTGTCACCATCTGGTTTAACTTTCCTTCTACATTTGTTACATGAGTTGTAAAACCAATTGTATTCTGTCTCAATCTTAATAGCTTTCGCTAATGTTACATATTCATTTTCCTTATGTTGTTAGGGGATATTCCAACACCCCCCCTTTTCCCCCCTTACTATTTAATATATTTTTCTTATGAAGAGTTGAACTATCTTTTTTTTTACTGCAAAATAGTTTATATGCTCCATAGCATTGTTCTTTGCACTATTTTTCTGTACACTTGAACATTAAATAATTATCTGAATAACTTATCACTTTATTAAAAAACTAATAGAAGTCCTACTATAGGTCCACCAAGAAATAGGAATCAAAGTGATAAATGAATGATAACACAGATGGGCAGAAAGCTCAAGGAGAATCCATTCAGAATTTTATGAGAATATAATAGCAGAAGTGGGCATTCCAACCCTGTCATTTCATGTAGTGTCCTCATATTAGTCTTTTTATCTATATATTTTGAACTGCATCTAACTATTGTCATTTTGTTTACTTTCAGGTTTTTATACAAATGTGATATTGATTGTTCTTATATGTTTTAACCCTGTTGGATAAAGCTACACTTGTAGTTAAGAAAAGAGGCAGTTCTATAAAGTAACCAATAGAGAAACGTCTATAAAATAGATAGAAAAAAAGTTTAATAACTGATCATCCAGTCTTAAACTGTGAATAACAGTTGGCAACCGATGTTGTAAGGCCTTACGTAGGAAAGGTCTTCTGAATATGTGAATGAGATTTCAGGTTCATTCCCATTCTCCTTAGAATGACTCCCTTTGTTTATGAAGGTTTTATTTTGTAAGGATTACCAAAAAAAGTTTTTCTATCTTATGATATTAAAAATAATACTGAAACAAAAAGTAAAGATGGATGAAATGTAATAAGACATCTGAAAATCCTAAAAGAAAAAGAAAAAACATAAGTATACAAACTATATAAACTTATATTAACTAAAAGAGGCTTATAGAAGAATAAGTATACAAACAATGAAATGCATGGTTAGAAAACATATATTACATATATTATATGAATTAATTAAATGTTAGCACATTACACTGACAGAAAATATGTATATGCCTACTTACACTTTTCTGGCTGAAGAATGGATGAGAACCCTATAAGCTCCAAACCACCTGCCTGAAAGAAATAAAAAAGTCTGAATTGAGGAAGATAGATCATATAAAGCAACATTTCAATAAAGGAAAAAATTTTGGATTCAGTGAGAAATTATAAAATCGGGGGAACTTTAAAAACATAGCCCCATGTGGCAAGAAAATTGAATGGTTACTATACAACTAATTTCCTAAAGATCAGTAATGGAGATGATTGGGCATAGGTTCCCCCCACATGCAACCTCATGTCCTGTCCCAACTTGCTCTAACACAAATAACTTATATTAACTTATACATTATAAACTATATAAACTTATATTAACTGAAAGAGGCATATAGAAACAATAACAAACAAGAATGTTTTTGTAGAGTTTTCTTTCATGTTTTATATTTTCTATCTTATGATATTAAAAATAAAACTGAAACAAAAAGTAAAGATGGAAGAATTGTAATAAGACATCAGAAAATCCTAAAAGAAAAGGAAAAACATAAGTATACAAACTATATAAACTTATATTAACTAAAAGAGGCATATAGAAACATAAGTATACAAACAATGAAATGCATGGTTAGAAAACAGATATTGCATATATTATATGAATGAATTAAATGTTAGCACATTACACTGATAGAAAATATGTATATGCCTAGCTACTTACAGTTTTCTGGCTGAAGAATGGATGAGAACCCTATGAGCTCCAAACCACATGCCGGAAAGAAAAAAAAAAGTCTGAATTGAGGAAGATAGATCATATAAAGCAACATTTCAATAAAGGAAAAAATTTTGGAGTCAGTGAGAGAAATTATAAAACCGGGGGAACTTTAAAAACATAGCCCCATGTGGCAAGAAAATTGAAACATCATTATGACATTCTCAATGGTAATAACCTTATTCAACTTTCTTAGAACCAATTAAATGTCTGTATTATTTTGTCTTACACATCAATAAGTGGTCTGTTTTTGAAAATATAGTAATATGAGGACAATACACCCAAAAAACAACACCGAAACCACAAACACCTCAACCCCAAGGGTTTCACTGGCAACATCAATAGCCAAACCATTTCATGCTCACATCATAACAATAAATAACAATTAAACATAATCTGATACTAAACATAAAGTCCTCAGAAGGAAAGTGGGACTACAGAACTAATATAATATCATTAGTCAGCCCAACTACTAAAGTGCCTAAACCACAGTCTCACTGGCACACTATTACAACAACTGGTTGCCTAAGCTATAAGCCACACAGGCAAGTCACTACCTAGGCTGCAAGCTTCACAGGCGAACCTCAAACACTTGAGTAACAGGACTGCTAACAAGAGCTGGTCTTTATACTCCAAACCTTACTACGTCGGAAACTACACGCAAGGTAACAGAACTAGCTACCACGAAGCCAATCCATAACACACTAAAACTATAATTGGAATCATACCCAAGAAGAGTAAAAATCAACAAGTGGAAGGTCTCACACGGCCTCCACGGAGCACAGCTCTACTAACCACAATATGCCTAGGCCACAAGCCTCATTGGCAAATTATCCACAAAGGGTAACAGGATTAACAATCATAAACTAATCCGCAATAACTTATAATAAAGATCTACTTAAAACGGATAGGATACAACAAGTGGTAGGTTAAAACACAAACCCCCACAACACACGAAAGCCTGAAAAGGTTGGTACACAATGTACCACCACGAAACTACAAAGTAACCCACGAAGGGAACATGTACCTACTACTCTGAGGTACACAACACAAACACCCGAACAAGGGTACAAGTAGGTGATAAACCCCATACTGAACCATAATTATATTATACCTTTATTTAGGCACAATATTACAAGTGAAACCTCAACCGGTAAGTCACACAAACCACAACTCAGCCACAACTGTGCCAACACCAGGCACACCTCGAAAAGGTCAAATCTCGACCACGAGTCACAAACTCACGAATCATAGTCAGTGGCAAAGCACGAGTCAAGCCACAGCAAGAGCAGCAAAGCACGAGTCAGAAAGAACAGCGCCACCACACGGGAACAGACTACTAGCTGATCAGGCCAGTCCAACTGGACAACACAACACAAGAACAACCTCTCAGCTCGCAGTCACAGACGAAAGGTCTAACTGCCGCTCCACGAGAACAAGTCAAAAACACGTGGAGACCAACCAAACACCACACCTGCAGACACACAACTGCAGGTCCATGCCTGGCACCTCTAGAGTCTCTAGCCGGAGCACCTAAAGTAAGGCACTGGAAAACAGGACTAGCTGGGACCAGTGTCGACTACTGGTGTCCGTCCCCCAACTACGAGCGCGCTACAAGCGACAAAAGAACAAACTTGGGAAGTCGCTGTCCACTGCCGTCTTTCCCTCAGCCGGACGTACAACTCAAACTCAGGAGTGAGGGTGTCCAGGAAGACGACACAGACCTCAACGGTACCACACTGTACCGGGAAAAACCCCGAGCACAACAAACAACGTGCCTGGCTCACAAAGAACCTGGGGTACCCGATTAGAGAGGCATTCCGGAATAGGCGCCGGACCACCACACTCGGCTAGCACAAACCATGACATATACGGAACCCTTTCTATTACCAATCACGTATGCATTAGGAATAGCTTATCCAGTCACCCCGTGACTTAAAGCTAACCTACATAATCACACACATAAACTATATTAATAAACACCCACAGCATGTCATCGGTCACCTTGTGACCTACAAGCTAACTCACACTAACACACATGTAAACCACGATAGAAATCATATTTTGGCCTATCATTAAACACCTTGTGACAATAGGAGCACATTAAACACAGATCACGATAATCACACTTATACTTACTAATTAATCCATCTAGGATAATCTATAAAAGATTCTAAAGAGTCAGGGCTAGGTTCAGACGTGAACCTCATCGCCACTACACCACAGATTAATCATAATAATTAATATATAATTAACACGATAGCGTACAATGTGCCATGCACACATAGATATAGGCATGACATCCAAAACCACATAACATCACGTGTATAGTACATCAGCCAGGTGTACCACACGTCATTCACTTAAACCACATGTCCAAACATGGATAACACACAAACGTAAACCACTACGTACATCACAATCATTCACGTAAAACATGCCCATTACATAAGCAGTATGCTCCAAGAGCATAACAAGTGCACTGGCTCACACCAGTCATTGCCATGCCACACAAACCACGTAACACAAACGTGCTGACGATGCACAAGTTAGAGGCAACATCGATTGCCGTCTAAAGGATATAGACATCAATATCCCTTGCCGTCAACACCAAGTATGCGACCACCACTTGGGCCGTTTACCCACAATCAACGGCTATATACCTAGCCGTTAATCTCCCAGTGAAGAACTCTGCGTCAACAGATGTTGACGCCAATATCTTCACTGCAGAACCCGCTAGAACACAAAAATGGCCCTAGACTGATTGCACGGGCAATCTAGCCATAAATACAATAGAAAAACAAGGGGAAAACACTTCCCTTAAATCTATATACCATAATTAAACCAGAAAAGCAAGATCAATACTTGGAGCGATCAACCCACCCATTTCCGGCATGGTTAACCCTTTTTCCCAAAACACAATTTAAGTAATCTATACAAACAAACCATAACCAATCAACCATGAGGAATCCAAGGGTCCAGTCCCTACCTCAAAAAATGCAATTAAACCCCCGAAGAACCTGAATCACGACGAAACCCGAGGAACGCCCCACGAAACACCGCGCTCCAATTCGCCATTCCCCGCCCGATCTGCTACTGCCACGCGCACCACAGCCTTCCCACGAGCTCCCGCCGACCATCAGAACTCGCGAAGAAGCTCAGGAAAGGTGAAGGTGGGGAAGAGGAAGGGAGAGAGAGGGGAAAGAAACAAGGCTGGGTCAGCCCTAAAAACAGGTGGGTCAGGTTAACGAAACCTCTGCGCCGCTAACCAAACCGCCCCAACTAGGCGTCCCATCTTTGGCCGCCAGTTCATCACGCTAGACGTCCACATCGATGGACGCTAAACCATGTTACGACAACCCATGGCCGTCAACACAAAGCGACGTCCCACTTGGATGCCAACCCACTGTTGATGTCCAGGTACTGAACACCAACACAGACCATAACCAAGCCGGTAAGGATCCAATAAGAAACGCACAACACAATGGGCCTCACATTGGCCATCAAACCCGCTAAACCTGGATCCACGGGGATCCGGAAAAACACGGGGCATAGGTTCCCCCCACATGCAACCTCATGTACTGTCCAAATTGCTCAACACAAATAACTTATATTAACTTATACATTATAAACTATATAAACTTATATTAACTGAAAGAGGTATATAGAAGCAATAACAAACAACAATGTTTTTGTAGAGGTTTTTTGTCATGTTTTATATTTTCTATCGCTATGATATTAAAAATAAAACTGAAACAAAAAGTAAAGTGGAAGAAATGTAATAAGACATCTGAAAATACTAAAAGAAAAAGAAAAACATAAGTATACAAACTATATACACTATATTAACAAAAGAAGGCTTATAGAAACATAAGTATACAAACAATGAATGCATGGTTAGAAAACATATATTAGATATATATGAATAATTAAATGTTAGCACATTACACTGACAGAAAATATGTATATGCCTACTTACACTTTTGGTCGAAGAATGGATGAGAACCACATAAGCTCCAAACCACCTGCCTGAAAGAAAAAAAAAGTCTGAATTGAGGAAGATAGATCATATAAAGCAACATTTCAATAAAGGAAAATTTTTGGATTCAGTGAGAAAAATTATAAAACGGGGGAACTTTAAAAACATAGCCCCATGTGGCAAGAAAATTGAATGGTTACTATACAACTAATTTGCTAAAGATCAGTAATGGAGATGATTGGGAATAGGTTCCCCCCACATGCAACCTCATGTCATGTCCCAACTTGCTCTAACACAAATAACTTATATTAAACTGAAAGAGCATATAGAAACAATAATAAACAAGAATGTTTTTGTAGAGTTTTCTTTCATGTTTTATATTTTCTATCTTATGATATTAAAAATAAAACTGAAACAAAAGTAAAGATGGAAGAATTGTAATAAGACATCAGAAAATCCTAAAAGAAAAAGAAAAAATAAGTATACAAACTATATAAACTTATATTAACTAAAAGAGGCATATAGAAACATAAGTATACAAACAATGAAATGCATGGTTAGAAAAAGTATATTACATATATTATATGAATGAATTATGTTAGCACATTACACTGATAGAAAATATGTATATGCCTACTTACAGTTTTCTGGCTGAAGAATGGATGAGAACCCTATGAGCTCCAAACCACATGCCGAAAGAAAAAAAAAGTCTGAATTGAGGAAGATAGATCATATAAAGCAACATTTCAATAAGGAAAAATTTTGGAGTCAGTGAGAGAAATTATAAAACCGGGGAACTTTTAAAACATAGCCCCATGTGGCAAGAAATTGAAACATCATTATGACATTCTCAAGGTAATAACCTTATTCAACTTTCTTAGAACAATTAAATGTCTGTATTATTTTGTCTTACACATCAATAAGTGGTCTGTTTTTGAAAATATAGTAATATGAGGACAATACAGTTGAATGCATCAAAGTATTGTCAGTTTAAGATCTTCTGGCCAGCTGAAAGCCTAATATCTTTCATGCAAGCTTGCCCGCTGCTTACTTCATCTACCTTTCAAGGCCATATGGAACTTCCTAATTTTCCTTTTTGCTTGTTTCTGGTAAACTGAGGATGCATAATTCCAATACTAATTTCATTATTCCTGCCATTAAATGTATGAAATATATCTAGCATAAAATCCAATGTTATAAGGAGAATTAAAATGCAGAAGTTGCAACAGATGGGTAAATCATTTTCTCTTTCACCTGAAGTAGCATTGCTTATCACAAAGTATTAAGCTTCTGTCAAAAAGAGATCATGACAAAGAATGAGTGTGAACTTTGTTACAAAGCACTTGCTGTCAATGGCTCTTGATGTTATCCTTTTCTTGCATCATATGAAGATAGCAGCGACGATGCATCCTCTTTATTCCACTGGATGACGGTGTCCTCCTGATTATGGTGCCATCGAGGTTATCCAGTGCCTCATTGAACATCATAATGATGACTTCACAGACGCAAATGAGACAGTATGGAGGTGATCTAATCACTTCTGTCGGGGGGAATTGGATTTCCTTTAGAAAAGAAAAGCCCAACAAAATATCGCAAGTTCCGGTACATTGTTTGGACCTTGAGATTTTCACACTTGGAAATAGCCAGTTCAGTTATGACAAAAGTAGGAAGCTGATGTATACATAAAGATGGGTAGGCAAGACTGTATAAAGATAATTCTGCCGATTTTGACCATTCATATTTTGTATATACAATGTCTATTTGTGGTATATGGGCGAAGGATTAAACAATAATAGAAATGAACAACAGCTTGCAAACGTAACGCCAAACTTTGGGATGTTAAAAATGATTCCATGATGTCAAGTGCAATAAATTAGGCAGGATATAATGAGAGGGATCAATGTAAAATGATTCCTTGATGTCAATTTGAACAAATTTTATGAAGGATATAATAAGAGATCAATGTAATATGTTGCCTTGGTGTCAATGGTAAAATAAATTTATGAAGGATAAATGAGAGAGATCAATGTCAAATTCTGCCTTCATGTTAATGGTGCAATAACTTTGTATGAAGGATGTAATGAGAGGGATCACTGTAATGCTTTGAGAGAGGATGACCTTAAAATTTTGATGCAGTTTCAAGCATTCAATAGGAATAGGGATGGCACACACTCTAGGGTTGGAAGAGAAAGCTAAAAAGGCATTGTGTTAAGTTGGTGCCTTCTGCTAAAATTTCTGCTGAGGAGAGAATAATAGCTCATCAGAAAGAAAATCTAAGATAAAAGCATATTCTGTTGAATGTAGGTGCATGGTCTCAAAACACTAGGACTAAGAATCAGTCTATATTCTCTGCTTCCTCACCTGTCTGAACTCCTGGATGAGAGTATTCTTCCTGTTTTGCTTTACTTTCTGGTTGCTTTCTTGAATTTTATTTTCCAGGGCTTTGTTGATTGATTTGTTGTTTACCTCTTTTGTTTCAATGTCACGTGAAGATTAATTCTCTTCTTCACATAGTGATAGAGTCTTTATATATTTTTTTTATTTAGAACTACTCTCATGTACATTATTCTCGTTTTCTCTGGTGACTGTCCTTATGAAGTTGACTTTGTTTCCAGTATTCTTTGTAGGACATTCCAATGTCTGAACATTCCATTGTGCATAAGTTGATCTAACTATTGATGGCATTACACTAAGAAAAAATTGCAACAGTTTTGCAATAATAACATTATTGATTTTGTTACTTCATAAGAAACATCATTGATATTTACTATTTGTATCTGGGTGTATTAGATTCGTCCTTTGTGGAGACATTACTTCCAGAATACGCTATCTTTGTCATTGACAGCAATGACAGGACCATATGTTGAGGCTAGAGATGAACTTCACGGGATGTTAAATGAGGTACAAAATGGCCTTTCAATATTGATAAGGTGTTATTAGTTAAATCTCTGTATCAATATTGTTGATAAGGTGTATTGTATCAATATCAGTTATTTTAAGCTGAGTCATATATTAGTTATTTAAATCTCTGCTGCTGGCTAAGTGGTGAGGGAGTTTTCTATCATCATCATCTCTCATCTCTATCTATGCAGATATGAAGTGGTGAGCTGTAAATATCTTACATCTTGAACTTCACAGATTAGGGAGATGAAGTACAGGTTATTCCAGCATTGGCCCTATTGTGAAAAGTACAGTAAATCACAGATTGAATCTGCAATAGATGCCTTGTCAAGAGAGCTAAGTAAGCTACGGATAGGAAGGGCATCTGCCGGTTATGTGTTTGATCTCATGGATCGATGGTCACATATCAATCTAATATTAGTTATGTGTTTGGTGAGAGGGCTCAACTCTTTCCTCAAAAGTTCAAATACCTGTGCAAGGATTCAAGCAGACTCCTTATCGAGCTGAGCAACCTTCTCTCCACCTGGTCGTTCCTCACAGCCAGGTGCATGTGCCGCGGTAACTTGAGGAAGCTGGCGACCCGGCCGACGGCGAAGCTTCGAAACGGAGCTTGCGAGGTCGTATTTACCTGGATGGGGAGTATGCGAGGGCGAGGGTGTTAGGTGGATGGCGTAGCGCAGGGAAGGGCGAAGAAAGCTATGGGAACTGGTTTCGCTAAAAGTTCAAATACATGTGCAAGGATTCAAGCAGACTCCTCACCGAGCTGAGCAACTTGCTCAGATCCTGGTTGTTCCTCACAGCCAGGTGTTTCAGCCGCGGTAACTTGAGGAAGCTGGCGACCCGGCCAACGACGAAGCTTCGAAACGGAGCTTGGAGGTCATATTGCCTGAATGGGGAGTATGCGAGAGCGAGGGTGTGAGGTGGATTGGCGTAGTGCAGGGAAGGGCGAAGAAAGTTATGGGAACTAGTTTCGCAAAAAAAAGGAACATCAAAATTGAAGGAAGGTATTGGGTAGAACATAAGGAAGGAAAAATCAAATATGGGAACATGTTTCACCAAAAAAAGGAACATAAAAAATCTGCAAGGTCTTGGGTAGAACATAAGGAAGGAACGTCGAAGAATCACATGCGCTGGGCTTAACGGTCGGGTTTGAGGAAAGAGTATAGCTCTGTTTTGGCTTCCGCGGGAGGGAGAAAGAGAATAGAGGAGAAAGGACATACAACAGTTTTGGCGGGATTTACATAGGCTGTATTACTGCCACGTGTACTTTTAAAACTGAGGTTTATTATAATAGTATAGATTATGCGATAATTTGTTTTGTTTTCAAATTATATTATTTTATATCTTAAAATATTTCCAAAATATCTACTATGGTACAATAGAAGAAAAACATCAACACGGACATTTCACATAGGGTTAGTTTTTATGTGAAATGACAAAAAAATCCATCTCTCTCTCTCTCTCTCTCTCTCGACACAGAGAGAAAAACATCAATACGGGCATTCACATAGGGTTAGCTTTTATGTGAAATGACAAAAAAAACCCACCTCTCTCTCTCTCTCTACGATAGAAAATAAACATCAACACTAGCATTCACATAGGGTTAGTTTTTATGTGAAATGACAAAAAAACCCACCTCTCTCTCTCCCCCTCCAAGAGACACCACTTTGTGAGCAACTTGACGTCCAACTTGTGAGAGTCGAGCTACGGTGGGCTCTCCTATTCAGTGGCCTCTCTATCACGGCCATCTGCACCAACAAGATGCCATCTTCCCATGGGAACATCAAACCTTCCAACCTTCACCTAGTTGGAGATCGGATACTCTCTCTTTGACAACTTCGATGATGTCCTTTTTGCAAGCAAGCTCCTGTTTTACTCCCTTGTCACAAAAAACCTCTACCACCATCTAGTCTTCTTCAGACTTAAAGGAGACAAAAATCTCCCCTATCAACTCCGTCGCGTGGAAATGACAAATCTTGGCACGATGTTTGAATATTTATAATCATGATGCTCGAGCTCTTGATCCGATTGTGGACGAGACGGTAGCAGGAGACACCCTTATAGTTGTCTGACTTCTTGGGGCAATGAAGTGGTGGATGTATTGGAGGCCCTACACCAAGTCGGTTGCAACCTGCACTTGGTCAACCAAGGCAACAAGCGGCGTGTAGCCAATGGTCATGGGGTTTCGAAGGTAGTTAGCAAAGTTGGCACCGAGGACATACTTGTAGGCGAGGTAGATGTGGTCGCCACCCAGGACGATGCCAAGTAGAAAGATGATGTTGTTGTAATGGTTCTTGGTGGATGCAACAAGATGGCGGCAAAGTGCAGTGCGGTCATCGGGAACCGGCACTAGAAGATGATGACTTCCTTGCTGCGGAGGGTGCAGCACTAGGAGTTGGAAGTGGAAGAGGAAGATAGGCGCTTGCCGAGGAAGTTGTTGGTGGTAGAGCAGATCTCGGAAGGCTCTAACTTGGCAAGAGGCCCTAAGGGGATAATCGATGCAAGCAGCTAATTAGTTCCCAAAGCAATGCATTTGGAATGCAATAAGGTAGGAAGTAAACTCAGACTTTGGTCACACCTCTAGATCGGTCAGACCATACCCTAGAGATCCAACCCACCCCAAGTGAGCTCTTACTGTGGGTGTCTTTAGCTCGACAAGCAAAGCGGATCAATCCTAAGTATATGCTAGCTTCTACATATGGTCTTTTTGACATATACAATTAGTTTTTCGACTTAAGTGTAGCCCAGTTTTATTGTAGTGCATGTAGGTTATTAGGATGGCCAAAGGGAGACCAAGATGTCTAGGGCTACTACCCGATTATGTAGTTGGTAGACCCCCATCAAGAAGATCATTATCCAAAAGAACAGGGAGTTTCAAGATAGAGATAAAAGTCCGCACATAATTATCTATAATCATAACTCATAAATCTCATAACGGACTTAGAGTCCTGAACGGCCATTCATCTAGGAGTTATGCCCCCTGATCCAACATTATCACCTACTAAATCATATGGGACCGTTGGGAGAAGCTAACATCTTTATTCTTTATGGGGATCTCTCTAGAATAGGTAACACTTTTTGAGCACTCAAATTGATGAAGAGTTATCTTGAATCCTTTCGTCCTCTTCCATTTAGCTCCTCCCTTATTGACTTAGGCGTCAAAGGATTTTTCCTAGGACCCCCATCCCAAGACCCTTGGTCCTTTATTTCTTTTACAAATTCACACTTCGTAAGAAAAGAGTGCTTGCAATTTCTCCAATCCCAAGATCATCTAATAGTCTACAGCCTAATTCAAGATCGACCGTCATTAGTACTTACTTGCAGAAACTAGAGAACTCTACACAGTAGGACATAATCAATTATCGAGAATACATAATCGTTTATATGCATACTGCATAGTATTTAGTCGCACAAACTAGAAAACTCTACACACTAGGATATAATCAATTATATGGGACACATAATCGATTATAGGAAATTGAATCATAGTCACAGAAGAACTCCTTATAGTGGGACATAATCATTGTAATGGCCCCGACGCCCAGACCCTCGGCTCCCACCAAGGATCCGACCATCGACACCGCCGCCCACGGACCCGAAGACCCGAAAGGACTAATGGACCAGTCTAACAAGATATGTAACGAGAGTAAGTAATAACAACACACACTAAAACGTACCAACAAGTGAAGGAAAAACATCCAACACAGAGTACAAGTCTAGTATAGTCCCAAAGAAAGCAAAGTACAAGTGCAGAAAGAAAGGGAATAACAGATCCCATAGGGGCATACCCCGAGGGTGACATAACAAGTAAGAGGGAACACTGCTCACAGAAGACGTCGTCTACTATGGCCCCGTCTCCTCAGCCCGCCGCAGAGGATACTGTTGTGAAGTCTCACCTACAAAGGTGGTAATGAGCTTTACGAAGAAACCCAGTAGGGACTACCAATCTCTCACTGGTTCTAACAGCAAAATAGATATAGATGTGCATAATTTAAATAAAGCGAGTAAATCTATTCTACTAACATAGTAAGTGCAGAAGCGTAAAGTAACTACACGGCCATCGGTCTAAGCTAAACGTCGGAACCAAAAACCAGTGTAAACCACGACACTGGGAAGAACCCAAGACTGAAAACATAGATAGTAAACAACTGCCTAGATAGAGACACTAGCCATAGACAACTACACTAGTCAACCGGTCAGGTGCGCCACGCGCCTTACCCTCAACCGCCGGTCCATGTCTAGCACCTCCTGTCGGAGTGAGACACGGAACTAAGTAACCACAACTGTCGTAGTCTGGCCGGACTACAGTCCCACACCTGGCCCCTCTAAATGATACAGGAACCACGTCGAGTGAGGCAGTGAGAAGGACTAGCTGATCTGCGTCGGAAGAAATGCCACAATCACCTCGACGTCCCAGACTCAGCTAAGAGAGCTCTACAAATGACCCTACGCCGATGTCCCCACCGTTTTCCCCTCTGCTACAAGAGTCCGTAGACTCGAGCTCGCCCACCGCCTGGAGAACTCCCTCAAACAGGCGCGCGGGGACCGGGTCGCCACCTCAAGGTGACACCTTGCATGTCGTAACCTGGGTCAGAAGGCGACAAGCTAACTGTCATGTTCTTGGCCGCAACAAGAGCATTTCCGCGGCCACAGATAGAGGTCCAGGTGACCATCTTGGACCTCCCATAATCCACGGGAAAGCCTAGTAAGAAGGTGACGACCACCCTGTCACGACCAGAACGAGAGTGGGCGTCGCTTTCCCTCACTAGAAGGCGACATGTCGGGCTGTTGCGATCTAGGTGACGACACCAAACGTGTCGCGACCACAGACATACACACCTGAGAGCACCTTCATCACACCTTGCACCACAAATCCGGATAGTACAAGGGAAGGGGAGGATGGAGAATGATTTAAACATGTATATAGAGCTCAAACCAGCCTCATCCACACCCATGCATGCCAAGGAAGTGAATCTACACTCAAAACCTCACATGCAAGCATGGATCTCTAAATACCCCAAACCCCATTCCAAACACCAATCAAACACCACAACATACATGCAAGGCCTAGCATGGATTCTAAAGGCTTGGGGAAGGGGATTGGAGGCCCTAGCATAATAGAACTAGGGGGAAGGCAAGGGTCCCTACCTCAAAATGAAGAGCCAACCCGTTGGGGTCTTCTCGTGTGCATGGCCACCTCCTCCTCGCTCCAAGATCCATGCTCACGCCATCCACGAGCAAGGATCGTCCTACATACCGAAGAAGGGGTCACCACCACGAGGAGGGCAAGCCACACCTATGTCGAAGAAGAGCACCACACTGAGAAGGCGAAGAATTCCGAGAAGAGTACCTCCACAGAGGTAGACACAACCTCACAAGCCACACACTCCCCCTCCAAGCTCTCAAAACTCTCCTCACGAAGGAAACAGAAACAGAGGGGGTCGGAGGAGAAGGAGAACAGCCGAAAAGGGGGAAGAAGGAGACTGTTCTAAGGCCTCTGCACTTTTATGTCTCGGAGTTGAGAACACAACAACTTGCCTGGTGCGTTCACTAAGTGAACGTGACGACCAACCTATCGCGATCCCAAAGTCCTGGTCAAACCTGACCAATGGAACTGCCACGTGTCATCCTCACAGATCTGACACCATGAACGCGACACCTGACATGTCGCATTTATGTTGTCAGTGGTTGACACTTGTCCCGTCTGTCCCGATAGCAAGATGACAAAAATGCATGTTGTGGTCAGAGACTGAATGCGACAACATGTCTGTCGCATTTCACGACTAAAACGTGACAACCACCTTGTCGCCTTCAGAAGGCGACAACCCGATACGCCGCTACCTTCATTAGAAGGTGGCTGAACAAAGAAAAGGGAGGATGTTACAATCATTTATTGGGAACACACAATTGATAATATTCATGTCTTACATATGATACTAAATCGTAGAAATTAGAAAACTCCACACAAAAGGACATAATCGATTATTGAGAAACATATTGATTATCTGTATATGTATGATACTTAACCACAAAACTAAAAACTAGAGAACTCTACAAAACATGGCATGATCGATTAAAGAACATATAAGATTATATGCACAGTGTATGATACTTAGTCAGAGAAATAAGAAAAACTCCACACATTAGGACATAATTGATTATAGGGAACACATAATCATTTATATGCACCTATACGGCATTAGTCACAAAAATTAGAAAACTGTACATAGTAGGACATAATAGATTAACAATAACAAGAGTACAAGAAACATAATCAATTAAGTTTGGCCATCCATTAGGTTTTTACCCAATTTCTATATTTTTCAGCATATCCCACGTCTAGAATTGATGCCTTCACGAGTACTTGAAGGGGAACTACTTGTCCTAAATATGGCATGCATATACTCTCTCATAAGTATGCATTAACAATTTTATGGTGTACGACATAAGAAGATTCGTAACATATTTTATTCAGATCAAACATGGCTTCATATGTTTTACGAATCAAGACAAATTTTCAACATTCATAATAATGAACATAAAACCATCATGTTTATGCAATTCATATTATAAATTAGATGTAAAACTCAAGTCATGCATAAACAAATGGATTTTTACGTATCATTACTTCATACTTGTTACACGTGGATTTAACATCTTTACGTTAACTCATAGATCCTGAAAAATGAAACAAAATTAAGACATACATGCTACAGGGATTTGTGCAAATCATTCTACCTCGATTCCAGCAAACGGTCCAATATTTTTAGCAACTAAGACAAACACTAAAACCCTTGACCATCCCTCCGGGAATACATCTTATTGTAGCAACTATGATAGCGCATCTTTTACTACAGAAGGACTCAACTCTCTGGAGATTACAAGGACTCCCAACGTCGTATAGGGGTGGATTAGGCATTAATACTCCTACCCCTACTGAGACACTTGGACATATCATGTGTAATGTTGTGCGTTTTTCGAATCCTCGTGGATCCTGTGTTTAGTGGTTGTGATGGCTATCATGAGGCCAATGTGGTTTGTGTGTGGTACGTGTGTGTGTTTCAAGGGCCTATTGGGCCGTTAGTCCGGGCATGTAGCACCCCAGTGTCCTCAACCTGTTATCGCGACAGGGAGGAGTGTTGCGTTTTGAACGCGACCGAGGTGACCGTGGCGTTCTGGTGACCGCCTTGGGGCGTTGATCATCTACATGTGCGCCACGTGTAGCGCACAGAGCGGCAGGTAGGAAGGCGACGCCCAGATCCGTCACGATAAGGTCGCGATGCGATGATACGTCACGTTCCCAACCGCTGGGTGTTTTTAAGAAACCCCAGCCGGACAGAACTGCAGCGAGTTCTGCTCGGGCCAGGGAAGGGGAGCTGCGGTGATTCTTGCGGGAATTCGTGATTTCGGCGTGATCGTGCCGTGGGAAGCTCACGTGGAGCGAGTGAAACACCGGGGGAGAGTCGTATCGCGTGTTCTTCACGAGGTAGGGTGACTCTTCCTGTTTTTGGGGCATGAATCGCGTGGGATGCAGGGTTTGATCAGTTTAATGCTTTCTACACAATAGGTATCATGCCTAGGAACCCATTAAAGCATGAAAAAGACCAATTAAGGGTGGTTTGCATGGTGTAGGTTGGTAATCCGTGCAGGGGATCCCGGATTAGGGTTTTCGTCTGCAAAGGCGACGGATCCCCCTATCGCGATCAGGTGGCGACGGGCCGACTCGTCGCGTTAAGGTTGTGAACGTGACTTGTTTGTATGTCGCGTTAATGTGTTGAAGGCAACCTACCGGGTTGTCGCTATCTGAAGGCGACGCAAGACCCTATCGTGACTTCAGCCGAAAGGTCTATGCATGCTTGGCTCATGCGATTGGTTTATCTCAATATCGTTATGTGATGTGTTTACCGATAATGAGCGGTGCATTGGCACTTGTGGCACTCTGAGAGTGCATGGTTCTTGAAGCTAGCACTTCGGTTGTGTAGCTAGCTGGTTTTTTGCGTAGTTACGTGGTGTTCACGCAAGCGGTGTTGTGTTTCACGTGTTGTGAACAGTGTTATTTGAGGTTGCGTGACGTTTCACGTGGTTTGTGTGTGACGTGCACGTGGTTCTGTGTGCAGGCAAGTATTACAAAATGTCTACCATGGTTTCTATCTAGTTGGGTTTGGGTATCTATGTTTGGGTGCCCCATGTTCTCTGTGAGCTGGCTGTTAGCTCGGGCTTTGTCTCGCACTACAAGAAATCTTAGCTCTGCCTACAAAAGTTGCTTACGGTTCAGTATATTCGTAAGGTATCCGTATGGATAGACATATCTATACTTACGGACTATACATGTCGTAAGTACATCAGACAAAGTTTGTTCTTAAACTTTTAAGATATGCCTACCCCTATGGCGTAATATCATAAGCACATAACTATTTCATTTAGCTACGGAGTTTTAATTGGGCGGCCATTCAACTTTGGAAGTCCCGCGCCCCAATTGAAGGGAGAAAAAACCCCTCCTTCGACCCCTGGCCTCCACTCTCTTCCTTTGACCTCTCCACTCTCCTTGCCTCCTGCCGGCGAAAGGGCAACAACGGCGAAAGGGAAAAGGGGCAGCAGCGGCGATAGGGCAAGAACGGCGAAAGGGCAAGCAGTGGCGTCTCCTGCCGAACTTGCGGAGAAGGCGGTAGCAGGAGGCGGTAGCAGGCAGGCTGCGCGGCGGAACTTGCGGAGAAGGCGCCGTCAGCGGTTTAGGGCAAGCAACGGCGAACTTGCGGCGACAGCAGGGGAACTCCGGCCACCCATTCCTCCTTCCCCTATTCCTCCGCGTGTCCTCCACGCCGCCGGGCGTCTCCTGCCGACCCCATCACCTTCTTCCTCCTCCGCTTCGTAGCGGGTGTTTGGCCTCTCCGACTGCTCATCCCCCATCGCCCGTTTTCTCACGAACGCTGTGCTTTGCAAAGTTGTGGGCTGATTGATCGCCAAAGGTGAGTCCATCGCTGCGAAGGTGAGTACTCTTTTCGTTTTCTTAGCTTCTTTGTCTCCCTCGTGGTTGGGTTAGGTTGAATGTGTTTGCCGCATCATCAAAAGGGTCAAGATTTCAGATAGACAAATGCTTATTGCATGACCCCTCGGCCGGATTTCGGCCCTTTCATTGGCCATCCTCCTGCAGTACACAAGGGATCGATCTTTTCTACATGGGGTTGAGTTTAGGGACTTTTTAAGACTAGTCAGAAGAACTGCCTGTGTGCCATCTTGGGTACTCCAAATCCCCTTGTTTATGCGCCAGTTTCTGGAACAATCTTCCTTTTTTTTCTTCTGATGTTGTGAAATCGGGTGCTTGTTTAATACAATCTTCCTTTTTTTTCTTCTGATATGCTTCAAAAGGCAGTGTCCTAGGTATGAAGTGATTCACAGTATACTAGTTCATGGCTTCTTACCAACATTGAATCTTCTGCAACATACAAGCTTTTATCATGCTTTCATGGGTACTTAATGCAGAGCATGGGTCCATATATAACACCCCCCCCCCCTCACACAATCAATTACCTAGGCATTTGACTGTGTTCAGATTCCCCCCACCCTTTCAATTAGACTGTGAAACATCCTCCCCCTCACACATCAATTAGACATTTCACTGTGTTCAGATTCCTTACCCCCCCCTCTCTCTCTTGATTTTTCAATATTCTTCGTGATTCAAATAACCCCTCTCCACTAACATACAAGCTTCTGAGGCCTCATTTTCCACTGCTCAACACATTTATGATGAGGAACCCTCAATGGACAACCATAATGCCTACTTGTTAGCCAAATACAAGTTGGAGGAAGTTTTAGCACAGGAGGAAAAATTATGGAGGCAGAAATCTAGGATAAAATGGTTGAAAGATGGTGATAAAACACAGTTTTTTCATGCTTATGCACTATCCCAAAGAAGACATTCCCTTGTCTCTACTTTATATAAAGATGATGGTTCTTGTGTAGAAGGAAATGAGAAAATTGCAGCCATGTTTGTTGACTGAATTCATCCAAAATGGTTAAAGATAGGTGGAATTTGCCTTATGGATGTCTGCACTCTGCAGTGCAGAATGCAAAAGCTAATCTTCCTTAGCTGTAAATTCCATCCATTTAACTTTTGTAAACGTTGAGTTCATGTGTCCCATTACAACTGCAATTTTACATATCTATAATTGTTTCTAGAATATTTTTAGCCACTTGGAAGAGACATAACCACTGGATCACCATAGGCATATATGTGGGATCTACAGCAGCAAATTTGTCTTGCTTTCTCATTTATGAGGCCAGTGCTAGTACTAAGGTGGGTTGTGGATGAGGATGAGAGCGGTATTCTTCTTTTGGCAGGTGTGGCTGAAGATCCTTTAATCTGTTTTGAAATACAAGGATGAACTACCTCTTCAGGACAACTACGCTTTGATTCCTTTAATCTGCTCTTAGCTTTTGTAATTGCAGCTTTGATACTTATTTATGTGATACAAATATTATCTTTTTCTTTTCGTTGGATAGTTCCATGAGCCTATTAAAATGAATGAAGGAAAGGTTGTACAATGATTGTATCAATCAGTTCATACCAACCAACTTTTTATTAAGTATGCTTTTTTATTGGCCCAAAAAGGAATATTATAGACTGTGTAAGCCCTCACCTCCTAGCAACTTGTCTTTGATTAATTGCAATGGCCCTCCTTTAATGGTGATCTAGGAGTAAGAATGGAGAACTTTTCTCTCTGTGGTAAGAATGGAGAACATCTTTGCCATTTCAATGATTCTCATTGTATGTTTTGTGCTCTGGCACTCCTTTTTTATTGTCCTATTAATCTTAGTGTCATGTGCTAATTATATCAAAACAATAACAGTGATATATCATACCGTAGTTGAGTCATGCCTTGGGACACTCTATTTTCAGCTTTTTGGCATGTTCTTTGCCATGTACTCTACCTTGTCCTATCGTAAGACAATTCATTGGACATCTTGCAACATTTCTAGTATGAAGAATATAATGTAAATGAATTTTTTTTTGTAGTTAGACGTTATGGATTGGAGTTGGATGGATAAATTGAAGAATACAAGGGAATATATGGATGGAGTTGACACATACATTCAATTTGCTTCTTCTCACTTTGCTCCATCAACAAAGATTAAGTGTCCTTGTTTGAAGTGTGTATGCCTCTTGAAACATGAAAAGGAAATAGTAAGACAACATTTGTTTCAATATGGAGTCATTAAAGACAAACAATTTTGGAAGTTCCACGGGAGTAGTTCTTCTTCCAGTCACATGCTTACGGATTTTACACGTACAACATTTCCGAAGGATGTTGGTCTGCATTCGATGTTGGAGGATGTCATTGGTGAGGAAAATTCAAAACATCCAGAAGTGAAGTCAATGGATGATAATAAAGGAGAATATGGTGAATTTCAACAGTTGTTAGCAGATGTGGAACGGCCTTTGTACCCTGGTTGCAAGACATTCAACAAGCTTTCATTTATAGTCAGATTGTTCAACATAAAATGCAGAGGCAAAATGAGCAACAAATCATTTGACATGCTTCTGAAGCTGTTGAAAGAGGCTCTTCCAGAAGGTGATGTGTTGCCAGCTACTTACTATGAATTGAAAAAAATCATTGGTAAAGTGGGATATGACTATCACAAAATTGATGCATGTCCTAATGATTGTATTTTGTACCGGAAAGAGTATGAGTCTTATGATCATTGTCCTCAATGTGGAGAATGTAGATGGATGAAAGGAACTGAAAGAAGTGGTCATAATAAGAAGATTAAGGTTGCAAAGAAAGTTCTTCGGCATTTTCCATTGATTCCAAGACTGCAGAGATTATACACTTGCAGTAAATCATCTGCAACCATGTGTTGGCATAGTGATGAACGCCAAGAAGATGGCATTCTAAGGCACCCAGCTGATTCCCCTTGTTGGAAAGCGTTAGATGCGATTGATGCTTTTGGTTTAGAACCTCGTAATGTGCGCCTAGGCTTGGCAAGTGATGGTTTCAACCCCTTTGGGATAATGAGTACGAGTCATAGTACATGGCCTGTGTTGTTGACACCATACAACTTACCTCCATGGTTGTGTATGAAGCCACAAAGTATTTTTTTGTCGTTGCTCATTCCGGGTCCTAAAGGTCCGGGAAATGATATTGATGTCTACCTTCAGCCACTTATTGAAGAATTACAAATTCTTTGGCACGGAGTTGAAACATTCGATGCTTATAAGGGTGAAATATTTTCTATGCGTGCTGCACTACTTTGGACAATTAACGATTTTCCTGCATATGGTTATCTGTCTGGTTGGAGCACTAAAGGTCGATTAGCTTGCCCTACATGTAATGAAGATACATCATCATTATGGTTAAAAGGTAGTAAAAAATTCTGTTACACTAATCATCGTCGATGGTTAGGTGTGGGTCATAAGTTTCGTTCTATGAAACGAAGGTTTGATGGAAAAGAAGAAATGAGAGGCAGACCAAGTGTGTTATCTGGGGTTGATATACTTAAGCAGTTGCATCCACGTAAATTTACTTTTGGGAAAGTTCCCAAATTTAAAGTGGGGGTGAGAAGAAAACGAAAGGAAGCTGCAACTTCATCATCCACTTTTGAGTGTCATACCAATTGGAAGAAGAAAAGCATTTTTTTTGACTTACCATATTGGAAGTCTTTACTATTAAGACATAATCTCGATGTCATGCATATCGAGAAGAATGTTTGTGATAGTATTATTGGAACTTTGTTAGATGTTGATGCTAAAACAAAAGATGGTTTGAAAGCTCGACATGATCTCCAACATTTGGGTATAAGGGCCACTCTTCAACCTCAAACTCTGGATTCTAACAGATTGCTATTGCCACCTACCATGTTCACTTTGAGCAAGATGGAGAAGGATACGATTTGCAATGTTTTGAAAAGTGTGAAAGTTCCAGATGGCTATGCATCAAACATATCAAGGCATGTAAATCCCAATGATCCTAAGAAAATTTGGGGTTTAAAAAGTCATGATTGTCATGTCCTCATGCAACAATTGCTTCCAGTAGCAATGAGGGGAGTGACACAAAAGGAGCTGAGATCTGCAATTAATGATGTATGCAATTTTTTTTGTCTAATATGTTCGAAGACTTCATCGTCAAGTGATTTCTATAAGCTTAGACAAGAAATTGCAAACATATTGTGTCGATTAGAGATGATCTTCCTGCCAAGCTTTTTTGATATAATGGTACATCTTCTCATCCACTTACCTGACGAAGCAAGGCTTGCTGGCCCAGTTCAGTACAGATGGATGTACCCCATTGAAAGGTTTGCGTTAATCTTATACTTGTGCCTGACAATTGTACACTACTGCTATTAATACTTGAATTTTTTTTGAATCTCCACTAGGTATTTGGTGAAACTTAAGTCCTATGTACGGAATAGGGCACGTCCAGAGGGGTCAATGGCAGAAGGGTATATAGCAGAGGAGACTCTTATCTTTTCTTCGAGATATCTAGATGATGATGTTGAGACATGGCTTAACCAACCTTTAAGAAATGAAGATGAAGGGGCTGAAGAAATGACACAAAAAGGATGGGATATTTTTTCAAGAAATGGTCGATGTTTAGGTGGTGGAACCGTTTGTCATCTTAGGAATGACGAGTTGAACCAAGCTCATCTCTATGTACTATTTAATTGTGAGGACATATCTCCTTACATAAGGTAAGTCAAATGAAACACCCTTAAAGTATTGTTTCTCAAGAGAAGATCGTTAATGTATTGTCCACAATTTGTATGTAGTATGCATCTTGAAGAAATTAGGAAAACAAGACCACGAGCAAGTGAAATGGAAATTGAGCGATGTCATACATTACAGTTTCCAGATTGGTTTAAGTGTAAAGTAAGTAAACATATATAACATTTTTTAGTGCACATCACATGTGTTTTACTGATAACCGACATGTAACCCTTTTTTTTAGGTCAAATCTTTAGAAGACAATGACAGGAATGGGTTACATGCAAACACAATTGTGCTGAAAGATCGACCATTGAATGTGGGGAAGAAGTTTAACATATGTTTAGTAAATGGGTTCCGTTTTCAGACTCAGCATATTGAGCTTCATAGGAAGACACAGAATAGTGGGGTTGTTATGTCTGCAAAAACTTCAAGTTTTTCCAGTGTTAAAGACAAGGCTCCTATTCGAGATGAGGTGACATATTACGGTGTTCTTCAAGAAATATTAGAGTTGAACTATTACGATCAAAGAAAGGTATTACTTTTCAAGTGTGACTGGGTTGATACTCAGCGAGGAGTAATGACAGATGAAGGTTTCACATTGGTCAACCTACACTATAAATTACGTACAAGTGAACCATATGTTTTGGCCTCTCAAGTGGAACAAGTATGGTATGTGGAGGATCCCAAAATGGAAGGATGGTCTGTTGTGAGGAAAACAAAGCCGAGAAATTACTTTGACATGCAAAATGAAGAAGTTACTGAAAATGATGCAAAAGATGTAAAGATTGATGATGATGTTGTTTTTTTTTATGACATAAACATCACATGGAAGAGAGACGACATTGATGGTGTAGAAATCCCAATCTGAAGACATATGTTATTGAGCCTTCCCAAACACATACATGCCTTCCCATTTTTTGGTCAATATTCATTGTCTTAAGCCTTACAGGCTATGCTGATAGCACATTTCTTTTCCTTTTCTATTGGGTGGGGGATGGGATTTACAAGTGGGTTGCAGGTTGGTGGTTCTACATGTTCTTTTGTATGAGGATTATATTTTAATCCCTTAAATCTTTCTGTTATTTAGCAGAGAATACCTGCACAAACTGTAGACACTTATATGCTTCTGATCTGTTCTTTTCCTCCAATCACTCTTCTATTTCTACAGGCTTACCTAGACATCGAGTAACATATTAAAGACTCCAACACTACTAGGGTCTGAAAACTTCAGGCCGGCTCTTCATCATATTTGATTTGGAAGGAGAAATTAACTTCAGGCCGGCTCTCATCATATTTGATTTAATCAATTTTTGAATAACTATTTATAAGTTCAATCTTAAAGCATTTCTCATGAACATATATATATTATATATATATATATATATATATTTAAAGGGATAATCTACATCTGGGTCCATCACAGAGAGGTACAGTAGTTTAAATACTTGTGATCCATAGCCTTGTCTCATTTGAAACGTGTTGATCGATTTGGTTGCTGTTGCAGGCTGCAATTTTCATGTCCTATTTATCTTCATATTGTCTTGTTTTTCTTAGTATTATAAGAAAAGGGACTTTGTTATATTATACCCTCTCATTGTCAAATTCTTAATATTGCAGTTTACAAGTTGCCAAGGAAGTGAGACGACATTAAAATGTAAGCCTAATGGTTAAGTGTTATTTTTCTAACTGAATATGTTAAGTGTTAATTTTTTTTTTTGCTTGATGTTAACATGTTATTTGCAATTTGAAGGGGCCGACGGAAGAGATTTGCGGTGGTAGATTCCAAAGAAGATAGAGAAGACTCGCCAAAAAAGAAAACAAGGCCATCATGCGACACTGACGCAAAAAAGGCAAAAAAAAAAAAAACAATGAAAGAAGTGTATGATGGGGAGCCAGAGATGCTGGACACCCTAATATTTCAAGAACATGTGGAGTGAGTATTTGTGTGTTGTAAGTTTTCTTTAATATTTTTTCCAAGGCTAGCATGAGTCACCAATATAGGGATTCTGTTGTGTTTTAATTACTTTTGAACTTGCAGGTATTTGTGGGGGGTGATTCCATCAACGCTTTTAGAGCGTTTTGAGATATTCGATAGTTTATAGTTTAACTTTTGTAGATTGACTTCTGATGGTGTGAATAGAATTAAATCAATTGTACAGAAGAATTCTTTGCTGGAGAAGTCATACTCTCTACTTCCAATTTGCATATGGTATGCCTAAACCTTTTTATGTATTAAGTTTCCATCACTAATTCAGCAACAAATCATGATTGTTTAATTTTTTGTTAATTTGTAGGAATCATTGGCAGGTTGTGGTCGTATGTAAGCAAGAGGATAATGACATGCCGTTCCTTATGCTCCTTGACTCCCTTCACATGGGGGAACACACTAGGATCGAAAATGAGTTGAAAAAGTAATATCTTCTAGTTTTTCTAACTGAATTTTTGAAACATATATATGTATATAAAGTATGTTTGGTATGATGGTGCAGTTTTTTAAAGATTGCATACGAAGGGAAATGGATGACAGCACTGGCCGATGAGATGAAAGTAATTGATCTACACGTGCCGAAGGTAATCTTTTAAATTTGTGGTCTTTGAATTGCATATGTAAACGGAATAAAAGTATCATTAATATCTTTCATGTTGTAGGTGCCCCAACAAAAGGGGAGCACAGAATGTGGATTTATGGTTCTTTATTTCATATTCCGTTTCATACTCGCTGCTCCTACATCCTTTGGCAGAAATGACTACCCATCTTTTGTAAGTTGAATAATGTTAATAGTTCTTTTGTCAAACTATATATGTACTTCTGTTCATTGGTTGAATATCTTCTTTTTGCAGCTGACAGCTGATTGGTTCTCAAGAGAAGAGTATGAAAAATTTAGAGAGGACCTGCAAGGGAAAATAATTCACATAGATGCTCAGTCTGCCTCCACATCTAAGAAGGTTAAGAGAGGCCCAACATTGTTAAGATCTGTACATGGATTGCAAAGTAATGAACGCATACCAGTGAATGTTAATCAGTTGGGGCAGCCACTAGGAGAGGGGGGCAGCTACTAAAACAATTTTTGGGGACTGTAGCAAGGATGGGGATAAACTGCCGATCGATTGCATTTCTTGGAGGGTAATGCCATCGTCTAACAAGGACGATGTTTGGGATTATATCCAGGTGATGTAACACATGTGTTTGTTTAATTCTCTATTCCACTTGATTACATCTAACTATTTTTTTTTAATACAGAGAAAATTTGATGTTCCCATCAGCTTGCGAGATTTTGTAATGAAGGATCTAGATCAGAAATGGAGGTCTTGGAAGTATGACTTGAGGACAAAGTTCTTCATGCCATATCAAAAAGCGCAACAACACTTTGCATGTTCAGACAGAAGAGTGGTTGAAGATCAATGGAAAAAACTTGTTCAAATATGGTCTTCGGAGGAATTCAAGGTAATTAGAATTGGATTACAATTAGTCTAAATATAGTGATACAAAATAATTATTCTAATAGTTATCATTTTGATTTATAGAAACGCAGTGAAACAAACAAGCAAAATAAGACCAAACACACATTTTTTCACTGCGCTGGTAGTAAAAGTTTTGCTGACATATACCACGATGAGGTAACGTATATATTGTCTTATATGCATCTCAGTTGATCAATTCAAAATAATTATGTTTATTTCTAAGTTATCTTCTGTACAATGTTGTAGTTTCTAAAAACTGGGGCCACTCTTGATCGTGGGGACTTATTCATAAGGACCCGTATGAAGAAAGCTGGCGGTCCAGTTAATGACGAGAGTGTTGCAATGATTGTATAATGAATTAGCTTTATTAATTGTCTAATGTTTAACATTATTCTCATTATGCATGGAAGCTCTTTGTTGACAAATTCATATTTTTTCATTCAAATTGTAGGATAAAATTTGAGACATTAAGCTGACGCAGCAATCAACTACATCAAGCTCAATTGCAAGCGTGGGGACGCTTATGAGCATGTTATGGGACGGGACAGAACTGGAAGAATCCGTGGCATAGGCACGGGCCCTACCCCAAAGAGCTTGTGGGTTCAAGAAGTGAACAAAAGCTGCGACAGGACAATGAAAGCCTAAAAGAAAAAATTGAAGCTCTCGAACAAAGAATGAAAAAATTGAGTCTCGTGGCAATAATGAGGTAATTAGTTTCTGTTGACATACTTCATTATTAACATTGCTTAATGTTGACAATCTACATTTACTTGTGTAGAGTTCTGCAAGTGTTTGTCATGCTCAAAAGAAAAAGGTAAATGAAATCTAACCGTGTTAATATGTTGGAATGCATGTATATCTGACATCTATATTCAAAATTTTTAACAGGATTCATTGGCGGGGAGGAGGGTGAGGATCCTAAACTTCTCTAGAGAAGTAGTTGCTAGCGGCATTCTTATCTCTGATGATAATGATAATGTGGTCATGGGGAAGAAGTTAGGTGGTGAGTACTATGAGGTTTCTATAGTCATAGCCCATGACCCGACTGCATCTTTGTTTATCAAAGATGCAGATAGAAAAAATATGAACGATGTTGTTGGGAGTCACATAATATGGTTCAGAGAATATGTAAGTTTATTTACATTTATCTCATTCTTATTTATATGTTGTTAATTGTCAACTCTGATGTTAATTACATTTTTACATGTAACCGGTTGAGCTTGAGGATGATTGATCTTCACCTCCACCCTCTTTGGTAAGTTGCATCTGAGATTTTACTGTCTTTCACCCATTGTAGGTTGGGTGAAAGACAGTGTTATGTGTGGTTACATAAACTTGTAGATTTCTGCTTCTCCATTTTGAGCTGGAACTCAATGTAGACAGTGTTATGTTTGGTTACAAAACTTGTAAGTTTTTTTTATCACAAAGATCAACCATTATTAACATGGGTTTTATGTGAGAGTTTTTCAGTCACCTGAGGCAGCTGATACTTTGGGTTTTATGGTATAGTCAAAGCTCAAATGGTATACCCACTGGCTTACAGTTAAAGTAGGGATTGGAAAGTAGATATTGGAAGAAAATTAGTAAGTACAAATGTATTGAAGGCCATGATTCTACACGAATATGAGCCTTTCCACTTTGTAAAACAAAATCAACAAGATAAAATGCATAATCACTAAAATACATTATTTAATCCTATAATTCTACTTCCTTATGCAATTATCCACCCCCAAGACACAGTTCCAAAAAAAGAGTACTTAGAGGGAACATGAGCTCATGAAGTATCATTAATTCTTCATGCTACTTTTAAAACTTCATACTATCAAGTCCTATGTTGATCAATGCCAAATGCACAATTATGAACTTGATCCTGAAAAGAAATTAAACACTAGCACAGGAATAACATGTCAAAGATTGGCCGGAGTGAATACAATCAAATACATATGTGGAAACAAAAGTGCTGGCTGAGATCCAGTATGTCCCTGCATATGTCACTTTCCTCATGAACAACAGTAGCTGGAGGAAGTCCTCTTTATCCTGGAACCGCAGCAGTAGGTGCTTTGCATCCATCACACTGATCATGAAGCCCAGTTTGAAGTGAAACCGCTAGGTGAGGTGGGATCTGATCTCATCAGTGGAAGAACACGAGCTAGAGAGGTCCGGGCTCAGTTTTGGGTGGGCTTTTCTTCTTTTTCCTTTAGCATGAGCTTGGCAGATGATGAAACAGAGTGACAAGAAGAGGAGATCATACTTTGATCTTGTGTAGTGTTAGCCATAGGTGGCTATGTTACCATGTGACAATTGTGACATCTAGCATACCAGAGGAGATCATATTTCCTGCATTACTGTTTGTTAAGCATATTGTTTCTTTTGTTCTGGTTTTCCTCACACAGTACTTATTGAACACCTATTGTTGCTTTTGCAGGAAATATGTCTGCTGAAACCTATCTTTCTCCAAGGACAAAGCAAACTCTTCACAAATCTCCTCTCACCACATGTGAACAATTTCATCTACTAACAATTAACTTGCTCTTCTGAACAGACTTTAGCACTAGCATGTGAATGTGAAGAATGATGTTTTATGTCATCTTTTATTAACATTATTGTTTGTTAACTTTAATGTGTTTTATATTATTAAGGTGTTGTGCATTGTGAATGAGTGGGTGTGAATGTGTGTGGATGTAAATGTGGATGTGTATGTGTGGAACTAATATGGATGTGGATGTGTGTGTGGAACTAAAGGTGGATGTGTATGTGTGGAACTAAATGTGGATATGTGTGTGGAACTAAAGGTGGATGTGTATGTGTGGAACTAAATGTGGATGTGTGTGTGGAACTAAAGTAGCATGTGTATGTTGATTGATCCAAATGTGAATGTGTGGATTAATTGTGGATGTGTACATGTTGATCTAATTGTTTGTGAATGTAGGTGAATGTGGATCCATTTAAATATAATGTTATTTTTTTTTTTGCTGAAACAACATACTTATGGTCTATGTGGCCGTAGGTAACATACTTGGTTATGGTGTACGTGGCCGTAGGTAAACATATTTACTTATGGTCATACATGCTTATGGTGTGCGTGGCCGTAGGGACAAATGCTTACGGTTCAAACTGCCGTAGGGATATTCGGCATCACTGAGTCTATCCTTACAAAAAATATGACTACGGTTAACATCGCCGTAGCCAAAAACAGATTTCCTTATGGTGTTACTTACGGCTACCAACACCGTCACTATAGCTTTATACTTACGGAGTTTAAAACACCGTAGCCTTAGGCCTTTGCCGTCGGTCTTCTGCCGACGAAACACAACCGTAGGGAAACACCATAAGCAAAGACTATGCTTACGGTTTTTGGTTATCTACCTACGGTGTTTGGACGTAAGCAAAGCCTGGTTTTCCTGTAGTGTCGGTACTTGTGTTGTACCGTCGAGGTCTGTGTCGTCTGCCCTGGGCACCCTCACTCCTTTGTTTGAGTTGTACGTCTGGCTGAGGGAAAGACGACAGCGGGACAATGACTCTTGAGTTTGTTTTTAGTCACTTGTAGAGCGCTCTTAGTTGGGGTACAGACACCAGTAGTCGACACTGGTCCCCGACTAGTCCTTTTCCAGTGCCTCACTTTAGAGTGCTCCGGCCAGAGACCTTAGAGGTGCCAGGCATGGACCTGCGGTTGTGTGTCCGCAGGAGTGGTGTTTAGTTGGACTCCACAGTTGTTCAGCTTTTTCACGTAGAGCGGCAGTTGGACCTTTCGTCTGTGGCTATGAGACTGAGAGGCAGACCTGTGTTAGTCCGAGTCAGTCACTGATGTCGCGAACCAGTTCACGTGGCTCATGTGTGGCGGTCTCTATTGTAGCTCGTACACCTGTTTGGGTTTGACGTTTATTTATTACAGTTGCTTTACGTAGTCGGCAAACGGTGAGTACATTTACAGCTTTAATATCCTGCTTGGTTGTTCTATAAATTGCTAGCGCAGTTTAATGCTTCCGTACTTGTGTTTTGGTCTGCTCGGTGTTGGGGGAGTTTCCTACTGAGCCAGTGACTAGAGAGACTCACCCCTAACCCCCACAGGTGAGGGCGAGGAGGACGTTTCGTTACCGTCGTCCAGTTCGGAGCCACGTCGCAGCGGTGTTGGACCAGCACCTCAAGTAGTGTAGTTTCTTTTCTCAGTTGTTCTAGTTTACCTCGGGGTATGCCCCAGGCTCCTGTACTTTTGTTGAAATTTGGCTATGTAAATTTTGTACATTATATATGAGTTGGTGAATCATATATGTGATCAGGTGTGTTCCTTTGTGTTTTCACGGACGTGTGTATGATATCCCTTGCGAGGCTTCGGCCCGTTCGCAGGAGGCGGACTCAGATCAAGTTCATTAGTCATTTAACGGGCTTGAACGAGGCATTTAGTCACAGTTGGTATCAGAGCGAGGTCCGTGTAAATATAAAGGAAATGGGAAATTATATAGCCATATTTCTACATTTGTACACTGCTGGTAGTTGGCCCTGGTTTCTAATGATTTGTTGTTATGATTATGGATGGTGTTATGTTTGTGTAGGAAGTTGAGATGGCCGATAGAAGGGATTGGGGTGGTGGAGGAGAGGACCCTGAAGAGTCCACTCAACGTATGATTGAGAGGATTTGGGAACAGCAGGCACCGGTACCTCCAGCAGCAGTACCACCAGATGCTGGAATACCCGTGGCCCCTGTTGCACCACCGCCAAGAGTGGAGGTACCCTATGTGGCACCTGTACCACCACCAGTAATGGTAGTAGAAGAGCCAGTGATGCAAGTTGAAAAGTTTTTGAGGTTGCAGCCGCCCACTTATACAGGAGGGCCGAATCCAGATACAGTAGAGCATTGGATTCATGAGGTTGAAAGGGTCTTTACGACCATGAGGTGTCCAGCAGCGGATAAAGTTGTGCTAGCCACATACCAGTTGAGAGGTTTTGCGCAGTAGTGGTGGCGCCTGAAGATGCAGACCACCTTTGCAGACAGGTCAGAGGAGGTTATTACTGTAATGCCCTCAAATTTTAAATACCATGATTTGCTTAGAAATTTTTGTTTATGCAAACTAATTAGGTTTAAATTGTGATATTTAGGATTAAGGGTATGTTTAAGACACTTTATCATACCCAGGTACTACTTTCGGTCGTACGCACCCTGACAGGGCGACATCTGAAAATTGTAACGAAAATAAAATATAAGAACACCATAATTCTTAGAAAATTGTGGAGATATTAAAAATGTAATTATTCGGAATTTTTGACGCACAGATTTTGAGATTAAATCGACGCAACTATTTTTGGGGCGATTTTTCACCCATCAGAAAATAAATTCTAAAAATTAAAATAAAATCATGATAATTTGTAAAATTATCATATTAGTCTATGGTTGAAATTTCAAGTTAAACAGTTATCATTAGGACACCTAAACATGAAGATCTTTGGCCCAGCTGATTTATAGGCTATTTACGGCAGGGATTTTTCTGGGTTTTTCCTGGAGCTACGTGTGAGGCTTAGAAGAAGCCAACACACATTAAGATAAGGCTTATCCATGGGTTGGGCTATCATTAAGGTTACCTGCGTGTAACCAAGAGAGTGTATGTGACGGAACACCTCGGCCAAGCCCGTTAAACTGATAACGTACTTGATCCGAGTCCGCCTCCTGCGAACGGGCCTAAGCCTCGCAAGGGATACCAAACCACAGTCCGTGAAAACACAAAGGAACACACCATTTCATATTAATATCTTACAAGTTTACATAGTCAAATTTCCACAAAATTGAAAAGAAGTACAAGAGCATGGGGCATACCCCGAGGTACAACTGAAGAAAGTAAACAACTAACTAAGCTACACTGTTGGAGCTGCCACTACACAGCTGGAGGTACTGACCCTGCACCGCTACGACGTGGCTCCGAACTGGACGACGGTCGAGAAACGTCCTCCTCGCTCTCACCTGTGGGGGTAGGGGTGAGCCTCTCTAGTCACTGGCTCAGTAGGGGACTCTCCCAACACCAAGCAAACCAAAACCACAGGTACGAAAGCAGTAAACAATACCAACAATTTATAGAACAGCTAAACAAGATATTAAGCTGTAAAAGTACTCACCGTCTGCCGACTACGAGAAACAACTTTAATAATTAAACGGCAAACCAGTACAGGTGTACAAGCTAAAGTAGAGACAGCCAAACACGAGCCACGTGAACTGGTTCGCGACACCAGAAACTGACTCGGACAAGCTAACACAAGTCTACCTCTCAGTCTCGCAGCCACGGACGAAAGGTCCAGCTGCCGCTCCACGTGAAAAGGTCAAGCAACTGTGGAGACCAACTAAACACCACCACCTGTGAACCACACGGTCATAGGCCCATGCCTGGCAACTCTAGAGATCCTGGCCCGGAACTCTCTAGAGTGAGGCACTGGAAAAGGACTAGCTGGGGTCCAGTACGTCTACTGGTGTCCGTACCCCCAACTACGAGTGCGCTACAAGTGACTAAAGATAAACACAAGTGTCACTGTCCCACTGTCGTCTTTCCCTCAGCCGGACGTACAACTCAACACAGGAGTGAGGGTGTCCAGGTCAGACGACACAGACCTCGACGGTACAACACAAGTACCGGGACAAAGCCCCGAGCTAACAGCCTGGCTCACAAAGAACCTGGGGCACCCAACTGGAGAGGTAACCACGGTAGGCGTCGTACTACTCGCCACGTACACAGAACCACGTGCACGCCACACACAAACCACGTGAAACCTCAAATAAACCACAAGTAACTACGGTCCACTACACGTGAACCAAACTGAACTCGCGTAAATAACGCGCAGCCTCGAAGGTAAGTAACTAACTGCATACCTTGTATGCTAAACACAAGAACTCTGTGCACTCAGTGCACCTCAGGTGCCACCGCACAAGCATTATCGATAAATACCAGAATTAGTCATTTCTGTTTACAACCAGTAGGCGGCAACATCGACTGCCGCTTACAAGAAGTCAACGGCAGGGGATCCTGTCGTTTACATCTTGGCTGATGAGCTTGGCGGCAAACAATGTTGACGCCAAGTTCTTCGGCCTCAAACCCTGCAGAAACCCTAATCCGGCTCTACGAGTTTTCCAACCGTTAAAACAATGGAAAAAAAAACTGTAATGATCCCTCTAACATCCATGCACCATATTTAAATCAAAACAACATGTTTTACTACCTAAATTCACCAAACCACCCATTAACTCCGCATGGTGCAACTTAATCCGAAATGCATTAAACATGTCAATTCAGGTGGTTACGTCGTGTTTTAATGCTTCTACGGAGTTATCCGGGTTCGTCCCCTACCTCAGAACACGCTAGAACCTCCCGCAATCTCCCGGTTCACACCGAACCCTCCGCAAGCTTCCATGCGAATTGCACCACGCCACGGCGTTTCCTTGCGCAATTCAGCAACGCCACGCGTTCTACGATCGTCCAACCACCCTTCGGTACCTATTGGAAGCTTAAGAAACACTGGGGCAACAAACTGGGGCAAGAGAGAAGGAGAGCCAGGTGCAAAACCTGCTCTCGGGTGAGCCTATAACTTGCATCATTCTCAGGTTGGCGTCAACCCCTATGCCGCCTATAGGAACCGCCACCCTAAACGTCCACATCTATTGCCGCCAAGTTCATGAAGTCAACGGCCACACATCTAGACGCCAACTCCAACTGAACTGCAGCAGGTCCCATTTCATTCCAGGACCAAACCTGCACTTTACCTGAACTGAGCAAACCACACGTCCACGCCATACATTCCACACAGCCAATTCACATTGGCCTCACAACGGCCTACACAACCAACACACACATGATCCGCATGGATCCGAAAAGCACGTGACGTTACATTACTATCATCTAAAAAGAAAATTTCGACCTCGAAACTCATAACACAACTCAAAGTTAAACAACTTAAATATACATACATTTACAAGCACTATCATCTAAAAAGAAAATACAAAGGCTTATTCAAACAGATAGGGATACCCTTTTGCCATTTCCTCGGCTAACTCTCAAGTATCCTCACCACCCAACCTATTTTCCCATCTCACTTTAACTAGCTCAATTTCTTTATTTCTCAGCTTCTTTATCTTTCGATCTGTGATCTGAACTGGGTATTCTGGCATAGTCATGTCCGGCCTCAGGTCACCAGCTTGATATCTGATTATTTGAGCTGGATCTTCAATACACTTTCTCAACATAGAGACATGGAAAATATCATGCACATCTGCAAAATCAGCTGGCAAATCCAGCCTATAAGCTGCTTCCCCAATTCTTTCAATTACTTGGAAAGGTCCCACATACCTTGGACTCAACTTTCCAGTCTTGCCAAACCTCATGATACCTTTACTCGGGGAAACTCTCAAGAAAACAAAATCTCCCACTTCAAACTAGAGTGGTCTCCTCCGAACATCTGCATAACTCTTTTGCCTGCTTTGCGCTGCCTGCAATTTTTCTTTAATAAGCTTCACTACCTCTGTGGTTTGCTGAATTAATTCAGGACCCACTAATTGCCTTTCTCCCACTTCATGCCAGTTCAATGGGGTTCTACATGGCCTTCCATATAAAGCTTCATACGGTGCCATTCCAAGACTGGTATGATAACTATTATTGTAGGCAAACTCAACCATTCCCAAATGATGCTCCCAACTACCTTCCCAAACTAAACAACAAGCCCGCAACATATCTTCAATCGTCTGAATAGTCCTTTCTGTCTGACCATCTGTCTGGGGATGATAAGCGGAGCTATACCTCAACTCAGTACCAATTACTCTTTGCAAACTTCTCCAAAAACCAGATGTAAATCTTGGATCTCTATCAGTCACAATTGTCTTCGGAATACCATGCAGTGGAACAATTTTTTCAACATAAATATTTGCCAGCCTGTCCACTGTCCAAGACATACTCACTGCCACTAATCTGCACACTTTAGTTAATCTGTCAACAAATACCCATGTCCCATTATGCCCGGAACTCGATCTTGGTAAACCTGCCACAAAGTCCATAGCAATATCATCCCATTTCCACTGTGGAATGGGTAACGGTTGCAATAGACCTCCAGGCTTCTGATGCTCTGCTTTAATTTGCTGACAGATAGCACATCTTGCAACAAACTCTGCTATTTCTTTCTTCATATGAGGCCACCAGAAATGCTTTCTCAAATCATGGTACATTTTAGTACTACCCGGATGGATAGTGTACCTAGATTTATGAGTCTCTTCCAATACTCGCAGCTTTACCTCTCTCTCTGCAGGAATAAACAACCTGCCCCTGAGCCTGACCACACAATTATCATCAATAGTAACTCCTTCCATTTTCACAATTTCAGGCAAACTTGCATCTGCTTTCTGAGCCTCAATAATCTGCCAATACAAAGACGGCTCTACAGCACTAGCAGCTAAAATTGCCCGTCGCTGACTACTGGGCACATATAAGGAGTTCTCCACTACTTCTTCATACAGCTTCCATTCTTTAATCATCATTAAATTCATATATGTCTTTCTGCTCAAGGCATTGCTACAACATTGGCCTTACCCGGATGGTAAGCCAAACTAAAATCATAATCCTTCAAATATTCAATCCATCTGTGCTGGCGAAGGTTCAAATCCTTCTGCGAGAAAATATACTTCAAACTTTTATGATCTGTAAAGATCTCAAATCTTTCACCATACAGATAATGCCTCCACATTTTCAAGGCAAAAATAACTGCTGCCAATTCCAAATCATGAGTGGGGTAATTCTCTTCTGCTGGCTTCAATTGCCTGGACGCATAAGCTATCACTTTGCCATGCTGCATAAGCACTGCGCCAAGTCCTTTCCTTGAAGCATCAGTATACAACACAAAACCACCACTCCCTGCCGGTAATGTCAGTATAGGTGCTGATGTAAGTCTTTTATTCAATTCCATAAAACTTTTCTGACATTCACCGGACCACACAAAAGGCACACCTTTCCTGGTCAATCTAGTCATAGGTGTTGCAATCTTAGAAAAATCTTGAATGAAGCGCCTATAATAACCTGCCAATCCCAAGAAGCTTCTGATTTCAGTTATTGTCTTAGGCACTTCCCATCTCATCATTGCTTCCACTTTACTCGGGTCTACTGCTACTCCTTTAGCTGAGATGACATGACCCTGAAATTGAATTTCTTTTAACCAGAATTCACACTTACTGAATTTGACAAACAACTGGTTATCTCTTAGCAACTGCAGAGTAAACCTCAAATGAGCTGCATGCTCTTCTTCAGATGCTGAATAAATTAGAATATCATCAATAAAGACCACAATGAATTGGTCTAAATATGGATGAAAAATTCTATTCATCAGATCCATAAAACCTGCAGGAGCATTAGTCAACCCAAATGGCATAACCACAAACTCATAGTGACCATATCTGGTTCTGAAAGCTGTCTTATCTATATCTTCCTCTTTAATTCTCAATTGATGGTACCCGGACCTCAAATCAATTTTTGAAAACACTTTTGCTGATTGCAATTGATCAAACAGATCATCTATCCTCGGCAACGGGTACTTATTCTTAATGGTCACATCATTCAACTTTCTATAATCAATACACATCCGAAAACTTCCATCTTTCTTTTTTACAAATAAAACCGGCGCTCCCCACGGGGAATGACTCGGTCTAATGAACCCTTTCTGCAACAATTCTTCCAACTGCTTTTTCAATTCTTTAAGTTCTGCTAGTGCCATCCGATATGGGGCTTTAGAAATCGGCATGGTACCTGGCAGCAACTCAATGGTAAAGTCCACCTCTCTATGTGGAGCTAAACCAGACAAATCTTCAGGAAAAACATCAGCAAATTCCCTAACCACGGGAACTGCTCCCACTGGCTGACTAGCTTCTACCAGACTTACCGAGGCTAAATAAGCCACACATCCAGCATTTACCAACTTCCTAGCTTTAATTGCAGAAATCAGAAATTTAGAGGTATAAAAAGGCATACCTTAATATTCAAATACTGTACCATTAGGATGACAAAACCTGATCCTTTTCTTTCTGGAATCTAACATTGCTTCATACATCTCAAGCCAATCCATACCCAAAATAATATCATAATCTGACAACTGTAGGGCATACAATCGATCCGGCATCTGGTTCCCTTCAATCATAACAGGAGCTTCATCTATAAAGCTCGAAGTGAGCAGGAACTCACCTGAAGGAACCTCCACAACTAACTCACAGGTCTTCTCCTCTAGAGGATGAGCTATACAATCCAGAAATTCTTCGGAAATGAAAGAATGAGAGGCACCCGAATCAAATAAGACTCTTGCTGAATATTCATAAAGAGGTAGAGTACCTTCTATCATATTTGATGCCTCCGCCTGGGCTCGGGTGATAGCCATAACTCGGCCTCTTCCTCGGTGCTGCGGTACTCCTCTGCCACGACCTGCCTGTGGCTGCTGAAACTTCTGAGGTTGCTGCTGCTGCTGCACACCTCTTCCATAACCATATTCTCTCGGATAGGGACAATTGCGGATCAGATGCCCCGGCTGATTACAATTATAACACCGATATCCTGGTGGAGTAATAGGCTGCCTGGCAGTACTCTGCTGCGACTCCTCCACCTCAGGTCTACCTCGGCCCTGCTGAAACTGCGATCGACCTCCCCATCCTCTTCCTTTGCCTTTAAATGCTTGCTTTAATTTCTGACCCCATTTTCCAAAGCCTGATAAAGAAGGTCCTGCTGGTGCTTTACCTTTACTTGCACCCACTGACTGCTGCGGTAGCCGAAAACTACCTGAACCTGACTCGCCCACCTGACGAGTCCGAATAGACCTCTCTAAAGTAGCTGCTCTCTGGGCTGCTTCTTCCACTGTCTTGCACATGAGAGGTACTATCGCATCCTGCAATTTCACTCTCAAACCTCTGATGAAATACTCAACCATCATATTATTATCTGAAACCACATATGGCGCATAACGGCTAAGTGCCATAAATCTCATCTGGTACTCTAAAACTGAAGAGTTACCTTGCTGGAGAGTCCGAAACTGCTCTCTTTTTACTTGCTGCACTTGAATCGGAAAGAATGTATCATTAAATACATCGAGAAATTCCGACCAAGTAATAGCCTCCTCTGTCCTGCCTGCAAAGGTGGTCTGCATCTTCAGTCGCCACCATTCCAATGCAAAACCCCTCAACTGATAAGCAGCTAACACAACTCTATCTGCTGCCGGACACCTCATAGTTGCAAAAACTCTTTCAATTTCATGAACCCAGTGCTCTGCTGTATCTGGATTCAGCCCTCCTGAATAAGTAGGTGGCTGCAATCTCAGAAACTTCTCCACCTGCATCACTGGTTCTTCTGCTATCAGCACTGGTGGTGGTGGTGGCACTGGTGCTGCAAAAGGCACTTCCACTCTTGGCGGAACTGGAGCAACAAGCACAGCCTCTCCATCTCCAGGTGGCACTGCAACCGGTGGTACTGGCGCTTGCTGATCCATTCTTGCCCGAATATCAGTAAGGCTCTCCCAGATTCTTTCTATCATACGCTGGGTACTTTCCTCCGAATCATTTCCTCCACCACCCCAATCCCTTCTATCACCCATACCAGAAATTTTCTACATAAACAAAACATCAAACAAATCAAAACAACAGATTATCAAAAGCCAGGGTCCCTACCAGCAGTGTACAAAGACCGAAATAAGGCTATGTATCCTTCTAATTCCCTTATACTAACATGGACCTTGCTCTGATACCAACTGTGACGGAACACCTCGGCCAAGCCCGTTAAACTGATAACGTACTTGATCCGAGTCCGCCTCCCGCGAACGGGCCTAAGCCTCGCAAGGGATACCAAACCACAGTTCGTGAAAACACAAAGGAACACACCATTTCATATTAATATCTTACAAGTTTACATAGCCAAATTTCCACAAAACTGAAAAGAAGTACAAGAGCCTGGGGCATACCCCGAGGTACAACTGAAGAAAGTAAACAACTAACTAAGCTACACTGCTGGAGCTGCCACTACACAGCTGGAGGTACTGACCCTGCACCGCTACGACGCGGCTTTGAACTGGACGACGGTCGAGAAACGTCCTCCTCGCTCTCACCTGTGGGGGTAGGGGTGAGCCTCTCTAGTCACTGGCTCAGTAGGGGACTCTCCCAACACCAAGCAAACCAAAACCACAGGTACGAAAGCAGTAAACAATACCAACAATTTATAGAACAGCTAAATAGGATATTAAAGCTGTAAAAGTACTCACCGTCTGTCGACTACGAGAAACAACTTTAATAATTAAACGGCAAATCAGTACAGGTGTATAAGCTAAAGTAGAGACAGCCAAACACGAGCCACGTGAACTGGTTCGCGACACTAGAAACTGACTCGGACAAGCTAACACAGGTCTACCTCTCAGTCTCGCAGCCACGGACGAAAGGTCCAGCTGCCGCTCCACGTGAAAAGGTCAAGCAACTGTGGAGACCAACTAAACACCACCACCTGTGAACCACACAGTCACAGGCCCATGCCTGGCACCTCTAGAGATCCTGGCCTGGAACTCTCTAGAGTGAGGCACTGGAAAAGGACAAGCTGGGGTCCAGTACGTCTACTGGTGTCCGTACCCCCAACTACGAGTGCGCTACAAGTGACTAAAGACAAACACAAGTGTCATTGTCCCACTGTCGTCTTTCCCTCAGTCGGACGTACAACTCAACACAGGAGTGAGGGTGTCCAGGTCAGACGACACAGACCTCGACGGTACAACACAAGTACCGGGACAAAGCCCCGAGCTAACAGCCTGGCTCACAAAGAACCTGGGGCACCCAACTGGAGAGGTAACCACGGTAGGCGTCGTACTACTCGCCACGTACACAGAACCACGTGCACGTCACACAGAAACCACGTGAAACCTTAAATAAACCACAAGTAACTACGGTCCACTACACGTGAACCCAACTGAACTCACGTAAATAACGCGCAGCCTCGAAGGTAAGTAACTAACTGCATACCTTGTATGCTAAACACAAGAACTCTGTGCACTCAGTGCACCTCAGGTGCCAACGCACAAGCATTATCGATAAATACCAGAATTAGTCATTTCTGTTTACAACCAGTAGGCGGCAACATCGACTGCTGCTTACAAGAAGTCAACGGCAGGGGATCCTGTCGTTTACATCTTGGCTGATGAGCTTGGCGGCAAACGATGTTGACGCAAAGTTCTTCGGCCTCAAACCCTGCAGAAACCCTAATCCGAATCTACGGGTTTTCCAACCGTTAAAACAACGGAAAAACAAACTGTAATGATCCCTCTAACATCCATGCACCATATTTAAATCAAAACAACATGTTTTACTACCTAAATTCACCAAACCACCCATTAACCCCGCATGGTGCAACTTAATCCGAAATGCATTAAACATGCCAATTCAGGTGGTTACGTCATGTTTTAATGCTTCTACGGAGTTATCCGGGTTCGTCCCCTACCTCAGAACACGCTAGAACCTCCCGTAATTTCCCGGTTCACACCGAACCCTCTGCGAGCTTCCACACGAATTGCACCACGCCACGGCGTTTCCTTGCGCAATTCAGCAATGCCACGCGTTCTACGATCGTCTAACCACCCTTCGGTACCTATTGGAAGCTTAAGAAACACTGGGGCAACAAACTGGGGCAAGAGAGAAGGAGAGCCAGGTGCAAAACCTACTCTCGGGTGAGCCTATAACCTGCATTATTCTCAGGTTGGCGTCAACCCTATGCCGCCTATAGGAACCGCCACCCTAAACGTCCACATCTAATGCCGCCAAGTTCATGAAGTCAACGGCCACACATCTGGACGCCAACTCCAACTGAACTGCAGCAGGTCCCATTTCATTCCAGGACCAAACCTGCACTTTACCTGAACTGAGAAAACCACACGTCCACGCCATACATTCCACACAGCCAATTCACATTGGCCTCACAACGGCCTACACAACCAACACATGCACACATGATCCGCATGGATCCGAAAAGCATGCGACGTTACAGTGTACGCATGAGAGACGTGGTTGTGGGTGAAGAGGTGAGGTTTTACCTCAACACCTGTACGGATGATGTGCCGGCCTGCATGAAACCTGGAGGAACTATAAAAACTCCCCTCTTACCTATAGTACAAACCTTTCACTCTTCTTGCTTCTGCTCTTTACAGTCCCTTCTCTTTGGAGAGTGTTGCCACTGTCGTTGCTTAGAGGAGACTACCTTACTGGAGGTGTAGCTGTCGTGGTTGTTACCTCTACATCAGCTGCAACTGTGTTTGAAACTTTGTCGAGCCTTCCTCCTGCTGGTTATAGGTTCCTTGTTAAGGGGAAGTAAAGGTTTTACTCTATAATCAGGTAGGGTTCTTCCTACTTTTCTGAATCCTTAGCTCTAACCTTTGCTAAAGAATTCAAGATCTCTACATACTTGTCTTAAACTTGTGAATCCTTATATGAATTGTAACCATCCCCTGAAATCATGTGTTAGTATGTATGACTGGTAGGTTCCCAACTTCTCTTTGTACTCCTATTCTCCCTTTTAATTGGAAATATTACAGCCTCATACGAGTCACCTTTGAGCTTGTTAACAAGTCACGAATAAGTTTATATACGAGGTTGTAATTTATGTTTTAGAGTGTTGCTAGACATTTTGATATCTTAAGACATTGTGAATCTTTTCCATTCCATTTTCCTTGAACTTTCCTTTCAATTTGCCTTCTTGAAAGATCAACCATATGAACCACATTTCATGTCTTTATCTTTCATTCTCTTGTCATGATAGCTTCATGTTTGAGGCTAAGATTATGTTTGGATTAAGTCCTAATCATGTTAGAATGATAGAAGAGTTTCTTAGTATCATTTATAGTTGGTTTAGAACCATTTCTGAAAGTTTGCACAAGACCTGTCGACAGATGAACTCCTTGCTGTCGACATGAACCTATTTCCAGAAACCAGAAAACCATCACTGTGCGTTGCTGTCGACAGGCCCATAGCTTGCTGTCGACAGGAACACACAGAACTGAAATTCCAGTTCTAGAAACCAACCCTTGTCGACAGCAAGCTCTTGCCTGTCGACAGGTGCTGACAGTATCATGTTTCCAGCACTTGTTTTGCTTCGTTTCTTGTTGTAAATCTTACCCAATTATTCCAACCAATGGACCACTTAAATTTTGTGGTTTTTACCACCTAAACACCTACAAGAATTAGTCATGTTACTTTTCTTCCACCATGAACCATTCCTTCAAAGTTCCGAACAAGATTGTTCTTGTGAGATTTTCAAATTCTGAAATTAGTAAAGGAACAAGTTCCTTAATTATTGTGTGTGAACCTTGAGTAAATCCTTGTGTACCTTGATTCATTACAAGGATGAGTGTGTGATGATGACCATTATGGATCTTCATTTTCTTTTGGATTCTTATATGATTCAAATCTTCTGAAGTTATTGGCTTGAGTCATAACCCTGTCTCAGCCAATTGTCTTTCTTAAACTCTTGAACTCTGAGCTACTTTGTCACTAAGATATTTGTATTAATTTTCAACCAAAACTACTTTTGGATTTCCCATTTTCGTTATGCTCATGAAAGGAAGTTATGATCTGAAGGCAGTGCTCTCTTCAAAAGAGGGTTTAGGATCACTTGTAGTAGCACCCGCTACTTGTGATCAGCTGAGGGCGACAGTTTGTACGTATGTAAATCCAAGTCAATTAACTGACGATGGTGGGTAATAAAAAAATTATACCCCGTTCTTGCGCAATGAACAAGATCTAAGGTGCTGTAATCGCTTAGGCACGGAGGATGTAATTACGATTATATAGTAACCTCTTGAGAGCAGTGATGCCTGTCAAGTTTGTTCCGAAATCAAGTTATGATATGAATTTTGAAAGACAAATATGACTTTTGTTCTGATATTCGTTTGAGCCCGTCATGAAATTAATTTGGGCTATATGTTTATGTTAAGTATGAAATTCATGAGCAATTATGTTTTGATCCACGTATGCATTATTTGAATATTCATTCAGTTCTGCAAATGAAACTTCTACGCTATTTTTACTTATACCTACTGAGTCCTTTCGACTCATGCCTTTGTTTCCTCCAACCCTTTCAGATTGAAGGTGTGTATAATCTCAGCTACATGTGAATCCTAATTCCGCTGCGGACGATGAAGAGATGAAGAAGAATAATGTAGCTTTAGTAGTTTCTTTTAGTTGATGATGTATTAAGTTAGAGAGAGAAATTTGTCTTTTGTAAATAATTCGTATTAATACTTTGTTACCTTGTGAAGTATAATATGTTCAAAGATACCTTTGTGGAATGGTTTGCTAATGATTGAGCATTACACGGATTTATCTACCTATAACGGAAGTTTGTCAGCGTAACCCCTCTTTCGATCAAAGGTTATGTATGTATTTGTGTGATGTCGGAGGAGGGTGTTACAGAGGTGGTATCAGAGCAAGGTTATGGGTGATAGATATTCATGTGACCATTTTCACAAAGGAAATAAATAGAACATTTGTGTGTATTATAGAATTTCTAAAGATCATTTTGGTTTTTAGAATTTAAGTAGTTAGTATGAATTAATTGGATGTGTTTGATGGTGTTTCAGAAAATGGCAGACAAAGGGAAAGCTATCGACACATCCAGTGAGGATAGGCATGAGGAAAGCTCTAGGGAGGAAGTTCACAATGTCCCATTGGCCGGAAATTCTCAAGAAGGAAGTACTAGGACTCCTTATTTTGCTACATTTATGCAGTCATTTCAGGGGTTAGTGCAAACACTAATGAAGAACCAACAGGACATGAATGGAGGAAGGATTACTGGAACATCTTTGTTAGAAAAATTTAAGAAGATGGGACCTCCAGCCTTTAAAAGAAATGGCCAGCCTAAGGTTGTAGAGAGATGGGTTAGAGAAATGGAAAAGATATTTAAGGCCAAAAGATGTGAAGAAGAAGACAAAGTCACGTTAGCGACTTACATGCTCCAGTATAGAGCAGATGAATGGTGGCAATTTGCCATGAGAAATGCATTTAGAAATAGAAGGGATAATATTAGTTGGGAAGAGTTCCTAAGAGAATTGTATGAGAAATACACTCCACCACATGTCAAGGATAGGAAAGAAGTGGAATTTTTATAGTTGGAGCAAAAAGACATGACTGTGGCAGAGTATGAGACCAAATTCACTGAACTGGAAAAGTATGCACCTCATATTTGTGACAATGAAATCAGAAGGGTAAAGAAGTTTGTGAGAGGATTGAAACCCGGTGTGAGGAGCAGGGTAGCTCCACTAGATCCCCAAAATATGGCTATGGCACTGAAGACTGCATTTATAGTGGAATCTGAGTTTGAGGAGTATATGAAAAACAAAGAAACCAATGGGGGTAAGAAGAAAATTGTGTATAATAAGGAAACGAAAAGTCAGAAGCGAAAAGTTGATTCAACTAAGCAGAAGGGAGAACAGAAAAAGAGTTGGCCCGTGTGCGCTCAATGTGGAGGAAGACACCCTGGTAATGAATGTTGGAAAGTAGCGGGAAAATGTTATGGATGTGGTCAGAAATGGCATATGATTAAGGACTGTCCAGTCAGAACAGACCAGTCAAAGACACCAAAGCCACAACCTTACTTCCAGCAGGCTCCAAGACAACCACCCAAGGGACCAGCTAAAGTCTTTGCTCTGACAAAGGAAGAAGCCCAGGACACCCCTACAGTAGCTGAAGGTATTCTCCTAACCGAAAATATGTATGCTAGAGTGTTATTTGACCCTGGAGCTACACACTCTTTTATTTCTCAGGTATTTGTTAATTCTATATCTTGGAAACCAGAGAAATTAGTAGGAAGCATGATACTTGACTGTCCTACTGGTCAAGTAGCTACACTTACCTCTGTTATCCCTGAAGTAAATTTGAAAATAGGAGAGCATGAACTTACTGCATATGTATATGTAGTGGATAACATGCAAGATTTTGACATAATACTGGGAATGGATTGGTTAGCAGAAAATCATGCAATATTAGATTGTCATAAGAAAGTCTTAACATTTAAAAGGCCGGGATTAGCAGATTTCAGCTATACATGTCCAAAGAATAATGAAAATAAGAAGACTATATCAGCACTTAAAGCTATGAAATGGCTGAAAAATGGTTGTCAAGGTTATTTGGCAAGTGTGATGGTTATACCAGATGAGCATACACAATTATCAGTTCAAGATATCGATGTTGTAAAAGAATTTCCAGAAGTTTTTCCTGATGATGTAACTGGATTACCTCCAAATAGAGAAATTGACTTTACTATTGAACTTTTACCTGGGACCCTACCTATATCCATAGCTCCTTACAGAATGGCACCAGCCGAATTGACAGAATTAAAGAAGTAGTTGCAAGATTTGTTAGATAAAGGTTTTATTAGACCAAGTGTATCACCATGGGGAGCTCCGGTATTATTTGTTAGAAAGAAAGATGGATCCCTCAGATTATGCATTGATTATAGAAAGTTGAATCAAGTCACAATCAAGAACAAATATCCATTACCTAGAATTGATGACTTGTTTGATCAACTCCAGTCTGCTACAGTATTCTCTAAGATCGATTTAAGGTCGGGGTACCATCAATTGAGAGTCAAAGAAGATGATATTTCTAAGACTGCATTTAGAACCAGATACGGACATTATGAGTTTTTAGTACTCCCCTTTGGATTGACTAATGCACCTGCGGTATTTATGGATTTGATGAATAGGGTATTTCAGCCTTATTTGGATAATTTTGTGGTAGTATTTATAGATGATATGTTGATATACTCTTCTAATGAAGAAGAACATAAGGAGCATTTGAGAATTGTACTACAAACATTAATGAATCATCAATTGTATGCTAAGTTAAGTAAATGTGATTTTTGGCTCAAAGAAGTGAAATTTTTGGGTCATGTAATTTCCGGAAAAGGTGTGGCAGTAGACCCAAGTAAAATTGAAGCAATTCTAAATTGGGAAAGACCCAAAACTCCATCAGAAATCCGAAGTTTCTTGGGATTAGCTGGATACTATAGGAGATTTATTGAAGGTTTTTCTTCTATAGCTATGCCTTTGACTCAGTTAACCAGAAAAGAGACCCCATTTGTGTGGAATGAGAAATGTGAGGCCAGTTTTCATGAATTAAAAGAGAAGCTTACCACAACTCCGATTCTTACTTTACCACAAGGATCGGGAGGATTTATAGTGTACACGGATGCATCTCAAAGAGGAATTGGATGTGTTCTTATGTAACATGGGAAAGTGGTAGCTTATGCCTCTAAACAATTAAAAGATCATGAAAGAAATTATCCAGCTCATGACTTAGAATTGGCAGCGATCATACATGCTTTGAAAATCTGGCGCCACTATTTGTATGGGGAACAAATGGTGCGGTGTTTGAATATCAAGGTATACCTTTTTGTACTCCTAAGTTTATAATTTCTGCAATTAGAGCTAGAAAGTTGATAAATGTAGGATGTGTGGCTTATTTAGCTTCAGTGAGTCTGATAGAGGCTAGTCAGTCAGTGGAGGCAGTTCCCATGGTTAGGGAATTTGCCGATGTTTTTCCAGAAGATTTGCCTGGTTTAGCTCCACACAGAGAGGTGGACTTTACTATTAAGTTGCTGCCAGGTACCATGACGATCTCTAAAGCACCATATCGGATGGCACCAGTAGAGCTTAAAGAGTTGAAAAAGCAATTAGAGGAGTTATTGCAGAAAGGGTTTATTAGACGGAGTCATTCCCCGTGGGGAGCACCGGTGTTGTTCGTGAAAAAGAAAGATGGCAGTTTTCGCATGTGCATAGATTACAGGAAGTTGAATGATGTGACTATTAAGAATAAGTACCCATTACCGAGAATAGATGATCTGTTTGATCAGTTGCAGTCAGCAAAGGTATTTTCTAAAATTGATTTGAGATCTGGGTACCATCAGTTAAGGATTAAGGAGGAAGATATTGATAAAACAGCATTTAGAACCAGATATAGTCACTATGAGTTTGTGGTTATGCCATTTGGGTTGACCAATGCTCTTGCAGCTTTTATGGATCTGATGAATAGAATCTTTCATCCGTATTTGGACCAATTTATTGTGGTCTTTATAGATGATATTCTGATTTACTCAGCATTTGAAGAGGAGCATGTAGCACATTTGAGATTTGCCTTGCAGTTATTAAGAGATAATCAGTTGTTTGCCAAATTCAATAAGTGTGAATTTTGGTTAAAGGAAATTCAGTTCTTGGGCCATGTCATATCAGCTGAGGGAGTGGCAGTTGACCCAAGTAAAGTGTAAGCGGTGATGAGATGGGAAGTGCCTAAGATAATTACTGAAATTAGAAGCTTTTTGGGGTTAGCAAGCTATTATAGGCGTTTCATTCAAGATTTTTCTAGGATTGCGGCACCCATGACTAGACTGACTAGAAAGGGTGTACCATTTGTATGGTTTGGTGAATGTCAAAGAAGTTTCATGGAATTAAAGAAGAGGCTTACAGTGGCACCTGTGTTGACATTACCAACATGTAATGGTGGTTTTGTCGTATATACAGATGCATCTAGAAGGGGGCTTGGCGTAGTGCTAATGCAGCATAACAAGGCAATAGCTTATGCGTCCAGGCAACCAGCAGAAGAGAATTACCCCACTCATGATTTAGAGCTAGCAACAGTTGTGTTTGCCTTAAAGATATGGAGGCATTATCTTTATGGTGAAAGATTTGAAATTTTTACAGATCATAAAAGTTTAAAGTATATTTTTTCCCAGAAAGATTTGAATCTGCGTCAGCGTAGATGGGTGGAGTATTTAAAAGATTATGATTTTAGTTTGGCTTACCATCCGGGTAAGGCCAATGTGATGGCTGATGCCCTAAGTAGAAAAGCTTATTTAAGTCAAATGATGATTAAGGAATGGAAATTGTATGAGGAAATAGTAGAAAACTCCTTATATGTGCCAAGTAGTGAGAGATTGGCAATATTAGCTAGTAGTGATGTGGAGCCGTCACTGTATTGGCAAATTGTTGAGGCCCAAAAAGCAGCTGTAAATTTAGCTGAAATAGTGAAAATGGAAGAAGTTACCATTGATGATAACTGTGTGGTCAGGCTCAGAGGCAGGTTATTTGTGCCAGCAAAAGAGAAATAAAGCAGAGAGTATTAGAAGAGGCCCATAAATCTTAGTACACTATTCATCCAGGTAGTACCAAAATGTACTAGGAAATGAAAAAGCATTTTTGGTGGCCTCATATGAAAAAAGAAATAGCAGAATTTGTCGCAAGATGTGCTATCTGTCAACAGATTAAGGAAGAGCATCAGAAGCCTGGAGGTCTATTGCAACCATTTCCCATTCCGCAATGGAAATGGGATGATATTGCTCTGGACTTTGTAGCAGGTTTGCCAAGAATAGCCTCAGGACATAATGGAATATGGGTATTTGCTGACAGATTAACCAAAGTGTGTAGGTTGGTAGTAGTAAATATGTCTTGGACAGTGGACAGATTAGCGAAGATTTATGTTGATAGAATTGTTCCACTGCATGGTGTTCCAAAGTCTATTATTTCTGATAGGGATCACAGGTTTACTTCTGGTTTTTAGAGGAGCTTGCAGAGAGTAATTGGCACCGAATTGAGATATAGCTCCGCTTATCATCCCCAGACGGATGGACAAACAGAGAGGACTATTCAGACAATTGAAGACATGTTGCGAGCTTGTTGTTTGGTTTGGGGAGGTAGCTGGGAGCATCATTTAAGTATGGTTGAGTTTGCCTATAACAATAGTTATCATACCAGTCTTGGGATGGCACCATATGAAGTTCTATATGGGAGACCATGTAGAACCCCATTGAACTGGCATGAAGTGGGGGAAAGGTAGATGGTGGGTCCTGAATTAATTCAGCAAACCACGGAAATAGTGAAGCTCATTAAAGAAAAGTTGCAGGCAGCTCAAAGCAGGCAGAAGAGTTATGCCGATAATCGGAGAAGACCGCTTCAGTTTGAAGTGGGAGACTTTGTTTTTCTAAGAGTTTCCCCTAGTAAGGGTATTATGAGGTTTGGCAAGATCGGAAAGTTGAGCCCGAGATATGTGGGACCCTTTCAGGTATTAGAAAGAATTGGGGAAACAGCTTATAGACTTGATTTGCCAGCTGATTTTGCAGATGCTCATGATATTTTCCATGTTTCTATGTTAAGAAAGTGCATTGAAGATCTAGCGCAGATAATCAGTTACCAAGGTGGTGAATTGAGACCGGATATTATTATGCCAGAGTATCCAATGCAGATTACTGGCTGTAAGACAAAGAAGTTGAGAAATAAAGAAATTGAATTAGTTAAGGTGAGATGGGAGAATAGGTTGGGTGGTGAGGATACCTGGGAATTAGACCGGATATGACTATGCCAGAGTATCCTTACTTATTTGAATAAGGTTTTGGGTTTCTTTTTAGATGATAGTACTTATAAATATGTGTGATGAAACTTCTTGTATTTAAGTTATGAATTTCGAGGTCGAAATTTCTTTTTAGATGATAGTAATGTAACGTCGTGCATTTTTCGGATCCTCGTGGATCTTGTGTTTAGTGGTTGTGATGGCTATCGTGAGGCCAATGTGGTTTGTGTGTGGTACATGTGTGTGTTTCAAGGGCCTATTGGGCCGATAGTCTGGGCCTACAGCACCCCAGTGTCCTCAGCCTGTTATCGCGACAGGGAGGAGTGTCGCGTTTTGAACGCGACCGAGGTGACCGTCGCGTTCTGGTGACTGCCTTAGGGCGTTGATCGTCTGCATGTGCGCCACGTGTAGCACGCAGAGTGGCAGGCACGAAGGTGACGCCCAGATTCGTCGCGATCAGGTCGCGACGCGACGATACATCGCGTTCCCAACCGCTGGGTGTTTTTATGAAACCCCATCCGGACAGAACAGCAGCAAGTTCTGCTTGGCCAGGGGAAGGGGAGCTGCGGCGATTATTGCGGGAATTCGTGATTTCGGCGTGATCGTGCCGTGGGCAGATCACGTGGAGCGAGTGAAACACCGGGGGAGCGTCGTATCACGTGTTCTTCGCGAGGTAGGGTGACTCTTCCCGTTTCCGGGGCGTGAATCGCGTGGGATGCAGGGTTTGATCAGTTTAATGCTTTCTACACAATAGGTATCATGCCTAGGAACCCATTAAAGCATGAAAAAGACCAATTAAGGGTGGTTTTCATGGTGTAGGTTGGTAATCTATGGAGGGGATCCCGGATTAGGGTTTCCATCTGCTAAGGCGACAGATCCCCCTATCGCGATCAGGTGGTGACGGGCCGACCCGTCGCGTTAAGGTTGTGAACGCGACTTGTTTGTATGTCACATTAATGTGTTGAAGGCGACCTATCGGGCTGTCGCTATCTGAAGGCGACGCAAGACCCTATCGCGACTTCATCCGAAAGGTCTATGTATGCATGGCTCATGCGATTGGTTTATCCGAATATCGTTATGTGATGTGTTTACCGATAATGAGCGGTGCATTGGCACTTGTGGCACTCTGAGAGTGCATGGTTCTTGAAGCTAGCTCTTCGGTTGTGTAGCTAGCTGGTTCTTTGCGTAGTTACGTGGTGTTCACGCAAGCGGTGTTGTGTTCACATGTTGTGAACAGTTGTTATTTGAGGTTTATGTGAAGTTTCACATGGTTTGTGTGTGACGTGCACGTGGTTCTGTGTGCGTGGCAAGTAGTACGACGCCTACCATGGTTACCTCTCTAGTTGGGTGCCGCAGGTTCTCTGTGAGCCAGGCTGTCAGCTCGCGGCTTTGTCCCGGTACTTGTGCTGTACCGTCGAGGTCTGTGTCGTCTGTCCTGGACACCCTCACTCCATTGTTTGAGTTGTACGTCCGGCTGATGGAAAGACGACAGCGGGACAGTGACTCTTGAGTTTGTTTTTAATCACTTGTAGCGCGCTCTTAGTTGGGGGTACGGACACTAGTAGTCGACACTGGTCCCCGACTAGTCCTTTTCCAGTGCCTCACTCTAGAGTGCTCCGGCCAGAGACCTTAGAGGTGCCAATCATGGGCCTACGGTTGTGTGTCCGCAGGAGTGGTGTTTAGTTGGACTCCACAGTTGTTTGACTTTTTCACGTTGAGCGGCAGTTGGACCTTTTGTCCGTGGCTGCGAGACTAAGAGGCAGACCTGTGTTAGTTTGTCCGAGTCAGTCACTGGTGTTGCGAACCAGTTCACGTGGCTCGTGTGTGGCGGTCTCTACTGTAGCTCATACACCTGTTTGGGTTTACCATTTATTTATTACAGTTGCTTTACGTAGTCGGCAAACGGTGAGTACATTGACAGCTTTAATATCCTGCTTGGTTGTTCTATAAATTGCTAGCGCAGTTTACTGCTTCCGTACCTGTGTTTTGGTTTGCTTGGTGTTGGGGGAGTTCCTTACTGAGCCAGTGACTAGAAAGGCTCACCCCTACCCCCCACAGGTGAGCGCGAAGAGGACGTTTCGTTACCGTCGTCTAGTTCGGAGCCGCGTCGCAGCGGTGTTGGACCAACACCTCCAGCAGTGTAGTTTCTTTTCTCAGTTGTTCTAGTTTACCTCGAGGTATGCCCCTGGCTCCTGTACTTTCTAGTACTTTTGTTAAAATTTGGCTATGTAAATCTTGTACATTATATATGAGTTGGTGAATCATATATGTGATCAGGTGTGTTCCTTTGTGTTTTCACGGACGTGTGTATGATATCCCTTGCGAGGTTTCGGCCCGTTCGCAGGAGGCAAACTCGGATCAAGTTCGTTAGTGCTTTAACGGGCTTGAACGAGGCATTCCATCACATCATGATTCCCACATTAACCCTTTCTTACTATGGTTTCAAACACATATTCCTTTTCACCAAAATTGAGATGGAATACTGTCCATTACTTTTTTATATATTTAAATACACATATACAATTATTTATATAAAAATCATTATTATTTAATCCTTATTGTCGTATTCAAACCTAGAAAACTTAATTTTAATTTTTTAAATTACTAATTGCTATAATATTATCCTAACTCAAGAAGTCTAATTATATAAATTTAATTTATTTATTACAAAGAACATATTATTATTATTTTAAAATATCATCATGCATATATTTTTAGAATAATGACCTTAATTGTTTATTTAAATTTATGGGGCACAACATTCTGTGATGTCGTGGCCCATTTTGGATCCTTATTGCACCCTTTGCGAATCTTTGGGTTGACGGCAAAGTCAAAGTCGATTACCTCATGTTGACGGCAAGATAGTATGTCGCTGGAAGTGTGTTGACAGTATGTGATGCTGTCATTTAATGGTGTTGGCCGTTGTGTATGTTACCGTCTACTTCAGTTGATTTTGAGAGTTTCCTAGTGTATGGTTGACGGAGATCTATGTTAAGGTCCAGTTAAGATGGTAGAACTTAACGGCAACCGGTGTTGACGTCAACCTAGATGGATGTGTTTTTATATAGGGCACCCGAGACCCTCTTTCTGTCCCCACCTTCACTCTCTTCACCTTCTACTTCTCCTAGTACATTCGGTGATCAACGGAAGTTCTATAGGTGAGGTGTTGGTGTCTGTGGTGGCGGAGATTGATGAATAATGAGATCAAGCAAGGAGGTGTAGCCCATGTGGTGCAATTGTGATTTGGGCTTTTCTTCGCATTTTCCCATCGTTTAAGGTAGGGAGACTAATCTCGGTACCCCTGTTCTTATTCCTATTGTGTGTTGCATGTGGTCTCGTGCATTGGAATCGTGTATTTAGGGGATTATTTATGTCAGGATAAAGGTTGTTGAACCAGACGATCTATTCCATGATTTTTTATTTTCTTATTATCTGTGGGTGCTTTGCAATCTGGGAACGAGTTCCCTATTGTCGATTTTGAGTGTAGGAAGTATTTTAACCCTTTAGGAGAGGGCTAAGCTTGCTGTCAAGTCTGGGAACTGATGAACTTGACAGAAAAATCTATTGCCATCTAGTTCATCTTGACGGCATGATCTGCTACCATTAAGCACACCTTGACGGCATGAAATGTTGTTGCCAACTATAGTTGACGTCAGTCGATGCTGTTGTCACCACAAGAAAAAGTGGTATTTCTGACGGACATAATCCGTCAAAAATTCAACGAAAATCCGTCGGAAAGGGTGCCTTCCGACAACTTTCCGTCGAACGGTCGTCGAAAAACGTCCGTCGGAAAATTTTGGTCAAAAATTACCGACGGAATATGATTTCGTCAGCAATCCGTCGGAAATTCCGACAGAATATTCCGTCAGAAAATTCGTCGGTAACTTCCGATTGAAATTAGTCGAAAACTGTTGTCGGAAAATTGGTCAGTGTATTCCGACCGAAGACCGTCAGAAAATCTATCAGAAAGTCAGTCGGTAACTTCCGACGGAAAGAATCCGTCGAAACTTATTCCTTCGGAACTTCTGATAGAAATGCCGATGGATAAGTGCCGTCGGTCAACTATAAATTTTTCCGACAGATAACATCTGTCGGAAAACCCATTAGAAATAAGTAATATTTTAAAAAAAATTATAGAAATTAATAATGATAAATTACAAAACCTGTTAAAATATTCATGCATTCCACAATAACAGGTACTCACAATGAAGGATAAAATCATAAAACATAACAAATATAAAATCATACACAATAATAAATGCTAAATATCAAGACAGGTCTGCTAGATCGTCTGCCGTCCCCGCCTCATGATCGTCAGGTGCCGGAGGATCCTATATTAAAAAAAATTAATATGAGAAATATTAATAAAAATTAATATACAAACATTATTTTCAAAAATTAAATTTAAAACATGTGATTATTCCTCAAGTTTAATTAGAAATATTTTGGATCCTTTAGACTTGGGTTTTTTTTATATTAGTCATTTAAACGCCCAACCCAAACCGGGAATCCAATTCAAATTCCGTCAGTTCGCACACATCACTTTCACCCACCCGGTCATGTCGGAATGAACGGCACGCCGATCAGATCCCTATTTGGGATTTTGGACCCCCCGAGTTGCTTGTTCTGATCCTTTATCTTGGGTATTTTTTAGATTAGTCATTCGAACTCCCAACCCAAACCGGGAATCCAATTTTGATTCCGTCAGTTCGCACACGTCAATTTCACCCACTCGGTCGTGTCAGAGCGAACGGCACGTCAATCAGATCCCATTTTGGGATTTTGAACCCCCGGGTTGCTTGTTCTGATCCTTTAGACTTGGGTTTTTTTTAGATTAGTCATTTGAATGTCCAACCCAAACCGGGATTCCAATTAGGATTCCGTCAGTTCGCACACGTCAATTTCACCTACCCGGTCGTGTCGGAGTAAACGACACATCGATCGGATACCATTTTGGGATTTTGGACCCCCGGGTTGCGTGTTTTGATCCTTTAGACTTTGTTTTTTTTAGATTAGTCATTTGAACGCCCAACCCAATCCGGGAATCCAATTCAGATTCTATCAATTCGCACACGTCAATTTCACCCACCCGGTCATGTCGGAGCGAACGGCACGTCGATCGGATCCCATTTTGGGATTTTGGACCCCCGGGTTGCGTGTTTTGATCCTTTAGACTTGGGTTTTTTTTAGATTAGTCATTTGAATGCCCAACCCAATCCGGGAATCCAATTCAGATTCCGTCAGTTTGCACACATCAATTTCACCCACCCGGTCGTGTCGGAGAGAACGACACGTCGATCGGATCTCATTTTGGGATTTTGGACCCCCGGGTTGCGTGTTTTGATCCTTTAGACTTGGGTTTTTTTTAGATTAGTCATTTGAACGCCCAACCCAATCCGGGAATCCAATTTGGATTCCGTCAGTTCGCACACGTCAATTTCACCCACCCGATCGTGTCGGAGTGAACAACACGTCGATCGGATACCATTTTAGGATTTTGGACCCCCGGGTTGCGTGTTTTGATCCTTTAGACTTGAGTTTTTTTTATATTAGTCATTTGAACGTCCAACCCAATCCGGGAATCTAATTAGGATTATGTTAGTTCACACACGTCAATTTCACCCACCCAGTCGTGTCGGAGCGATCGACACGTCGATCGGATCCCATTTTGGGATTTTGGACCCCCGGGTTGCGTGTGTTTGATCCTTTAGACTTGGGTTTTTTTTAGATTAGTCATTTGAACGCCCAACCCAATCTGGGAAGCAAATTCAGATTCCGTCTGTTCGCACACGTCAATTTCACCCACCCGGTCATGTCGGAGCGTACGTCACGTCGATCGGATCTCATTTTGGGATTTTGGACCCCCGGGTTGCGTGTGGGATTTTGGATCCCCGGGTTGCATGTTTTGATCCTTTAGACTTGGGTTTTTTTAGATTAAGTCATTTGAATGCCCAACCCAATCTGGGAATCTAATTCGGATTTCGTTAGTTCGCACAGGTCACTTTCACCTACCCAGTCGTGTGGAGCAAACGGCACGCTGATCGGATCTCTATTTCTGATTTTAGACCCCCAGATTGCTTGTTCTGATCCTTTACACTTGAGTTTTTTTTAGATTAGTCATTTGAACGCCTTTTACACTTCTGTTTATCTTAGAATAGTAATTTAAGTGCTCATGTGGCTTTTTTATCCTTCCATAAGTTGATTGTATAAATGGACCTTCTTTATAGGTTTCTTAATTTAGATTTCTTTTTTTCCCTTTTGACCTTCTTTAGTGGTTTCATTTCATTCAAACTATATGAAAGTAATAGTAATACTGACCTGAGGGGCTGGCTGTCAGGGGAGTACTCCCTACATGGTTGATATCAACTGCTCGACCATAACGCCAAAGTGCGTCCGTAGCTCTTCCTGGGTGAGGGTTCTCATCTCCTCTACACCATTGCCGAGCTGCGTAGCAGATGAACTCGCGTATGCCGGAGGAGTGACCGAACTCGCATATGAGGACAACACTGGAGTAGTATCCAGGCTGTCCCCAAAGCCGTACACTCGACCCTTCCTCGGCCCTCCTACTGCGTCGACCCAAGCCTCCGGATCCAAGTCTTGCTGAGGAGTGCCCTCCGCATAGCGATCTGTCATCATCCTATCATAGGTCTCCTGCAGAACAAATTAAAACTAAATTATTGAAATCAAATTATTTTAATATCTTATTTGAATTCATAATTTATATTTTGACTTACAGCAATCGTACGAGCACTCTCGCTGACATAGTCATCCGTCCCCTTCTGCTTATGAGTCCGATCAAATAACTCGCAAAAAGTAGGGGCACACTCGAGCTCGTGACGCTTACAATTCAACAAAATTAGTTAGTTTCACAATAATAATTAATGTATTAAGCAATTGAACAATAATATAGCCTTGATTTCACTCTACATGCAGCCCACCAATCTCTCAATTTGAGGGACGAATAATTTGAATATTAAACTTGTTGGGCTTGTGCCGCCAGAATGAATAGCTCATACGTACTCAACTTGGACTTATGCTTGACATCGACAATCCCATATGTTGTGTCATTACGAATAGAGGTCGGATCAAACTAATGACACTTGAAGAGAAATACATTGTTGCCTTGTCCCAAAAATTACAGTTCAATGACTTCTTTGAGAATGCCATAATAGTCTATTTCATTTTCATTGTAGGCACTTCCCTTCACACATATGCCGCTGTTCATCGTAGACTTATTCCGTCCATAATCTCTCATGTGAAATCGGTATCTATTCACAATGTCGTACGCTAGAAAGTCACTTATTGTCCACATTAATGCAGCCTTGAAATTAAAATTCTATTTTCTGGATGCATCATAAGAGAGAACCCCATCTGACCATAACAATTTCAGCTCATCAATCAACGGTCTGAGATATATGTTTATATTTTTTCCTGGACTTTTTGGACCTGGAATCAGCAATGAAAGGAACAGATTCTCACGCTTCATGCACATGCCTTGCGGAAGGTTGTACAGTGTTAGGAATACTGGCCAACATGAGTAAGATGCCACCGAGCCTCCGAATGGATTGAAACCGTCTGTGCATAAACCCAGCCGCACGTTGTGTGGATCCCTTGAGAAGTAAGGATGAGTACGGCTAAAATGAGCCCAAACTTCACCATCGGCAGGATGACTGATTTCACCATCATCACGACGGATTCTTTCCATATGCCAAGTCATATCTCCAGCTGTCTTCGTGGACATGAGCAACCGCTGCAATCTGGGTGTGATCGGAAAGTACCACAATGACTTATATGGAACATCCTTCTGCTTTGAATTGTCTCCTCTCTTAGGCTTGAATATATCATGCTTACAAATACAACATAATGTCTTATCTGCAACATCTTTGTAGTACAGCATACAGTAATTCGGACATGCATCAATTTTCATAAAACCAAGCCCCAGATCATTCACCATCTTCTTCGCATGGTAAAAATCATCAGGCAACCTCTCTGATTGAGGAAGCATACTCTTGATGAGTAAGAGAAGCCAATCAAAACAACTCTCGCTCATATGAAATTCAGACTTCAAATTCAGTAGCTACGACTCTGCAGACAACCGTGTATGCTTCTTAAAACCATCCCATAATGGCTCATCAGTATCTCGAAGTAACTGATAAAATCTCTGAGCTGTATCATTCGGCATTTCTTCATTTGTTTGGTCATCATGAATATTGAACTTTGGACCAGCAGCATCGACAACCATGTCTACGTATGTACTTGTGGAGGCAAAGTTGGCTGGTTCAGACGACTGAATATTCAACTCACCATGAGACGACCATAACTCATAATTGGAAACAAATCCTCTCGTATACAAATGATGCTGCACATCCCAAGTCGATATCCACTTTCTATTCTTATAAGCCGAACACAGACATCGGATGTTACCCATCGGATCAACTGCTACTGATGAATTACTCAATGCAAACTGAATGAAACTGTCAACTCCGTCTTTAAACTTGTAACGGCCCTGGATATCTACATCCAATAAGGGTTCATATCCAGATCCATCTCCCGTGAACGGATCAAAGTCTCGCAAGGGATAGCTTGTACACGTGTCCAAGAAGAATATAAAAGACAAACCACAACAGTAAGAGACACAAGAAAGTACATGTGCTCATACCTACATATAACAATTTACAACTATCCCATTACATTATTATATATCCAAATTAAGAAGAGTACAACTACCTAGGGCATACCCCAAGGGAGCACAAGCTCACACAACTCAAGTAACACTACTGCTGGTGGTACAAATCTGCCACAACATCTTCGTAAGCCACAACATCGGTAAACCCTGTAAAGAACTGTAGGGGAGTGAGCCTCAACAAGTCACTGGCTCAGTAGGGGACCACCCAAAACCACACGTAACATAGAAGAACCTCAACACCAAAGGGTCTCACTAGTAACACCGATAGGCAAACCATGTCATGCTCACAACAAAGTATAATTAATAACAATAAACACATTTCCATCCGCTAATACAATATCCGGAAAGTAGGAGGGACAACAGGACTAACACCGCACCTGTCAAGTCCCGAGAATTACGCAGCAGATATTTAATAATGCGAAATAATTCGAGTCGATATCCCGAGACGTGAACAGCCGGAAAATAAGCCTCTAGCTAGCACGCACTAAATGTATAACAACATACATCATCATAATAGGGCCCTAATATTGAACTCAACTAATCTTGTATTCAAATCCCAACTCATTATATTCCAAATGGAAACTATTACAGGACTAAGACTCAATAAAAGTAAAAGTACATAATACCTCACTTCCTACTGCAAGAATCTAACACTCAAAGCAAACTACTATAACTAGACTCATAGTTGGAACGCTCATCCCTCGGATGCATTCTCATCCTCGACTTGCTCCTCCTCTTGAACTTCATAGTCATCTAGATTGGGTAAAAGTAGGGAATGAGCAAACTAGCCCAATAGGATTTATATCTCAATGTGCGGGCAATGATATACGTGATTAGCAATTTAGAACTAGGTAAGCACGATGAATGTCATGATATGCATGTACGAAGAACTCGTTAAAACATGATACATGAAACAAACTAGATAGAGAGATCATGATAGAACGAGATCTAGAAGGATATAACAAGATAGAACTAGCAATAGATCACTTTGTCCAAGCACGCAGGATTTCACTTGATGTCAATAGCTTTCAAGAACGCAAGATATCACTAATTGCAATAAATGCAGGATGGCCATATCACGCAAGCAAGCAAGCACGAACGAGCACGATCATGTAACACTAATCAGGCACGTAGACACTAATGTACACCAAGAAAAGATCCATCAAGAATGTACACCAGCGCAGATGCAACGCCAGTAATCATTATACCCCATGGTTAACAGTATATTTATGACTCTCTGTCATTGGGGCTAGACTGGAGCCCTTGGACACTCGTCGTGCCCGGTCAGCATCTCATTTCAATTTTTAAATGTAGATACCCACAGTCATTAATAATGGCCAGTGAGAGTTTCAAAATGTAGCATGTGTAATGTCATGTTCATGTTGATGTTGAGAGCAAGTAACAAGTAAATTGAACATGATTTCATGAGAACAATGGTCAAGAGATAAATTTGGCAGCATAACAGTACGATTTATACTTTAGTTCAATCTTTACATTAATGGCTTCAGTCTAGATTGTAAATCACACTCACGAGAACAAGAAGAGAAAGGAAGTGCACGCTAACTTCTGGGTACTTCAATGGTACAACCTGCTCGTCGGCCATGTGGGAATCCATGGTCAGAGGAGACTTACGGAGGTCTTAGAGAAAAGGTCACTAGTCTACCGATTCGGAATGACCGGTAGAGAGCTTCCAAATCCCCAAGAAAGGGCTGCCTAGAAGTGCAAGTGTGTAGTGATGTACGCGTGTCAATTCACAATCCATCGGTCTCAAACTCGCGGAAAACACTTAACATGATGGCATGCAATGAACAATGCATTTAACTACACATGGGTTTTCTAGATTTTAAGATAATAATTATCATTTTAATCAAGCTAGAACAGTAACAAGAGCGAATCACAAGTTTCATGAATGATCAAGTCATTAAGAGAATAATTAGAATACGGTTCATGTAATTATAGTTTTTAAATGGGTTAACCACTTTTAAGCCATTAAATAACCATCATGTAATGACCAGACCAAAAACATGCAATTTACACATTAAACACCAGGTTAAACAGACCTCGGTAAGGGTCGCGACAGGGTCGGGACAGAACGCGACAAGGGTATGTACAAAACGCGACAAGTCAGTCAGATCAGGCAGAGAGATAGCGATGACGCGCTCGTATAATTCATAACGTGACGGGTTTGCTATCGTGACAAGACCTCAGAATGCGGCCTATCGGGTCGTCGCGTTCACAGGGTCTGCGCCTGAATCCGACAGAAAAAGGACATGTTCTTGGATTGCGGTCCAGAACTGCCTTATATTGACACAGGGTGTTTCAAAAATAGAGAAAAAATTGTACCATGCATGAAAAATAACGAAACTAGTTTTAAACCAACCTAGACATGCAAGGGTTCTTCCAGTAAATCGAAATTAGAAAACAATGATGGTTTCGATAGGCTTTAGTCAAGTCAAACACAACGTAAAAGCCAAGTGCAACCTGAAAACGTAGTATCATGCAGTGACCCTCTTTCCATGCTTATAACTCTCTAACTAATGACATTTAGACAAAACATTCAACACAATACATGACGAGGACAACTAGTAGAAAAGCTTTCATGTTGTGGGTTTGCTCTAATTCGGTCTTGAATCGCATGCAACATAGAAAGAACGGGAAAAAGCCCTAACGGTGCGCGACTTGGGGAAAACGCTTATAATTCAAAATCGACTCATTGAAATTCGATGAAACAGTGGGAAACGAAAGTTAACTTGATTCTATACACATTGGAATAGGATTTATTATGGTTTGGCCCAAGAAAACCTACCTTTTGGGTTGATGAAGCCTCATTTTTCCAGAAAACCCATGTTCAGACCGTTGTTTGAAGAACGCTTAATACTCCATGTATACTGCATGGAATTTGGGCATTCCACTTGGGTTAGAACGTAGACTAGACCCTATTTTCAGGGGTATAAGCCTTGCAAGGTTTGGTTATGGTTTGACTCACCTTTGGTCGACTCCAAGATGACTATCTGTGCAGGTCGCAGCAGACGCAATGGGGAGAAGAACGGCTTGGTGTGGACGATCTCCTGCTCCCCAGCCACCAAGAACTCCTCCACACGACCCCAACAAGATGTAAACTCGTCCCCAAGGGTTTTGTGGAGAGTATTTAAGCATCTATGGGTTTTAGGAGTCCTATTGTGACAAGGAAAGAAGAGTTGCAGTTTTGACATAGTAGTTTCCTATTTTGAGGATTTCTTCCTCCATTAGAGTGTGTGAGGCTATAGGAAACCTCCCCCCATAGTTAAGCACGAATTTGGGTTGCCAAAAATGCATGTTCTCATCCCAATTCAACTCTAATTGCCTCTTTCTAATTTCAGCTTATTTAAGCTACGAATTTCCATACATTTTCTTGCTTCATTTGATTTTTGGGCCAAATGTTGTCCATTGGCCCAATTATGATAATGGGTCATCAATATATAATGTTGGAAGTCTCTCCAACATTTTTATTTAGTTTATGGTTCCGTCATATTTCCGTGTTAACAGTTTTCCGACTTGTTTTCTAATTTGGATAATCGGTCACAATAACTCTTAAACCTAGCCTAAATGATTTTTATTGACCCAAATTTCTTGATGGGTCATTAGAGGATATTATTTAAAGTTCGTATATGATTTTTATTTAATTTTCTGACTCAACCGAGCACGTGTGATAATGATTTTTTGACTTATTCATGAATTACGATAATAAGTCGCGAAACATTTTAAACTTAGCTAATCCAATTTTTCTTGGCACAAATTTATTTGTGAAACATTTAGTAATAATGTTTAGTGTTGATTTATAATTTTTATGGAATTTTTCGATGTGTTTTAGAACATACGATGATGATACGTATGTTTTAAATACTCTAGTATTATGGAAATTATTTATTTCTATTTATTTAAATTTTTATGTAATTAAAATTTTCGGGGTGCTATAGCACCACTAGTCCAACAACTGCAAAGCCTCGGCCACAAGCCTCACGGGCACAATACCACAACAACTGGTCGCCCAAGCTACAAGCCACATAGGTAAACCATTACCTAGGCTACAGGCTTCACTGGCGAGCCACAAACACAAGGGTAACATGATAACTCACCAGGAGCTAATCCTCTATACCTCCAAACCACGAAATGTCGAATGTCACACTTATGTAATAGAACTGGCTACCACGATGCCAATCCACCACACACTAAACCATATTCAGAAACTTACCCAAGGAAGGGTAAAACACAACTAGTGAAAGGTCTCACCGTATGACCTCCACCTCACCACCTGAAAAGGCTAGTACTCAGCATATTACGAGAAACCAGTACCTACAAAGGATACAGGTAGCTACCACCACGAGGTACCACCACTAAAACACAAACACAACTGTGCCACCACCAAGGCACACCACAGCCAGTCAAACCATAACCAGTGAGTCTCCGCTCACCAATCACCACGACAACTGTGCCAACACCATGGCACACCTCAACAGGTAAAACCATGACCAACACACACTACAACCAATAGAAAAGCACGAGCCAGAAAGCACGACGCCACCACACGGGACAGACTACTGGTTCATGACGCCAGTATCCAACCCGGACAACATAGTACAAGAACTACCTCTCAGTCTCGCAGCCACGGACGTAAGTTCCAACTGCAGCTCTACAACACAAGTAAAGCCAAAGAACTGTGGAGACCAACCAAACCACCACAACCTACAGGTCACAAACCCTGCAGTCCCATGCCTGGCACCTTTAGAGACTCTAGCTCGAACTCTCTAAAGTGAGGCACTGGTAATAGGACTAGCCATGGCCCAGTACGTCTACTGGTGTCCGTAACCCCCCAGCTACGAGCGCGCTACAAGTGACTAAACACAAACTCTCTCAAGTCACTGTCCCACTGTCGTCTTTCCCTCAGCCGAACGAAAACTCTCCCCGAGAGTGAAGGTGTCCAGGAAGATGACAATACCTTAACGATACCACTGCACCGGGACAAGCCCCGAGCACACACAGGTGTCTGGCTCACACAAAACCTGAGGCACCCAACTGAAGAGGCATTCCGGAATAGGCGCCGGATCACCACACTCGACAATGCACAAACCACGATATATATATTTACTTACATATTCTTTATTACAAACCACGGTAGCCATTCATAATCTGGCCTATCATCGGTCACCATGTGACCTCCAAACCATCTCACATTAGTACACACGTATATCACAACAATACAGCACAACCCTACCTGTCATTGGTCACTCTGTGTGTAGTAGCCTAGAATTTTTTCTTGAATTTATTCTGTTCATTGTGTGTTTACTTCTACATATTTTGAATGTTGTTCTGTGTAGAACTAGGCGTCAAGATCGTTTGACGTTAAAACTTGTAAGCGGCAACATTGTATGCCGTTTATATGGTGTTAACGACAATAGGTATTGACGTTTAATATTTTTCTGAATTATTTAATTATGGGCAAGACTATCAACGACAACATCGATGAACATTTATATTGTGGAAGATGGCAACCTATGTTGACGTTAAACTGACTTGCCTGTTTTTGAGCTTTCCGTTCCAAATTAAGGAGATCGGCCGTTTCGGGAAGGTTTTAATGAGCTGATCCGATGCGTTTAGATCCGAGGGTCAAGATTAGGTTTGGCCTTTGCTTGAGAGGTCTTTATAAGACCAGATCTCGTAGATAGAGGAGGTTTTGCTCTAGTTCTGGAGGAGAGAAAGAGGGCCGAGGAAGGAATTTTGCAGAGCGATCTGGTACTTGTTCGTGCGGTTCTGAGGCTTCTACACCGAGGAGATGCATAGGACTTCATAACCAAAGGCTCATCCAGGCGAAAGAACTACATCGGAGGAGGTTTTGGATCACTTGAAGACGGAGGGAAGAACTGTCTCTCTGGCGAGATGGGCTTCTTCGAGCTCGAATTCGACGCTCCAACAGGAGGGATTAAGGCAAGTTGCATGGGGGACTAGTTTAGGATATGTTATATTACGTGTCTAACATTTTTCTGTATTTTTAAAACATGAAAACAACCTACGGGAAGGGTTAGAAACGCCGTTATTTCATGCAGGTTTTCTGTGTTTTCTGTGTCTTAGAACTAAACGTCCAGGGATATTGCCGCCTATATCATGTAAACGGCAATATCGACTGCCGTTTAGTTCATCCGAATTTTATGTATTTTATGTCCTTACTATATGTAAACGGAGCTATGGGTCGCCGTCTGTTTGTGTTAACGGCGCTATGTGCCGCCGTCTATAATTACTTGACGACATCGTATGTGGACGTCTACTATAATAAACGGCATACCAATTGACGTCAAGTTTAACAGAATCATGTATTTCCAGAAATCTGAGTGAATTTGTTTAAATGTATAATTTATGAATGTATGCGTTTCAGCCATGTAATATTAGAGCATGTTATTGTTACATTATGGACTGTCTATTGCTATAATGTACGTACAAGTTATATATATATATATATATATATATATATATATATATATATATGTATTGATGAACTTGCATAATTACATGGCAACGATCAATGTTAAGATTAGTAAAAGTTAAGTGCAATGATTTAAAAGAGAGCATGTTGATTGATGTCTAAATTACTGCAATAGATATAATATGTCAGTAATTCCTGTTACGTATGAAAATTGTGAGCTTTTCTCAATATTAAACCATATTAGTTAGTTGAATTAATAGAGTTAATTTCATGAAAAATAGTTGCAGAAATCATAAAATTATGAAATTTGGCAGGTCTATTGTAATTCTTGATTTTGAATTTCTGTTAAAATTTCAAAATTTTCAGACATGTGTACGTTCTGTTATGAATTTCTGAAGCAATATATCACACATAGAATTGAATAAATATGAATGTAAATGCAAGAATGAACATTAGTATCATGGTAGGGATCTGTTGTACAGTAAATATAGTTTCATAACTGAAAGTGTTGTGTTGTGAAATATTGCGTTAACACATGTTAAAATGGTATGAAATGGAGTGTCATTATATATTATACATGTTAGTTACACATTATATCAATGATGCCAATAAGACATTGCTATCTTAGAGATTCCTACAAGGAACTACACCGTAGATGCCCCTATGGTAATGGTTCACCTACATGTAAAGAAATGAATCCGTGGGCAACGGATTGAAATCCTGGAGGTAGACTTGTTCTACTGGTCAAGGTGGGAAGGACTTTCCCCGGTTTTGCACAAATACTATGACTTCATCACCGCATTGCCTAGGTGATAAGTGAATCTTAAATGACTATTGATCTCTAATTTAGTGTGGGCTATGTCTTGGCAACTATATGAAAATGATTACAGGCTACAAGTTATATGTCTACCTGTTCTATATGTCTACATGCTACATGTTACATACTACAAGTTACATGTCTACCTGTTCTATATGTCTACATGCTACATGTTACATACTACAAGTTACATGTCTATCTGTTCTACATGCTACATACTACATGTTATATGCTTACATTCCTACTTGTGAACTTATTCAAAGGATTTCATGCTACATGTCAATGTTTTAATATTACTACATGAAAATTGTTATGTAAAAGAATAGTGCATGTATAAGTGTGAAATTGATACATGAGAATTGTTGTAGGTCACATGACATCGAATAGATTCCATGAATAAGTGATTCCATGTTACCTACAAAACATGTTCTATTTCCATAATAGTTAGAATCTCTATGAAATGAATGATTGTCAATGGACTTAGAACTATGTAGTAAGGAAAAGTACATGATATCAATGAATGGAATGCTAATGTACTACCATGTTTTAAACCTAATATACTGCTAATATCTTGAACTGTCTTTCATGTGATTTGCTGGGTCTTGTAGACTCATACTTGCCTAACATTTCAGGAGAGCCAGAGAATATGGAGGAGTTAGTGCAAACTGACTCAGAGCGGGAGGACGTGGAGACTTAGCTTGACTAGAGAATTTTAGAGTGACTATTGTATGTGAGGATCTTATGTAATTTCCTTTATGCATCTGATCATTGAAATGTAATAAACATTGGACCATTACTATCTTTTATGCATTAGATTTACATTTGAATAATTGCTAATTGCAAGTGTTTAATTCCATATTCTGTCAATTATCATTGGAATTGAATAGTTATTTGTGTATATTTCAACCTGTATTGAAATTGTTGGATTCAGTCCACTGTAATACCTCTATTAGATTCAATGTGAGTTGGTGTAACTGTACTGGGTCTAAGAGGGGCGTTACACTGTGACCTCTACGGCAATACACATTACTTAACAAGTATATCATTATAATACTCTTTAAAAGATCACAATAGACTAGGGCTAGGTTCATATATGGACCTTCACTGCCCTGTCACCTCATACTAGCTATATCAGCTATAATACAATAATCATAATACCAACCACTAGCCATGCATACTCATGCACGACACTCAACCGTATAAACGTCACGTAAAAGCATGATCACTTCGTGAGCACCACCCTTATCACGTAAGCCACACACAAACGACACGCTAACCACGCTCACTGAGTGCTACAAGTGCCAATGCATCATTAGCATTGCCATGCACAATAATTAAACGATAATCAAATAACCAAAACACCAAAGGCATGCAAAGCAGAACCCTCAGCTGAGATCGTGACAGAGGGCAAGGCCATCTTCTGATCGCGATGCCACAACATGTCGCGATAAGAAACCCTGTCGCGACGGGTCAGCCTGTCGCGACCTGGTCGCGACAGCAGGGTCCGTCGCCTTCTCAGGCGAAAACCCTAATCCGGGAACCATCTCCGGATTTTCCATACAAACCTCCCTAAACCCCATTTCAACCCGGCTTTCATGCTCATTTCACCTCCTAAACATGATATCTATTGTTCTTAAAGTGATAAACAAGCTAACATGCATTCCACGCAATCCAACAAGGTGGAATCTCCCTACCTTCACGAAGAATGCGCAATCCGGCTACGGCACGATGTCTCCCTTGCTCCATACGACGTCCTCGCGTCGAGAGCGTGACGAGAACCCCGCCGAAACGTCGAATCACCCCGAAATCCGCCACAGCTCCTCTCCTGGGTCGAGCAGAGCTTGTGTAAGCTCTGTTCGGACAACCTTCTTAAAAACCGCATAGCGGTTGGGATCGCGGCGTACCTCCCCGTCGCGACAAGATCACGACGGACTAGGGCGTTGCCTTCCCACTCCCGACGTCAGTAGACTCCTCCTTGTGCGCGGCATGCGGCGCACATGCAGACGCTGACCCCAGCAGCGATAACCAAAACGCGACCCTCACTGCCATCGTGTTCAGAACGCGACCCACATGCCCATCGCATTCACATCCAGTGAACCAACAAGCACTACGGGCCTAACCTGCCGACCCACTAAGCTCCACACAACGCGTGGAAACCTCGACCAAGGCCCAATGACCCCATATTGGTCATGAGCACCACACCAAAATCAGTAAACGGAGATCCGAACAACCACTAAATGACGATCCGCGAAGATCTGAAAAACGCATTACGTTACAAAACTCCTCTGTCACAACTCCATTAACTATTCCACGGTACATCCATGACCAATTCTCATAAGACATTTTTCCTACACAGATTAAATGTCATGTCACGAGTTAAAATCCAACACACCCTCACATCGTTCGAGTAAGTCAAAATGAATAGGTAGGACATATTATTTAGATTATCACTTTTTACCCATATGTGAATATTTGATCGCACTCAGATGGCCATTTACTATGTGTTTGTATTATTTTCTAAAAATTTCGGCACCATCTCCCTACACCTCTCTGATATACCAAAAATATTTATTGATTAAGATATTTTCTTAAACACTTACCAATAAGTGGTTAAGAAAATATTCTAAATCAATAAAGGTATATCAGAGAGGAGTGAGTAGAAGCACCCAAAATTTTTAACAAATAATACAAACACAGTAAACATTGACCACCTAACTGCGATCAAACATTCACAGACTGTCCAAAACGGGACAATTCAAGACTTTGAGTTAGATATACACATTCTCATCATTGAAAATAAGAATCGTGCACATCAATCCCAAGTCTTGAACGGGAAGGTTCATTGACACGGGTTTAACATGCTCTCGTGAGGTGTGTGCAGTGAAAAATTGCTATACATGCTTAGATCAAATTTAAAACCCACATAAATATGAAAGGAATATGAAAACAAAATATTACATGTGAACAAGTGCATATTAAAACAAATTCACACATACATGTAAATGAATTACATTAATGTAAGAACTACAATACTAATCAAATGAATTAAATTAAAGTAAGAACTGCACATCATCGTTATATTTTTTTCTCTCTATCTCTCTCCTCTATCTTAAAATCTATTTTTACACAATTTAAATCTAGTTTACTTGTTTGATAATTAGAAGGAGAAAAATAAATTTTCAATTATAAATAATTAAAACCCACACTTTAAAAATATTACCAAACAATGTCTGAGACTCAAAACTAGATTCTTCTCATTCTAATCATCCACTCTTTTATTTAGTCTAAAAGAGTAGATGGAACTTTGATTATCTTACTCTATGGCAAAAGGTCTTAATCGATCAATTGAGTCACTTCTTATGTACAACTAACTATTCTACATTTTAGGTGGAAACTTGTCTCTCATATTATCCTTTAAATTTTCTTTATAATCTCATTCTTAGTGAAATTTAAACCTCTAACTAACTATTATAAGTCAAGTTAGTAGAGGAAGAACTTGACAAGAGAATGAAGTTGAGAAGAGAGTGAGTTTGCTTGAGAGGATTATGTTTGACTTTCACTAGTCTTCTTTTTATCTAGAATTATTGATATCTTAACGAAGATAATCTTGAGAAAGAGATATGTGAGATCTGATATAAGATTAAATATTTCTTTTTATCAGATGCAGACACGGAGTGCAGATGAACCTATGACTACTTTTGTCACCTTTGTTGAGTGTAACCATCATTGGAAGTTCTGTTAGATCAGGCATTTTATTTTTTGTAACCTCATTTTTTTAAACTCCTGTTGAACTTTTAATTTGCAGTTTGTAAGGGTTGTTCATCCTCGACATCTACGAGATCACATTGATCCTTGCAGCCGCACAGCAAATTTGGAAGTCAAAATTTTCCTAGAAGCCATAGATGATCATGTAGAACAGACCAATCTGCTCTTCGGCGGCGGGGCGGTTCTGCCCATACTCTTTGAGTAATTAAATGGCAACAATGTTGCCACCCAACAACGCAGCCCAAGCTGATGGAGCACAATTGAGTTACTGTAGGTAGCGCTCCATCCTCGACATCTACGAGATCACATTGATCCTTGCAGCTGCACAGCAAATTTGGAAGTCAAAATTTGCCTAGAAGCCACAGATGATCATATAGAACAGACCGATCTGCTCTTCAGCGGCGGGGCGGTTCTGACCATACTCTTTGAGTAATTAAATTGCAACAATGTTGCCACCCAGCAACGCAGCCCAAGCTGATGGAGCACAATTGAGTTACTATAGGTAGCGCTACAGTAATCTATTAGGTATAAAAATCTATTTTTATATGTGTTTTTTTAAAACTATAAATCAAAACAATTTATGTTACCCAATCAGATTACTAAAATAAAATAAACAAAGAAAGGAAAAAAAAAAACAATTCATGTTACCCTCGAGAGGGGGAGCGGGAGGGGAGGGGGGGGGGGTGTGGACGGGAGGGGGAGGGGGCCTCCGAGAGGGGGAGGGGAGGGGAGGGGGGCCGCCGAGAGAGGTGGGGGGCTGTGCACGGGAGGGGGAGGGATGGGGGGCAACAGGGGTGGGGGGGGGCTACGGATGGGAGGGGGAGGGGGCCGCCGAGACGGGGAGGGGGAGGGGAGGGGGCCGCTGAGAGGGGTAGGGGGAGGGGGAAGGGAGGGGGGCCGCCGAGGGAGTGGGGGTGGGGGTGGGTGGGGGTGGGGGGCTGTGCACGGGAGGGGGAGGGAATGGGGGGCGACAGGGGTGGGAGGTGGAGGAGGAGGGGGTCGCCGAGACGGGGAGGGGAGGGAAGGGGGCCGCCGAAGGGGGGGGGGGCTACGCACGGGAGGGGGAGTGGAGGGGGGGGCGACAGGGGTGGAGGGGGCTACGGACGGGAGGGGGGGAGAGGGGGAGGGGGAAGGGGGGCCGCCTAGAGGGGGTGGGGGGCTGCACACGGGAGGGGGAGGGGGGCCGGCAGGGGTAATGGGAGGCTGAGGGGGGAGGGTGAGAGGGAGGGGGTCATCGAGTGGGGGAGGGGGAGGGTGAGGGGAAGGGGAGGGGGTATGTACCGGCGGCGGTGCTCGATGGTGAAGCTCGACGGCGGCGATGATGGTGCAGGGGGTGCAGCTCGACGGCGGCGGCGGAAGTGGTGCAGGTCGTGGCCGGTGGTGGCGGAGCAGTTCTCAGCGGCGCAGGGGAGAGAGAGAGAGAGAGAGAGAGCGTTTCACGAGGATGGCGGGAGCGCGAAAGTGCGGGTTTACCGACGGATATTACCAATGGAATTATTCCATCGGAATATCCGTCGGTAAGAATCCGACTAAAATTATTCTGTCACCCTTACCGACGAATATTTTTGACGAAATTATTCTGTCGGTAATACCGCTTTCTCTTGTAGTGTGTTTACTCTATGTGACCTAGCAGTCTACTATGTAAGCTTCATGCATTATATGTGGACATTGTGGTGTCCACCTCAATGTACGGTGTTACCAAATGTCGAGAGAGTCTCCGTCTGCTTACTTGTGTTTCGTGCCCTTACTTGTGATTGTGTTGTGTGTTACTTACCTAGGTGCCGAGATTGTCTCCACCTAGATGACTAGCATGAGTTAGTTTGTCAGTAAGCCTAAACATCAAGAGCATCTTTGTCTAGTGTATTCCCCTTGTAGTGGTTTCAATCCGATTTCTTTGGGGCCCCTTGTCCATCAGTTAGAGTCCAGTGTAGGGAAAAATCGGTCGAGGACCAGATGTGAGCAAGGGTGTCTGAGTGTACAGATATAACAACCCGACCTCTCGGACCCCCGCCAGGGACCCCGAAAGTTGTGCCGCCACCCATGGATCCGAAGACCTAGAAGGGTTAGAATTTAGTCCAGTGAGGTAAGTAATGAATTCAAATAATTATAACACGAAGTTTGCACATTAATAAAGAAATTATGTACAACATGTCTCAAATAAAAGTACAGGTAGATAAAGAAAGGTGTAGTCCATAAGGGGCATACTCCGAAGACTTGCAAAAAGGCAACTCTCAACTCACACGAGTACAAGAGCTCTCACACTCACACACCCACACTTTTGGAAATGCACGGTGTAACAAACCTCCATCTCAATCGTCCGGCACTGAACACCTACAACAGCGAGCCCCTAGCTGAAGAAAGTAAGGGGTGAGCCTCATGAACAAGGCCTAGTAAGGATAACCAGTCCCTTACCAACCAGAGTAGCAAGAACTCCAAGGAAAGCTGAAGCAACTACACTAGAAAGCAATAACTAAAGAACCAACTATGCTAGCTATTACAAGACAGCAGAACAAAGTACCGCCACGACCCGCAACCAGGGTCTGGCCACACACGACTCTCGCAGAACCAGCGGAGTCAAACACAATGCGGAAGGAACCCTCGGCACACACATGCCGAGACAAAGAGCTCACGGAGCACCGGAGCAACCACGTGAGCATAGAGTCTCACTGCACAAGCACAGCCATCCCAAACCTCCACGAGGTTAGGAATTCACATAGACAGGTGACACCATGAACGACACTGAGCAACAAGTTGCGGAACCAAAAATGGGGCCTCCACAAGGCACACCGAGAGAACACTAAGACAGAAACCACCGAAGTGTACCTGTGTCGGGGAACACTCCACACCAACCCTTGGTGCAATGATCGGGAAAGGAGCACACACGCTCCAGCCCTTGAGAACCCCGACCAAGCCAGGAGCCCACTCAACGCAACACTATGGCAACACAGGGCACCATGCCCTAGCGCCAAACCAACAGCGCCAATGGTGAAAGACACGACTTGGTTACAACCGTCGTGTCTTGCCAAGGAAACAGACCCACGGACGAAGAACACTGTAAGGAAATGTTGACACAACAACAGCAAGTACGCCACCGCCACTGACAGCCGGGAGCACCTACAGGCCGCTCACCGCTCGTCAGCCGGCTCCTGCCTACAACCTCCCCGGAAGAGTGAGGCCAACGAGTCACCATAGAGAACACCACTCAACAATAGCAACCGCAGCCTGGCCAAGCTACGGCCCCATGCTTGGCATCACGACGTCGCTCCGGAACCAAAGTAGAGAGAGACAGTGAGGAAACCAGACTAATTGGACCACGCCGAAAGAACAACTCGAAACCACCTCGGTGTACCGTCCCAGTCAAGAGAGCTCTACAAACAACTTTACGTCACCGTCCACCACCGTTTTCCCCTCAGCTACTAGAGTCCGTAACTTGAGCATGTCTACCGCCTAGAGAACTCCCTCAATGGGCACGCGGGGACGGTTAGTCCCAGGTAATGGTAACAACCTCTAAACGGGACAAGCCATCAAGTGCCAAGTACCGGACAAATAGAGAATAGGCGGGGCAGTCACAACAAGCAAACGACACGGTTGGCTCGTAACCAAGACAAGCCCAGTAGGCACAGGGCACACTCAGCACACCTCCAGACACCCCCAGAAGGGCCGACGACCAACATGAGAATACACACAGCGAAACTGGAACTCCAGATTACAGAAAAGGCTACACAACAGCACAGAAGCTAGAAGGTGACAAGAAGGGTGTTGCCTTCAGATGAGAACGAGACGTACCGACCCGTCACGTTCAGCATTTGAAGGTAGAGCCCTTGGGAAGCACAACCCCAAGGCTCTTACCCCCAAACCCTACAAGGGTAACAACCACAGAAGACTAGTCAAGTGCCTAAGTTGGGGAAGAAACATCCCCCTAACCAACTTAAGCATAGACCACCCTCGCAAGCCTGGAAACAAGGAAACATAATGAGCAAGGCAAATGCGACGGTTATCCTATCACAACCAGAACACGACATGTAACATCTCTGTTCCCTATCGTGGGTCGGATGCTCTCGGATGTAGTCGCGACATGTCGACCCGTCGCCTTCTGAAGGCAACAGTTCTGACCATCGCGTTCTTGATAAGAACATGTCGGCTGCCCCTGTCTCAACTAGGCTCTGACAGCAGATTGTCTTCTTGTTGTTTTTCTATGGGGACTGTGGAGACACGTGTTGTCTTGCATACATGAACGCGACATGCTGGTCCGTCTCGTTTAGGTGTCAGGTTTGCATGCATGCCACGTGGTGGCTTTGACCATCAGGGCTGCAGGCGTTTTCATATCGCGACGTAGGTGAGCGTCGTGTTAGAAAAGCTAAAGCGACGGCCATGTCTGTCGCGTTCTGAACGCCAGAGCATAAGTTGCTCAGGCCCAAGAGCAACCCCCCATTTTGCCCTTTTCCCTGTGTTTCCTCCCTTCGGCGATCTCCCTCTGTGTTGGTGCTCCGTGGGGAGTTTGGAGGGGAGGATTGTTTGGTTTGGCTTGGTAAGTGTGTGTGTGTGGTTTGTTTTGTGTGAATTGGGTGTTTGGGTTGTGTTTCCCCTTCTCACTTCTTATTCTTCTTCTTCCCTGTGGCATCCTCCTTGGGATCCCCTTCATCAGCTTGTGAAGGTCGATCGTGGCTCGTGGATGGCATCTCCGTGGGAGTTGGAACAAGGAGGAGGGTTGCATGCCTACGAGAAGTCCCCATTGGGGTGGATCTTCTATTTGAGGTAGGGACCCCATTGCCTTAACCCTAGTTCTAGCATGCTAGGGCTTCAACCCCTTTCTCCAAGCTTAGAAACCATACTAGGTTATGCATTGTGTACCATGATTCATGTGGAATGTTTGTATGGGTCTTGTGATGTTTGGATTGTGCTTGGAATGGGTGTACATGATGAGGGTTCCATACTTGCATGTGAGTTATTTGAGTGTAGATTCATTACCTTGCCATGCATGAGTGTTTTAGAGGGTGGTTTGAGCTTCTTACATGCTTTTATATCATTTCCCATGCTCCCCTCCCTTTGTTTTTACCGTGGTGTGGCTTTGGGGGTGATATGGGTGGCCTTGTGTGGCCCTCGGCTGAGGTCGCGACGGGTTTCCCATTCGCAACCAAGTCGCGACATATCGCCCTATCGCGTTCTTCTTGAACGCGCCACAGCACCCGTCGCGTTGAAAGCGACCTCAGACCCTGTCACGTTCTTGTCGCGACGGGGTATGTGTCGCGTTAAGAGGACTCTGGTTTGTGGCGATGCCCTTAACCGTCGTGTTGCTGTCGCGACGGGGATAGGGGCCGCCTTCTGGTTCCGGGTCGTGACAAGCAGGACCTTCGTGTTCTTGTCGCGATGGGTCGCTGCATCGCCTCTCCGACCGAGAGGGACTGGCAACCTATTTAGAGTTCCTGTTTCCGCTGCAACTCTATTTTCTTGGCATCTGTGCTGTTCCTAGTACAGTACTACTCTAGTCTTTTGCCCGGTGCTAGGCACTTGAGGGCTTGTCCACTAGACAAGTTGTTACCGTTACCTGGGAATCCCGGTCCCTGCGCGCCTATTAGAGGGAATTCTCCGGGCGGCGAGTTTGCTCGAGTCACGGACTCTGGTAGCAGAGGGGAAAATGGTGGGGACAGCGGCATAGAGTCATTTGTATAGCTCTCTTAGCTGAGTCTGGAACGTCGTTGTAGTTGGTAGCTCTTACGGCGCAGATCAGCTAGTCCTTTTCTCACTGCCTCACTTTACGTGGTTCCGGAACCATTTAGAGGGGCCAGGCGTGGGACCGTAGTCCGGCCAGACTACGACAGTTGTGGTTACTTTAGTTCCACGTCTCACTCCGACTGGAGGTGCTAGACATGAACTGTCAGTTAAGGGTAAGGCGCGTGGCGTACCTGACTGGTTGACGAGAGTAGTGTTCTGTAGCTAGTGTGTTTTTCCAGGCAGTGGTTTACTGTTTACATTTCAGCCTTGGGTTCCTTCTGGTGCCGTGGTTTACATGAGTTTTCCGGTCCCGATGTTTAGTGTAGACCATTGACCGTGTAGTTACTCTTATGCTTCTGCACTTGACTCTGTTAGTAGGATGGATTTACTATTTTACTTAATTATTGTACCTTTAAATCTATTCTGCTGTTAGAACTTGTGGGAGATTGGTAGTCCCTACTGGGCTTCTTCGTGAAGCTCATTCCCTTCCTTCCAGGTGAGACTTCACAGCAGTACCCTCTGCGGTGGACTGAGGAGACGGGGCCATAGTAGATGGCATCTACCTTGAGCAGTGTTCCCCCAGTCTGTGTACTTCACCCTCGGGGTATGCCCCTAAGGGACCTGTCTTTCCCTTTATTTTTTGCTCTTGTACTTTACTTACTTTGGGACTGTACTAGACTTGTGCATTGTGTTGGACTCTTTCCTTCACTAGCTGGTACATTTTAGTGCATTTGTTGTTATTTATCTCTATTACATATCTTGGTAGACCGATCCGTTAGCCCTTCCGAGTCTCCGGACCAGTGGACGGCGGTGCCGGTGGTCGGATCCTTGGTGGGAGCCGGGGATCCGAGCGTCAGGGCCGTTACACGACAGGAACCCCGCCGCAACCCCGAACAGAATGCGACACAGCCCCAGTCATGACACGGAAGGAGACAAGCAGGGTGTCGCCTTCAGATGTTGAAAGCGACATATCAACCCATCGCGTTCCTCATCTGAATACAGAACCATTGGGGTAGAACCATACCCAAGGAGACCACGGAAACCAACCACCGACTGGAAGAGTAGCCCTGTGCCAAGTTGGAGAGACCCCCCTCTAACCAACTTGGGCACGGGCCGCCCTACCAAACCCGAACACAGGGAAACAGAAGGGCAAAAGGGAACGTGACGGCCAACCTGTCGCTACCAGAATGTGACAGGTTCGGCGTCGCCTTCTTCTGATATCGCAAAAGTCAACCTGTCGCGACATCAGATAGAAGCCCGAAACCAGGATGAGAACCATCCCACGGGTTCCTAAGCCACAAAACGACCACAAGAGATGGGAGGAAGAAGAGCACACACCATGCACAATGAGAAAAATGCTCGAGGGGCACCAATGCCACCTCTTCTCCCCCACAAACCACAAGAAACTAAGCTACACAAGAGGGAGGCCACCGACAAGCATCCACCCGTGCAAACCTACCAAGAAACCCACGAGTACGTGGAGGATCGCTCAAAACAAAGCTCCATCTCCTCAAGATAGTAAGAAAGCAAGAGATCCGTACTTGAAATTAAAAATCTAGACCCGTTGGGGCCCTTCACGTTGGAATGGCCACCTCCTCCTCACTCCACGCTACTTCAATGCTACGCCACGAGCACGCCGACACCTCCACCACACCCAAAACACATGAGAGGGAGGAAGGGAGCTCCCCCTCCTCGGAGAGGAGGAGAAAGAAGAAGAAAGAAGGAGAAAGAGGGAGAAATAGGAGCAAGCAAGTCTTAAGGCCTCGGAACTAAGGTTGCGACAAGGAGAGCGTTGCGTTCTATCCAGAACGTGACAGGCACCTTGTCGCCTTCTTAAAAGTTCCAAGAGGTCTTCTGACAGGCAGACAGCCTCCAGACCACGTCTGTCACACATGGATGTGCCTCAGGTGAACGCAACACCTGGCGCATCACATTCTCATACATGTGTGCGGACACGTGGCACACCAACCACAGAGAAGCAGATCGTGTCACGTCCCCAAGATGAGAACATGACCACAATATCAGAACACGCAGGAGCAAGAGAAATTCACATAATATTCTATTCTTAGATTATCATACAGAGTTCATACACACTAATCACTTTACAAGTTCTTTACACAAGTGTACCAAGAGTAGAAACCAGCTACTATTACAAAATTATTCTTGAACTCTTGTTAACAAAAGGGGTTGTTATCGCCTCATCTCTCAACCCATCCCGACTAGCTCCTACTTCAGATAATTACCTAAAAAATGTTAACAAATAGTATGAGCATAAAATGCCCAATAGATTACCTTCTAATTTACTCTATATCATAAATTAACATTTACCCAATTATTTACAGGGAAATACAAATAATGGGGCAATATAAAGGTTGCTCAAAATGAAGTAAACTTAGTCAAGAAGATTAACAGTAAATGATATGAAGCAAGATAGTAAGTAAATAGTGTCCTTTAATCAGTGAAATGGATTTAGATGAATGATCAGGTCAATAACAATCAAACACTTAGTACGGTGTCAGTCAAATATCAAATAATTGAATTGTCAATTCAATAACAATCAATCAACCTCTCAGGCCGTTGGAGAACAAGTTAGCAGCGATGTAGATGGCGACGACCACGAGACATGTCTAATTGAAAATGATCTCTTATTAATTTCTTCTTTATATTCATACATATCTAATAATTATTTTTTGCTTGCAGGCCGTTGCAGAACAAGTTAGCAGCGATGTAGATGGCGACGACCACAAGACTCATCTTGCAGATGATTAGAAGTCTCATCATTTGACTTTTCAATTCTTATCTTCATTATCTATGTAAACACTTTTGTGATTTGTTGGCAAACATTTAATAGATATTTGAATTACTCTGAAATGGTTAAATTTTACTTAATTACTTATGTGATTTTGTTATGTTTGAATGGTGATTGTGATATATATTTTTTCTAGTTAACTGTCATATGAAAATGTATATAGGTGTAATATATATATATTTATTATTTTAGTGATAAAATAGCGACAGACAGAACTTTTCACCATCGTGAACGGGTACATGTCTGTTGCTATGCCGTTGCTAATTTAGTGACGGATTAGCGACGGAAATTGGGCTGATATTAAGTGTCTATTTGGTTGCATGTAAAATATTTTAATTGGAAAATCATTTTCTGTAGAATAACTTTTATATGAAAATGAAAATCGTAATTATCCATTTGGTTCTTAGGTAAATGTTTTCACTCGTTATTTGTGTAAATAGAAAATTAAAAAATAATGTGAAAAGTCAACAGCATTAAATGTAAACTTTTATTAGAGAGTTGCATTGGGGCACATGGCATATTATGATCCACTCTAATGAGAGGGGGCCACATACCCCTAGTACACTATTCATCAAAATTTTATTTTATTTTATTTTATTTTATTTTATTGATATTTTTTAAAATAAAAAATTTAAAAATTATTGTAAAATAAATAACTTTGACATAGACAACTTAAATAACGAGAAATAAAATAAAAACCTAACTTGAATGAATAATGTTCTACGGATATTTTAATAAAAAATTAAAAATCAAAACAACTAATGAAAAATAATTAGATTTGACAAATGTGACTTAAATGTGGGGGAAAAATAAAAAAAACAACTTAAATGAATAGTGCCTCTCATGTTATCACTGTAGCTACAAAAGTGAACGGGAAAATGGCATGCGGACTTTTACCGCCGATGCCAAAATCCAGATTTTTTAGGAAAAAGTTTTCCATATTTAACTTTTCAGGGAAACCAAATAACCCAAAAACTAAAGTTTTCGTTGCAAATGTTTTACTATGTGGGATTTTCCCTGGGATCAAATGGACCCTAAGTGTCACTTAAATTTATGACGCAGTTTGCAGTCGCTAATCCGTCACTATTAGCGACGGCGTAGCCACCAACATCCACCGTCTCTAATTAGCGCCCAATATATAGCTGCGGACTTTTTCTGTCGCTAACTCATCGCTATTCCGTCGCTAAAATCTCTAGCGACAGAATAACGACGGAATAGCGACGAAACTGATCTGTTGTTAAACAATCTTTTTCTTGTAGTGTAAATATAAGAAACATATAGGATATGAATATAAATAAACACACATATTCAATATGACTTCCAAAAGCATTCTTCATTGTTTTTCTATGATGATCCTTGATAAAAAGGGAAACATCGGACTTGTTTGTATAAATGAAAGAAACTTCACAAAACACATTCCCAATAGACCTTCCCATCATCATTTTCTTTGGGTCGACACACATTATTATTGCATGAGCCGTTTCAAGTAATGAATACTCAAGACTCAAAAAGAATTCCCGGAAGCTGGGGTTACATTTATATGCACCAACCTCATATCGTTGGTGAGGAACATTACAGAATAATGCAAAAAGTTTTGCAAAGTTATGAAACATTAGGAAGGTTGAAGAATATATTGGTCGTTCCTTTTAAGATGCACTAGATCAAGGGACTCATAAAGCAAAGAGCTATAGTCAAGGAAGAAAAAGTAAATTCGAAGTGAGCACAGATAAAATTTTAGAATCCTTGCTGTGTGAATAAAAGTGAGAAAAAACTCGCGATATGATTTAGCAACAGGGAAGAAATGAAGGTAATACCTTCTTGCGAATGTTGCAGAATCCACTAAACTAAAATGTTGCACCCAGTAAGGAATCTATCATGCTTTCACATAAACCAACTGCAGCGGCAAGAGGTATCACCAGAAAATGCCGCAAAAGTATGTCAATTGGGCATCTTGTGGCAAAAAATCCAATAAGGGAGTAAGCGAGACCAATAAACTCCACCAACTACTGCCACTGCCAAAAGTCCCTGTCTTATAATGCCACCATTTCCATTTGTACCTTTCTGAACTTGGTAGAGGAATATATACCTTGAAAGTTATAATTAGCCAAGGTTGTTCATCACTAAGAACCCCAAGTTCTGAAGACCATGTGCCTACGTTGAAATAGGCATAGAGCCCAATAATGCCACCAGTAAGACCAGTTACTATCCGGGACTCCCTTGTGTCTAAACATCAATCCTGCCAATCGGTTATTGTCCCAACCAACAAAACCAAGGCTGTAGAAATCACACTGTTCACCAGAACCTGTACCCTGTAGATTAGAACACCAGCATTTTCACATCTAAGAAAAAGACTCATACAAAGCAACATTCCATGGCAAGAAGGAATTAACGTCTAAGCTTACAAATCCCCCAACTAACACCATAGTAGGCTGAGAATTTATGCAAGTTATCCTTGGATTATCTATAAACATGAATACTCAAGAACATTTGCGGCACTGACAGCTAAAAAGAAATTAGTCTTGCAAGGCCAAAAACCTAAAATTCAAGAAATTTTGTTTGTACTGCTAAAGAGAAGAGGACACCCAAAAATCCATGAATACATACACATCTGCGAGCTAGATTTTACCAGGAAACAAAAAGTCTTCACCTAAGACTCGGGAGCATATTAAAAAACAAGTCCCCTCCTGTAAGGCCATGGGCCTTATTGGACTCTTAATGGGCCATTTCGGAACAGTGTTGGTTGACGTCAAGGGGCTTGATGTCAACAGTGTGTTGACGGAAGAGAGTGTGTTGTCTACTTGGTCTAGATGGCAAGGTATGTTGACGTTTACCCGTGTTTTCAGAACTTTTCGAGTATTAAACTTGACGGCAATCAATCTTGACGTCAAGTTCTTGGCAGTGGGGTTAACGGCAGTAAGGTTGACATCAACCTGCCCCAGACCTATTTTTATATGGCAACCCGAGGGCCCCCATTTCACCTTCTTCCCCTCTTTCCACCCACCACCCTCACCTCCTTATTCCTCCACTACTTCCAGCGGCCGATGGGGGCTTGTGGGGAGATCGTGGTGCCCGTGGCGGCTTCGAATTGGGCGAGAAGACGGCGGATTTGGGAGATTTACCTCGCGGGGCGTGCAAGGGAGACGACACGATTTGAGGTTTTCTTGGGGATTTTTCGGCGTTTAGAGGTAGGGACCCTACCCATAAGCTTCCTGTGATCGTTTATTGTATGATACATGCATGTGATTTGTGTGTAAATCATGTTTTTGGGAAGGGTTTTCCATACCAGAGATTTTGGGTGTTTTACTCGATCTAAGAATTGGATTGATGTTTTCTGACTTTATGATGATGTTTTTTATGAGGGAAAGCGTTTCCCATCATCAGATCTGGTTCTAAGGGCTTGGATTGCCCTGGGGAGCGGCCTAGGGTCATACCAGCTGCTAGAAGTTGATGAACTTGATGGCATGGTTGTTGTCGTCTAGTTTTCAGGTTGAACTTGACGTCAAGACTGCTTGACGTCAAGAGGTGTCTGATGGCACAAGTTGTGTCGTTTACTCAGGGTTAACGGCACAGGTTGTGATGTCTACCCTCGGTTAACGGCAGTCGGGATTGCCGTCAACCTGCAGGTAGGTCCCAGAAGTTGATGCCCCTTTTGTGTGTGTAAGGCTCGGGCATGCGGTGTCTGCCTCCTGGCATAGTATGCCAGACATTGAGAGCGTCTCCATCTATGTGTGTGCCGTGCTGTGATGTGCTTGTGTTTGTGTTGTTTACTCCAGGGCATTGAGCTAGGCTCCGTCTGGATGATTGGCATTGAGCTATTCCACCGGTGAGCTTGGGCATCGAGTGCGACTCCGTCCAATGCATGCCCCTTGTGGTGATTATGAGCCGATTATTGTGGGGCCCCTTATCCACCGTTTTAGTCGGCTTAGGGCAAAGCCGGTCGAGGACCATATGCGAGGGAGAGCGTCTGAGTGTGCATATATGGCTAGGGTTTGAGGACTCTGTGGTGTTGAGGTGCCAAGCCATAGGCCCTATCTGGTCCTACCATCTTGTGTGTGTGACAGTTGTGTGTATTTTGTTGTGTACTGCTGAGCCTGTGAGGTTCCAATTTTGTGACGCGCTTCTGTGAGGAGTTGGACGTTACACCACTGGTTTCTATGTGTTTTGTGCATTGTACTTTAGTGTAGTTTATTTTCCTGCACCTCTATTCGTACTATTACCAGTGGGGGTTAGTGTCCCTACTAGGTCTCATCTTGAGACTCACTCCCTTCCCTTTTAGGTGGTTCGTCGTTGGCTCCGGGTGCTGAGGAGCCGAGTCACTCCAGTGCTGGTCCAACTTAGTTGCTAAGATTGGTACTTTTTTGTATGAATTTGTTGTACTCTTTACTTTTTTGGACCTACTCTGAGTTGTACCATTTGTTATATATAGTGATTTGTTTTTAGTTCTTGTAGTTTGTACATTTTCTTATATGTTCTCCTCAAACACTTTCTCTTAACCCTTCCGAGCTTCGGCTCATAGGTGGTGGTCCAGGGTTCGGGTTATTAGTGAGTAACTGGTAATTCAGATCCTGGGTCGTTACACCTCCCCTTCCCTGAAATCCGCATCAATCCTCCACTTCACCTCCCCCTGCCCTCGTCATGTATGAGGACGTGTAGAAAAAGACCAGGGTGAGTGAGACAGAGTATGATCAAAAATAAAAACAAAAAAAGTGAGAAAAATCTTGGGGAAGAATGGATCTGTGAGGAGTTTGAGAACGAGATCAAATAGGTACTTATCGGATCTCTCATCAAGGGAGGCAGATGTTCATATGAAATCTAAGAAACCAACTGGAGTGCAGCAGGCTCAGACTGACCATCCGACAATCTAGTGCTTTGCTGCTGTTGTTGGTGATGGGGTGGAGGAGGACACTGGGGGCGTGGAGGCTTTCAGAGTCACCTTTTCTCAGACATGTGGCTCCACCAGAGTCCTCGCAGCTGCCATCGTTTTCCTGATCGAGGACCGGGCCATCCATGCCACCCTGCCTCGAGAAGAACATAGTGGAGGTCCTTTTCTTTCCCGTCCATTCCATCAAGAAGGGAAGAAAGACTAGACCAGTCTGCCATAGCAAAGCGTCAGGTATTCTGATTCATCACCACCTCTTGATCTCCCGAAAGAGATGCACTAGATAGATACATAGACACACAGAGAGAAGCAGGTGCAGACATTGCAGTAGCAACAAGGGAAGAGGAGAAGACAACGACGACAAGGGGAGTGTTGTTTGAAGTAATCATCGGCGGAGGAGCGAAGCGACGAAGTGGGAGTGGGGGTATACGAATAGGGTTTACGACCAGGTTGGGAGGTAATATATATTTATTAATACAATATTTATCAAATGTTGTAGGTATAGAGCTCTATATTCCTATAAGACAATGAAGTGTAGGTATTTGTCTTATAAGTTTTGGCGCCATAGTAAATTTGGGGCGGGAGAAAAAAAAATTGGGGGACTAGTAGATTTATACCTGCTATTAATATTTAATGTTAGTAAACTTGTGTTATAACATAGGTAAATCATTTTTATACCTACAATTAGTCTACCCATAGGTAAACGACGTAGGTAAAACCCGTTTTTCTAGTAGTGGTATCTCATAGCATCAAGAGTAAAGTTAGCAACTAGCATTGACTAGAGTAGTATGTTTAGTTTATATTGATTATCCTTTTCAAGTCTAATATGGTGCCTAGGTATCTACAGTTGGCTATGGTTATGGAGCAACTACCTCCGGAGTAGCCTGTAATGTAGCAGCAGGTGCCACAGGGTGCCCGGAGCCTCAACAAGTGCAACAGGGACCACAGGATGAGCATAGGAAGTGGCGCCCCCACCTCCTTCACGCGTAGTCGTACATTCGGACTAGGCTAGGTTATTTGATGGGATGGTGTAGTTTTATACTTAACACCATGATGCTCCAGCAGCTCAAGCAGGTCACGCTAGAGTGCTATGGGAGTTCTTGTAGTTTTAGCCTCCCCAGTTTGAGGGACAGCCGAATCTAGATGTAGTTAGGTCGTGGCTCAATGCTATGAAGTGGACGTTTCATTCCTTGGAGTGCGCCGACAAGGAGAGGGTCTTGTTGGCTAGCTACCAGTTGTAGAGTCAAGCTCTTGCATAGTGGAATTTGGAGTGGGAGACCACTTTCCAGTCTCGCCCACTCAGTTAAATTTCTTGGGGGGGGGGGGGGGGGGTTCATGATTGCTTTTGAGAGAGCTTACCACCCAGCTTGCATCGAGACATAGAGGTTCTGCCAGTTCCTAGAGCTAAACTAGGGAGACATGACAATTGTACAGTATTGAGCCATATTTGTCGAGTTGGGAAGATACGTGGCACAGATTATGACAGATGAGAACTTGCGGCCTCAACAGTTTGTCAGAGAGCTGAGATCAAAGCTCAAGCAAGCACTAATTGTGGTCCATGTCACTAACTTGGACATGGCCTACCAGACAATGGCAGCCTTAGAGGCAGACTCCTTGAGGACCCAGAAGCAGGTTAGAGTTGTTCAGTCTCAGGTGGGTCCTTCTCAGCCAAGGCAGCCACCGCAGAGTGTCACGCAGGAGCCTCCGAAGGCTTTGACCTCATTGGCATCGTCTTCCATAAGGATGTCTTCAAGTTCAAGGTTTAGGAGGAGATTCCAGAGAGGTGGTCCAAAAAAGAGGTAGTCTGAGCAGAGGCAGATCTCAGCCGAATGTGTCCAGCAACTTTGCGTGTAGTTCTTGAAGTAGGGTCAGTGCTCTTTTACTAGGAGGTATTACCGGTGTGACTAGTAGGGTCACCTGGCGCAAGACTGCCCTTCGTTACCATTGGACTTTCAACAGTAGCTGATTCAACCGCCATTTGATCCACATCAGCAGGCCCTGATACAGCAGCAGTCACAACAACAGTGAGCCTCTAGTTTTGGGAGACAGAGATCCACAAGGCGTACCATGCACTTAACCAGAGCCGAGGTGAAGGTAGCTCACCTTGTGGAAGGTATCATAACTATACTTGGTTGTACAGCCAGAGTGTTGTTTCATTCCAATGCTTCCCACTTGTTTATATTCTGAGGACTTCTTAGACACTATTGAGGAGGTAGACACAGAAGTCTCATGCGATAATTTGACACCAACATAGGTTGCTATCAAGTTCTACTGCCATAATTTAACGTCAACAAACCTTGTCATTAACAAACCCTCACATAACTCTCTAGAACTTAACAACAGTATTGATTGTCGTTAACCTCTTGTAGATGCTATAATATCCCATTGTCAACCTCCAGTAAACGGCACAATAGCATGTCGTCAACAACACCTTAACGGAAATCAATCATGTCGTCAAGGCCAAGGCCTATTGAAGGTAGAATAAGGGTCCAATAAGGGCCTAATTATCACACTTAATGCTAAGATGTTCTTCACTGCGAGTAGCTCCAACTCCAACGAGAGGTTCGTCTGCTCAAACTTTGAACTTTCCAAATCCTCCCTCAAATTGCCTAAAAAATATGTGGATTTTCATGAGACCACAACGTAGTCGAATAATTTGTAGATTCCTTTAAACACAATGTCAATACCATATTTTCACTTGTTTATATTAACTTATGTGTATACACATACACAATCCTTTATCGTCAAGCAAGACTTAAAACATTAAAACCCAAATTGGTTATCATATATAGTACATAAGTGAGAAAACATAATCGTTGAAAGCCAAAACATTGAAAACAAACGTAGCATATATAGTGTTACTTAATCAATTTTTAAATTCATTTATGAAACATAATCGATTAGTTTAACATTATGGGATATTTAGTCACAGAAAATAAAACTTCACAATTAGACATAATCAATTGTATGTACATTATATAGTACTTAGTCATAAAAGCCAAAAAACTCCACACATTAATACATAATTTATTATCGAAAATACATAATTGATTATATGCACATTGTATGGTACTTAGTTGCATAAACTAGAAAAACTCCACACAGTGGGACATAATCGATTATCAAAAACACATAATCGATATATGCACATTGTATGATATATACTTAGTTATAGAAAACAAAAAACTCCACACAATATTAAGACATAATCAATTATCAAGAACACATAATCTATCACATGCACACTGTACGGTGCTTAGTCGCGTAGAAACAAGAAAACTCCACACAGAAGGATATAATCGATTATTAGGAATACATAATCAATTGTATGCATACTGTGTGATACTTTGTCACAGAAACCAAAAAAACTCCACACAATGGGACATATATAGTCGATTATCAAGAACACATAATTGATATACGCACACAGTATGGTGCTTAGTCATAGAAGCTAGAAAACCCTATACAATAGGACATAATCAATTATTAGGAATACATAATCGATTACATGCACATTGTATGGTACTTCGTCTCATAAATCAGAAAACTCCATACAATAGGACATAATCGATTATCAAGAACATATAATAGATTATATACACACTATGTGGTACTTAATGATAGAGACTAGAAAAACTCTACACAGTAGAATATAATCAATTAATAGTAACAAAAGTACAGGAAACATAATCGATTACTCAATTGCAGAAATTTGTTGGTACGACATCCATACATATAGGCCTAAATCGTACATTATAGTTTATGCCACGACCCTGATTTTAGCAACGGAATGAACGGGAGACGTGACGAACAAGCAAGCATTCAGAAGCTTTAGACAAATAGCTACTACAAATAGGGCCCATAATAGAATAATCAAATCATCTTCCTTCATTTATCAAAATGAATATTACAACCTCCAATGTCAAATGAAACACTCCTTGCTCACCAATTTCTCTCTATCTCTCAAAGAAAGGGGAAAATTACAATAACGACCATTGTCTCATAAACTAACTAAAAATAGAATGATTCTCTAAGTGTACTTCACACTCAGTGTACAAGTCCCATCACAAGCTTTATTCATACCTATGCAACCTGAAAATGTTAGAGAGAGGAGGTATGAGCGCACTCGTCCAGTAGGATTTACATCTCCCAAGGCAAATATAAGTAATTTACATTTTCAAGCTATATGTCATGAACTAAATATGCAAATAAAAGTCAGTAAGAAACATGACTAGAAATGAAATCGAGAGATGTCCAATCAATCAAGATATCATGTGAATAGAATGATCAAGTATGAGGGATTGTCACGCTAGAAAGTATATCGCATGTATAAGGAAGTATTCACACCTAAACATGATCAGTAGTGCAAGAAGGCCGAAATGACTCTTGTGTCAAAATCACTAAAAGAGAATAGTTGGGATTGTATGGGAAAGTTCTTTCATGCAAGAAGATCACTAGAGTATCTTTGAAGATAGCAAGATAGCATCGAAAAATACTAGCACGTGGGACATTTCATTAGCAAGCATTTTGAGTAACCCGCTATGGGCACTCCACAAGAATATTGTTAGGGGATCATCCTAACAATCAACACATGGGGTAACGAACATCTTTGAGAAACTGAGCAATCAACACCTTCAGGGTAACACGACTTTGTCGGGGACGAATCTGACAATCACACTCATAAGCAACACAACTTTGTCAGAATCTCCAGGACCAGATACGGGCCCATAATTAAGTTTATATTGCACAAAACTGGCATATACCCCATTGAGCCCACCGACTCATGGGTAACTAGAAAGTGTTTTTAAGTCCATGACTCTGATGTCATTGATGTACATCAAGAACGTATCAGAAGAAGGTATGTTAACAAGGATAGACTGGTTGAGAAATTTCAAGACTATCATGTCAATAGTAATAATTATCAAGAGTGTCAAGTCAATAATGATATAGAGTTCAATGGTACTTTGAGAATATCGAGTCAAGAATTCAATATGGCAGCATAATGTCGCATTTACATAGATTCTATCTTTAATTAATAACTTGGTTTCATGTGTTATACTCGATCACTCTGAGAAAGTCAAGATGAGAGAGAGAAAGAGAGAGAGAGAGAGAGAGAGACAGGTGCACACTAACTTCTGGTAACCTCATGGTACAACCTGCTCATCGTCCATGTGAGAATCCATGGTCAGATGAGACTTATGGAGGCCTTGCTCAAGGGATACTAGTCCGACAAAAGGAATATCCGACAGAAAGTTCACCACAATCCAAGAAAAGGGGTTTCCTATCGTGCAAGTGTATGTGAGACCCGCTCATGTACGTATGTGAGTACTTTTTTAAATCCGATTATGGAAACCTCGCAGTAGGGAAGTCACAAGAGTGCTAAATCAAAAAATAAAAATCATGCATAACTAATTTTAGCAAGTTGTCATGTGCTTATTTTATCAAGTTTGATAACAAGGCAATAAAGAGAGAACAATTGGCAAGTAGAGAGCATGATCAATCACTTAAGTTCAATTAGAATCATGTGAAAATCTTTACAACTTATTTATGGATTGATTAATGCATGATAAGACCTTCTAGAACCTTCCTAGAATAGATCAAACTCACACATGTGAAAAAATAACGCAAAATGATGAAAACCAAGACGTATGACCCTTAGAAAGCAAATGTAGTCCCATCCCTTCACTTTCTTAGGTCATAACTCATTGATTTCTTATGCAAATCTCACACATGAAAATACCATCTTGAAGCCTTCTGAACAAGAAATCCAACAAAAGGAACGGCTCGTCAATCTGAGGTCTATATAAAATTTTATGGCCAGTTAAGTAGACATTGCACAGAGTGAGGGTTGCGATAGGCTACATGTTGCATTTTGAATGCGACAAGTCGACCCATCGCCTTCTGGACAAATGTTTTGGGTTTCCAAATGCACTCGGTTCAAATCCTACTTGAACTGGGGTGACATGGGGCACTTCTAGGGCTTATAACTCATTGTATATAGCATGAAAAATTATGAAACCAAGTTCATTGGATTCCTAGCTTACTAAGCTATCTACTGTAATGAGAAATTATAAAACCAATCATGTATACTGGGTCAACTTGACTCTGTGGGACAGATCATGAAAAACTGACATAGTAGAGATTTTTCGGTCACTGCTCTCTACACACACCATTAAACAAAGAGATTTTGGTCTTGTTTAAAAGTAGACTCAAAGGAGAACATTATTCATGTTGAGTGCTCAATCTGAAAATGACTTAGGTGAGAGGTAGAAGACTTGTATAGTGCAAGAGTTTTATAGGACAGAAATCACATTATGATGGTGTTGGATTTAATCTGATGAAACAAAAAAATAAAAATTGGGGAAAATAGCATGAACATGATCTAAACATATGTATGCAATCGTGTACAAGTTTAATGAGAGTTTGACTTAGAGACAACCTACCTTTGAGTTAGAAGAACAGGTCGTCCTCCCAGAAAACCCTAGATTGAAAGGTTGGAGAAGAACGCCTAATACCCACGATCTACTGTGTAAAAATGGGAAAATGGTACCATAAGGAACTAGACTTGATGTCTTTCTAGAGGTATATGGTTTGCTAACTTTGGTCGAGGTTTTACTAACCTTTGGTGACGATCAATCTAGCTCTTACGTGCAAGTTGCTGCAAATCCAAGTTGGGGAGAGCACAAAGTTCTCCTTGCTCTAGCCTTCTCTTCAAGATCTCCACCCACCACAGCCTCCAAACACGCCTCTAAAAACCCTAGGGGTCATCCCACGGCAAAGATGGGGGTTTATTTATAGAGGGGTGGTCTTTAGGAGTCCTAATTAGATTAGAAATCCAAGAGACAAATTTAGAGAATTTCCTACCATAGTTTTGGGACTTCTCCCCCAATTAGAGATGGAGACAAAGTGGGAAACCCATCTTTGAGTTGTACCCATGAGTTAGACTCAATTTGGAGTCCAATAACTGTGTATTGGGTGAGTATTTAACACATTATTCTAGTTTAGTTGACATTTTGAATTTTAGGTTATTTTCTTATCTTGAATTTATTCATGGCCCAAGAGGCATCTCTTGGCCCAATTTTCTTGATGGATAGTTGAGAAATGATGTTGGGAGTCCATCATAATTTTTATAACATTTTTGGACTTATTTTTATATGTGTGATAATAGTTTTACGACTTATATCTAATTTACGATGATAAGTCACAATTTATCTTGAACTTAGCCCAAAGGAATTTTATTGGCCCAAATTTATTTATGGGTCAATGGATGATATTATTTAAAGTCTAACTACAATTTTTACGAATTTTTTAGATGCATCATAGCACATGTGATAATAGTGTGTATGTATTTAACTAGCTATATCATCATTATCGAGTTTATCTAATTGACCAAAAATGGCATTGGACTTGGCTCGAGTTCGATTATCGGATATTAGGGGATGTTGTTTATAGTCCAACATGATGTTTGATTTTGATACTTCATTGCATCTTAAACATGTGATAATAATATTTTTTGTATTTACCCTTTTTAATATTTGAAAAATAACTATTATTTTAATTTATGTCTATTTTTATTATTTCTGAATTTTTTGGGTGCTAAAGTTTAACTTATACACATACCATTACCATATTTCTGATGCCAAATAGACAAACTAATAGACTTATTTATATACCTAGGTGCAAGGCTTCCACCATCTATTAGATTTTACCTTAACTTTTAGTTTTTCTGCATATCTTACGAGCCATAATTGATATCCCTTTAGATACTAGAAGGGAAAACCATTTTTCCTAAATGTGGCACTATCCATACTTCTCTCACATAGATACATCAACAATTTTATGGTGTATAACATAAACAAATTCATAACATATTTTATTCTGATAAAACATGGCTTCATATATGTGGAGGCTATTTTTAGCCTCCTAGGCCCATAGGCCCATCATAACCCATCAAGGCATCCAAGATTTGGTCGTTTGGCCACGTGTCCTCGGGGTCGGCCACTGGTCCTCGAACACGCTTCAGCGAAGATGGTGCCTAAGGGTCCCAAAGGTTGTCTCCGGACACCACAGCCTGTTGAAGTAGGACGCGATCTACCGGGCAAGCCACGAGCCTCCTGTTCGGAGCCCCTAGAGCTTATCACCGAACAGCACTGACAAGCATCGAGCACCGAATGGCGCTGTTAAGCACCGGGCACCGCGCAGCCTTGCCGACTGCCGAATAGGCCCTTACGCGGGGACTCTTTGGCCTAGGTCCTGGGCGGCCCTTCACCTACCAACAACAGTCAATGTAACGGCATGGCACGCACCCCATGATCAGAGGCATTAACAATAAAGAATCCCAACAGGCACCTCAGACGAACAACTCCCCACCTAGGGACTCCAACCGACACGTCCCTTCAATTATCATTTGAGGAGATTGTGTCCGGACCCTTCATGTCCCTCACCTATAAAAGGCATAGGTAATCCTCATGCAAAGGTACGTGACTTTTCCCCCACACACTTGCCCACGCGCGAGCACACACCGAAAACCTTCCATTCTTGCCTCCTCTGCAGTGGGACCTAATTTAGGCATCGGAGGGTTATCCCCAGTTCTTCAACCAGGCCCCCCTAATCCTTTTTGGTTTCGCAGGTCTTCATCCGCATCGGCAACAGCTCCTTCCCTCTTTCCTAAGTGGAGGTCCTTTCGAATCAAGACCGAACAGGAAACAATGTCCACATTTGTGGCGCCATCTGTGGGAAGTGACAACTGCCATGGCTCGCGGACGGTCCTCTCACCAGAATCCCAACAACAGGGCGACGCGGTCTCTCCAGTCACGCACAGACTCGCGTGACCAACCCCCTCCTGCCGGCGACAACACTGCCCCTGCCGGAGCAACTACCAATGGTCCTGTGGTCGATGCCCCGGCATCGACCCAGGAGGTTGCCGAGCTCCGGGGGCAATTGCAACAGCTGATGGGGGTCTGTCAGAGACTTCAGGCCCAGCTAGCAAGGTAGCCAGTCTCGACGATCCCCCCGCCGCTGGAACAACAGGCGGAGTTGTCTCGGCGACAACCCCCTATCCCGTCAGCGCAGCATGAACAGCGCGAGAAGTCGGCTCGACATTCGCGGCGAGCCCCTTCAGCCCGCCGAACACCACAACGGTGGGATGACTCGCCCTGCAATCTGCTATGGCTCCCCCTCCTCCACGCTCCATCATCGGTGCTAACTCTCACGGGTCCAGACGTGAAGGCTCTACACATCTCGACCAGGAATTAGCCAGACGTCCTAGCAGCATCGTCGACCTCGAACGTCGCATGGACGCGATGGTCCAGAGGGCTGAGGCTAGAGCTCCGGGGGATGATGGCCATGACTTCCGCTCCCCGTTTGCAGTGGAGATCCTGGAGGCCCGAGTCTCCCTGAAGCTGCCCCTACCTTCCATTGCACCCTACGACAGCACCTCTGACCCGACGTTCCACGGAGCATCAGACGCTGCCAAGTGCCGGGCCTTCCCGGCCATGCTAAAGGAGATTGCGCGGTCATGGTTTGAAACCCTCCCCGCGGGCTCCATCTTCTCCTTCCACTAGCCAAAGAAGTCCTTTCGGGACAACTTCCTGGGCGGAAGATCGCAGCTGCGCATAGTGCCTCCCTGCTGTCTGTCCGCCAGAAGCAGGGTAAAGCGCTTTGGGACTACGTCAAGCGGTTCCAGACTAAGGCGCCTCGCATCCCACGCCTGGACGTCCCCCTAGCCACCAGTGTCCTCATCTAGGGCACTCGCGATGGCTTCCTCCAGAGAACGCAGGGGGTGCAACAGCCGACCACTCTCCCTGAGCTCCTCTCCACCACCTAGCACCACGCTGCATGCGAGGAGAGTCTGGTAGCTGGTCGAGTCGAGCAGAGTGAGCCGGCGGAGAAAAAGAGGCCTTCCGACAACGGTTCCGACTGAGAACAAAAGAAGGGCCGGCACAACGGGGACTCCCTACGCCGACCACGCCCCTTCACCGACTACACTCCCCTCACAGTGGCCCCCAAACAGGTCATGGCAGAAATCTAGGATGAACAATATGTTCGGTGGCCACCCAGGATGCACTCTGACCCCCGCAAAGGGCAACCAAGACAAATATTGTCGCTTTCACCGCGACCACGGCCATGACTATTGGCCCTTTTGGTACGGCAGCAAGTTAACCTAGAAGGGGGGGGGGGGGTAAATAGGTTTTTCTAAAATCTGAAATAGAAACTTAAACACAGGAAATTATCACTTGAAAGTTTGGTTAGTTAAGTGTGATAGAGAATAGCAATGCGGAAGCAAATAAACAATCACACAAAGGACACAAGGAATTTATCCTGGTTCGGCCCTTCCCACATGGAAGTCCTATGTCCAGTCCCCAAGAAATCTCTTGGGATTGTACTAACCAAGGGTACAGTCCCCCTCAAGGACAATACAACACCCAGCACCCTAGCTGGTCTTCTTCTCTTTCCCGAGCAAGAAGGCAGCCATTTCTCTTACAGGTCAAGAAGTCAACCTCCTGGTACCAACCTCAGTGCGGTTCTGAGGTCAAGAAGTCAACCTCCTGGTACAAACCTCAGTGCGGTTCTGCTAGACTTAAATCCCCAGCTAGATTCTACACTATATACAGTCCTAAAGCTGGACAGAAATCTTTCTTGAAAAAGAAAGAATGAAACTGAGAGATTTACAAGAATGGACTCTAACCCAAAAACTCTCAGCAGAAGAACTCTCCCCAAGAATTACAATGACCACAGAGGGAGAGAGTGAAGAGAGGAAGGCTTGAAAGCTTTTGAAGACTTTTGCTATGAAAAGCTTATCTTGATTTGGTTTGAGCTCGTCTCTCTTTCTTTGAGTGTATGTGAAGTTGAGGTTCCTCACAGGATGTACACTCCTTGAAAAAAATCTTCAGGAAAGCTCTATCTTCTTCTTCAGCCTTGCTTCATCTTTTATATAAGCAGCTTTGAACAAATTCGTTGGAGTTCTAACTGTTGCTCATCTTCTCTTTCTTCTGATATTTTGTGGTCTACGAGGTCTGCAAGCATGGAAGAAAGTGTTTAGCTAAAGGAGTGTTTCTGTCAAAAAAGTTCATACCTCTGTGTTTTCTGTTGTCTTCCAGAAGTGGTAGGTAAGCCTTTTTGTCGACAGGAAAGAAGAGATCTAGAGAGATAAGCAAAAAGATCTCATGTCAGAAATATATTTGACTTTTCACTAGATGCCAAAAACATTTTGAAATATAAAGAAAATTGATGTTTTAAGTGAAATCCATGTTTTTTCAAGCGAATCCATGTTTAAGTGAAATCTATGTTTTTTCAAGCGAATCCATGTTTAAGTGAAATCCATGTTTTTTTTCAAGCGAATCGATATTTTACTTATGAAATCGATGTGAGACCAAAATCGATGTTTCACTTATGAAATCGATGTGAGAGTGAAATCGATGTTTCACTTATGAAATCGATATTTAAGTGAAATTCATATTTTCAAGCAAATCGATGTGGCACTTTGTGAACTGAAATCGATATATATTGAATGGACATCGATTTAGCTTTTTAGTGTAAATCACACAGAATATTGCCATAAATTTATTTATTAGGAAAATATGATATTAATATATTTACTTAATCATAAGTTGTTATCACCAAATATAAGGTAAAATATAAGAGGTGGTTCAACAATCTCCCCTTTTTTGGTTATAACAAAATTATGAGATTTTCTGACAAAAATACTTAAAACATAGAAATACAGAAAATTTACAAATAATGCATACTATGCATATACACTACAAGAAAAAGCGCATATAGAGACCGATTTAGAGACCGAAATTTTCGGTCCCTATTCGGTCCCAAAATAGGGACCGAATAGAGACTGAAAATTTCAGTCCCAAAAATAGAGACCGAATAATTTTGGTCCCATTCGGTCCCAAAAATAGAGGGACCGAAATAGGACCGAAATTATTCGGTTTCTATATTTAGGACCGAATATTTCTGTCCCTATTCGGTCCCAAAATAGGGACCGAAATTATTCAGTCTCTATTTGGGACCGACTATTTCGGTCCCTATTCGGTCCCTATTCAGGGACTGAAAGTATTCGGTCTCTATATTTGGGACCGAATACTTTCGGTCCCTATTCGGTCCCTATTCACGAATTGAGACTGAAAAATTCGGTCTCTATATTTGGGACCGAATTATTTCGGTCTCTAGGGACTGAATAGGGACCGAAATAATTCGGTCTCTATATTTGGGACCGAATATTTTCGGTCCCTATTCAGTCCTGAATAGGGACCGAATTGAGACTAAATTTAGACCGAATTGAGATTGGATTTTGGTAATAAAATTTAGTTCGAAATTACCTTAATTATCAAAAAAATCTGTTATACAAAAAATGTGGATATTGAGAATTTTGATGCACGGTTAATGAGGTAAATATGATTTATCTACTTTTAGGATAATCTATACTTGATAAATATTTTTTTCAGAAAAATTTTAAATAAAAATTACCATAAAACTTGTTTACGTAAGATTTAACCTGCATCTAAATGTGAAACATGTAAGTAGTGGTATATTGTGTATATATATATATATATAATTATATATATATATATATATCTATATATATATATATATATTATATATATATATATATTTATTTATTATATTTATATATATTATATGTGTGTTAATAAAAGAAAAGATAAAATAATGTCAAAAGATTATTAGGTATACTTACGTGTTTTAGCTAATACTCAGTCTTAGCTAGGCAAGTGTTCTTGTGGATTGAAGGATTTTATCCTTCTTCTTTTCTTCTGACTGTGTTTGGAAATATACTAGTAGTGTCAACACATCTATCCAGTAGTGTTGACCTATCTATCTAGTAGTGTCAGTTAACACTATCTATCCAGTAGTGTCAACACTATCTATGCAGTACTAGTGTTGACCTATCAGTATTCATGTGTCAACACTATTAATATAGTATTGTCACCATTATCTATCCAGTAGTGGTGACCGATTTATCCCTTATAGCGTCGACCTATCCCTCATAGTAGGATACAATACCTTGTAGAGAGTCGACACTTTCCTTCAGAGTCTCAACACTCTCTTCTATTCAGGTTGACACACTCTGTTAATTTTAATCAACTTATAACTCATGTCTCCAGTGACTTAATTAGGTCGACACACATATTCTAGGTCGAATAAAAAGCTCTTTTTTTTGTTCCAGAATATGGAGAACAATATGGACCTTTGTCAAAAGTTTAAATAATAATCTAAATTCTCAGGTCTACACACACAACGAACTCACACTTTAATCGTAAAATTAGGGTTGTAAATGGAACCCAAATTCTGATTTTTCGACCTGATACTGATAAAAATTAATGGGTTCGGAATTAAAAGATGATACCGATTTCTTATTGGAATTCTCAGGTTTCTACACACAACGAACTCACACTTTAATCGTCTGTGTTGTTATCTATCGAAATTAGGGCTGTAAATGGAACCCAAAATTCTGATTTTCGAACCTGATACCGATAAAATATTATGGGTTCAGAATTAAAAGATGATACCGATTTCTTATTGGAATGGGATCGAGTTTTTGATAATATATCAGTATCGGATTTGGAAACCACTTATTTTCGAATCGATTTCTGATTAATTAAAATTAATGAAAAATAAAAAAAAAAAACCTACGTAACCCTTCCTAGTTCCTCCCCACTAGGGGTGTTCACTATTCGGTTCAAACCGAAAACCAATTGGTTTGAAAGTGAAAAAAAAATGGTTCGGTTTCAAATAAACCGAATTTGTTAATTCAGTTCGGTTACAGATCTTATCAACCGAACTAAACAGATAAAACGAATTTTAATAATATACTAGTTCTTGCCGTGCAATGCACGGGAAGTTTTTAAATATTTAAAAATTAATAAATAATAATATTTTAGAAAGTTAACATATTCGACGGAGCGGTTCGGATACGAATACTATCTAAATATTAAACGGAGCGGATGCGAAATAAGAGATCCGCTCCATTAAGATCTAATCTGAAATTAAATTAATTCTAGGATCTTACATCTAATTAATGTCCCATACCCAAGGTTCGCCGTACCGACCGAATCGATCGTACCGTATTCTCCGTGGTACGGTACGTATCGAACCGTACCGTACCGTTGAGATACGGTGGAAAATTGACATGTTGTGTTGAAACTCATTCTGTACCTTGTAAAACCCATTCAAATAATGTCCATTTGTGTTGAAATTTTAGCTATAAACTAATGTAATAGTTTTACAAATTATGGTGGCTTTTGTTTAATTTTAAAATTTTATTTTACACTGTGTGAAAAATCACCTGGAAAATAGTTGCATCGGCTTAATATCGAAATCCGTACGTCAACAATTCCGGAATTTACATTTTGATATCACCATATTTTTCTAAAACTTATGGTGTTCTCAAAATTATTTTCGTTACAATTTTTTGATGTCGCCTTGTCGGAGCGAGCACTTCTGAGTATGGCATTGGGCTATCATTTATTAATGTTAATTAATCCTAGATATTAATAAAATTACTATAATTTGTATCATCTCTTAATTATTTTATGTTTGAAATTTATCTCAATTAGACACTAATTAGACCACTTAAGTGCAGACAGAGTTGTCGCGGTACGACGAACTCTCTGTGTGTGTACTTCAACGGGACGGCATTTGGTTTCAAAAATAAAGTCAAATATGAAGTCATCATAATTACTAGAAAATGTACTGATTATAAAATATAAATATCATGAGTTATTGATGCATAGATGTAGAGATTAGGTCGACCTAATGATTTTTGGGACAGTTTTTACTTGACAAAAAATTAATTTAAAAAATCAAACTAAAATTATTACAATTGTATCACATATTAATTAGCTTATGTTTGAAATTTTATCTCAATTAGACACCATTAGATCCCTTAAATGTTGGATTAAGTCAATTTACTAATTTTTGAGATAATTTTTACTTGATAAAAAAATAATTAAAATAATTAAATTAAATTACTATAATTGTATCATCTCTTAATTAACCTATGTTTAAATTTTTATCTTAATTGAACACCATTTACATCATTTTAATATACCTAATATAAAAAAATTATGAAAAAAAAAATTTAACCGGGTCACCCCATTGGGGTGACCCGACCGTGCCCGGTGCCGCTGGCGCCCGGGCACGGTACGGTACGCCCGTGCCGCCCCAGTTTGGGCGGCACGGGCGAACCATGCCCATACCTAACATATAATTACATCTAATTATCGGCTTCAAAACCTACCCTGGCGACCTCCCTCTCACCGTCTCCCCCAAATCGATCCCAACTCCCTCCTGCCCCATCCCCTCGAACCTCTTCCCCTCGAACCCCTCCTGCATCCTCCCTCCAACCCCTCGTCATCTCCATCGGCCGCCGGCGGCACACAGCGACCTCCTGGGATGCGGCGACAACTTGCACGGCCCTCCCTGTTGCGGCAGCTCCGGCGACTCCGGCCCTCCTGTGCGGCAGCTCCGGGACTCTGACCCTCCTCCTCCCTCTGTAAGTGTCCTCTGGCCCTCCCTCCCTCTCATGCCCCCACAGGCGGTCCCCCCCTTCTGGCCCTCCCTCTCGTCCAGGCATCCCCCTCCGACCCTCCCTCCCTAGCTCTGTCTATATCTCCCTCTCATCCTCCCCCCTCCGGCCCTTCCTCCCTCCATCTCTATCTCCCTCTCATCCCCTCCCCCCCCCCTACCTGCGCAGTCTCCCCCTCCGGCCCTCCCTCCCTCCATCTCTATCTCCCTCTCATCCCCCCCTACCTGCGCAGTCTCCCCCTCGGCCCTCCCCCCCTCCATCTCTATCTCCCTCTCATCCCCCCCCCCCTACATGCGCAGGTCTAGCCTGCAGTCTCTCCCTCGGCCCTCCCTCCCTCCATCTTATCTCCCTCTCATCCCCCCCCTACCTGCGCAGTCTCCCCTCCGGCCCTCCCTCCCTCCTCCTCTCTATCTCCCTCTCATCCCCCCCACCTACCGTGCAGTTCCCTCCGGCCCTCCCTCCCTCCATCTCTATCTCCCTCTCACCCCCCCCCCCCTACTTGCGCAGGTCCAGCCTGCAGTCTCCCCCTCCGGCCCTCCCTCCCTCCATCTCTATCTCCCTCTCATCTCCCCCCCCCCCCCCCGGCCACCTGCGCAGCCCAGTTCCCCCTCGGCCTGAGATCTGTTCAGAAGCTTCTTTGTAGCTCTGTACTGCCTTTACCTCCTCTGTAGACTCCACTAGTAGTTTTGATAAAGATATTGCAAGGTTGGTAGGGTTAGACTCTATGCTGGGTTAGAAATTTCTTCATAAAGTTCATGACACATATGTTTAAAACCAAGGCTAGCAAATGCAGATTAGAAAAATTTTCATTAGTGCTTTTCCTGTTTTTTGAGTTTGTAGGTTTTAAGTGTTTATGGAATCTCTGAATATAAGCGATGATTGGGAGGTTAATTTTTAAGTGTTTTGCTTTTTCAGGCATTTGGAGCTCATCAAGGACGTAATTTGGTGGATTGTTTCTTAAACATAGCAAGGAGGTGCACATTTAAAATCTTTCTTTTCTATTTGTCTATATTATTTTGCCATTTAAATGTTTTAAAATAGTTGAAAGTCATTATCATCATATATGTATGATATTAAATCCTGGTGGTTAGAATCAGAGAAAAGTAGGCCCATTTGATAAGCAAAAGCCCAATTAGGGAAGCCATGAGCTTAAAATACTTAAATGAGAAATTAATATTAAATTCTGAGTTATTTCTGCTATAATTATTTTGAGTTTAAAATATTCAAGGAAATTCTAACGTTAAATCCTAAGCTATTAATTAGTGGACTCTACTACCCTTCTCCTCTCAATGTATAAATACAGTTTTACTTCATTTACACACATTAATGAGATGCCATTTATGACATGCCTCAGATTTTAAAACTCAGTTTCTAAAAACATATAAGCATTTGAGTTTGAAATTGCTAGTGTTTCAGCATACATTTAAAGTATTAAGTATACTTCTTTGACTATTTTTTTTTCCTTCTCACCAGGAGTAGAAAAAAGGGGGATATGGAGATTCTGAGTATATTATTTGGATCTGCAAGTTTAAAACTCTGTCATGTGAAGACCATCCAAAAATTTGCCAGACCCAGCTGAAGAAAGGTTTAAGATCCCCCACCAAGCTGCTTAACTCCAACCAAGAAAATATGTAATGAAGGATCCAAATCTACCATTTTGGATAACATCAAATTAAGATCGAAGATGAGGCACACCAGCCTTATCCAGAACCAAGCTTCCTTGACAGCCAAAGAAGAGAACTGACTTCCAGAAAAACTTTAGACTGCTTAGAATTGCAAGCACAATTAGCTAACTGAGATGCCACTGATTACATTCTCTGACAGTATGAACAAATTTCAAAGACATCAACTCATGGACTTGAAGAAAATCATTCCACAAAGGGAACAATTGCCAAGGAATGTGAACAGGAGGGATTAGAACAGATGTGAACCAAAAACTGGCAATCCTTTCCATAGGAATACTAGGGTAAAAAACAAAAAAAACATGGCACTCAAACATGCCTCCTTTCTTTAATTCATTACATGGTGTGTGGATTTAGTTTCTTATTGCACTTGTTTATCTGTATTGTACTTCTTACTTTAATGCAATTCATTTATATGTGTGTGTGATTTAGTTTATTATTGCACTTGTTTATATGTATGATATTGTTTTTTATTTTCTTTCATATTTATGTGGGTTATTATTGCTTGTTTATATGCATGCTTTAGTTTTTATTTTCTTTTTAACACTGCACACACTTCACGAGAGCGTGTTAAGCCCGTGTCAATGAACCTCCCGTTCAAGACTTTGGGATTGATGTGCACGAGTCTTATTTTCAAAGATGAGAACGTGTATATCTAACTCAAAGTCCTGAATTGTCCCGTTTTGGACAGTCTATGAATGTTTGATCGCAGTTAGGTGGTCATTTACTATGTGCTTGTATTATTTGTTGAAAATTTCGGGTATGTCTACTCACTCCTCTCTGATATACATTTATTGATTTAGAATATTTTCTTAACCACTTATTAGTAAGTGTTTAAGAAAATATCTTAATCAATAAATATTTTTGGTATATCGGAGAGGTGTGGGGAGATGCTGCCGAAATTTTCAGCAAATAATACAATCACATAGTAAATGGTCATCTGAGTGCGATCAAATATTCACAGATGGGTAAAAAGTGATAATCTAAATAATAAATCCTTCCTATTCATTTCGGTTGCGTCGAAGGATGTGTGATTTAGAATTTTAAAGTTATTTGTCTATTGATATGTTTGGGCGTAGGACAGCAATGGCTTCAGACCGTTCATGGATGTATCGCAGAATAGTTGATCATGTGTTGTCCCAGGAGTTTAGGGTCGGAGTTGAGAATTTCGTTCAGTTTGCATTGGGGAATCCAAATGCAGAAGTAGACAGGCAAGGTGGCATCCGATGTCCTTGTATGATTTGTAAAAATTTGAAGTGGAATTCCCCATGGGAAGTTCAACGCCATTTATACAGAAAAGGGTTTGTTGAAGGTTATATGAATTGGACATGTCATGGTGAGGACTTCTGGTCGCAAGAGCCTAGTAATGTGGAAGGCACAAGTACGTACGTGGATATGGTTGTAGATGCTGCTGGTCCAACATTCAGTGTACATGTGGATCCTGTATACGCTGAAGACGTGCCGAATAAGGGAGCCGAAAGATTCTATCAGTTACTTAAGGATGCTGATGAGCCATTGTGGGATGGTTGTCAAAAGCACACTCGGGTGTCAGCGGTGTCACAGTTGTTGAACTTGAAATCTGAATTTCATATTTCTAAGAATTGCTTTGATCGTCTCCTCCTCATCATCAAGAGCATGTTACCTCCAGATGAAAAGCTGCCTCCAATTTTTATCGTGCCAAGAAGATGGTGAATGATTTAGGACTTGGATATGTGAAAATAGATGCATGTCCTAATCATTGTATGTTGTATGACAAAGAGAATGCAGATATGGTATCCTGTTCAGTTTGCCGTCATGATAGATTTAAACCTAAAAGAGGGGTCAATTCTAGGGGAAAGGATATACCTTATGCGTCATTGCGATATTTCCCCCTTACACCCAGGCTGCAGCGGATGTATATGTCTTCAAAGACAGCTGGACATATAGGGTGGCATGCAGAAAGAGTACGTCGGGACATGGATATTATGACTCATCCTGCAGATGGCGAAGCTTGGATTCATTTCAACCATGTTTATCCTATCTTCTCAAGGGAGTCACGTAATGTGAGGCTTGGTTTATGCACTGACGGATTTAATCCATTTGGAGGTTCAGTGGCTTCCTACTCCAGCTGGCCAGTGTTCGTGACACCATACAACCTTCCTCCGAGCATGTGCATGAAGCGAGAGAATTTGTTCTGTCCTTATTGATTCCTGGTCCGAAAAATCCTACAAAAAATATAGACATCTATCTAAGACCGTTGATTGATGAATTGAAATTATTATGGACTGAGGGGGTCAATACTTATGATGCATCTAGAAAGCACAAATTTCACCATGAGGGCGGCATTGATGTGGACTATAAGTGATTTCCTGCATATGGAATGCTATCTGGTTGGAGCACACATGGGAGGCTAGCATGTCCGTATTGTATGGATAATACCAAATCGTTTGTACTTAAACATGGTGGGAAGTCCTGCTGGTTTGATTGCCATCGTCAGTTTTTACCAGCTGATCACCCTTTTAGAAGACAAAAAGATGTATTCCTAAAGAACAGAAAGGAACGAGATGAAGTTATATTCGAGAGGTTGTCCGGTCATGATATGGCAGCACATGTTGAAAATTTGCCAGATATCACACAACAGATGGGCAGTACCCGACACCTTTCAGGTTTTGGGAAGGAGCACAACTGGGTGAAGAAAAGCATTTTCTGGGAGCTACCTTATTGGTCGACTCTTCTTGTGCGGCACAATCTAGACGTGATGCATATCGAGGAAAAATGTCTTTGATAATGTATTCAACACAGTTATGGATATCAAAGGTAAAACAAAGGACAATGTGAATGCGTGTCACAGTTGTTGAACTTGAAATCTGAATTTCTATTCTAAGAATTGCTTTGATCGTCTCTCCTCATCATCAGAGCATGTTACCCTCCAGATGAAAAGCTGCCTCAATTTTTATCGTGCCACGAAGATGGTGAATGATTAGGACTTGGATAGTGAATAGAGTCATGTCCTAATCATTGTATGTTGATTACAAAGAGAATGCAGATATGGTATCCTGTTCAGTTTGCCGTCATGATAGATTTTAACCTAAAAGAGGGGTCAATTCTAGGGGAAAGGATATACCTTATGCGTCATTGCGAGATTTCCCCCTTACACCCAGGCTGCAGCGGATGTATATGTCTTCAAAGACAGCTGGACATATAGGGTGGCATGCAGAAAGAGTACGTCGGGACATGGATATTATGACTCATCCTGCAGATGGCGAGCTTGGATTCATTCACCATGTTTATCCTATCTTCTCAAGGGTCAACGTAATGTGAGGCTTGGTTTATGCACTGACGGATTTAATCCATTTGGAGGTTCAGTCGCTTTCTACTCCAGCTGGCCAGTGTTCGTGACACCATACAACCTTCCTCCGAGCATGTGCATGAGCGAGAGAATTTGTTCCTGTCCTTATTGATTCCTGGTCCGAAAAATCCTACAAAAAATATAGACATCTATCTAAGACCGTTGATTGATGAATTGAAATTATTAGGACTGAGGGGGTCAATACTATGATGCATCTAGAAAGCAAATTCACCATGAGGGCGGCATTGATGTGGACTATAATGATTTTCCCTGCTATGGAATGCTATCTGGTTGGAGCACACATGGGAGGCTAGCATGTCCGTATTGTATGGATAATACCAAATCGTTTGTACTTAACATGGTGGGAAGTCCTACTGGTTTGATTGCCATCGTCTTTTTTACCAACTGATCACCCTTTTAGAAGACAAAAAGCTGTATTCCTAAAGAACAGAAAGGAACGAGATGAAGTTATATTCGAGAGGTTGTCCGGTCATGATATGGCAGCACATGTTGAAAATTTTCCAGATATCACACAACAGATGGGCAGTACCCGACACCTTTCAGGTTTTGGGAAGGAGCACACTGGGTGAGAAAAGCATTTTCTGGGAGCTACCTTATTGGTCGACTCTTCTTGTGCGGCACAATCTAGACGTGATGCATATCGAGAAAAATGTCTTTGATAATGTATTCAACACAGTTATGGATATCAAAGGTAAAACAAAGGACAATGTGAATGCACGCTTGGACTTGTCCATGCTCTGTAAATGTCCAGAGTTAGAAATTGTTGAAGTAAATGGAAATCAAGTAAACCAAAGCATTTATGTGCTTGGAGGAGGACAAGTAAAGCAAGTCTGTCAGTGGCTGAAACAACTGAGATTTCCTGCACGGTATGTGTCAAATATTGCTCGTTCTGTCAACGTCAGTGAGGGAAAGATATATGGAATGAAGAGTCACGACTCCCATGTATTCATGCAAAGGTTGCTACCTATTGCATTTCGTGACATCTTGCCGAAGCAGCTATGGGGAGCGTTATCTGAGTTGAGTCGATTTTTCACGATTCTATCTGCATCAGAACTCAGGCTTCAGGATGTGCAAACTATCGAACAGAATGTGGTCACCACTGTATGCACGTTGGAGAATATTTCCACCTGGTTTCTTCGATTCAATGGAGCATTTACTCGTACATCTACCATATGAAGCAAAGGTCAGAGGGCTAGTACAATATAGATGGATGTATCCATTTGAGAGGTATATGCAAATATGAACTATTTCCTTCGTACGATTGCACCTTACGTAAGTGATAGCTTTTCTAATTGTCTCTTACATTGTGGATGTAGGTGTATGCATGACCTTAAAAGGAAAGTCCGAAATAAAGCAAAAGGGAGGTTCTATTGCTGAGGCATACATTATGGAGGAAATCTCTAACTTTTGTGCAATGTACTTTGAAGCAGACATTCAAACTCGTCGGACACAACCTCCACGTAATGATGATGGGGGGAATCTGTCGGTTCAAATCGACTCTCATATTTACTCATCCTGGACGTGCCTTCGGACGTTCTTCAACTCGAATGCTGGATGACAGAGAGTTATGTGCCGCAGAGATATATATTCTTTTAAATTGTTCTGAGCTAGAATGTTATGTTGAGTAAGTACTAATCTCACAATTTAAATTTATATGTAAGTTTTTTGCCTTTATTCTACCTATTCAATGTGATCTGCTATTCATATTGCAGACAATTTGATTCAGAATTAATACAAAGAAATCCACACTCACTGATTTTGATGTTGAAAAAGAACGAGAGAAGTCATTGGCCTTATGGCTAAGACAACGCGTAAGTGTACCCGTCAAAAAGTATTCAACAAAATTCATTTCACTTTATAACTAGCCTTTTCTACACGCAGGGCAAGAAGGTTTAATTACTGATGAAAGAGTTCGTCAGTAGCCTACGGCCCATCCAAAAGTGCACAGAATTATCCTGGATTTATTGTCAATGGTTATAGGTTTCATACGAAAGACTATGGGCAGAATAAATCTACATGAACAGTGGCGTATGTGTAAAAGGAAGTACATACAATGAAAGTGAGTATGACTACTATGGTATTGTAGAGGAGATCCTACAATTGCAATATCTAGGACAAGACAATCAATATATCTTATTCAAGTGTCATTGGTTTGATCCGAATTCCATTCGAAATGACACAACACATGGGATTGTCGAGCTTAAGCATAAGTCAAAATTGAATACTTATGAGCCATTCATCTTAGCCACACAAGCCCAGCAAGTGTATTATACAAGCTATCCTTCATGTACAAACAAAGAACGAAATGATTGGTGGGTAGTTTACAGAGTTAAGTCAAGACTATTCTCTGATTATGAATTGGACATGACTGATCAGACAGCTGAAGAGATCAACGCAGAATTCTTTCAAAAGACTTTGTTGAAGATGTAGAGTTGACAACTCATATTGGAGAAGACGAATCCGAAGCACACAATGTCCTTGTCTCACGGAAATGAGGTCGAAGAAGTCGATCCACGTGAGATGAAAGACAGTAGTGCTCGTCGTACAGATATTGAATATGAAAGTTCTGGTGAGGAAGAGGAATATACCATTGATGAATGTGAAGATGATGATGAAGATGGGGTTGAATTAGACATATCGTCATCATCTGAGGAGGAAATGGATATCAATTAAACTATGGTAGATTTTTTCACACTTGTAGAGTATATTTAAAGCAGCTCACTTTCAATATAAGCAATTGACTAGTAAACATTATGATTTTATGTTCTCTATGAAGATATGGTGCGTGGAGGAAGATTTGGTAGCATTCTCGGAGGGGCATTCGTGGAGGGCTTTGTTCCCGCATCTGGTATGTATATTTTTCTAATATAGTCATAGCTGTGTATTTTTCTCTGTATTTATTTATGTGTACTTGTGTAGTGTTAATGCCATTAAAATTGTTACAGTTTCTGCTTCTCCTTCGAGTGAGCGGACACCTCCTCTACCTAGCGGACTAGGTTTGTATATTTCAATTTCAAGTATTTTTTTAGTCATTATTTACACATATTATTAATGTTATTAGAATTGTTACAGTTGCTGGTCCTTCTTCTGCATCTCCTAACGTGCCTGCAGTATGTATATTTCAATTTCCCAGTATTTTTGTAGTAATTATTTATATATTATTAATGTTATTAGAATTGCTACAGTTTCTAGTTCTTCTGCTCCTACCGTGCCTGCAGTATGTATATTTACAAATGTACTTTTATTGTGCATTCATCTTCCTCATTACTTATGCGTTCTATTCTAGTTACAGCTGTTGGTGCATCCTCCGAGTCTCCTCCTGTAGTAGCTGGTATGTATATGTAAAGTTTACTTTAATGTATGCATTAATTCTGATGCCATTAAAATGTCACATGCTCAGGTCACTCTACACATTCTTCAGATGCACGAGTAGATTTGTATATTAATTGTTAGGGTATTTTTGTAGTCATTATTTAGTATTTTTGTACATTACTCATGTTGTTCATCATTATTTTCCAGGTTCGGTGCCAGAGGATGCTGGTAGTCTGCAGGAGGGCAGAGGTAGTTTTTATTAGAGCACTCTGCGAGAGGTCTGGATTATGGGTACGTAATCGACATGTATGTATTTTCTTATGGGCAATGAAGTGAATTAGTTCAGAAATTGACATTATGCAGTTACATCATTGCAGTGATAAAATAGAGCCTACTCAAGCATCTCAATTCATCACAAGAACGTTACAAGCACATTTTCCTGGGCCAATTCATAGATTCAATGATTTTCCGATGGAGGTCCAGGAGCACTTGTATCAGATGTTCATGGTATGTAATTTCGTATTGTAATTTAATTCTTATCGTATTCATACATGCAGTTTACTAACTTTTATGTATATAGAGCCAGCATCGATTCACGAGTCGTACGGACGAGGCGCGGTCTCGATTTGTATGGACGATGACCGCAAGATCAAATTTCAAGCATTTGATGTATAACGCGAGAAAAAATGCAGAGAAACTTCTCAGAGTGCAGACCCGACTCTTTGGAGGGAGCGGCGCCCAGTTGGATGAGGGGAGAATTGGGAAACTCTTTGCAACATCTGGGCTGCAGAGAGATGGCAACAAACATCCTCAATAATGAAAGTTAATCGGGCTGCGAATCCAGAAGCAAACATGCATACTGGTGGGTCTGTCTCTTTTGCGACCCATCAGTCCAGATTGGTAAGTAATTTGTCCATTTCTGGACTCTTTTATTATAAAGGTACTCATTTATGTCATGTTTTTTCTGTGAAATAGGAGAAGGAGCTAAAAAGGCAGCCGACATTTTCCGAGGTGTTCGATAGAACACACAAGAAAAAAGGAACGGATGTATACATTAGCGATAGAGCCCGAGTGGTTGCAGTAAGTATTTAGAAGATATTCACTATTTATTTTTCACATTAATATGAATATTAACTACTATCGTTTTTTCTGGTTTCTTGCAGGAGTCATACATCCAACAAATGACAGAGAAGTACGTCGGGAGGACGAGCACCGCCTTTCCTGAGGTATGGGTTGCGGCATCTGGGGCCCCAAAGAAAGGCCATGTGTATGGTGTTGGGCACAGCATCGAAACGAGCCGGGTTATCTGGAGGATCCAGCTCAGGGTCACAGACCAGTGCATTCCACGCAGGAGTTGGTACTCCAGGTACTTCTCTAGGACAGCTGAGGGCTTCATGACAGTAGGATATCGGGCTTAGAGTCTCGTCTGACGGATTCGATGGAGACTCGTCTGGCCCAGATGCAGATGCAGGTGACCGACTCACTACAGGCCCAGCTCTCCCAGTCCCTCCCCAGGTTATCTCCCAAGCCTTCTCTCAGATCAACATTCCTCCTCCACAGGCAGCACCTCCCTCCACAGGCAGCACCATCGACATCAGCACACCCCTCACGTGAGTAAATTTATTTTATTTCAGAGGTTTAATTTTAACAGTTAACTAGTTAACTTAGTTTACTTAATTTTGGTTGATCGACGCACAATTTCTTGTTAAGCGAGTTAGGTTAGTTAAAAAGGGAGAACTTAGGTAGGCTTGGGGGTTCAAAATTAGAAATACTCATCCGATTGGCCTTCGATTTTTTCAGAACGGTCGGGGTGATGAGTGTGACTTGTGGAAACCGCCGTCGATCAATTCGGACTCCCGGTTGAGGTCGACGCCTCAAACTTACATTAAGCAAGTTAGTTTAGTTAACAAATGAAAAAATTAGTTTGTGGGTCCAAAATTAAAATACTCATCCGACTGGCCTCCGGTTTGTTCCAGCACGATCGGACGGATGAGTGTGACTTGTGAAAACTGACGGAGTTAAATTCGGACTCCCGGTTTGACCTCAACGCTCCAAGTCGTTTTAACACAAGTTAGTTTAGTTAAAAAATGAAAAACTTCGATTTGAGGGACCAAATTAGAAATACTCTTCCAATTAGCCTCCGGTTTGTTCCAACACGGTCGGGTCGATGAGTGTGACTTGTGGAAACTGACGGAGTTCAATTCGGACTCCCGATTTGACCGCGACGCGCCAAGTCGTCTTAACCAAGTTAGTTTAGTTAAAAATGAAATACTTCGATTTGAGGGACCAAATTAGAAATACTCTTCCAATTGACCTCCGGTTTGTTCCAGCACGGTCGGGTCTATGAGTGTGACTTGTGGAAACTGACGGAGTTCAATTCGGACTCCCGGTTTGACCTCGACGCTCCAAGTCTCTTAACCAAGTTAGTTTAGTTAAAAATGAAAAACTTCGATTTGAGGGACCAAAATTAGAATACTCATCCGATTGGCCTCCGGTTTGTTCTAGCACGGTCGGGCCGATGAGTGTGACTTGTGGAAACTGACGGAGTTCAATTCGGACTCCCGATTGACCTCGACGCTCCAAGTCGTCTTAACCAAGTTAGTTTAGTTAAAAAAATGAAAAACTTCGGTTGAGGGTCCATGTTAGAAATACTCTTCCGTTGGCCTCCGCGTTTGTTTCCAGCACGTCGGCCGATGAGTGTGACTTGTGGAAACTGACATAGTTCAATTCGGACCCCGTTTGACCGCGACGCGCCAAGTCGTCTTAACCAAGTTAGTTTAGTTAAAAAATGAAGACTTCGGTTTCATGGTCCAAAATTAGAAATACTCATCCGATTTCCCTCCGATTTGTTCCAGCACGGTCGGTTCGATGAGTGTGACTTGTGGAAACTGACGGAGTTCAATTCGGACTCCCGGTTTGACCTCGACGCTCCAAGTCGTCTTAACCAAGTTAGTTTAGTTAAAAAATGAAATACTTCGATTTGAGGGACCAAAATTAGAAATACTCTTCCAATTGGCCTCCGGTTTGTTCCAGCACGGTTGGGTCGATGAGTGTGACTTGTGGAAACTGACATAGTTCAATTCGACTCCCGGTTTGACCGCGACGCGCCAAGTCGTCTTAACCAAGTTAGTTTAGTTTAAAAATGAAAACTTCGGTTTCAGGGTCCAAAATTAGAAATACTCATCCGATTGGCCTCCGATTTGTTCCAGCACGTTCGGGCCAATGAGTGTGACTTGTGGAAACTGACGGGAGTTCAATCGGCTCCCCGATTTGACCTCGACGCTCCAAGTCGTCTTAACCAAGTTAGTTTAGTTAAAAAATGAAAAACTTCGGTTTGAGAGTCCAATGTTAGAATACTCTTCCGATTGGCCTCCGGTTTTTTTCCAGCACGGTCGGCCGATGAGTGTGACTTGTGGAAACTGACATAGTTCAATTCGGACTCCCGGTTTGACCGCGACGCGCCAAGTCGTCTTAACCAAGTTAGTTTAGTTAAAAAATGAAGAACTTCGGTTTCATGGTCCAAAATTAGAATACTCATACGATTGCCCTCCGGTTTGTTCCAGCACGGTCGGGTCGATGAGTGTGACTTGTGGAAACTGACGGAGTTCAATTCGGCTCCCGGTTTGACCTCGAACATCCAAGTCGCCTTAACCAAGTTAGTTTAGTAAAAAATGAAATACTTCGATTTGAGGGACCAAAATTATAAATACTCTTCCAATTGGCCTCTGGTTTGTTCCAGCACGTCGGTCGAGTGAGTGTGACTTGTGGAAACTGACGGAGTTCAATTCGGACTCCCCGTTTGACCGCGACGCGCCAAGTCGTCTTACCAAGTTAGTTTAGTTAAAAAATGAAATACTTCGATTTGAGGGACCAAAATTAAATACTCTTCCAATTGACCTCCGGTTTGTTCCAGCACCGGGGTCGATGAGTGTGACTTGTGGAAACTGACGGAGTTCAATTCGGACTCCCGGTTTGACCTCGACGCTCAAGTCGTCTTAACCAGTTAGTTTAGTTAAAAAATGAAAAACTTCGATTTGAGGGACCAAAATAGAAATACTCATCCTATTGGCCTCCGGTTTTGTTCAACACGGTCGGCCGTGAGTGTGACTTGTGGAAACTGACGGAGTTCAATTCGGACTCCCGATTTGACATCGACGCTCCAAGTCGTCTTAACCAATTAGTTTAGTTAAAAAATGAAAAACTTCGGTTTGAGGGTCCAATGTTAGAATACTCTTCCGATTTGCCTCCAGTTTGTTCCAGCACGGTCGGGCCGATGAGTGTGACTTGTGGAAACTGACATAGTTCAATTCAGACTCCCGGTTTGACCGCGACGCGCCAAGTCGTCTTAACCAAGTTAGTTTAGTTAAAAAATGAAGAACTTCAATTTCATGGTCCAAAATTAGAAATACTCATCTAATTGACCTCCTTGCTTATGTTTTATTTAATTTATGCTTCTAAAATAAGTTATTGCTTATAATAGTATTTAATTTAACTTATATTGTTATATATGTATTGTAGGTTCCTTCATCGGGTGGAGTGGGAGGACACGAGGATGAAGACGAAGACGAGACATCATGATTTCATTTCATTATTATTATTGTTGTAGACATTTTTATTGTGTTGGCATTATATTATTGTGATGTTGTGGATATTTTTATTCTTATTGTGGACATTTTATTATTCTGATGTTGTGGACATTTTATTATTCTTGTGTTGTGGATATTTTTATTATTGTTGATGTTGTCGACATTTTATTATTGTTTTGTTGTGGATATTTTATTATTTTTGTGTGTAGACATTTTTATTGTGGACAATTATTATTATTGTGGATATTATTTATTTTATTAAGCAGGTTATTTTCTTAAAAATGCATATATTTAAAAAAATATTTAAAAAGAAGACCGATTAGGGACCGAAATAATTCGGTCCCTATAAATAGGGACCGAATTATAGGACCGAATTATTTCGGTCCCTAATAGTGACCGAAATGATTCGGTCCCAATTCAGTCCCTATTTGTAGGGACTGAATTGGGACCACTCAGTTCGGTCCCTAAATAGGGACAGAAAATTTGGTCCCTATTCGGTCTCTAAAATAGGGACCGAATAGGGACTGGCTCTGTTCAGTCGGACGACCGAATATTCGGTCCTATTCGGTCTTTATTTTAGGGACCGAACTGGGACCGAATACGTTCGGTCCCTAAATAGGGACCGATCTTATTCGGTCCCTATTCGGTCCCTATTTAGTGACCGAATAGGGACCGAATTTAGTCAGTCACAGATTTGTGACCAGAAGTTTTTGACCGACAAATTCGGTCACTATTCGGTCCCTATTCAGTCTCTGAGCTGTTTAGGGACCGAATAGAGACCGAATATCCGATTTTTCTTGTAGTGATATATATACTCTCCGCCTTTTTGTCACTAGACAAAAAGGAAGGATCTTACCATATATTTTCTCCCCTTGTGAAAAAATTCTTACCATCGAGGGGTTCAACATGATTGACATTAATGAATAACTCCCCCTTAGTCTGTGCTCCCCCTGAATAAGAGACACCACCTGAATGAGACTTGCAAAAAATTGTTAGTAATACTAAAATTTAAAATAAATAGTGACTACTCCCTCCTCAGATATGAGTTTGATGAAGAGTTGGCAGTCATCAGTGCCTTGAGCATCTTTTGTTCCTGATGCTCCAAGCCTATCCTGCAAACAACATATTCAGAAGAAGGTACCTAAATCTTTTTGGATCCTTGATGATTAGATGTATAAAAATATCATTTCGGAATCCATACTAGATGCCTTGTTGTGCAGGTGTTTACAATGTCTCATAATTTATTGCAATGAGAGCAGTAGTGAATATAATTTGTTTTGCAGTTCTTATTTTCTTTGTAATGTCTGTCTAAAACACAATTTTTGAAAACTTTTTCTTTTACAGGAGTCTTTTTTTTAGGCATCTTGGTTTCTTTTACAAATTTTGGTAAAGGATATTTTTCAGGAGTTATGACTTGTTTTCTTTTTTCAAGAGGTTTATATCCAAGACATTGTTTATTATTTCTAGATTTTGATCCTTTTAAGCATAGGTCTAAAGTTGTTTTCCCTTTAGTTAATTTTCTAACTGATTCTTTTAAATAAAGATTTTCTTCAGTTAGAGTTTTTAATTTTTCTTCTAATTCTAATTTTTCATTGTTTTTGCTTTCTAATTCTTCATTCAAGAGATAATTATTATTTTTACTTTCTTTTAATTATTTTTCTAATTATTCCATTTCAGATTTAAGATCAGAGTTGGTGTTATCTAAGCAAGTGATGTTGTTTTTAATATTTTTTAATTCTTTTACAACACCTTTATATTTTTCATAAAGTTCATTAAAGACTTCTTCTAAGTCTTCAGACTCTGACCCTGAATCAGTGCATGAATCAAAAAATGAGTTAGAATGTACCTCATCTAGTCCTACCATGAGGGCTAGACTTGCTTGCTCTTTTTCTGAATCTGAGCTTGATGATTCTGAAGTTGTGGCTTCTTCATTGTCCCAAGCAGCAGCCATGGCTTTTCGTTTGAATTTCTTGTGCTTCTTTTTGGAATTTTCTAGCTGACCAGTCTTCTTGAGTTTAGGACAATTTGGTCTTAGATGTCCAAGTTTTCTGCATTCATAGCAGACTGGTTCTTTTTCTTTTGAATCCTTCTTGATCCATTTTTCTTCTTCTTGAGAATCTTCTGAAGTTTGAATAGCACTTCATCAACATCACTGTCTTTCAGAACCTGCATTTTTTGAACTAGAAGAAGAAGAAAGATTGAAGGAGTAGCTGCAACTTTAAAGGCATTAGTGAGTTTTTTCTTGGAAGAGCTTTCAGATAGCCGCTCCATATTGATTTCATGTGCCATGAGAGAGCCAATTAATTTATCAATAGAAAACTTGGTTAGATCATGCGCTTCTTCAATAGCGGTGACTTTAGGGGTCCATGAAATAGTTAAAGACCTAAGTATCTTTCTGACAGTTTCCTCATCAGAAAGATTTTTACTAAGAGAGCTTAGACCAACTACTATACTTGAGAATCTATTATACATTTGAGTGATATTTTCGTTTGGAAGCATTTTAAATTGCTCATATTGTGAGACAAGAATATCTATCCTAGTTTGTTTTACTTTATCTGTCCCTCATAAGTTACCTACAGTTTATCCATATTTTTTTTACAGATTTACATGCAGATACTCTACTGTATTCTCTTTGGATAAAGCACAACATAAATAGTTCTTTACTTTAATGTTTAAAGATAATTTACTTTTATCTGCTGCTGTAATAGCAGTAGTACCTTCAGCTGGAATAATAACATAAATACCTACCTCTATTACCTGCCACGGATCAAAGTATGTGCCTCGAATGAAGCATTCCATTCTCATCTTCCAATATTGATAATCCTCTCCATCGAAGAATGGAGGTCTGGTAACTGATTGACCTTCAACAAATCCTTGAGCTGCCATGGATCTTCTCTAAGATCGTTAGATCTTCTTGATTGATCAGAGAACCATGCTTTGATACCACTTGTTGGCCCTTTTGGTATGACAGCAAGTTAACCTAGAAGGGGGGGGTGAATAGGTTTTTCTAAAATCTAAAATAGAAACTTAAACACAAAAAATTATCACTTGAAAGTTTGGTTAGTTAAGTGTGATAGAGAATAGCAGTGCGGAAGCAAATAAACAATCACACAAAGGACACAAGGCATTTATCTTGGTTCGGTCCTTCTCACATGGAAGTCCTACGTCCAATTCCCAAGCAATCTCTTGGGATTTTACTAACCAATGGTACAGTCCCCCTCAAGGACAATACAACACCCAGCACCCCAGCTGGTCTTCTTCTCTTTCCCGGGCAAGAAGGCAGCCCACTTCTCTTACGGTCAAGAGCCAACCTCCTGGTACAAACCCCAGTGCGGTTCTGCTAGACTTAACTCCCAGCTAGGTTCTACACTGTATACAGTCCTACAGCTGGACAGAATCTTTCTTAGAAAAGAAAGAATGAAACTAAGAGTTTTACAAGAATGGACTCTAACCCAAAAACTCTCAGCAGAAGAACTCTTCCCAAGAATTACAATGACCATAGAGGGAGAGAGTGAAGAGAGGAAGGCTTGAAATCTTTTGAATACTTCTGCTATGAAAAGCTTCTCTTGATTTGGCTCGAGCTCTTCTCTCTTTTTTTAGTGTATGTGGAGTTGAGGTTCCTCACAGGATGTACACTCCTTGAAAAAAATCTTCAGGAAAGCTATATCTTCTTCTTCAGCCTTGCTTCATCTTTTATATGAGCAACTCTGAACAAATCCGTTGGAGTTCTAACCGTTGCTCATCTTCTCTTCTTCTAATATTTTGTGGTCTACGAGGTCTGCAAGCATGGAAGAAAGTGTTTAGCTAAAGGAGTGTTTCTATCAAAAAGGTTCATACCTCTGTGTTTTCTGTTGTCTTCCAGAAGTGGTAGGTAACCCCTTTTTGTCGACAAGAAAGAAAAGATCTAGAGAGATAAGCAAAAGATCTCCTGTCAGAATATATTGACTTTCACTAGATGCCAAAAACATTTTAAAATATAAAGGAAATCGATGTTTTAAGTGAAATCCATGTTGAAATCCATGTTTTTTCAAGTGAATCCATGTTTAAGTGAAATCCATGTTGAAATCAATATTTTTTCAAGCGAATCGATGTTTTACTTATGAAATCGATGTGAGACCGAAATCGATGTTTCACTTATGAAAGCAATGTGAGAGTGAAATTGATGTTTCACTTATGAAATCGATGTTTAAGTGAAATTCATGTTTTCAAGCGAATCGATGTGGCACTTTGTGAACTGAAATCGATGTATATTGAATGGACATCAATTTAGCTTTTTAGTGCAAATCACATAGCAATAATGCCATAAGTTTATATTTATTAGGAAAACATGATATTAAATATATTTAATAATATTTAATTAATCATAAGTTTTGTTATCACCAAAATATATTTGTTATCACCAAAATATAAGGGTAAAATATAAGAGTGGTTCAACAACAACACCTTAGAGTGCCGCCAACTCAAGGACAAGATCGAGTCCTTGATCAAGCGCGGCTATCTGGGATGCTACGTGCGTCGGAATGAAGACCGCCCAAGACGCCGAGAACAAACCCCCGAGCAACCCATCAACAATGAACCGAATGGGCAGGAGATCAATGTAATCGCGGGAGGTTTTAGTGTGGGTGGAGAAAGCAGCCAAAGCCGACGTGACTATGCTCAGAGGGTGCACCTGGTGGAGAGGCCCCCGGCGCCTCGGCCAAGCCCTTATTCCCCCAGTCAAGCACGTGCACGATCCGAGGAGGCCATAACCTTCTTGGACAACGATCTTGTAAGAGTTACAACTCCACACACTGATGTGTTGGTCGTCTCGGCCACCATCAACCATTGTAATGTATGTCGCATTCTGGTGGATAATGGAAGCGCCCCTGATGTATTGGCTTATGACTGTTTCTTAATGATGGCTTGAAAGTTGACTACTCTCCCAGTAGAATCGCCTCTTTTCGGCTTCTCTGGGGTCTCGGTGCATCCCATGGGACGGATAAACCACCCAATCACCCTAGGGACAACACCAAAAAATGTGACCAAAATGGTGGACTTCTTGGTGATCCAAAGCATGCCAGGGTACAATGCCATTCTTAGCAGAGGCCTGATCGGCCGCATCAGAGCTGTGCCCTCTTCCCTGCACCAGAAGATGAAGTTCCCTAGTCCACACGGTGTCAGAAAGGTGCTCGGCAGTCAACGCGAATCCTGACGGTGCTATGTTCTCTCCTTGAGAGACAAACAGCCTGTTACAGAACCAGCGGTCCTGCCTGAACCGACTAGCGAACCCTCACTCTTGAAAGTTGACTAGCTCTCCCCAGTAGAATCGCCTCTTTTCGGCTTCTCTGGGGTCTCGGTGCATCCCATGGGACGCACGATAACCCACCCAATCACCCTAGGGACAACACCACAAAAATGTGACCAAATGGTGGACTTCTTGGTGATCCAAAGCATGCCAGGGGACAATGCCATTCTTAGCAGGCCTGATCGGCCGCATCAGAGTGTGCCCTCTTCCCTGCACCCGAAGATGAAGTTCCATAGTCCACTAACCGAGAGGGACCCCCCATTGGCAGACGAGACTCCATGGGAGCTCTACATCGATGGGTCCTCTTGCGTCACTGGAAGCAGCGTAGATCTGGTCCTTACCTCCCATGAAGGTTTGAAATTCCAGTATGCCCTCAGGTTTCACTTTGTTGCCTCCAATAATGCAGCCGAGTACGAAGCACTTCTGTCTGGAATCAGGATAGCAAAGCACCTCAGAGTGCTCCAGCTATGGGCCTTCAGCGACTCCCAACTGGTCGCCAACAAAGTCAATGGACAGTTCGAAGCGAGGGAACCCCGCATGGCATAATACCTTCAACAAGTCAAGCGCCAGGAAGAGGGCCTCCTCTACTTCGAAGTAGTGCATGTTCCACGAGAGCAGAACATGCAAGCTGATTCACTCACCAGACTAGCGTATTAAGGTGACATCACCCCTTCGTGCTCCGTGTTCATCGAAGAGCTCGCCTCTCTAAGCACCGAGGTGGATGTAGCGGCCATCGAGACCGACCAACCAGCTCCGAGCTGGAAGGATCCACTCTTGGCCTATCTACTCCAAGGAGAGCTCCCTCTTGACCAAGCAGAAGCTCGCAAGGTCAGACTACGCTGTCAGAAGTTCACCATCATTGAAGGCCAACTGTACCGGCATTCCCTCTCAAGACCCCTCTTTCGGTGCCTCAGCCCTTCCGAGGCGACACCGGCTATAGAGGAGGTACACGAGGGTCTGTGTGAAAGCCACCTAGGTGGGAGAACTCTGGTGCGCAACATCCTCTGAGCAGGGTTTTGGTGGCCTTCTTTGCAAAAAGACTGCATGTCTTAAGCAAAGAAGTGCCAGAAGTTCGGGCAGCTCATCCGCCAGCCTGCCGAACAGCTGCAATATTCCCTCTTTGAATCGTGCCCTTTTTCTCGATGGGGGATTGTCATCATGGAACCGTTCCCAGAGGCTCAAGGTCGGGAGAAGTTCTACTTGTCTCCATCGACTACTTCACCAAGTGGATCGAGGCAGAACCTGTTGCTACTATCACCGACCAGGCAGTATGGAAGTTTGTCTGGAAGAGTATCCTCTGTCGATTCAGCATCTGTCGATTCGGTATCCCGAAGGTGATCACCTCTAATAACAGGAAGCAATTCGACAGCACATTCTTCAAACAAAAGTGCTTGGATCTTGGCTCTACAACCACTTCACTTCAGTCGCACATCCCCAGGCTAACGATCTGGTCGAAAACGCCAACTGAATATTGCTGCACGGGATATGCACAAAAGTGGAGGCTGTTAAAGGTTCATGGATCGAAGAGCTCCCCAACGTGCTCTGGTGCCACCGAACAACTACTCGGGTGGCCACCGGGGAGACCCCCTTTCACTTGGCCAACGGCACGGAAGCCGTTGTGCCCCTGGAGGTTGCTCTCCCGACTCTTCAAACAAGCCGCTTTAATGAAGCAGCCAACAACCATGCACTAATGGAGAACCGGGACATGCTTAGTGAATGCCAAAGCGATGCCTATCAGCAGTGGCTCGCGTAGTATTACAACACCAGAGTTCGCGAGGGGCACTTCTTCGAAGGTAGTCTTGTCTTGCATCATTGCTCTGCTTCGGACCCCCGAAGAGCAACAGGCAAACTCGCCCCGAAATGAGAAGGACCTTATAAGGTCATCCAGGTTCTCGGAAAAGGTTCCTACAAGCTGTCTACTCTTAGCGGCGATACCATACCAAGAACTTGGCATGTATCCAACTTAAAGGCTTATTATTCATAAAGGCCTTCTGTTCGGCGTCCTACTTCTCTTCTTCTTATTCTATCGGTTTGTGAAAAGGGTGTGCGGTACAACCCCTAGTCGAAGCTTTTCCGCTCAAAAGGCTAGCGTGGTACCCAAAAAACCCAAAACACAAGGACGTTCGGTACGACCCCTGGCTAAGAGCTCTTCAGCTTGGAGAGCTTGCTCGGTACCTGTCCTAGAACAGAGGTGTTCGGTACAAACCCCTGGTCGGAACATTTTAGTTCAAAAGGCCTGTGCTGTCATGCCCCACTAATTTAATAGCGGAATAAATCAGGGAGGCATGAATAGCGAGTATGGTAATGTAAATTGCGCATACATTACAAATATCAGAGCAACTAATGAACAATAATTACAATAAAACTCTTTATTTTATTGATAATTCATCTAAACTATTACAACCACTAATTCAGAGCCAAAAATAGGGTCAATGACTTCATTACATTTGGAAATGATAACTAAGCAACTAACTAAACTAACTCTAGGGTACTGGGGACAATCCATCGCTATGACTCCAGGACGCTCATCACTACAGTCCCCCTCCCGTTGTTGTGAGTATGGTCATCATTCAACTTACCTGAAAACACAATAACAAATAACGAAGGGTGAGCGATAACGCTCAGTAGGACTTAATATCTCGTGTAAACAAGCATACTTTAAGTGATTAATGTCTTGTAACGCAGGTTAACTAGAGAGAACGATCAAGTATAGTCAAGAGAGTAATAGTACAAGATAACAAGTGAACGATAATACATTCTCAAGAGTATTGCAAAAATAGGATGACACATAACGAGATAGCGTGTAACAAGATAGTGTATAACAAGATAGCGTGTATCAAAATGACTGAATAGGATAGCTTGAATCAAGGTGGCGTGTAACGAGATAGCTTGTATCAAGATAGCGTGTAACGAGATACATGTAAAGAGATAGCGTGTAAAGAGATAACATGTAATGAGATAACATGTATGGTTGCACCACGGTGCACTAGTCAAGTATGGCAATAGTCACTTTGGGACAGTAGCCGTTTCACGATAGTACAGTATGTCTAAACTCCTCAGACTACTGTAAACAGTTAGATGTCTAGCCAAGTAGAGATAGTCAAAACCGGTGCAATGCAGAACACCGTCAAAGCCCCTGCAGGTTTTTCGGGTGGCTCTCTGCCCCCAGGACTAGATTGGAGCCCCTTGAACACTCTCCGTGCCTGCACTGTATGCATTCAAGTCAGTAGGGTCACCGGACCATATTATGGTGCTAGACAGTCATGTATAGTACAAGCAATGGGAGCCACAACAGCTCAAGAGTCTCAAGAGAGTACTAGATGAATATACGAGATAGTAGAGTGAACGTGAATAGATAAGAGTACAAGGATAGTAGATGAGATAGGGGTATAATCGTAAAATAACGATAAACCACAATAGTAACAGTTGCACAGCACCAGGTCGGGTACCGGCAGTCTGGTAGAAATCACAACCGCCCCACTAGTTGTTCTGTGTACACGAGCCAGGTGGTCCGGCGTAATCACAAGATAAGAGAGAATCCACTAAGGCCATTTTGGATCATATTGATCCCTAAAAGTGTAGAGGGATTTAAAGGTACAACCAACTCGTCGGATAAGGACGTGCGCCAAAACCAAGAAGACTTACGGAGGCCTTAACAAAGAGTCCCTGGTCCAGTCGAGAGTATTCCCGATGGAGAGGTGGTCCAAGTCAAGAGAAAGTGTGTAACGAAACTTTGTCCGTCTTGCCCCGAGTGCTCGAAGGCAGAGGGACGCGATAACGGTGTACAAATCACGCGAATAAAATGAAGACATGTGTCATTTAAATAATAGAGAAATTAGGTAATTAGTTTCACTTAATTACTAGATACATTATTGAGTAATTACTAAGGTTAATGGAAACATGATGTTAAGTGTGTGCAAGTGTATAATCAAAAGAGCATGATGGATTGTGCACAAAGCTTTTAGTTATTAGATTCATGCAATTTATGTACATTAATATTATTTATATCAAATTATGAATAACAATGTTTATTAAGGCTAACAATGGCTATTAGCAAGTAGAGCATGGGTATATAAGCAATTTCGGGTTCTGACTGTTTTTCTGTTAACGCGACGGGGGTATCCGTCGCGACAAGGCGGCTGGGCGCGACAAGCGAACCGGCCGGTCTGGCCCGGTTCAAGGTGGGTATCACGGCGGCTTTGTCCGCCGCGTTCTCAACGCAACGTGACAGCGGGGCGCTACCCGGATGATATCGCGGTAGGTCGCGACGTCGCGATATCAAAAGGGTCCGGCCCTTTTTTCTATTTTTCCAGGGCAGATCCTGTTTGATATAGGGTACTTGTAAATTCAATATAAAATCGCACGATGATCCAAAAATCACGAAATTAGTTTTAAATAAAAATAGACACATAGATCTATCAACCTATACAGTTAATTTGAAAATAGACAAGGTTTAGGTATGCGTTGATCGGGTAACATTTTTGTGACCCAAACATGCACAGTTAAGGTTCAATGAATTAATTAACAATGGATACATGATGAAAATTTTTGAAGCCAGGGGCGTTCGAAAGATAACATGATGTAGTATTTAAGAGAATTTTCTCATGGTATGAATCTAAGTATGCACGAGGTTCATAAGCAAACATTAAGGGTCGGGTGCATGGATCTGATAGAGATTCAAAGAATTAATTCTCCCTCATGGGAGATCGAAATAGAGCAAAACTAGGGGAGTTTGAAAGCTAATATGATGCAGTATATATGAGAAGTTTCTCATGGCATGAAAACAAGTACATGCGGGGGTATAGAGCAAACATAAGGATTCGGGTTCATGGTAACAGCAGGGATTCAAGCAATTAATTCGCCCAACTGGATAAGCGAAATAGAACAAGATAAGAGGGCTTTTGAAGAGGTTCATGAAATCTACCTAAGGTAATTTTTACACAAATTTAGCTTGAGAGATTGCCTACCTTTCGTTGCAAGAATGAAAAGCTAGGGTTCTTGATGAAGAACGAGGTGAAATCTCTTGTCCAAGCTTCCTCCTCCAAGATTCCTTGCTCCTCAGCCGTCCCCTTCGTCTCCCAAAGCCCACCACGAGCTATGGGGTGGTAGGGACAGATTTGGGGTATTTGTTTGATAATAGAGTCCTAACACTTCAAAACTTTCTTCTCCTCTTCAAACTCCGAAATTCCACAATTATCTCCTATTTCTTGCCATTATCTACCTAATAGGATAGGGGAGAGAGTTAATTTTGTAGGGAAAGGGTTAGGATAGGTCTAGGACTCTTGTAGAGATATTTAAACTAGTTTAGTCATTATCTTACCCCTTTTTAATTTATTTAAATATTAACTCCGAATTTACATTTTCTCCTCCTTTTCTAACATTTTATCACTTAGTTGGCTGGGGAGAGATTAATTTCGTGAATAATGTGTTAGGATGGGATGGGGACTCTTTTTAAGATAAGTGAGAGTTAAAATAGTCTTATCTTAACCCTTTTCTATTTATTACTATTTTTATGTACGAATTTAGCCCAATTACTTCCCTTCTCATGATGGGCTCTTCATATTGGGCCAAACAATCCATGTTAGGTCCATTAGCAAAAATCATACTAATTTAACTAATGGTATTGGTTTAATTCTAATTATTCACCCTTTGTTCTATTTTAAATATATTTATCACACAATATTTCTAACCTTCAATTTGGGCTCTTACTCTTAATTCGTGTGAGCTTAATTGTACAACCCATGTACTTACTTTACTTAATAGATTTTTAATTATCTTTTTTATTAGAGAATTAATTCATGAGCCAAGATTGTCCGTTGGTTCATATATCCTAATGGGCTATCGACCCATATTATTTAAAGTCTACCCACATGTTTATTTTAATTTATAATCCACTTTGACTCATAAAATAATGGGTTCTCCGACTTATTCTTTAATTACGATAATAAGTCGCGTAAATTCTTAAACTTAGTCTAAATGATTTTTCTATGTCCAAATTTCTTGGTAGGTCATTAGAGAATATTATTTAAAGTATAACTATTATTTTTACGGAATTTTTATAGGGGTTTATACGCATGCAATAATGATGCGTACCTTTTACTAATTGAATTTATTAATTGATAAATTTTCAATTTATCCATAATTTTTAATTAATGGATTTTTCGGGGTACTACATCCTCCCCCACTTAAATAGAATTTGGTCCCCAAATTCATATGATATGATACGACTATCAATTTACTCGGAATATTTCATTCCAGCATCTCCCCCACTTAGGGCTTTGCTATCGAGAAAATAATATGAACTTGAACTAAGGGTTTAGTACTGGTACCTTGTCTACCTTTATTGGCATTTGGCGTATCAACAAGAACTTGTAATCATCTTTGGTGTGGAGTTTGATTCTTCTTTATTGGACAATCGATGACTCGGTGTTGTTGACTTCCACAACGCAAGCATCTGCCCAATTTCTTCCAACAGTTATCAATATGATGTCCTGACTTTTTACAAAATTTATAGAATTCCTTCTGCTTCACTTCCCCTTTCATTCTCTTGCTATATACTGTATTTCTTCCTTTATTATCATTGGAATGGATAGCATGTTCCCTTTTCAACGCCTTCTTCTTATGGATCTTTTCAAGAAGTCCCATGGTGTCCTTTATTATTTGAGCTCTCGATACCATGTCTGAATATACTACAAGGTCTAGCGGAGCCAACTTTTCCCAGAACACAGGTCTCAACCCTTCTAAGAATCTCTTTGCCTTCATCTTTTCCGTACTCACCAAATATGGTGCATATTGTGCTAGTCTTTCAAATTGTGCTTCATATTCGGCTACAGACATCATTCGTTGTTTTAACTCTGCAAATTCCTTTGCCTTCTTCTCACGAATCCTTTCGGAAAAATATTTAGTGTTGAAGAGTTCTAAAAATTCATCCCACTCTATGTTGATGTCGGGTAATTGTCGACTGGCCGCTTCCCACCAAGCTCTCGCATCGCGGTCCAATTGGAAGGTTGCCAAAAGGACCTTCTCCTGCTCTGAACATTGCATGACTCTAAATATCCGTTCCATCGCCTTCACCCAATTTTCGGCTTCATCGGGATCCGGAGTTCCATTAAACCTAGAGGGATTCATTCGTTGAAAGTTCCCGTATAAGTCTCATGCGCCATTCCTTGCTCCTGCTTGAATCAGGTTGTTAAGGGCTTGAGTTAACCCCTGTACGGTCCTTTGCAAGTCCCACATTTGTGCCCGCTCGCCAGCCATCTCCACTAATCTCTTGCGAGCAATAGCATTAACTTTATTTCTTTTTTTGATTTTGGGGTGCAAGAGTATTACTAAGTTGATACATATATATTTATAATGTATTTAGATCTTAACCATGGTTCTACCCAATTCTCACATAGGTGTGGTGGTTGACTTAGACACGTGTCATGGCAGTTCACCTAGAACATCCTAGACTTAAAATATCTTATTAAGGACATCCTAGGCTCTGATACCAACTATCATGCCCCGCTAATTTAGCAACGGAATAAATCAGGGAGGCATGAACAACGAGTATGGTAATGTAAATTGCGCATACATTTGCAAATATCAGAGCAACTAATGAACAATAATTGCAATAAACTCTTTATTTTATTGATAATTCATCTAAACTATTACAACCACTAATTCAGAGCCAAAACATAGGGCTCAATGACTTCATTACATTTGGAAATGATAACTAAGCAACTAACTAAACTAACTCTAGGGTACTGGGGACAATCCATCGCTATGACTCCAGGACGCTCATCACTCCAGTCCACTCCCGTTGTTGTGAGTATGGTCATCATTCAACTTACCTGAAAACACAATAACAAATAACGAAGGGTGAGCGATAACGCTCAGTAGGACTTAATATCTCGTGTAAACAAGCATACTTTAAGTGATTAATGTCTTGTAACGCAGGTTAACTAGAGAGAACGATCAAGTATAGTCAAGAGAGTAATAGTACAAGATAACAAGTGAACGATAATACATTTCTCAAGAGTATTGCAAAATTATAGGATGACAACATAACGAGATAGCGTGTAACAAGATAGTGTATAACAAGATAGCGTGTATCAAAATGACATGTAATAGGATACCTTATATCAAGGTGGCGTGTAACGAGATAGCTTGTATATCAAGATAGCATGTAACAAGATTGCATGTAAAGAGATAGCGTGTAAAGAGATAACATGTAATGAGATAACATGTATGGTTGCACCACGGTGCACTAGTCGAGTACGGCAATAGTCACTTTGGGACAGTAGCCGTTTCATGATAGTACAGTATGTCTGAACACCTCAGACTACTGTATAACAGTTAGATGTCTAGCCAATGTAGAGATAGTCAGAACCGGTGCAATGCAGAACACCATCAATAGCCCCTGCAGGTATTTTCGGGTGGCTCTCTGCCCCCAGAACTAGATTGGAGCCCTTCTGACACTCTCCGTGCCCTGCACTGTATGCATTCGAGTTAGTAGGGTCACCGGACCCATATTATGGCGCTAGACAGTCATGTATAGTACAAGCAATAGGAGCCACAATAGCTCAAGAGTCTTAAGAGAGTACTAGATGAATATATGAGATAGTAGAGTGAACGTGAATAGATGAGAGTACAAGGATAGTAGATGAGATAGGGGTATAATCGTAAAACAATGATAAACCACGATAGTAACAGTTGTACAGCACCAGGTCGGGTACCAAAGTCTGGTAGAAATCACAACCTCCCCACTAGCCGTGTTGTGTACACGAGCCAGGTGGTCTGGCGTGATCACAAGATAAGAGAGAATCCACTAAGGTCATTTTGGATCATATTGATCCCTAAACGTGTAGAGGGATTTAAAGGTACAACTAATTCATCGACTAAGGACGTGCGCCAAAGCCAAGAAGACTTACGGATGGAGAGGTGGTCCAAACCAAGAGAAAGTGTGTAACGAAACGTTGTCCGTCTTGCCCCGAGTGCTCGAAGGCAGAGGGATGCGATAACGGTGTATAATTCACGCAAATAAAATGAAGACATGTGTCATTTAAATAATAGATAAATTAGTTAATTAGTTTCACTTAATTACCAGATATATTATTGAGTAATTTACTAAGGTTTAATGGTAACATGATGGTTAAGTGTATGCAAGTGTATGAAATCAAAATAGCATGATGGATTGTGCACAAAGCTTTTAAGTTAATTAGATTCATGCAATTTATTACACATTAATATTTATTCAGATCAAATTATGAATAACAATGTTTAATTAAGGCTAAACAATGGATAATTAGCAAGTAGAGCAAGGGTATATAAGCAATTTCGGGTTCTGGCTGTTTTTCTATTAACGCGACGGGGGTACCCGTCGCGACTCTAGGTCGCGACAAGGCGGCTGGGCGCGACAAGCGAATCAGCCGCTCTGGCCCGGTTCAAGGTGGGTATCGGGGCGACTTTGTCCGCCGCGTTCTCAACGCGACGTGACAGCGGGGCGCTACCCGGATGATATTGCGGCGGGTCGCGCCGTCGCGATATCAAAAGGGTCCGGCCCTTTTTTCTATTTTTCCACGGCGGATCCTGTTTGATACAGGGTACTTGTAAGTTCAATATAAAATTGCATGATGATCCAAAAATTACAAAATTAGTTTTAAATGAAATAGACACATAGATCTATCAACCTGTACAGTTAATTTGAAAATAGACAAGGTTTAGGTATGCTTTGATCGGGTGACATTTTTGTGACCCAAACATGCGCAGTTAAGGTTCAACGAATTAATTAACAATGGATACATGATGAAAGATTTCGAAACCAGAAGCATTTGAAAGCTAACATGATGTAGTATTTAAGAGAATTTTATAATGATATGAAGCTAAGTATGCACGAGATTCATAAGCAAACATGAAGGGTCAGGTGCATGGATCTGACAGAGATTCAAAGAATTAATTCTCCCTCATGGGAGATCGAAATAGAGCGAAACTAGGGGCGTTTGAAAGCTAATATGATGTTGTATATATGAGAATTTTCTTATGGCATGAGAACAAGTACATGCAGGGGTATAGTGCAAACATAAGGATTCAGGTTCATGGTAACAGGGATTCAAGAAATTAATTAGCCCAATTGGACGAGCGAAATAGAACGAGATGAGAGGGCTTTTGAAGAGGTTCATGAAGTCTACCTAGGGTAATTTTTACACGAATTTAGCTTGAGAGATTGCCTACCTTTCGTTGCAAGAATGAAAAGCTAGGGTTTTTTTATGAAGAACGAGGTGAAATCTCCTTGTCCAAGCTTCCTCCTCCAAGATTCCTTGCTCCTCAGCCGTCCCCTTCGTCTCCCAGTGCTCCCACCACGAGCTATGGGTGGTAGGGACAGATTTGGGGCATTTTGTTTGATAATAGAGTCCTAACACTTCAAAACTCTCTTCTCCTCTTCAAACTCCAAAATTTCACAATTATCTCCTTATTTTCTTGTCATTATCTACCTAATAGGATAGGGGAGAGAGTTAATTTTGTGGGAAAAGGGTTAGGGTAGGTCTAGGACTCTTGTAGAGATATTTATAAACTAGTTTAGTCATTATCTTACCCCTTTTTAATTTATTTAAATATTAACTCCGAATTTACACATTTTTCTCCTCCTTTTCTAACATTTATCACTTAGTTGGCTTGGGGAGAGATTAATTTCATAGATAATATGTTAGGATGGGATGTGGACTCTTTTTAAGATAAGTAAGAGTTAAAATAGTCATTATCTTAACCATTTTCTATTTATTACTATTTTTATGTACGAATTTAGCCCAATTACTTCCCTTCTCATGATGGGCTCTTCATATTTGGGTCCAACAATCCATGTTAGGTCCATTAGCAAAACTCATTACTAATTTAACTTAATGGGTATTGGTTTAATTCTAATTATTCACCCTTTGTTCTTATTTAAATATATTTATCACACTTATTCAAGTAATTTCATATTTTTAATTTGATTAAATATTATTCATGCCAATATTTCTAACCTTCATCATTTGGGCTCTTACTTTTGGCCCAATAACTCGTGTGAGCTTAATTGTACAACTCATGTACTTACTTTACTTAATGGATTTTTAATTATCCTTTTATTAGAGAATTAATTCATGGGCCAAGATTGTCTGTTGGTCCATATATCCTAATGGGCTATCGACCCATATTATTTAAAGTCTACCCACATATTTATTTTAATTTATAATCCACTTTGACTCATAAAATAATGGGTTCTCCGACTTATTCCTTAATTACGATAATAAGTCGCATAAATTCTTAAACTTAGTCTAAATGATTTTTTTATGTCCAAATTTCTTGGTAGGTCATTGGAGAATATTATTTAAAGTATAACTATTATTTTTACGGAATTTTTATAGGGGTTTATACGCATGCAATAATGATGCGTACCTTTTTAACTAATTGAATTTATTAATAGATAAATTTTCAATTTATCCATAATTTTTAATTAATAGATTTTTCCGGAATACTACATGTGCGGTACCTACGAGCCTCTAAATGCCAGCGAATTCCGATTTGAACAGAACATAGCAAGGAATAAGATAGAAAAAGGATGGTCTTTCATATCGTTAAAAGGACGATTTTCATTTAATCAAAAGAGAGGTACATATGCCCACTAAGGCCAGGTTATATACAAAAAGAAAAAGAAGATACATGGTTTAGGGCATTTGGTCGGAGGGGCCGACCTCGTCCCTTGAAGGGATCTGACCAGCTCAGATGCTGGCAAAATGGACCTCGTCCAGGCATGGATCTTGGGTACAACGACGGCATTCCCGGAGGGCAGCTTCAAAGGCCTCTCGAGCATACTCCAAGGTGGCTAGCCGACGTCCTCGGTCTTCACCGACCTCGAGCCCAACCTTGTAGCAGGCCGCGCCGTACAACTCTAGGTCTTCCTGGAACTCCAGCCCGGCCTTGTACTCGGCAACCCGGCGAGCCTCGGCTTCATAGAGGACCCCCGTAAGGGCAGTCTTCTCTTCCCTGGTGATGGAGAGCTCCTGCTCGGAGGCCTTTAGCGCTATCCGGAGGTTGTCATTCTCCCTCCACAGCTCGGCTTCCCGACGACAGTGGCACTCCAAGCGCTCCGTCGAGAACGCGATCTCGACATCCCAGAGATGTCGTTGATCCTGCACTCATGACGCCAACCTTCGGAGACCAGCTCGTCCATGTTGGGGTCAGCGTTATCCTCCGAGTGACTCCCCTGACGGCCAGTCTCTTCCGTCCGATCAGGGGTCTCCTCCGAGCTCAACCCCTGGCACTGCATGAGCACCTCTAGATGCTCTGCGGTAGGGCAGGGGGGTAGAGCTCGGGATGAAGGGCCTACTCGGAGAGGCTCTAAGGCCGCCTCCAAATCCGCCTCTGAAGGTTGAGATGGGGTCTTCATCGTTAGCATCTTTGATAGGGGTGCACGGTCCTCCTCGGACCCCGTTCTGGTCTCGGCTGCGCCGACGGCCTGCTCGGAGGTGAGGAAGGGCTCTTCGACTGCTCACTCTGAGGTCGTGCCTGCGGCCGCCACCTCCATTCTTTGGGTCTCTTCGGCAGGTGCCCCTCGTGAGGACCCTGCCTCGCAACGGTCCGTCGACTGCTCGATGACGGGCACGTGTGTATCCTCCCGCGACTACCCCTCTGCTTCAGCGCCAGTCGTTGGGAGCTCCAGCGCTCCCTCTACAGCAGCCCCAGTAGCGGCCGTCTTGGAGGTAATCGTGGAGGCGGGTAGCAGCTCGGGGGTTGTCTCCTCCACTACCGCTATGCTCGGCACTCCCCCCGCTACAACTAGCGCCCACTCCGATGCGCTCAATGCTCCCCTCTCAGAACCAATGGTGGGGGCCAAATGCTCTAGCGCCCCAATGAGCTCCTCAAAGGAGTCCTCGTCTAAATGGTCACTAATGAAGACCAAGTCCTAGCCGCCAAGGACTAGCTCCGAGAGCATCCCCTCGACCGTTAGGGGCTTCGTCGCGGCAGGGGTCGTCGGCCTCCCCTGCTCGGCCGCCTTCACCAACTTCCTCTTCTTCCAGAGCTGGAGCTGGGGAACGTCCTCCTCTTCCTCAGCCTCTTCTTCGGCCTCCTACTGACGGGCCCTCACCACTTTCAAAACAGTAGTCTCCTTCCGAAGACTAATCTTCAGGGGCCGCTGCTCGGCGGGTCGCCTTATGGCAGAGGACTAGCCAGCATCGACAGTCGATGAGGGCACATCCTCGTCCAGGCACGCCAGGTATGCCCTGACGCTGATCTGCTTGGCATATAGGGTCATGTCCTCCTGGTCCCTGCCAGCAGCCAACTCCGCAGCATCTGTGGAAAAACAAGGCTCATAAGCTACATCTCCGACAAATCAACTAAGTTTATGAATAAGGAGACTTACTCCAAGCTCGGCTAAGCTGGTACTCCATCAAGTAGTCCTCGGTGCATTCCACGAGCACCGTGGACAAGTCCATCGCGATCTTCGCCGCCTCTTGGACCAAGAGGAGCATGGCATCCTTCGAGGAGGGGCCGCAGATCTGGGTAGGGAACCCCCACTTTGGTGCTCCGGCCCCCCTTCTTCGGCCGCGACGAAGCCCCTAACGGTAAGAAGTTCTCTCTAAGGGGGAAAGAAATGCATGGTAAGATCCTTCCTTTTTGGTTAGTGACAAAAAGGGGGAGAGTATGTATGCACTATGAATTTTCTGTATGTCTCTGCATGTTTCAAGATTTAATTCTGCATGTTTTCATGATTTAAAGCGTCTCATGATTATCCCTATCAGAAAATTCGCATAAATTTTGTCATCACCAAAAAGGGGGAGATTGTTGAACCACTCTATGGCTGTCCTTGTATTTTGGTGATAACAAAACTTATGATGATAACATAATGAATATTTTTGTTTCATCTGTGTCGCATCAATCTCATAGCAAAAGCTAAGTCTTTCATTGATGCAATATTTGGCGCACTAAAATGATAAAATCGATGTTTAATCAATATACATCGATTTCTGTTTAAAGTGCCAAAATATTAAGCGCAACGATTTGTTAAGAAGTCGATGCCATAACGATTTCATAAGTGTTCGCAACGATTTCTTCTGTAAGCGCAACGATTTGAGTGCCAAAATATTAAGCGCAACGATTTGTTAAGAAGTCGATGCCATAACGATTTCTTCTTTGAGCGCAGTGATTTGATAAGAAATCGTTCCCATAACGATTTGTTAAGAAGTCGATGCCATAACGATTTCATAAGTGTTCGCAATGATTTCTTCTGTAAGCGCAACGATTTGTTAAGAAGTCGATGCCATAACGATTTCATAAGTGTTCGCAACGATTTCTTCTGTAAAGCGCAAGAAGTCGATGCCATAACGATTTCTTCTTTGAGCGCAGTGATTTGATAAGAAATCGGTCTCATAACGATTTGATAAGTACAACGATTTGCCCTCACATTGATTTGCTTGCATAACGATTTCATAAGTCATGCTCATAACGATTTCTTCATGGATTCTGTTCAAACTCAGATTGCCTTTATATTTAAATATGCTTGGCGCTTAAATGAAAAGTCAAATATCTTCTGACAAAAAAGCTGCATGCATATCTCAGAGTCTTGTCAAAAAGATATGACCTCTATTTTCAGTATGTTAGCAGAAGCACAGTACCATGCATCGTTTATCATAAACACTCTTTTATGCTAACACTCTCTTCTATGCTTACAGACATCGAAGACCATCAGAGTCTGATTAAGACAAATGAAGAGGAGATGAGCAACGGCTAGAACTCCAACGGATCTCTTCAACGGATCCTTTCAAGAAGCTGCTCATATAAAAGCTGAAGCATTGCTGAAGAACATAAGAGCCTTTTCCTGAACATCTTTTTGATAGAGTGTACATCCAGTGAGGAACCTCAACGACACATACACTCAAAGAAAGAGAGAAAGAGCCTGAGCCCAGCAGAAGCATTCAAGCTTTCAAGCATCTCAAGTTTCCAAGCATTCAAGCACTCTTGCTTTCTTTTCTCTCTTCTGTTTCTCTCCGAGCTCATTGTATATCTGGGGAGAGTCTGGGACTGTGAGCTTTACACAAGTGTTTATCTTGTAAAGCTTCTCAGTCTGATCTTTCTAAGAAAGATCTGTGTCCGGCTATAGGACTGTATACAGTTGATAACCCAGCTAGGGGTTTGTGTCTAGCTGAACCAAACTGGGGTTTGTACCAGTTGTTAACCTAGCTAGGGGTTAGTGTCTAGCAGAACCGCACTGGGGTTTGTACCAGGAGGTTGGCTTCTTTACCTGTAAGAGAAGTGGGCTGCCTTCTTGCCCGGGAAAGAGAAGAAGACCTGGTGGGGGATCCAGGGTGTTGTAAGGTCCATAAGGGGGACTGTACCCTTAGTTAGTGAAATCCCAAGAGTTTGCTTGGGGACTGGACGTAGGACTTCCATGTGGGAAGGGCCGAACCAGGATAAATCTCTTGTGTTATTTGTGTGATTGTTTATTTGCTTCCGCACTGCTACTCTTTATCACACCAAACTAACCAAACCTTCAAGTGTTAATTTCTGTGTTTAAGATTCTATTTCAGATTTCAGAAAAACCTATTCACCCCCCCTCTAGGTTAGCTTGCTGCCGTACCAAAAGGGCCAACAATCCACATCATGTTCGGCCGGTGCTTGGTGTACAGCACACCGTTCCCGGATTGCGGCGAAGAGGCAAGGCTGAACTGACTCCGGAAGATGTCTGCCGAAGCCTGAATCCCTCGCTCCTCGCAAATGATGCAGAGACATAGATGGTCCTCCACAAGTTTGGCGTGAGCTGGATCGGTGCTATCCTCCACGCGCTCAATAGGTCCCTCGCCACCTCCAATAGTGGCAATCGGAACCCAGCATCGAGGATATCCAACGACAGAGCGAAGCAGTCTGGCTTGTACAGCATGTACGTTGTTGGGTTCATATTCTGGAAACTAAGTGAATTCACACTCTAAGTGATAAATGAAAGTCAAACAATGTTTTTAATGATGAATGAGTTGAATTGAGGTTTCATACATGTCAATTAAGATGATACAATATTTGGTTATCTATGTCTACATTATACCTAACTATACATGTTTTATCATGCAGGTACAAATGCATATAACCAAGCCTTCTCAAATCAGGAGAAAAATGATCACAATCACAGAGTATACATGTACCTGTCGACAGACCCAAAGGCATATGTCGACAGATGCCGCAGTTGTGATCAGACTGAAGAGTACTGAGAGCACCTGTCGACAGATTCTCAGAGACCTGTCGACAGATGTCGCAGACAGAAATGCCAGAGTTCTGTGTTTTGGCAAAACTGTCTCTGCCTGTCGACAGATGGATATCGCCTGTCGACAGATGCCACAGACCAGAGCAACCTGAAGTCTGTCTGTTGCAAATCTGTTGCAATCTGTCGACAGATACTCAGAACCTGTCGACAGATGCAGAGGATCTTCAAATACGGAAACCTTCCTTCATATCCAAGATTGTGTTTTCAAGTCCCACGACTCTCCACATGAAAACACAACTATATAAGCATCCTTTTGAAGAGAATCTCGTACAGAAGCAGCCACAATCAAAAACCCTAAAGCCAAGTCCAAGAGAAAAGAAGTTGATGCTGCTCTGCTTCAAGTCTGCAGTGCAGAGACCGAAAGATCAGTTGATCCTGCAGTACTGAAGATAGATCATCGTGGATTCAACCTTCTCCATCAGTCCAGAGCACTTAAGTCGAAGTTTGAACTCCATCCAGGCGTTCTTAGAAGAGTTCCACATTAGGATTTACTCCTACGCTCTGAACTCTTCCTGTTTCATAATTCTCATCAACCGTGTGTGTGTTTGTGTGATTCAAGCGTCTCTTGTGCTTGAGATCACGTGTGTGTGTTGTTCTGATCGTGGGTGCACATCAGAAAACACGTGTGTGTGTGAGTTGTAGTTACTGAACTCGCTCATAAGTAGTTTACTCTGTGTGTGTGTGTGTGCCGTGGATGTAGGATACACTGTTGTGTACTCCGAACCACGTAAATCTGCGTGTCTTGTGGTTTGATCATTTCTACGATAGATGTTTGATAGACACGTTGCATATTCACACACTAGATAGATTTCTACATCATCTACACATAGCTTAGATCTTGATACTGTCTTGATAATCTGTGCTTTAAGAAAAAGAACGTGATAATAGTTTATAAGAGGCAGTAATCTATTCAACCCCCCTTCTAGATTACCATATTGGGAATTCCGCAACCCTTCATACGTCTGGTCTTCCGCGATCAGGACGATGTCGTATTCCTCCCTGATGCGGTAGCGCTCGCGGAGGCCCTCAAAGCACCAATATTTCGATCTCATCATCGCTGACGGTGCCCTTCCGCTCGTTCCCACTGCTGCAATGGCCTTCCCCTCGCATTGTGCCATCGGGAACAGAGAAGAAAAAGATTGGAGAAGAACGTGCAGGGGGGAAAGACAACAGACAGCGAGAAGTGGGAAAATGCTCTTCTGGAGAAGAAAAGCGTAACGCGTTCCCTTCCCCTCTCTTCTTCCTTATAAGGAAAGAGAGGCGTGAACTTCAAAGGAAGAATTGGCGGTTCGCCCGCTCCCAACGGCTTGTTCAAACGGACCGTTCCAGACCCAGATCACGACACGACTCCTCCGCCATCATTTAACGGCAACCCTGAGGAGAGCTTCAACGGTGTCGCCAAGGGTCCTACACACCTCCACAGTCGGCATCGCATTTAATGCGAGGGTGATGTCGAGCAGACATCTCCCCTCTCAAGTGCTCTTGATCGCATCTGAGCAGAATGAGAGGGTGGGGGGCAAGTGTGGAGGCTATTTTTAGCCTCCTAGACTCATAGGCCCATCATGACCCATCAAGGCAACCAAGATTTGGTCATTTGGCCACGTGTCCTTGGGGTCGGCCACTGGTCCCCGAACATGCTTCAGCGAAGACGGTGCCTAAGGGTCCCAAAGGTTGTCTCCGGACACCACAGCCTATTGAAGCAGGGCACAGTCTACCGGGCAGGCCACGAGCCTCCTGCTCGGACCCCCTGGAGCTTATCACCGAACAGCACTGACAAGCACCGAGCACCGAACGACGCTGTTAAGCACTAGGCACCGCGCAGCCTTTCCGACTGCCGAACAGGCACCTCAGACGAACAACTCTTCGCCTAGGGACTCTAACTGACACGTCCCTTCGATTGTCATTGGAGGAGATTGTGTCCGGACCCTTCGTGTCGCTCACCTATAAAAGGCATAGGTAATCCTCATGTAAAAGTACGTGACCTTTCCCCCACACACTCGCCCACGCGCGAGCACACACCGAAGAACATTCCATTCCTACCTCCTCTGCAGTGGGACCTGACTTAGGTATCGGAGGGTTCTCCCCGGTTCTTCAACTAGGCCCCCCTGATCCCTTTTAGTTTCGTAGGTCTTCATCCGCACCGGCAACATATCCTTCCCTCTTTCCTAAGTGGAGGCCCGTTCGGTCCAAGACCGAATAGAAAATAACGTCCACAACATATTTTACGAATCAAAATAAATTCTCAACATTCGTAATAACAAACATAAAACCATTAAGTTTATGCAATTCATATTGTAAATCAGATGTAAAACTTAAGTCATGCACAAACAAACAAATTTTTACGTACCATAGCTTCATATTTGTTACACATGGGTTTAGCATCTTTATCTTAAAACACAGATTTTACAAATTGAAACAAAATTAAGACATACATGCTACAGGGATTTGTGCAGATCATCTTATCTTGATTCCGACAAATGCTCCAATGTTTTTGGTAGCTAAGTTAGACGCCAAAACCCACGATCAGCTCTCCTAGATCCTTTCTACTGTAGCCACTCCGAACACCTTCTGCTGCAATGGGTCTTAGCAAATCTTCTCTTGGAGATCATAAGAATTTCTAACACACTACTGCAGCCAACGATCTCTATATTGATCATAAGGGAACTTACACCGCCTCCACGCCTCCATCAAGTTCTGCCTAAGGATCCTAATAAAATTCGAGTTGCAACTTGCAATAAGAAGACAATTCGCATAATCACAAGGCAACTCGAATTAGGCAATCAATACTCGTACCTCTACGAGGACATTTGGCCGCATCACGATTACCACGTTAACTCCTTCCTACTATATAGTTTGAATACCTGCTTTTTTGTTGAGGATTTTTTTAATCAAAATCAAGATGGAATATTATCTAATATTTTATATATATACTAAATATATAGATATAAGAAATTATAACAAATACTATTATTATTATAATTCTCTTCAGCATGGTCAAACTTATAATAACTTAATTTTAATTATTTAAATTGTGATTGATAATATTACCCTAAACTCAAGAAATCTAATTACATAAATTCTATTTATTTATTACAAACAATATTTTATTTTAAAATCTCATCTAACATGTAAATTTAAAATAATGATCTTAATTATTTATTTAAATTTACCTAACATAACAATATATACAATTATTCATTTTATACGAGTCAACTGAGAAATGTTACGATGTCGCTCGTGTATATATACCAAAAGAGTTATATCCACTAGGGATGTTCACTATTCGGTTCAAACTGAAAAATCAAACCGAACCGAGTGATTCGGTTTGATTTGATTCGGTTTGAATATAGAAAAAATGTAGTTTGGTTCCAAACCAAACTGAAAAAGAAAATTCGATTTGGTTCAGTTGCTAAGCTCTAGAAACCAAACCAAACCGATTAAACCGAATTACAATAATAAATTTTAATTTGTATATATCTATCAAATTTTTTCAATACATTTACGTAAAAATACATATTATGGAAATTAATATAGTCATCAACATTTAATACTTTATTTTAAATATTATTTGATTGTTATTTATTATAGAAATAAGTGATTAAAATCTTTTTTTAAGATTAAGAGAATCTAAATACCCATTTATTTTCAAGTTAAATCGAATCAAATCGAATTTTTTGTTTGATTTGGTTTCAAAGGACTTCGATTTAGTTTGATTCGGGTTGGATCCGAATTTAATTTGATTTGATTTCTTAAAAATCTTCTATAAATCAAACCAAATCAAATCATGAACACCCCTAATATCCACACGACATGGGAGAAATATTGTACGCGATGATCTCACATAAATTTAATTAGCAGTAGGAGAATTAGAGAAAGATTTAATAGCTGATCGAGTAAGTATTTGGCCGAGCCGTCCGCTCTCATAAATATATGAGAGTCTCGCCGCCATCACACTTTACAATACTAGATCAAATATTTCTACAGAATATTAAGTCTTTCTCTTAGAATTCTAACCATCGTTAAACACTAACAACATGTATAAGCGAAAAAAAAACCCGCCTACTTTCCTATAAATTATAATATCAAAATGGTCCGTACATGAAATCTGTCTAATCAGTGATCCAGATTAATACAAGTGGATGTCTCATAGGCAACTGGGTGGAACGACTAAGCCAGTGACAGACCCCCCTGCGTGCTTGCAAGAAGCCTCCGCCGGCTTATTCCCGTAAGTGAGCTTTATGTCTTGCAGGCCGATCCCACTGCAGGGGTTCGTCGGGCTGCAGCTGAAGTCGACGGCGACCGGTGTTGCCGATGTGCCGTGGATGTCGCTGTACGTGACCTGGCTGATCTTTATCCCTGAGTTCTGTGATAATAGAAAGCGAAGGATATTGTAAGAGGAGAGGCACCCGATCGACCGGGCCGAGTGGGAAAGGACACTGAGTAGAGTTGAGACGTTAATTATGTTGGTTTCTTACCTGGCCGGGACAGTCCTTGTTGCCAGGGCAGTAGCTTTGGGTGATGATGATGGGGTTCTCGACGTTCTGCATCATGGCGTGCTCGAAGACGACGCCCTTCACGAACCCGTCGCTCGGGCGGCCCCATGTCTTGATGCGCAGCCCATTCTGTGTGCCGGCGAACACCGTGGTCCTCACCGTCACATTCTGCACTCCCTCCTCCTGGGACTCCTTCCCCAAGCTCCCGATGCTGACGGCCCAATCGAGCAGCACAATATATCATCAAACAACCCCATTAATTAGTATCCTACCAAGCTCAATTGTGCTGAGACTTCTTCACATAGTGTACAGTCCCCCACAATATTGAACAGAAAAGACGACCAGAGAGAATTAATGGACCATGGATATATATATAAATATATATCGTAAACTAACCTGATACCGTGGCCAGGGCCGCAGGTGACCCTCTCGATCCAGAGGTTGGTAGTGCCGGGGCCGATAGAGATGCAGTCGTCGCCGGTGCCTATGCCGGCCCCGGAGATGGTGACGTCGCTGGAGCCCTGGACGTGAATGCCGTCGGTGTTGGGGCTTTTGCCGGGCGCTGAGATCTTCACACCCTGCACCCGCACGTTCTGGCAGCCGCTGATCACGATGTGGTAGAGCTTGCTGTTGACCGAGGACAGGCCGCTGATCACAATGCCCTTGGAGTCGCGAAACGACAGTGACTGCGGTGCAAAAGAATGACTTCTACTTAGTTCATTGATACTGAGGACCGGCGTACGTCGTGGCTAGAGCAGAATATATATCAACTAGCCATTTTGAAACAGGGTTAAACAGATTAATGAGCAGCCTAATCATGGGCTGTTTAACGTAAAACTTATCTTTTTTTATTTTGAAAATAAAAAATGAGTTGGATAGATAATCTTGAGTAGGATAACCTTTTTATGTATAAAAAAAATATAAGTAGTTACATATTTTAGGAGAAAAATAACACAATAACAATGTGTAAAAAAATTTAAAAAATAATTTATATTAACTTTTCTACTCTATCTCAAGGGATGAGGTAAAATTATCACTTGATAAAAAAGATTTATGGATCCAAGATACTTGTCAGTTATTGTTTTTCTTTTGTCAAACTAAAAAAATAAATTACTCAGGAGTTATTGCCCCTTTACCGGGGTATCCCTTTACCAAATTAAGCAGTTAATGGAATTCGAACCCTCTAAACATGAGGAGAGTTGGGTGAACGCTTTTGTGCGCACGTGTTTTTGTTCAGTCAAAGTTTAACATGGAATAAACAGAAAAAGAAGGCCCCGTCATGTTTTTCTACTGCGACGGCCCTACGTACGGAAAAAGTCTCGCTTAATCTTTGACTACGTACATTGGCAGAATTAAATAATGTCTCCACCTACCGTGGTGCCATGCGGGCAGCCGTGGCCCTTGGCCTTGCACTCCCACAGGGGAGCTCCCCGCCCGTCGATCGTCCCGCCGACCACAGACACGCCGTCGACGTGCTCGAAGGTTATCCATTCGTCGGCATCGGAATAGCCCAAGGGGGCCACGAGGGTTCCGTCGATCTGAATAGTTGTCTTGCCGCTCTTGCATGAGCCGCTCATGGCGGCTTGGCTGATCAGGAACCTCCCCGATGGGACGTAGATGGTAGCTGGCGCCGGAGAGCCGCAGGCAGCGGACCATGCGCCGAGCAGGGCCTTGGCCGAGTCGGTCTGCCCGTCGGGCTTGGCGCCGAAGGACAATATGTTGTAGACTTTGTCGGCCGATGTGAGGGGGTGGATGAAGAAGAGGGCAACAAGGAGAGAGATCAGGGAGTTCTGGAAGTGGATCATGGTTGTGAAGAGATGGTGGAAGGACGCCTGAGAGTTTGAGAGCCTGTGGGGGTGGTGACCTAAGGGTCGTGTTTGCTTGGTGAGGTTACGTACGGTTGTGTGGGGGAAGGAATTTATAGAAACAACTAATTAAACGGTGTTGTGCAGCGTTCGCAGTCAGCAAAGGGATCGTGCACGATCTCAGCTCATGAACTTATGTTATCTTACTCCACACATGACCACTAGCTAGCTAGCTAGGGGCTTTGGTCATTCCCCTTGGATCGTTTAGTTAGTTACTTGTCACTCCAACCCGGGAGAATCGGGCCAAGTACGGCGATGGGGTCTTGTGTTCCCAATATCCCTTCCCTCTTGTCCTCGTTCTCTTCTGTTGGGTGTTGATCTCAGCCACTCTGCCCACTTATTCCAATGCTGTCAGTTGACATTTTAGCAATGTGGAAGATATGTGAAAGAAGAGGAGAAAATGTATTCAAGGGAATTAACGAAAAGGGAAGGTCTTTTTCCACGAAGCGATCTCCAGATCAGACTCCAAATCGTCCAGCTTTACAGTACTTCAAATTCTGTGTCTAGTTTCGTTCTGTTTAATTGGTTTCAAGAGTTTGGCAATGGTCCAAAATGAGCGTTTGTTCAGTTTGATATGGAAAGCATGTAGATTAATGGGAAAACAAAGAAGAAGTTAGGCTGCACGTTGCGGCTTGGTTAATTTTACCACCTCTTTTTCAAATATCCTGGGCCCGTGCGCAGGAAGTGGAGTAAGCAGCGGAGAAGAACACGGCGGTGATTTATGCCACACCGGGCTGCCCGAGTGGAGTTGGCACAGTGGGGCCCATTAGAATTTACCCAGCCAATCCCCTTCCCTCCAATATGTGCGCTCTACCTAACGGTCTCCCTCTATGACGGTATGCATGTCGAGGTGGGAACTTGCCCGTATTGACCGGGGAGTGGACCTACCATGCATAATCTCGAAGGTCATTTTTTTTCCTTTTATGGCATCAACATAAAATAACATGCATTCCAGTTGAAAGAGTAAATTTTGAGCTATCTTTTTTATTGGGTTTTTTCATATAGATCATTATTGAAATTAAATTTAGAAAAAAAATATTCATATTCAATGCATTAGTAGATATATCCTTCTCCAAAAATCAAATAGTATAAATATGTCATTCCGATAGCCACCACACGGTAAATGTTTGCAGAATATTTTAGGGCAAATATGTCATTGTGATGGTAAATTTGAAAGTTTTACAAGTATTCAGAATATATATTGATATCGGTCGTCGCTAGCCGACGAGTCCGCCCGACGAGGACAACGATGTCCGACCAAGGTGACAACCAACGGCACCATCCGTCGAGTCTCGTCTTCAGAGGCCAGCCGACCACTGACGAAAATCAATTGGGCCAGGCGCTATGTCCTAAACGTAGATAAATCCCGTGGATCACGACCCCCAGCTGGCCCATGACTACTCTGAGTAAGTGACTGTCACGGCGAGATCATCGGGTCCCGACTGGCGGGGATTTCCTGATTGGCACACTTGCCTCGATGTGGCTCGTCCGCCAAGAAAGGGTCACCTTTCCTTTCTTACCCAAAGGTCCAAAGCTCTTATAAAAGGCACAAAGACCCCCAGGGAAAAGGTAGGCTATTCATAGCATTCAACTTTCTCTCTCATCAATCTTCACTGACTTGACCGTCGGAGTGCCCGGCCACTGAGGAGTCTCGGTGATCCATTGCAGGTCGGATCTTCTTCGCCGACGATAACGCGACACCGCCAATCCCTCGGGGCCCACTCTACTCGGCTCTGGCCGACCACCCTTGCTATTTTCAGCAACATATATAACAATACAAAATCAAACATGATATTTCTATAAATTTGATTTTAACAATGCTTTATATGTGAAAAGCACTTCTTTATTTGTTTTTTTCCAAAATTAATTAGGCATCCGTAAGATATAAATAGATTAAAATAATAAAACAATATGGGAGTAGTGTAATGTTTCTCTGACCCTCACAACTCCGTAGTTGAGTGATTTCTGTGTCGAATCTCATGATCACGATGAAAATTTGCCTAATATATATATGGTCTTCAATCTCTGATCATAAATATAAGGTTTATTAATATAGATGATATGGAAAGAGATTATACAGGCAAAAATAGCCCCGGTCCGTAAAAATGTAAACTTGGGACCATTGAATATGTCTAGTCTTAAGTCCCAACCAATTATACTAAATTCTTCATCCATAAAGAAAGAAAATATATGCCCCTCGGGCATATATGTCGTTTGAGAGGGGGCGAGGGGCGTGGCCTTAAGGATGGCGAGGGCCAAACTCTGAGTTGCATTCATTACATAAAGCAAATTACATGGATCATTACAAATAGATAAAGCTACATTGCATAAGGGCTTCAGATAGCACTGCAGAACCCAAGAAACATATATCATACGTACGTATGGAGAAGAGCAGCTTCAAATTAAACTAACAATTAACCATAAAATATAATTTAGTTGAGCAATTTGCCACAGCAAAAGGTCTTCTCCAACCCATGGAGCATGATCAATCTTAATCGATAGATGATTGAGCGATGCCAAGAGTACACCGAGATAAAAGCCGGTTGTTGAGGGGATGAGCTGAACTTTTTTTTGGTAGCAAAATAAGGTTAATAACTCGAAAGATGCACTAGTCGAAGATGATGCGGATGGATTGCAAACCATGCATGAGCTACACTAGAAACACCCAGACCCCATATTCTGGGTTAACACAGTTTGACAACTTTGAAACGGCACCTTGGAGACTTGAGGAATCACAAATAGATGGAAGATTGAACTTGAAAGAAAAGAGAAGACTAAAAACCAAACAATAGTAGTAGATAGCCGGTGATAAAGAAGGATAGTGTAACACCCTTCCTTCCTTAGTCAGCCACCTTCTGATGAAGGTAGTGACATATCGGTCGTCGAATTTTGAAGGCGATAGGATGGTTGTCGCGTTCTTGTTAGAAATGCGACAGACATATCATCGCATTCACCTTCTAACCGCAGCATGCGCTTTGTCATCTTGTTGTCGGGACAGTTGGGACACGTGTCGAGATGCTGTCAGATGGAGGCGACATGTCAGGTGTCGTGTTGATGGTGTCCGACCTGCGATGGTGACACGTGGCAGGCCCGTTAGTCAAGTCTAACAGGGAATTTTGGATCGCGACAAGTAGCCTATCGCGTTCACTAATGGACGCGATGAGTTGGCTGTTGCATTCTCAGATCCAAGGCCTATATAGGCAAAGCCTTCAGACCTGTCTTCCACTTCCCCTTTTCTTCTTCTTCCTTCCCTCCATCCGACCACCCTTTGTGCAAATTCCTCTGTGGAGTGTGTGAGGGTGTTGAGGTAAGGAGTGTGTTCTCCTCGGCATGGTGATCTTCTCTCCGGCGTGGCGGCTTCCCCCTCAACGTGTGACCTCTTCTGACGTGAAAAAGGACGATCCTTGCTCGTAGACAGCATGAGCGTGGAGCTTGGAGCGAGGAGGAGGTGGCCATGCATATGAGAAGATCCCAACAGGTATGCTCGTCTATTTGAGGTAGGGAACCCTTGTCTTCCCCTAGTTCTGTCATGTTAGGGCCTCCATTCCCCTTCTCCAATCCCTATAGACTCCATGCTAGGTGGTGTATGCATGTTTGAGGTTCTTCTTGTGCTTGAATTAGGGGTGTGGGTTGAGTGATATCATGTGTGCATGTGAGGTTTCATGAGTTTAGATCCTTTACATTGACATGCATGGGTGTGGATGAGGGTGGTTTGTACTCCTAGCATGTGTTTTGATGGTTATCCATGCTCCCCTCCCTCTGTGTACACCGGATTTGCCGTTTATGGGTGTTTTGAGAGACCTCGGGTTGGCACCCAGATCTCTATCTATGGTCGCGACAAGGCTCTTGTCACGACTCAGAATGTGACGTATCGCCCTGTCGCCTTCTGGTCAAGTAGCGACGCTCACCATGTCGTGTTCTGGTAGCAACAGGGTGGCCGTCACCTTCTAACCTGGTTTCCTTATGAGTTGGTGGGAGGTATCATGTGGTCACCCGGACCACTGTCTATGGTCGCAACAATGTTCTTGTTGCGACCCAGATCACGACAGCTTCCCGTGTTGCCTTCAGACCTAGGTCACGATAGGCCGGGTGTCACCTTCAGGTGGACATCCCTTGTGTCACCTCCTCTGAGAACGCGATAGTGACCCTATCGCCTTCTCATATAGAGAGTGATTGGCGACCTGTTCGGAGTTCCATTCCGCTGCATCTCTAGTTTTGGCACATGTGTTGTTCCTAGCACGGTCCTACACTAGTCGTTCGTCCGGTGCTAGGCACTTGTGGACTTGTCTGTTGAGAGGTTGTTACCGTTACCTGGACCCCCCGTCCACACACGCCGGTTGAGGGAGTTCTCCAGGCGGTGGGTATGCTCAAGTTTAAGACTCTAGTAGCTGAGGGGAAAACGGTGGGGACAGCGGCATAAAGTCGTTTGCATAGCTCTCGTAGTTGAGTCTGGTACGTCGAAGTGGTTTTGGGTGTTCTTCCGGCACAGATCAGCTAGTCCTTCTCACTGTCTCACTCTACATGGTTTCAGTACCATTTAGAGGGGCTAGGCATGGGACCGTAGTCCGGCCAGACTACGGCAGTTGTGTGGTTACTTTAGTTCCGCATCTCACTCCGACGGGAGGTGGTAGATATGGACTGGTGGTCGAGGGTAAGACGCATGGCGCACCTGACCGGTTGACTAGTGGTAGTTGTTCTCCGTGTCTAATATCTTTGTCCAGGCAGTTGTTCACTGTCTGTGTTTGCAACTTTAAGTTCGTCCCAGTGCTGTGGTTTATACGGATTTTCTGTCCCGACGTTGTTTTAGACCGATGGCTGCGTAGTTACTTTCTGCTTCCACACTTACTCTGTTAGTAGGATATATTTATTTGCTTAATTTCAGTTATAAACATATATCTATTATGCTTGTTAGAACTAGTGGAAGATTGGTAGTCCCTATTGGACTTCTTCGTGCAGCTTATTCCCTTCTTTATAGGTGAAACTTCACAGTAGAACCCTCAGCGGCGGACTGAGGAAATGGGGCTATATAGTAGACGGCGTCTTTCGTGAGCAGTGTTCCCTTAGTACTTGCTTCGTCACCCTCTGGATATGCCCCTAAGGGATTTGTTATTCTCTTTCTTTTTACACTTGTACTTTGTTACTTTAGGATTGTACTAGACTCGTACTTTGTGTTGGACGCTTTTTTCTTCACTTGTTAGCACATCTTTAGTGTTTGTTGTCGTCATTTATTTCTGTTACATATCTTATTAGACTGGTCCGTTAACTCTTTTGGATCTTCAGACCCGTGGGCGGCGGTACCAGTGGTCAGATTCTTGGCAGGAGCCGAGGATCCAGGCGTCGGAGGTGCCGAAAGGGTTACAAAAGAACAAAACAGAAGGAAGATCTAATCCAAACAAAATAGGGCTCAAATGGGTAGAGAGAAAGAAGCTTAGAACAAACTACAAGGAACACATATAAGACTGTTAGAGGGGAAAGAGAGATGAAAGAGGTAATGAAACTAAAAAGGGGGGAGGAAAAGAGCAAATACAAGAGGAAGGAAATGGTGGCCATGGGGGGCAGAGGAGAAAAAGAGGGGAAATGATGTAGGAGAAGAAATATATGGGAGGAAGAGATGATAATCAGATGGACATATAAACAACCGACAAACTGAGGAGGTAGGGGAGGGAGGCAAAGATGGGGGATTGAGGGGAGGGGGTGGGACATAGGAAAAGGGAGGAGAGGGGGAAGATGAAAGGGCAGGGAAGAGGGGATGTATGGCAAGAAAAGAAAAACAAAGGAGAGAGAAGCCGAACAATAGAGAGGGGAGGAAGGAAGGAGATAAGAGTGGGAGAGAAGTCAGCAGAGAGTTACAAAAGGAGAGCGATTTTGGGGAGGGGGGTTCCCTATTCGAAACGGTAAAGAGATCTACCGTGAAAAGGCCTCCTATGTATAATGGCTAGAGTCTGCTTTGAAAAATTCTAGCCATGGCGATTAGGTTTCAGAGCAACCGATGTCGCCCCAGGGGGAGACACTGGAGCGAACCGTCACACGCACATACGCATTACGCACACCCTATTTCATACACTCGTAAGCACAGGTCTGCAGGCCTGCGCATTATTGGAAAAGCCCACAAGGTAATGTGAGCGCAGCAGTGTTGCTTGCTGCTAACAACTTGCAAACATCCAGATATGAGATAATGCTCGCATTTTGGAAGCCTTTTCTTGTTGTACACGACTTCCAGGTCTGGATAAATTAATGCTCCAATCAGTGTCAAAAGTTGCACCAATATGAAGAAGATCCCAAGTATGTAACTATCAAAGATCAAGAGTACGTAGGTATCATATCCTCTCTGGCCATCAAATCGAGTCGGACCTTCTCTTCACGAGTTATCGGTTCTGACGGGACGTCAACAGGCCCACAAATCTGCAGCGCAGTATGCAACACAAAAGTTCGGACTTCGGACCAGCCAGAAGTTGACAGCCCACCTCAGTTCGGGCTCAGTCTTACTGGATGACAAGAATCGCAAGAGTCTCCAACCGGCCCATTGTCTATCTCGACGCAACTTTTCCGCTCCTTTTTCCCGATCTCTTTTCCACAAAGTTGGGGAAAATATTTTGGAAGGGGAGTTCGAGATCTGAATTCTTTTCTTTTTGCCAGTTTTGACTGGTCGCAAAGGTGACGTGGATGTGGGACGTCTCATTTTTTAATACAACTGCTGTTTGGCAACAAAATGATGATAAATTATTTTGTTGTTTTTGTGGGCCTTTTGGCATGGTCATGCGTATATACATTCAAATGGGCCTCAAAATAAAAAAAAAGTTAGTTGGCTGTTCTTGGGCTTCATCGAATGTCCCAACTATAATGTTAAGAGGCCAATATATCCGTCAGATGCATCAACTCCGAGTTCATCACTGTAAAGTCATTATCCGGAATTATTTAAGTTAAGACTCTTCAACGAACAGGTTAAAGAAAGCAACGGACTCATCACTAATGTTCTTATCCGAAATCACCTTTTTGCGAAAGGCAACGTTCGCATTTGCATCTAAGTAGTTCGGAGCTAAAGTTCTTGAAGACTTGAGAAAGTAAATCCAAACTTGGTTCCGGTGGAACGCTGCCATGTCGATATTGGAAAGAACTAATGAGTCACCCAATGGTATTTGACACAGTTTCCCCTATAAATAGGAGTTACATCTGAAGAAAAAAAAATGAAAATTCTTGACGACTCAATTTACTTCTTGAATTTTACATTTTTTCTTTGATGGAGAGATAAAAAATTCTCAATTATTTTAACCGGGGGTTATTTAATCTCCTTTTTAATCGAAATATTTTTGGTGCAAAAAATAAGTGGAGGATTTAAAGAGAGTAAACATTAAGCCACCTAGATAGGTGGGGTACGTATGTTATCTATCCCCTTTCAACCCCACTTTTTAAGAAATCCCTTCAATTAGTTTAACTAGCTTCTTAAAATTGGTTAGTGTTGAATCGAAGCGGTATGCCGGTACCTCTCCCCACCCTATCCCCCCTCCCCCCCCCCCAAAAAAAAGGTGCCCTAATAATGTTATCTTAACTTTTTATAATATTTATGTGAAATAATTTAATTATCTCCACTCATTTCGTGTGATTTAAGCATGAACAACTATCGTACGGACCACCATGCCCACCACTAAATTGGCTAGCAATCATCAAGTGCTGTCACTAGTCCACCCTGACATAGCCTCTTTTATTATTATCTTTTAGATATTTACAAATTTTGAAAATTCTCGAAGTTCCATTTAACTGGGGAATCTTTTTCTGCAACCATTATGCACGAACATGCGAATTTCTAGGTCCAAACAGCTGCAAAGGTTCCACAATGGCATTTAAATCCGTAGATCAAACTTTTCTCTTTTTAATATTGTAGGGGTGAGATTTAAACCCGCATCATACTAGATGCCAAAAAATAACCTTTCAGCCACTCCTTAAATACAGCTCGCTTTTTGTCATTAATGTATAATATTTAATAGAATAATAATTGTTACAAATTACTCTTGCGACAGATACAAGATGTATAGGATCCGCGATACATATATGGTTCTGATCGGATATTAAATATTTCCCTAGTTAATATATCATTTAAAAAGAGCTCTTTTTGAACTCTGCACAAAGCCCGCTTAGTCGGGTCCAAGTAGCCCTAGACAAAGCCCACAAAAGTTCGGAATTTTGCAGCCCAGAACGCTGGCCATCCTGTGATGGATCGCGAGTTAGATTAGCTCTACGGAGGTGGGTCCACAACAGTCCCTACCGCTTTTCGCGTTCCCAATTTTACCCCTCCACCACTCCGGTCGCCGAGCTCCCTGCAGCCCAACGGAAAAGGTGCCATCTCCGTCTGCCACCGTTTTCCTCTCTCTCTCTCTCTCTCTCCACCATTATAAAAAGCGAAGACCACTGCTTTTACTCTTTCTCTTTTTCCCCCATCTTCCTCTCGATGGTGTTGTCGGGCTGCTTCCCCTCGCTCTCCCCGCCTCTTCCCTGAGCTCCCGTCAGATTGGTTTCTCTCCGAAACCCTGTAAGTTCCCCTTCTCTGTATGCTGCTCATTGTCTCATTCCGCCGCTGCTTCCGCTTTGTTACTCTCCGCGGGCTCGAGCTCGCGAATGTGCTAGGGGAAACAGGGGGAAATCCAGTGGGTTATTTCATCTATTTCGACTTGTGTTTGTCGAGAAGTTCAAGGACGTATGGTTTGGTTCTACTGTCTTCTCCCGAGGGGGTGAAACGGGCTTCAACGTTCTTTTTTGGGTCTTGGGCTTCCGGACGTGCTGATTGGAGAGAGGGGTACCTTGTTAGGTGGCTAGGGTTTGTGGATTTCCTTGGGGTTGTTGTGCTTTTGTGGTGTTCCTGTTGATCTAATGTTATGTGATGGGTGATTAAAGATCCGTGTTGTGTTGGCTACTGTTCCCGATGCGTTTGTTGGAAGTTTGAAGTAGAAGAGTGAAGCGGGCTTTCAGGTTTCTATTTTAAGCATAACGTGTAAGACTACCCTCAATGCCGTGGGAAGAACCGTGGGTGGGGCGCGGGGATTTAAAATTTGCGCGTTGAGGTGTAAGTTTTTGACCTCCGTCATGGTCAGTTTCACCTCAAGTTTTCTTTTAGTAATGGCTTTTTAAAGACCCCTTGTGATAAGTCAGTAGATGCAACTCTGTTTATTAAATGGAATCTGCTTAATATCTTGATAATAAGCACTATTGGGGACTATATTGGACAACACATTTGGGTAATATTGGCTTTTAAAGATACAAATTGAAATTTGAGCCAGTCCATTTACTGTCGTACCAAACATGGCATCAACCAGAGATGTCGTGGCTGTATCAGCATCATAGTTAATTAGTTATCCATGTCAAACTTGCTAAACTTCTGTTTAGGTTTGAACTGAAAAGTGGTTGTAGATTTAGATTACAAGGATACTAAGACTTGGTTTTACTATGTTGGTACAAACTTGCTAAACTGCTGTTTCGGTTTAAACCCTAGATCAGTTCTTTTCTGTGCATGTGCAGTTCTATCCCTTGTAGGCATGTGGCTGCAGGAGATAACAAATAGGACCATGAGAACTGAGTGTAACATCATTTTTTAGTTCCCTCTCACATGCACCCCACAAAAAGTTCTTTGAATTTTTTTTTCCTCACCTAAGAGACACAAATCACTCTCTAAAGTTGCACCAGTCTTGATCATCCCCTTTAACCAAGGATGTTACTAAACTATTATATCTCCTCAATCTTGCCAGTTGCTTTGAATCAAATACATTTAGGGAGAGGGATAAAAGGAAGACTATAGCAAAGCTGAGAACTATTGCTCCTGCTATGAGATTTTGTGTACATTTTGACCAAATCAAGGAAGGCAAAAGTGAATCAGATCAGCCTGGATAGTATGCATCAATCAGATGTTGCTCCATAGGATCCAACCCCTGCTCTATGATTCTTCATGGGGGCCTGTCGGCTTGGGTTGGGTCCGCTTGGGATTGGCCAGATTGGCAAATCACCTACTGCAACCGGCCAACTTGGCCCTGACCCAGCACGGTCACACTTGTCCTACACCTGCCTATCCTGGGAAACAAAAATAAATAGCTGAAGAATGGTGGGAAAAGAAGAAAATGATGAGCTTACTTACCTGGTTCACCATCTACATCACAGCCTACCGCTGACATTGCTGCCAGCCACTGTCACTTCTTCCTCCGTCACCTCATCCTCCTTGTGTCGTCTAAAGAGGAAGGAATCTGCAAAAGGGGAAAGGAAGCTGTGCCTCTCAGTCACAAAGGGAAAGAAAGGGGTTATGCCTGTCTAAAAGAACCCATGAGCATCTATATAATGTTAAAAACTGTTATACTAAAAAAATTTGGCCATTTCTTGGATTGCCGGTGAACAGGGTTCAGATCGGCCAATCTGCCATCTGAAGTGGTCTTTGGGCCACCAATCTGAGTGTGATATATGATCCTTCCTTCCTTGGACCAAGCTCAGCTAATGTTGTGGTCATGGAGAATTAAAGAAAGTCTTCACATGTTAGAGAAGGACAACAAGTGGCAGATGTGACAGTCCTACGAGTACACAGTCCTACAATCAGCTTGTTGATGTTTTCTAAGTGTACCTTTTTTCTGCTTTTCTTTATTTCATTTTTTTCTTCTTGCACTTTATTTTTGCCATGTCGCATAGTGGATCCACTTGCATACAACTTTGTACAGGCAAACTCTCAGAAATGTATAGAGGATAGTGTTTTATTATCTTGTCTTCCTTTCTCAGGGCTCCTCATCCATGGACGATACACAATCAGTTGCTTCCCTTATTGAGTCCACAACTTCCAAGATCCAGCAACTCCAGCAGGCATTTACTGAACTTGAAAGTCATCGAGCAGTCACTCTCAACTTAAAATGGAAAGAACTGGAAGAACATTTTCATGGTCTTGAGAGGTCATTAAAGAAAAGATTCAATGAATTGGTTGATCAGGAGAAGGCATATGACAACAAGGCATCAGAGGCTCGGGAAATGTTGGAGAACAGAAAGGCCATGGTTGTAGCAAAGGAACATTCATCACTGGAGTGGCTACAGGAGAAAAGAGATGCTGCACTGTCTGCTATAGGGAGTGCACTTGGGAAAAGTCAGAATTCCTTGGTAATACCCATTGCAAGTAACAATGAACAGCATGTTTTATGTGTTGAAAGGCTGAATGAGGAAGGTACAAAAATTGATTCAGAGGATGCATATCTGACTCAGATTATGAGTGCAAGTAGTCAACCATGCTCTCCACTGATGAAACTTTGTCAAGAGATGGATGCAAAAGGGCTCAATGAGTACATTTCAGAAAACCGTAAAAATCTTGCATCCATTCGTGAAGAAATTCCTACAGCACTGAGAAGCTCTTCTAGCCCCCTTAACTTGGTTCTAGATTCATTGAAAAACTTTTACAGACTCGAAATGCCAGAAGCATGTGGGAAGAAGGATGCAGACCTGTTAGGTCTACGGAGAACTTGTCTCATGCTACTGGAGACTCTTGGCCAGTTGTTGGCAGAACTTGATCCTGTTCCAGAAAACCTTGTGATTTCCTCTGATATTAAACAACAAGCAAAAGCTATCGCCGATGAGTGGAAGTCTAGACTGAATGACCTTGACATTGATGCCAGCGGTGGAAATTCCCTAGAAGTACATGCCTTCCTACAACTTCTAGCCACTTTTGGTATTGTTTCTGAATTTAATCAAGATGAGATATGCAATCTCATCCCATCTGTTTCTCGTCGTCGTCAGACAGCTGATTTATGCCGCTCACTCGGTCTTGCACACAGAATGACAGGTTTGGATTGCCTTAAATTTTATCATTTGTATGCATGCAGCTCAATTTTTTCCTCAACATTATCTGCATGCTTTTATGTTTCACTGCATAACAGAATTACTTTTGCCTTAGGTCAATTCCAAGTTACATATGCACTTCAAGATTCACAATGAACAAGTTATCTATTCATTTATTAGGGTGTGCTACCAAATATTAGTTTTTCACATTTTCAGAAACATCAACATTTATTATTTACTTAGATGAATGAAAGGAAATTGCGTTGGGGTCCCTTTCCCAAATGCTTCGCTCTGAAATCAAAACACTGCAATCGGAAGTCTTCCCTTCCTGACCCTTTCTGCCTGGGGAACAAATTATCTTTTATAGGGCATTCACTTTTAATTCAGAATAAAGGACATCACATATTATTTTAGCTTATCTCATAATATTCTAGGCTAATCCTGGACAGACCCTGAATTCTTGCAACAATGATATTAGATTTTGTCATTGTTTCATTGTGAATCAAAATATTTTCTTGTTGTCTAATGTCTAATGGGGGTAAATAAGTAATTGTAGCCAGTTATCGGGGTTTGAATTTGTTGATGTTCATTGAGTTACTCCCAAATGGCAACATTGTCTGGCTGTTGATATTACCATACCATTTAATGTGGTGAGGATATCTCACTATTTGATTCTCCCAAAAGAATCAGTTCCTCAAAATAGTTTGTTTATTCTAGGACATTATGAAAGATAAACCTATCAAATTAGATCTAATTGGGAGATGAATTTCATGAAAAGCAGTATTGACAAGCATGCCAATTTATTTTACGTATGTCAGTCTTCATTGCTGGAAAAAAAATTGGAGCAAAACATGGAAATGGTGAGGGCTTTCTTCATTTGGAATGGTGAGGAAACATGAAATTATGAAATCGCTTGGAAGGCAGTCGGAGCTCCCATAAGAACAATGAGGGAGGAATTGGACTACATGCTGTTACTGATCTTAACACTAGAACAATTCAATTTGGGCCATCACTGAGATCTAAACATGTCTATAACAATTTTGTTGGGGATCGTAGACAGGGAACTTAAAATCTGTCGATGTCATGGAGAGGTTTCCTGTCAAAATGGGGATTTTTCTTGGCCTCCGTTAGCTACAAAGTGGGTAATGAGAATCAGGTGAGGCGATGGGATAATGCTTGGTGTAAACAAGCATTATTTGCTAATGCTTCCCCCATTATGTGCACAATCTCCACTAGCTGTGGTGAATGGGAATGCCAGTTGAAACGTTCAGTTCAGAGAGAATCTAATAGAGAAATAGATTGGGGAGTTCTTTGATTAAACTATAGTTAATCCAGTGTAGTAAGACAGAAGTGCATGGAAATGGGATAATATATCTCTGTTCAAGTCAAGCCTTAATTTCTTGTCTGAAGATGGATTTATCTTTGTGGAAATGTGTTTGATCCAAAATCGACTTGGTAGTTTACAATGCTGTGATTACAGACATGTAAGAGTGAGGAAATGGAAGCTGGAGTTAAATGACGAGTATTTTCTGTAATAGTGAGCAGAAAACATGAACAACCTCTCCTTTCTTGCCATATGATCTGGGTCAGTTGACAATTCTTCTGTAGATCAGTGAGATCTGACCAGCTGAAGAACCTGTGGGATCTGAACTGTTCCCTGTTCAAGGAAAAGAACTTGTGATCAGCGTAACTGCATCCATCCTTTGGGCCGTTGGAGAAAACAAAATAACAGAAAGTTGACAAGTCAGAATAAAAACTGGATCAGAGGTACTCCATACTTCTGCCAATTTTTGTGGGGATGAAGTTGACTTTATAGATATCTTTCTTCGTTCATACTATACTTTTTCATTGTTGTATCATGGTTTTTTTCTAAACAGTGGTTTCAGCATCTTCTCAGTGCTTGAGCTTCATTTGTAACCCAGGAACTTCTTGTATATCCTTTCTCTAATGAAATCTAGTCTCTAACCATCTTCTATATCTATACTTGTATGTGTATGTTTTTTTATTTTTAATTTAATTTACTACTTTTCACCTTAAACGTGATGTTATTAGCCTTCAACTGATCTTGTAATTGTTTAGATGTGATCGAAGCGCTGTCAAACAGTGGAAGGCAAATTGAAGCCATAAATCTAGCTTATGCATTTGAACTGACTGAGCAATTTGCTCCTGTTCCACTGCTTAAAGCTTACTTGAAAGAATCAAGGAGAACCTCACAGGTCAAAGCTGGAAACACATCTCCGAGTGCCCAGGTTAAATGTTTTAGCAACTTCTGGTGTTTGATTGTATTCCATTTCTGCTGTTGTTGCATCACTACATGATGATATGATGTAAGACTTTTTGGGTGCTTCAGAGGCATCATTAACATCATACTTTTGTCTTAAGGGTAATGGTTTTGCTTTTCTGACATGTAAGTTCAGATTATCAGTTAGTGAAATCTCTTTGATGCAATTAGTATTGGTTATGAGGTTAGCAAGTTTACAGCATTTCTGGTCATAGGACATTGAAAGATTAATTTTCTGTTTCTGTCAGATGTTTCTGAATGTGGTTTGGACCAAGTACAAAAAGGTGAAACTGTAAGCATACCACAGTTATCAAGGCCACACTGGCCATCTTTGGGATGCCTGACCACCTCAGCAGCGCTAACAGGGTTCAGGGGACATTTTTGGGGACATGGATTTGGGTAGAAGAATGGAACACATGCAGTAACAGATTGCAGTTGGGTGGTGGAGGTGTGCTGGGGAAAAAGGCATATTGGAAGAGGGTGGTAGAGGGTGATGGGAGAAAAGGTAGAGTTGGGGATGTATGCTTGTGTGCACGAGGGAGATAGAGAGAGGTGTAGAAGGTGTGGGCAGATGTGTAATTTCTGTGCTTATAGGTTAGTTTGCATAGTGTGCTACTTTTCTTATTTTTCCTCCTAGTTCTAGGAAGGGTCAATGTTCCTTTCAGAATTAAGTATAAAATAGGACTTGACTAGCGTTGGGAGTTTAACCACTAGTTACTCTTTCTCCTTTCTTCCTCACCTATGTTTTGCATGCTATCAAAAGCAGGCCTTAAGAATGCATTGTGTAACATGTGTTCTTGTGGTGCTAGGAAAAAGGCATCGGAGGTGCTGCCACCTATCTTTCCTTCTTGACAACCGTGGCATGTGCTCCTCTTAGTTGTTGCAAAGCTCTTTTGCAAGAAGCAACCCCTCTTCCCTTGAACTTATCCTAGGCATAGGCAGTTTTGTCCAGTCAAAGAAATTTATTGAAGCAGAGGAGGAAGGTACAGTGGATGCCTATGTAGTTGCCTTCTTACTAGTTGCCATGCCAAAATCCTCAAAAAAGTCTTGTAAAGATGTATTTTCCCTTCAATTAGCCTTCCAAAAATATTCATGTCGGTATTTCCTGCAATCTTATCTTAACATCATCCATTGACCTAGTTCCTTTTTCCCCATCAACCTAGGAGGGTTGCACAATGATACAATAACATGCCGAATGATACAATGTCTATATTTTGGTCAGTTACTTGACAATTGACATGGTAGACAACCATAGTCTTACTAGATGTATCCAGAGATAACATGTTCAAACTGGTAACCGTAATGGTTACATAACCTACCAAAAAAAAAAACCGTAGTGGTTATATAGTAACAGATATATGTCCAACTGAACCTGGTAATTGATATTACATACGAAATAAGCTAATATGTCAATAAATGTAAATGTGAAAATTGAATGTCTATGGCTGACTGAAGGATGATTCTTTAAGAAAAGGTTAATGCATTATGGGATATTTTGTCTGATACCAATAACATTATTGGATAATGTACAGTACTGGAAAGTCATCTCTCTTAAAGGTAGTGGACGGGATTATGAATTGATTGGTTCTATAGGATCCAGATCTGGTAACACCCTTTATTCATGCTGAATTTGACCCTTCTGCATTGCTACTAGTGGTGTAGTAACTTGTGGCAGATATTATTCAGATGTCTTTAAGTTCACAAAGTTCATCATTGCTTGGGCATATTCTTTCAATACTTCACTGTGTTTTGTGTGTATGGAATGTACACAAGATAGACAATATTCTCATTTGCCTTCTCTCAGATACTTAAAAGTTCTGCTGTTTCAGGCTTTCAGCATCCTGTTTGTGGTTATATTGAAAGTTAGCAAACCACATTTTCATAGGACAAGAATAGTTTTTAACATATTAGATAACAACCTATCAGATCTCTGTTCGAGTGAATTTCTGCCTTCTGTTTGAATTGTTGTCTTCAGGTTTCAATTCAGAATGAGATGAATGAACGAGAAATCTCTGCCCTTAAAGCCATTATCAAGTGCATTGAGGAGCACAAGCTTGAGGAGCAGTATCCTCTTGATCCCCTCCAGAAACGGGTATTCCAACTTGAGAAAGCCAAAGCCGACAAGAAGAGGGCAGCAGAGGTAGCAAAGCCACAATCTAAGAGGCCCCGTGCAATTGCTGGCAATGGCTCTCCGAATGGGGTCGGTTATGCCCCTCGTCTGAGTAATATTCCAGACAAAAGCTTCTACAGAGGACCCGAGAGATACCCGTATGCTTATGAAAGGCAGTATGTTTACCCAGTGGAAGCACATGCCTCCCCATTGCTGAGCACTGCTGCCTACAGCCTCCCTCACAATCACAGTAATTATTATGGAAATGGTTACCAGTACCAGTCTCCATTTATACACTGATGGAGGAGGTAGTCTGTGATTGTGACTGTGTCTAACTCTTAGCCTCTTAACCCAGTGTGGAGCTATTTCGTCTGTTAAATGTATGATGAACTGAAGTTACAATTAAGAAACTTTGGTTTCTTTTCGACTTGGCAGTGTTCGCTTGGATGGGGATGCCTTAATGCTCCTCCTTGCAAGTCTGTTCCCTTTCTATCCGTGACCATGCTTCCCTGCTTCCTATGAATTCATTCTGATCATCCTTATTTTTCGAAATGTCGCATCGAACGCACAAAGTCCATCTTGACTTTTTATTCTGCGTTTTACATATACATTAGATCTTACCAAAGTTTGAGATAAATTACCTATTTTTCTGAAATTTGTGGTTATCTACCATTCTGCACTTGCTTAAGATCACCTTATGTCTGCACACGGCATGTTTCAGGAGCATCATAACGTGACTAACCCCATCCTTGATGTGTTTGCTCTAACTATGCCTGCTTAATCTCCCAGTCGGCAAGGTATTTAGCTGCATATTTTTCACGTGATATTACCCGTCCATGCAGTATTATTTAAACAGGATTTTTCTCGTGTTTTGTTGCAATCCATGAAAGTATTGGGATTAGCGTTTATGGCAAGACGAATTCGTTAATGGCGATCCCCTACACACACACACACACCGGGTTAAATAAGGTATGATAATTTCCCACACTACAGATGTGCATCAGAAGAATTCTAAGCAGTCCATACTTAGCCACATAAACAATTTTGTGGAGATAGGAGAGATTGGAAAATTGAGTAATACTTTGTCCGCCCGGGGCGGGCAAGTACATGTGTTTTGATACAAGATCTAACGGCCCCTAAATATATATATTCAGGACGGGGAAGCAGAGCATGCACAAATAAATTCTTTAGAAAAATATGATCTGAAATGGCCCCTTTTATTTTAAAAAAAAAATCTTGAAATGGTTATCTACGTAGTCCATATTTTTGCCATGTATTTTCCTGAGAAAAGGCTAATGGATTTATAGGAAGTTAATAAACATAGTAGAGACTATAAGGGGCAGATCCGAAATGAAAATTACTTCTTACAAGAAGGGATACACTTTCGCCTCTTGCAAGAGTGGGTCGTCATTGGATAACCCGTATGTAACACGGGTAAGGTGTCGTTATTGGTGCCGCCCACCCCACAAAATCTCGGATAGAAATAGTTTTTTGCAAATAAACTAGTTTTATATAAAAGTTATAGATTTGACATTTTCATATTTATGATTGAAAATATAAAGAGTGTGCTTATTCATCATCCTATGATCCTTTTATGCATGAGTCGTACTTTTGCAAAAAAAAAGGAAAGAAAGAAAGAAAGACAAAAAGATCGTTGAAGGGTCGTTTGCCTCATTTTTGGCATTTACAACGGTATATTTATAAAAAACTACAAATATAAGAATAGTAAACTTATAAATTTAATATCATAATAGTTCATATACAAAAAGCTTTTGAGGCAGAAAAAAGGTTTGTCAGGTCCCATCTAAAAGTCTCCCCTCCCCCCCCCCCACCCGCACGCTGTTTAATCACAAGGCGAAGATCATGTAATCCTGTAAGCGATGATGATTGACAGGTCTCGTGGTTGAGAGGAAGACACGTGTCGAACCGTGAAGTGTGTATAAATATAATGGCTTCTTGTGAATATACCCCTTGTAAACTACTTATCTAAATAAAAAAAAAATTTAAGTTTATATATGAAGAGACGTGATTTAAGTGTGCCTCCCAAGAGGTATTGTCCCCATGCTTGGGGTTTTGTTCTTTAAAAGGGTCCTCTTGGGAGAAGAGGTGATGCTCTTGCTGATAAGCACACACTTGTTCTCACTATCTTTTAATGTGGGACTAAAGAATACCTCTACACAGCCCCCCAGTGAGGATAAGGGTGTGCGGGTCTCATGAAGATGAGACGCTCGGGTAGGGCGCATGACCTCTCGTTCGTTCCCCAAACGGCGCCAATGAAGAGACGTGATCCTGTTTGGGCCGGAGCCAAACGGGCCTCCACTAGAGAGAAAGGGAAGACGATCGCCGGTAAGGACGAAGACCTGCAAGACCAGAAGAGGATCAGGGGGGCCCGGTGAAGACCGGGGAAACCCTCCGATGCCTAAGTCAGTAGAGAGCTTGCAAGGCAGGGGGTTTCGGAGTACGAGCGTATGTTCGGGTGCGGAGGAGAACGTACCGTTGCATGGTACTGTACCTGTGCTTTTATAGGCGTTGGTGCCAAGGCGAACGTGCGTAACGTTGGTAAGTCGTGCCTGAAAAGACGCCTTGATGGACGCGCATAACGGGAGGGGAGTTATGCGCTCAGGCGCCCGTTGGGCTGCCAAGCAGTTCGTGCCTCTTGATGATGGAGGACGTGGCCTGGGACGATTACGACCGCACTGTGAGCCGGAGAACCTGCTCGGAACCCTTTGGGGATACTTTCCGAGCAGATGACCCACATAGGGGATCGAACATGCTGTTCGGTGATATATAGGGTTGTTCCGCGCAGCAGGGTTACCGTTCCTGTTCGGAACCTCTCCGCAGTTGTTCGGTCGCGGAAGGACAGATGACCTGCTAGGGGTCATACTGCCACGAGGCTTGGCAGCGTCCGATCAAGGAGGCGGTATCTTGGAGATCTTCACATCATCTTGGAAGGGACGTGACCCGTTGGGATGGGGCCACGTCAGCTGATAGGGCACGCGAAGGCCGTAGTGGGCCATCATGGGCCTAGGTGGCCAGATTTGGCCACCACACTTGCCCCCCACGCTCTCGAGTGGCTCGGTGAGACAAGCGCTTCGAGGGCGTCACTTCTGCATTTAATGTGATGGTCCGTTGCAGGGTGCCGCCGCTTGGAGCCTTGGCAGGCGGTTAACCCATCATGATGGGTGCAAAGCCGCGCCACGCCTGAGGTGCCGTCGTCGAATTCGGACGGTCGCCAACGCTGTACCCGAAGGGGCATTTTTCAAAAAACAGGAAGGAGCGGCGTTTCAGGGCCCGCCTCGAATTTCGTTCTCTCCTCTTTCCTTATAAGGAGGGGAAGAGACGAGGGCGGGAGCCACGCCTCCCAGTAGCCTTCCAGCTTTGAGACTTTCGTGTTTCCTTGCCTTCTCCTGTTTCCATCCTCTCCTTCGTCCCCTTGCGCCGTCGCCGCCTCCTACGATCCTTCCAGCAATGGCGAACAGAGGGAAGGCCATTGCCGGAGCGAGCGGGGTGACCGTCGCGGCGTCCAGCTGGCCACGGTGCCGTCACTTCAGCGGGGTCCGCGAGCGCTTCAGGATCGGGGATGAATACGAAATCATCGACGCCAGGGAGAGTGACTCCATCCTGGTGAACAAACCAGGCTGTCTGCTGCTCTCTGTAGATCACCTGGAGGCAGGCTTCCGGCTGCCGCTGCCGGAAGTGGCGAAGGCGCTCCTGAACTGCTGGGGCGTTTTCGCCGATACAACTGACGCCAAACACCTGGAGATACATCTGTATCTTCGGTGTTATCTGCAAGATTAAGGAGATCCGAGGCTCGGCGGACGTTTTCCGAGCTCATTTCAAGCTGTCTGCTTCGCGGGCGTCGGGAGCAGACATCTACTACGCCAAGCACCGAACAGACCGGATGCACATCGGCCTGTCCAACAAGTACTCCAACAACAAGGGTTGGATGGACAGGCTACTTTTTGTGCGTCGCCGGAGTGGTGCCGAATGGGGATTCCCCACTGTCATTCGCCCAGCGCGGAAGGACAGCTTTCCGAAGCTGATCCAGGATGCGGCGAGGGCATCGGACAAACTTCTCCGAGCAGGTGTTTGGAACGGAGAAGGATATGTGACCGAGTTCATGCTCGTTAAGTACGGGCTCAGCAAACCATGGAGTAAGTATACTATCTCTTGGTTGTTTACTCTTCGGTTTGGTGACCTCATACTAACTTTTCTTCTTCTTGCTTTCATTTTGCGCAGCGGCCGCAGAGCTGGAGGCCGGAAGGGATCAGGAGGCAAATGAAGAGTTTGCCGAACAGATCCCTGTGCTAGCGCACATGGTGTTCGAAGACGATGATGCTGCCGTCGTTGCCCAGGTTCCCTCTGCAATGAGGGTTGGTGCCGCGGTAACAACGGCGCTCGTTGCTCCCTCGCCAACTGGGGGGCGCTCGGCCAAGGCGCAGGCTCCTGAAAAGGGGCCTGAAAAGATTCGTCTGAAGAAGAAGGCCACCAAAGAGGTGGTTACGGCTGGTGCTCGGGCCTCACCAGCGAAGGGTGACGGAGCGAGCCATCCTTCTGCCAAGAAGAGGCCAGTCCTGTTCGAAGAGAGCGCGGAGGAGGAGGAAGAACTCCGTGCTCAGAAGAGGAAGAAGACCGTCCCTACTACCCCTCCGCGTGACGAGGAGGGGACTGAAGAAGAAGAGGAAGCGCAGTTGCTGCTGCGTAGAGGAAGTGGGGCCGTGCAATCGGCTGATCAAGGAGTGCCACGGATGGCCTCCGTGACTCGCCCCGAGGTCACACAGAAGATGGCGACCGAGCTGGGGCTCATTTTTGTAAGAGAGGGGTCCGGGAGCCCTACTGGAGGAGAGGCCAGGGGCTCCACCTGCGCGAGGGATAGGGAGCCCTCCGGTGCTTCCATCGTTGGGGGTGCCGAGCACAGTGCTACCAGCAACACCGCTGAGGTTTCCTCTAGGAGGAATGGAGAGGTTGCAGCGTCTCCTGTTCAGCGGGAGGAGGACGCTGATGCAATGACAATTTCCACCCCTGCTGGAGTGATGACTAGCAGTGCGGTAGCTCTGGCGCCAGGCGCAGCTCCGTCCGAAGGGCAGGAGGTGATTCCTGCTGTAGGGGCCGCTGAACAAGTGGCCGCGACGATGGGGGCGTCCGAAGAGGTTGCTGCTACCCCCGGGGGTATCCTGCCCCCCAATGAAGAGACGTGATTTAAGTGTGCCTCCCAAGAGATATTGTCCCCATGTTTGGGGTTTTGTCCTTTAAAATGGCCCTCTTGGGAGAAGAGGTGAGGCTCTTGCTGATAAGCACACACTTATTCTCACTATCTTTCAATGTGGGACTAAAGAATACCTCTACACAGCCCCCCAGTGAAGATAAGGGTGTGCGGGTCTCATGAAGATGAGACGCTCGGGTAGGGTACATGGCCTCTCGTTCGTTCCCACAGACGGCGCCAATGAAGAGACGTGATTTAAGTGTGCCTCCCAAGAGGTATTGTCCCCATGCTTGGGGTTTTGTCCTTTAAAAGAGCCCTCTTGGGAGAAGAGGTGATGCTCTTGCTGATAAGCACACACTTGTTCTCACTATCTTTCAATGTGGGACTAAAGAATACCTCTACACAGCCCCCCAGTGAGGATAAGGGTGTGCGGGTCTCATGAAGATGAGACGCTCGGGTAGGGCGCATGACCTCTCGTTCGTTCCCACAGACGGCGCCAATGAAGAGACGTGATCCTGTTTGGGCCGGAGCCAAACGGGCCTCCACTAGAGAGAAAGGGAAGACGATCGCCGGTAAGGACGAAGACCTGCAAGACCAGAAGAGGATCAGGGGGCCCGGTGAAGACCGGGGAAACCCTCCGATGCCTAAGTCAGTAGAGAGCTTGCAAGGCAGGGGGTTTCGGAGTACGAGCGTATGTTCGGGTGCGGAGGAGAACGTACCGTTGCATGGTACTTTACCTGTGCTTTTATAGGCGTTGGTGCCAAGGCGAACGTGCGTAACGTTGGTAAGTCGTGCCTGAAAAGGCGCCTTGATGGACGAGCATAACGGGAGGGGAGTTATGCGCTCAGGCGCCCGTTGGGCTGCTAGGCAGTTCGTGCCTCTTGATGATGGAGGACATGGCCTGGGACGGTTACGACCGCACTGTGAGCCGGAGAACCTGCTCGGAACCCTTTGGGGATACTTTCCGAGCAGGTGACCCACATAGGGGATCGAACATGCTGTTCGGTGATATCTAGGGTTGTTCCGCGCAGCAAGGTTACCATTCCTGTTCGGAACCTCTCCGCAGTTGTTCGGTCGCGGAAGGACAGATGACCTGCTAGGGGTCATACTGCCATGAGGCTTGGCAGCGTCCGATCAAGGAGGCGGTATCTTGGAGATCTTCATATCATCTTGGAAGGGACGTGACCCGTTGGGATGGGGCCACGTCAGCTGATAGGGCACGCGAAGGCCGTAGTGGGCCATCATGGGCCTAGGTGGCCAGATTTGGCCACCACAATATATATATATATATATATATATATATATATATATTCATGAATACAAAAAATCTTCAATCTCGACATAAGTCAAAAATGTATTTTGAATGTTCTTTCAGTATCATTTTAACATCTTTTTTATGAATACAAAATATCTTCAATCTCCACATAAGTCAAAATTGCATTTTGAATGTTCTTTCAATATCATTGTAACATATATATATATATATATATATATATGTAAACAAAATATCTAAACATGTTGTTACAACTTACAAGGAAAGTGAGGACCCCGGTTGGGTCGATCGGTTAGAACTCTTGCTTAAAAGCAAGAGGTCCCGAGTTCGATTCCTGGGGGGGTTACCTGATTTACATGCAATCCTCGAGGTGTGTAAATCTGGGATTTTTCCGATCAAGTGGGATAAGGGCAATACAGGTACACGGAAAGTAGGAGCTGCCAAGTCCTGATCTTGGAGTTCACGAACACCAATCCCTGAGCCCACAAAGCCACACGGGGCGGAATTTCCTCGTTATCAAAAAAAAACTTACAAGGAAAGTATTGCTACTCATCCCATGTCCATCTTAAGGACAAGATAATGGACCTCACATTTTATTGATGGCTACGGAGTTCATTCCATTTGTGTTTAAAGAGGGTGCGGGGCAGGCACTCGTTATAGATAGAAAATTTTTCTCGTTATTGTAGGTTTTTAAAGATGTTTTGTATCTATAATAAGGGTATACGTAAATACAAATTTAAGAAGAATTTTCACAATTAATTTTCTAAAAAGGGTGTGCATGTAAAAGCCCAATAGATATTAGAGAGTGTAAAAATACACATACTTTTTTTATAGTGAAAGATGGGTGACCCATTTAGAAGTACACAGTAGAGGCAGTGGAGGCGTAAGCCACCCCCAATATGTAACACTCAGTGTTTTGGGCTGTGTTTTTGCCCTTCCTGGCTTTGTTCTTGGGATCGCGACGTATCGAGGTGTTGTGTTCTAAACGCGACGTGATCTGTGTCATCTTCTGGTTGTGAAGACGACGGCCCTTGTGTCGCATTCCCGTTGTCTATGGCTATTGTGCCACGTGTCCGTAAGGATGTGTGTGAAGGCGACGCGATAGGTGTCGTGTTCACCTGAGACACATGCATGCGTGACACGTGGTCTAGAGGTTGTCTGTCTATCAGAAGACCTGTTGGAACCTTTGAGAACGCGACAAGGTATTTGTCGCGTTCTATTAAGAACGCGATGCTCTCCTTGTCGCGACCTTAGTCCCGAGGCCTTAAGGCAGGTAGGCACCTCTTTCTTCCCCTTTCTTTCTCTTCCTCTATTTTTCTCCTCCTCCTTGCGGTGGAGGAGCTCCCTCTTCCCCCTCCTAGGTGTTTTGGGCGTGGAGGTGTTGGCGTGCTCATGGCAGAGCAGCGTGGAGCGAGGAGGAGACGACCATTCTGACGTGAAGGGCCCCAACGGGTCTAGCTCTTCGATTGCACGTAGGGTTCTCTTGCTCACTTACTGTCTTGAGAAGAAGGAGCTTGGTTTTGAGTGATCCTCCCTGTGCACGTGGGTTTTCTTGTGGTTTTGCATGGGTGGATGCTTGTCGATGGTGCTCCCTCTTATGTGGCTTAGTTTCCTTGTGGTTTGTGGGCGAGGAGAGGTAGCATTGGTGCCCCTCGAGCCTTCTTCCGTTTTGTGTTGGAGGTGTGTGTTCTCCTCCCTCCCCTTTCTGGTGGTCTTTTTGTAGCTTGGGGGACCGTGGGATGGCCCATCCCCGGTCTCAATCTTCTAACTGAAATCGCAACAGGTTAGCTATCGCGTTACCAGTCAGAAGGCGACGTGCTTCCTATCGCGTTCTGGTTGCGATAGGATAGCCGTCGCGTTATTCTTGCCCCTCTGTTTCCCCGTTTCCAGTCAGGAGTGGCTCGTGTCCAAGTTGGTTAGAGGGATGTCTCTCCAACTTGGCATGGGGATCGTCTTCCAGTTAGTGATTAACCTCCATGGTTCCTTAGGGTGTGGGCCTTGGGGTGGTTCTGACCCAAGGTTCTGCCTTTAGATGAGGAACGCGACGGGTCAATACGTTGCGTTCATCATCCGAAGGCGACACCCTTCTTGTCGCCTTCTTGTGATGATAGGGTTGTTGTCGCGTTCCCCTTGCCCGTCAAGTTTCCCTGTTTTCAGGCTTCGCAAGGGTGGTCTGTGTCTAAGTTGGTTAGGGGAATGTTTCTTCCCCAACTTAGGCACATGACTAGCATTCCATGGTTGCTGCCCGTGTCGGGTTGTGGACGTGGGCCTTGGGGTGGTTCTTCCCTAGGGCTTTGTCTTCTAATGAATAACACGATGGGTCGATACGTCGTGTTCATCATCTGAAGGCGACACCCTGGATGTCGTGTTTTAGTCGCGACAGGTTCTGAGTCACTTTCTGGTCCTGGTTGCGACGGGTTGGTCATTGCCTTCTTTTTCTGACGCGCCTATGGTCGTATTCTTGTTGCCGAGTTTCTAGATGTGGTGTGTGCGCCTGTTTTGGCCGACGGCCCTTCTTGGGGTTTCTAGGAGGGGTGTTGTGCGTGCGTGTGCCTACTGGGGTTGTCTTGGTTACAAGCCAGCATTGTTGTTTTGCTTGTTGTGGTTGCCTCGCCTATTCTCTTTTCGCCCGGTGCTTGACACTTGAGAGCTTGTTCCGTTCAGAAGTTATTACTGTTACCTGGGATCCCTAGTCCCCGCGCGTCCGTCGAGGGAGTTCTCCGATGGCAGGAGTGCTCGAGCTGCAGACTCTGGAGCTAAGGGGAATATGGTAGGGGACAGCAATGTAGAGTCATTTGCAGAGCTCTCTTACCTGACTCTAGGACATTGAGGTGGTTTGGTTGTTCTTTCGACGTAGATCAATTAGTCCTTTCTCACTGCCTCTCTCGGCATTGGTTTTGGAGCCACATAGTGGTGCCAAGCATAGGGCCACAGCTTGGCTAGGCTGCAGTGGTTGTTGTTGAGTGGTGTTATCTGTGGTGGCTTGCTGGCCTCACTCTTCTGAGGAGGTTGTAGGTAGGAGTCGGCTGGCGAGCAGAGGAAGTGGCTGGTGTGCTCTCCTCTTAGCTTCCAGTGGCGGTGATTTGATTGTCGTGGTTATGACGACGTTTCCTCACGGTGTTTCTAAGTGCACTTCGCTGCCCTAGCCTGCACGGCGGTTGTAGCCTGGCCGTGTCTAGCTCCTATAGGTGTTGTTGGTCTAGCCTTGTTTGGTCATGTTTCTGGTGGTCTCCACATTGTGTGTTCTTTCAGTGTGCCTTGAGTGGGCCCCGACTGTCATTCTGTAATCCCGTTCCTGGGTGCCAGTCCGTGGTGGCACCAGTGTGTGTGGTTCCCAACCTCTCAGTGTGTTCGGGGTGGTTCTGTTTGTAAGCTCTCAACCTTGTGGAGGTCTGAGGTGGTTGTGCTTGTGATGAGACGTCCTTCTCACGTGGTTGCTCAATGTAGTTCGTGGTGGCACCTATCTGTGTGACTTCCTAACCTCGTGAAGGTTTAGGATGGATGTGCTTGTGTGGTGAGACTCTGGTCTCACGTGGTTGCTCTGGTATTCCGTGAGCCTTTCGTCTTGGCGTGTGTGTGCCGAGGGTTACTTCCGCATCGTGCCCGACTCCGTTAGTTCTGTGGGAGTCGCGTATGACCCAACCTTGGTTGTGGGTCGTGGTGTTATTCTATTTCCGCTGCCTTGTAGTACCCGACTGTAAGTGTTCCTTCGCTTTACAGCTTTCTACTGTAGTTGCTTCCGCTTTCTTTGAAGTTCCTATTGCTCTGGCTAGTAAGGGACTGGTTATCCCTACTGGGCTTTGTTCGCGAGGCTCACCCCCTACTTCTTTCAGGTAGGGACTCGTTGTCACAGAAGTTCAGTGTCGGACGGTTGAGGCGGCGGTTGGTTCCGCCATGCGTTGCCAGTAGTGTGAGAGTGTGAGCGTGAGAGCTCTTGTACTGTGTGAGTTGAGAGTTGCCTTTTTGCAAGTCTTCGGGGTATGCCTCTTAAGGATTGCACTATTCTTTCTGTACCTATACTTTTATTTGGGACATGTTATACTTTTTCCTTTAATTAATATACGAACTTTTATGTTATAGTTATTTGAATTCATTGCTTATCTCACTGGACTAAATTATAATTCTTCCGGGTCTTCGGATCCGTGGGTGGCGGCACAACCTTCGGGATCCCTGGCGGGGGTCTGAGAGGTCGGGTCATTATAAATACCCTTTGAACATGGAAGCAAGGCCCAACACACAAACTGGACTGCATACAGGGTAAGGTGTACAGTGCCAAAGGAGAGGCAAGAAATGGACCCATGGTCCTAACATAATGGAACAACACCTAGTAGCTCACAGGGGGAGCGATGAAGTAAATGCCGCCGACTGTCGCATAGAGCTGACGGAGAGTCCGTCACACGAAGGTAGCGACTCACTGATGGGGATATATGACCCTCAACCAACCGACACGCTGGGGGGGGGAGGGGGGAGGAGCTCAACGGAGGCAAAAAAAAAATACGAGTGTTGTTGGAAGATGCCAATGCCAATCATCGCACAGGTTCACCAAAAGAAATGATAGTTACAGCTGCAAGTACCGATCCCCCAGAAGATTGGGGGTATAAGTCACCAACGGAGCTAGTGAGATGGACTCCGATCATCCTAAGGAACAAAACTCCTATTGAGTAGGAGAACCAACTAGAAATCATGCTTCCCATACAAAATCGACCTGAAAAAGGAGGAATCATGGCGCTGAAAATATGTGGAGGAGGAGGGTGAGGGGGCTTTTCTAAACCTCAAAACTACCCCCTCTCCGACAAGATGAAAATGGGGAGATCGGAAGCTACACTCCCGATAGATGAAAACAAGGAACCTCAGATATGCTTGTCAATTGTAATGGACTCATAAAATTTTAGATTGAACTTACAAATATTTAAATTGAGTTTATAAAATAACTATCCATCCAATAAGAAAGCACTCTTACATTTCACATCTAAGAGTGCTCTTACAATAAACATTTTCTAGAGAAAGAGAAAGAGAATTTATTAAAATAATTTTATTTAAAAAATATTTATCTAAATATGCCCCCATCCAGAAATATTTTCAAAACTATATCTAATTTTTACCATGTGGCAAAAACCTTCACATCTACTTTGCTTTTTTCTTTTTTTTATGCCTAGTAGGAGAGAGAAAGAGAGTGGGAGGCATGAGCCATTGGGATGAGAGAGAAAAAAAGTGCAGGGAGTAAGAAAGTGCACTGGGGAGAGAGAGAGCGTGGGTGGGAGAGACAGAGAGTGGAGGAGAGAGAATGGGTGGGGGAGAGAGAACGCGGGATAAACATATTTTGTGGTGCCTAAAGATCTTAAAGAATAAAATTTTGTACATATACTCTTATTTACATGATTTGATTAAAATTTTAGAGGTCAAAAATTCTAAAAATCTGGATTATGAATCTTATTGATTTAAGATAAATTTTTACACGTCATAAAATTTTAAAAATTTAAATCATCTCAGAATTAATTTTCTAAGAAGATTGTATATTTTTAACTTGTTTAAAACAAAAAAAGTGTTTTCTACTATTTTTGTTATAATTAAATTAGTTAATGGCAATACTTAACTCTGGGATGAACATGTGTTTTACTCAATGCAACTTATACACATTCTCTGCACCTTACACTAACTCAACATAACTTACATAATTAATTGAAGCTATAGAGAATGTGTGTAAGTTAATTGAGTTAATGTAAGATGCAGAAAATGTGTGTAAGTTATACTGAGATAGTGTAAGCTACAAAAAAAAGTGTGTAAATTTCATTGAAATTGTGTAAATTACACTAAAATTTTGTAAGTATCACTAAATTAGTGTAAGTTACATTAAAAGTATATAAGTTGCATTAGTAAGTTGCACTGAAAGTGTATAAGTTACATTGAAATTGTGTAAGTATCACTGAATTAGCATAAGTTGCACTAAAAGTGTGTAAATTACAGAGCATTAGTGTAAGCTACAGAGAAAGTGTGTAAGCTGCACTAGTTAGTGTAATAGTAGAATATATATATATATATATTGTTTTGAACAAATTAAAATTATATTATCTTCTTAGAAAATTAATTCTGAGATGATTTGAATTTGTAAAATTTTATGACATGTGTAAAAATTTATCTAAAATCATTAAGATTCATTATCATAACTTTTAGAATTTTTAACTCCCAAAATTTAAAACTTTAATCAAATAATATAAATAAAAATATATGTACAAAATCTTATTCTTTATAACTCCTAAACATTGTAAAATATATTTCTTCCTCTTTCTATCTCCCCCTGCTCTCTCTTTCCCACCATTCTCTCCACCCCATGCCCTCTCTTTCTCTCTCCCTCTACGCTCTCTCTATCTCCTCTCTATTCGCTCTCTCTTTCTCTCCCATCTTTCTCTCTCCCACCTCGATGACTCATGACTCTCTCTCTCTCCTATTAGACATAAAAAAAGAAAAAAAACAAAGTATCTATGTATAAGTTTTTTGCCACATGGTAAAAAGTAAATATAATTTTAAAAATATTTGTAGATTAAATATATTTTGATAATACTTTTTAAATAAAAATATTTTAATAAATTCCCCAAAGAGAAATGCTTACGCAGTTCTAGGTTTCTAGCAGCTTACACACAGCAGGTAGGCACATCCATGGGGACTCCAGGTTAACGTGTCGGGGGTGCCTTTCGTCATAAATAAGGGCGGGAGCGGCTTCTATGCTGCTGCGATCTTCGCTCCACCGGCTTCTGCCGCTCTTTCATGTCGCTTTGTCGGCCTCTGGTCTGCGGCGAAGAGGAAGGCCGACGCCTCTTTGCCTTCCCGTGGTCGCTGCTGCGGCGCGGAGGATGAAGAGCAGCCCTGCGAGCGGCGATTGCACGGAGAACCCCGGAGGGTCTAACCCCAACGTGGCCAAACTCCAATCTCTCCTGGCCGACAGCTCTGAAGGTGTAACAACGACATCTCTGCTTCGCTCTTCTAAATTCTATTCTTTTCGGGCTTCTTTGGAGTGTACTCGTCCGGTCGAAAGCGCGATCGTTGTTTCTAAAGTTTGTTTGTTTTTATCCTTAATTGACCAAATTACGAATTCTTCATGGAGTAGAAGATTTGGTAATTGTGAAATGGGAAGACTGGGAGACTGACGTACGGCCTGATGCACTCTGTTCCAGCTCGGCAACTCTGGTCCTGTGTTCTCCTTTATTTTAAGGGGCGTTAGCAATCTACTACCTTTCAGAAACTTCTGGTTGAGCAACTTGCTTGTTTTTGTTGCATGGAAGCCTTGTCCCCCCCCCCCCCCCCCCCTCCCTTATGAACATTTGGTGGAAGATGATGTAGGAGTACCTTAAGGAAGTAAAAACAGCATCACTCTAATTTAAACCAGCTAATTGGCCCCATAAATCACAGTGTATGTATTAGCATTGTTAAAATATTGTTCTTTTTTTTTTGATAAAGGCCAAAGGTGGCCGATAAATTTTATTAATAAGCAAAGATTCTGACACCCAGGGGCATACCCAAATACATGTCAAAATAGAAAAACAAACTAAAACTCCATAGATGATCTATCCCATGAATGAGCTCGCCGAAGAACAGCCCGAGGACGTAAGCCTGGTCGTTGTGAACAACGCTCCATTTCTTCTTCATCCGATTCTATTTCTGACATCGCTTGATCAAAAGAAAAATCAGACATGAAAATATTCTCGGCTTATTGTTAAAATATTGTTCCATTTAACCTTCAAAAAAAATATTGGTCCATTTACGTTCTGTCGTACTAATGTCATTGAATCTTCCTTAGGCATTGCACAGCTAAGAGTAGAACTCCATTACTATCTGAAGAGAATTTTGGTCTCTGTTATCTTTTAATATTTCATTCTCATTCTGCTTTAAAATTTTCAATCATCAGGTGGATGGGAAAAATGTTGGGAGGAAGGATTTACACCATGGGATATAGGAAAGCCCACGCCCGTGATTTTGCATCTTCTTCAAACAGGAGCCCTTCCCAATGGCAGGGCTTTGGTTCCAGGCTGTGGAAGTGTGAGACTTCACTTCCCTTCTATTCCTGCAGCATTGTTTAAAATTTTTTCCCTATACTTTTTTGCAATTTTTCACTTAAATTCTTCGCCATGATGTTTGTATCATTATATGCAAATAGTTTTGTCATATTCAATACTCCTTCCATACATGCATGATATGGATCATTATTCATTAGTATTCATTTGGTTCTGTTAGTTGAAGACTTCAAAGAGAGTGCTTCTTTATACGCCAGCCCAAGGGCTTGGAGTGTTAGTAGTCTTTATTGATTCCCAATGATGACCTGCTCAATTTTTAGTTTCCCTTTTTTGTTATTAGATGGCTGTATTATTTTATCTTTTCTAGTTAGTTTGAACCTTTTTAGAGTCTTGTCGATGCTTCATTTATCTGTTATTTGTTATTTCGTTCGGGTCATTGTTTTTACCAATGCTGTCTTGTTCGTTTATTGTAATGTTCGGGCAGGGACATGATGTGGTTGCTATGGCTTGCCCTGAGCGGTTTGTTGTTGGACTGGATATATCAGAAAGTGCAATAAAGAAAGCCTGCAAGGTAACTTAGATGGAGGCAGAAGAAAATCAATAGCTTGTCCTTGCTGCCATTCTTTACGCAAGATAATGTATGATACTGTGATTTTGAATCACATTTATCCTTGTGTAGATCATAAACTATCACCTGGCATCTGTTGCTTACTGTAATTAAAGCTCGTTGACTTTCAATTTTTGCCATCATCATTGATGTCTCGGCTTTCAGTTGGTTGTACTATTAGAAACAGCTTGTTTGACTGTATCATGTTGACATTAAAAGTGAGTAGAATTATGCTAAATAATTCTCGATAGTCATTAAAGCCAGCGTTCAGAATCTTCAGATACTTCAACTCATATCATAGTATTTTTTGGATAACTAAGTATGAGTAATACAGAGAAGTTAACAGCTTAACAGTGTTTTAAGCTGTTAACTTCATGAATGGAATCAATTCTTCTTTGCCAAAGATGTATATCCTTTCACTCCCATCCCGCATTTCACAAAATTGTATATATTTGCACCTTCACTTTTCCTGAACTGTGAAGAGCTTCCAGGAGCCCATTTTGTGTCACAGGGTTTAGATAGTTAGGCATGAACTGAGAAGTACATCTTCACAGTGTTCAAGTAGTTAGGCATGAAATGAGAAGTCCATTGATAATATTCTGATGCTAATATTATCAACTGTAAGATATTTCCTCTGATCCTTTCCCCTTGCCCTCTTTGTAGAGTTGCAAATAGACCCGACATAGGGAAACTCAAAGTATAGTCCATTCCATAGTCTGGAAATCCATCAATGATTTTCTGACGCTAATAATTTATCGATTGGAAGTTGCTTCTGCTCCTCGAATCCTCCTCTAGAGTTGCAAACAGACCAAACATACAGGGAAATTCAAGTCCATAGTCCATTCCATGGGGACATATTTCTCTATCCATTTCTTAGCTTATAATATCCTCTATCATGGAGATTGAAAAAAGTGATACCAACCTTCTACTGAAGTGTAATTGTTTAGGAATTACTTTGATCCCATTATAGAATACATTTCCAACTTAGAACACTGAATCATCTATCTGCAGTAATAATTAATTGATTAGGTGTTATTGCAAAAAATTGGACAAATGATCCTTTACCCAATTGGTTATTCACTTTAATTTTGAATGTAGAATGTGTTGTATCTTATGCAAGATATTCTTCTCAAAATATGCATTTATTCATTATGTGTCTCCACCAGAAAATTATATTCAATTAGACAATAAAACCTGAATGGAACTTAGAATTTGTGTCTGGAGTCTGGACAATTTTCTATAATCTCATTTTGTTTTTTGTGCTGCTGATCAGAGAAATTGCATTGATTCAAGTGAGACTGTAGATCGGAGTGAAAGAAACAGGCAAATTAATAGAATTATAGACCCAAGGTCGTTTCTTGTAATCTTGGATTGTAACTTAAGTAAATTGCTTGGGTCTCCTTCTGATTAAAATGGTCTTTGTAATTCATGATAAAATCTAAAGAGTATTTGCAGCTATCAATATTAATTTGGGCCATAACATTTCTAGACTCAAAGTACCTTTTTCATTTGTCCTGTGTGTGTGCATGGACGGGAGAGAAAGCAGTTGTGCCTAACATTGTCAATGCCAAATATGACTGAAGTTGGTAAATTGGCAGGGTATTGCTTTTCGTATACCTTAGTATTTCGGCTTTACCAATTCTCTCATTCTTATGTAATAATATGATCTATTTGCCATTCTCTCATTCTTATGTATTAATATGACCCATCGGGCCCTTCCATCAGTCATCACAATAACATGAACTATCTAAACTCTTTCTCATTGTCTATTATTGGAATCCTGAAATACATTATGTCAGTGGACTTCCACATTGCCAAACAAGAACTGTTTCACGTTTCTGGCAGAGGACTTTTTTACCTGGCGTCCGGCTGAATTGTTTGATCTCATCTTTGATTACACGTAAGTTTTGACCAACATATCTTGTCCTTCTATATTCTCTTTGTGGTTATTACCTTTCACACGTCATGTTCTGTAAAATGCAGTTTTTTCTGTGCACTTGATCCATGCATGAGGTCTGCTTGGGCAAACCAAATTCAGGATCTCTTAAAGCCAGATGGAGAGCTTATTACGCTGATGTTTCCGGTAAAGATTTTTTTCCTTGTTGGTTTTGATGATCTGAATCATCCAAGATGTTGCAGGTGTCTGTTGACTTTTGAAGTTTGAAATTTTAGATCTTCCTGGTGTGTCATAATAGCCTTAGAACTGAATGTGAAGCAGAAGAAGTTCCACTTTACACACACACACACACACACACACACACACACATATATATATATATATATATATATATATATGGGGGGGGGGGGAGGGAGAGAGACATGCTACAATGCAACAGTGGGGATCCACATCCAAGGGCTCACAAATTATGAAGAGAAAAAAAAGAAACCAGATGCGGGAGGTTTCTGTGCAGGCACAGCCCGCCAAAATTTTCAGCCTTCAGGTTTGCTTTTTAATTTTAGTTTCTACTACTATATTATTTATATTTTTATTTGTACTTTATATTTGTGAATGTTAAAAATTAAAATGATTCATCTCAGAAAGTTAAAGAAAACTTTCTAATATTCATAAAAGGCCCTAATTCCTTAGTATGGACTGTGCGCCTGTGCGACTGTTCATAAAAAATCCTGATTTCAGTTTCTAATATTCATAAAAAAGTAAATGTCAAAATATAAATGATATAGTGTTAGAAGCTAAAATTAAAAAGCAAGCGGCAAACCTAAAGGCTGATGGTTTTGGCAGGCTGTGTGCTTGTGCACAGAAACCTCTCACATCCAGCACCGAGTTTCTCGGTGTTGGTGGATTCCGGGTTTGCTTTTCTTTCTTTCTTTTTTTCTTCATTGTTTTTCGACCCTTGGATGTGGATCCTAGGGTAATATGCTACAGTGACATGGCTGCAACAACTGCCACTGTCGTACTGTAGCATTTCTCATATATATAACATAAAATGTTGCCATAAGTGGAAACTTCCATCCCTTGGTTTCAACTGACATACATGAAGGAATTCCTTTTCAGTTGTTCCACATTCACTTAAGATCCCATGTGCTTGATTGTTAATTAAATGTCACCTAAAAGGTAAATTTCTTCAATACCTCGTGTACTGATTAAAGTGTATCTTTGTTCTATAAATGTACACTGGTGTATGGCAAGTGTCTGTCATCTTTCAACTTTATGTTCTTTTCTACTTTCTGCAAAATATAAAATTTGATGATGATAACATCTCTTTGTTATGTTTATTTACTTATATTGGCATGCTGATATGACTACCCTGGCAGGTTGGTGATTATGTTGGGGGGCCTCCATATGCTGTTTCCGTGTCAGGGTAAGTGTATGGCAAAAGCCTAGTAGAAGGCATAATACTTGCTACCTATGTTTAAGTGAAACATTCATGAATGTTCTTATTTAGCGGAAAATAAAACGTCATGAGTTTTTTTTTTTCCCTTAAGGAAATGATCTTTTCTCTTTCAGATGAATTGAACTGATCCTTTTCTTTTGCTTGAAGCTACAAGGAGGTACTAAATCCTGTTGGCTTTGAGGCCGTCTCAATAGTGGAAAATGATCTGTCAATTGAACCACGAAAGGTTTTCACATTTGACCATATCTCTTTGAATATATTCTTTTTTAACTGGAATCGCTGAAATGTCTGCCAAGTTTTATAGTTGGAGAAAAGCTTACTGCCCAGCCTCCAGGACGTCCTGCTAAGGGCCCCCGGAGACAATCCTAGGGGGCCCACAGTGCCATGATGGCGTGGACCCCTGTAGCAAGGATGAAAATCTCGGTTTTAGTGTCGGTTTCAGCCTAGTCCGAAACCGAAACGGTTTCGGTTTTGGCTGAAACCAGTCGAAACTTGTAAAAACCCATTAAAAAATCTGAAAACAATTCAGAAAAATTACCAAAACATCACCAAAATCAGTGGACATGCATTTGAATGTAAATAAATTGGATTAATGAGAAATTGCAGTTTACTTGAACATCTCCTCGAGGCATGATTATTTACCTAAGCATCATCTAAGTAAATATTTGTATTCGAGTTTCATTTACTTAAGATATGACATGTAAATAAGAAAGTATCTTCCATCCGAATCCAATAAAAATATCAAAAAAATTATATCTCTTACCAATAAAAGTCAACTCTCCCATCTAAGAAGAAAATCGCGATTTTGGTGATTTCATCAAAATGTCGATTTTTTAATCTCTCATAATTTGACCTAACTAAAAATTTTATAATTCAAATAAATCTCATGGAACATTAAAAATCCGAAGTTCGGTGAAAAAAGTCAAACGCGCATGTGACTTCTCCAAGAGAGTCACTCTCTTACTAACTAGGACTTAGTTGCTGTCAGTAGAAAAGTGGCTCCCTTGGAGAAGTCATATGCACGTTTGACTTTTTTCACAGAACTTTCGATTTTTAGTATTCTATTAGGTTTATTTGAATTATGAAAATTTTAGATATACTAAATTATGAGGGATTAGAAGGACGCTATTTTGATAGAATCACCAAAATCGTAATTTTCTTCTTGGATGAAAGAGCTGATTTTTTATTTGTAAGAGATATAATTTTTTTGATATTTTTATTAGATTCAAATGGAGGGTATTTTCTTATTTACATGTAATATCTTAAGTAAATGAAATTAAAAATACTAATATTTTCTTTTAATTATCGGACCGAAACATTGTTCCGTTCCAGTTTCGGATTGGCTTAGGCCGAAATTGACACTTCTCGGACGACACCGACATCCATGCCCTGTAGGGTTGTCTCTGCAACCGAGTAATAAAATTACTTGGCTGCCGAGCAGCCTTTCTCTTACATTTGATGCTGTTTGTACTTGGAGAAACACTTAATGCACTTCTGCAAAGTGCAGAAGTGCATACCACATGGGCAAACAGCCCATGTGGCATCAGCCCATGTGCCACATGGGCTGTTTGCCCATGTGGCACCTATTAATTGGGTGTCACATGGGCAAACAGCCCATGTGGGCTGTTCAGCAAGCCTTACTCTTGTACTTGAGCAATACTTGCTGCACGCTAGGTTGACATGCACTCCCCCATGTGGTTAGACCACATGGGGCTGACAAGACTTGGGACAAGAAGGTGATTAGTCCCCTGTATTTGTTGGTGGAGGGACTTCCTTGTCACAAGTCTTTTCACCCTTATGTGGACCAATCGCATGAATGTGTCAATGCTAGCTCATCTTTTACACCATGTAGTGCAGCAAGTATTATTCTTCGTATTTTGGCTTGCTTGTATCTCCTTTCTTCAAGAGAGTGATAGAATAATATTCTGAGTTATAAAATCAGAAAATGCATGTGAGAGCTTATATGTATGTGTTTTCTACCACTTCCCAGAAAGAATCTTGCCCATCTAAAGACCTCCAGTGCCTGTTCGTCGAAATTTTTTTCTTCTAACATTCCTATCAGCTGATATTTGCTTGCCTATTGATGTATGTTGAGAGAATCATTTGAACTCAACAGTTGGACACATTCTCAGATGTACCAGTTATACAAATTAGTGCCACATTCATATGCTGACTACTAAATATCAATTCTCCAGATGCCCTACGAAGTCTAAGAATGCTTGCAGTTTCCTTTCATATACTTAATGTATCTTCAATCTTCAACCTGCTTATGAGCATTTACGGATTTCCTCGGAATCTTATTTCTTGATCTTTACCTTCCCTGCCAAGATCAATAAATGATATTGAAATTGATGGTTGTAAAGTCTGTTTGTTTGAAGATTACTTGGAGATGAATAATATTTGCACTTTCGGATATATTTGAAATTGAACCAAGTTATCAAGGTGAAACAACTTCAAATCGACTCCTACAAACAGTTAACAATATATGGTACTCTTTTAAGTCCATGAATGGGTCCATTTGACCAGACAGATGTTTAAACCGTTGTAACTGTTCTTAGTAAACCTCCAACCCTGAGATCAAATTGAAGGAACTGTTTGTAATAGAAATTCGAGCAAGGAAGAAATTGGATGTGTTCACTTGTAACTCGTATATGCAGTGGGTCTGGTCGCCAGGACACTGTAGCCACTAATGATCGGTCTTTGACATATATAGCAATTGCATGTTATTAGCTGAAGTATCCCATTGATCATAGAGTGCTTGTAGAAAACACATGAAATTGTTGTCGTCCTACATGCACAGTGGTTCTTACAAAAGAGTGGTACTCGAACGTTCTTTGTGCCAGAGTGTCATCTTCAATAACGTTGCTGGCTCAGTCGCTTTCACAATTTTCTTTTGCCAGGGAAGGGAGAAACTTGGCAGGTGGAGACGAAAACTACTGCAATCGCAAATGTAGATGGAGACAGCACTCAGATAAAACACTGATGTTGCTCATTTAGAAGGATCCTGCAGCAGACGTTCGATGCATAAGGTAGTCCACACCTGTGCTTTCTTATTCACCAGCATGCAAAAAAATTCTTTATGGATCACCTTGTTCTGTGATCTGGCTAATTCTGTTTAGGACATGTGTGCCACTTGTTAGTGGTCATCTCTTCTTCAAACACCATAACGTCTAGTCTCCACCATCAGCTTCGATTTCCGACCGCCATTCTTGCGGTGTAGATAGATTTTTTCCCATTTTGTCACCATGTCTATTGCATTTTCTCATCTTATCACTTTTCCCAAGCCATTTCCTCTGCAAATCCCAGTAAATATTCAAGGAGGTTGAGAGAGAAGTTTGTTCTTCAAGATTACATTTAGACTCAAGTCTATGCTTTCATGCTCATTTGAATAAAATCCAGATATTATCTTATTTTATATCTTTTAAGAATTTGTTAAACTTCAAAATTCCCCTATATTCTTTTATTTTAATGTATGCTACTGCCGGTGTGATGTCATTTCTGTCTTGGCAATGGATGGCTGTTGGTGGCAACTCCCTGTTGATCCAAAGTGGGCCAGCATACCACATTTAAGTATGATCTTACTTTTTTTCTCCTGTGACTGTAGATAGATTTCAGAATATCTTCACCAAGGAAGATAAAAAATTCAGTCCCTCAATATTTTATCTTAAGACAACCAAAACCTAAAATTAATAATCTTATAGATACATTTGAATCTCAATATTTGCAAAGCCTCTCTGAATTATTTTTAGAAAATCCATTACTTGCTCTGCTGGTCATTTGCAATAGACTTTCGACCTCAAGATTTTATTGACCAAAATAAGAGGGCTATGGTCAGAGGATAAGAAAAATCCTCAAAAATTCAAAATACTGTGATACCCATATTTTTATCTTTTTACCTTCTCAAATCTAATATGAATTAATGAAGAACTGGGCATGTAAATCTGTTGTATCTCAACTGATGCATCAAACTGAACTCTATTAAATATGGCGGTCACAGTTGAATATGGACGATTTGGTGTGGAAGACAGGGTCGACAGGTTCATATGAGAGAGAGAGAGAGAGAGAGAGAGAGTAATCATGTTTTTTCAATAAATGTGACTCTCAAACTACGTACATTTTAACCAAGTCCACGCCAAACGGGGCAAACGCCACATATTGCAACTGCTTCCATAAAAGCTTCTCCAAGATCCAAATGGCCTTAATTTTAGCCCACCCCCACAGTTTTAAGCCACGAGTTGGCAACTAAAAGGGAGCCTCGGAGAATAATGCATGTCCATATGGGCAAAAAAGGGGGCACATGGTTCTTCACATCTAGGGCTGTTCAAATTTTGGTCAAACCCGAAGAATCAAACCGAACCGACCAATTCGGGTCGGGTCGGTTCGGTTTCAAGTCTCCAATGATTCAGTTCAGTTTTACATTGTGGAACTGAAATGAACCGAATATATATATATATATATATATAATTAATAATATAGTATTTCACAGTATTTCACAAAAGTGCCTGTAGTTTGACACTGGCAACCTCCCTTAAAAATCTCTTCTTTTTTTGTCTATTTTTGGTTTGAACCAGACCGAACCGGTTCGGTCCAGTTCGGTTTGCTGGGAGAGCTCGGTTCATTTCGGTTTGCATAAAAACATGGGTGAACTAGGCCGAACCGACCCGTATTCACCCCTACTCGCATCGCAAGAAGAATTATTATATCCAAGAAAAATACTTATTGCAAGATCATTATTGCAATAAGATTGATGTAAATTATATAAAAATAACTCTATTAGTTAAGAGTACTTTGACAAGGCCTCTCTTTCTTTTCAACCAATAGAAGAGAAATATTTAATATACCTATGCAAGTGCACTTACTGCAAGAATTACATTTCAGAGGTGAGAGACACCTCGTCCAAGGCCACTAACTCATCAAATCTTCCCTGGAGTGAGGCGGGAGACTTCCAGAATTTTGACTGCAGCCTTCATCACGGTCTGGAGCACATTGGCACCCCTTGCATCGCGTCCTAGTGACAAGGGAGAAGCCACACCTTGGAGAGCTTCGCAACCACCCTAGGGTCGTCCAGGGAATGTTCGTCTATAATCTTCCAACGGAAAGGCCATAGATGAGGTCTCTCTGTTGGGGATGTGTACCTGATGCGGAAGCCATCCCACGTGTGAGGAGGAAGACGACGCCGGTAGACGAACAACGTACGGACGCCAGGAAGAGAGACGCGTAACTCGCTGCGCTCTCTGTCTGGTTTCCTCTCTCTATGTGTCTGTAGTTGTGTGTATGACCTGATGGGGAGTCTCACACATATTTATAGAGAGGAGGGACCAGTCCTAATGGGCCTGAGCAGGATCCCACCCATAATAAGATCCAATTGGGCACTTAATGGGTTAAGCCCAATAACATGTTCCTTTAACTGGACCTAATGGTGTGTCTTAAGATGTGCGACCCAATACAAGTGGACCACTAATATTAGGTAAAACCCAACATTCTCCCACTTGGTCCAACTTGTCACAAGTACATCAAATCTTCCTTTGAAAACATACATATAATATAGACTGATATACTTTTAAAAAGACTCTTGAAGATTTGATGTCTTGGGCCTGCACCTGAAGGGAAAACACGGTACATGCGCGTATGATTAAAACCAAAACCACACACCACTCCAATTAATGGAACCTGAAGAGTTCAAATATAGTAAATCAAATGACATAGGTCATGGCGGTAAATGCATTCAAAACATACACCACCTTCCATGTACCACAATGCCACCAACTCACTACAATTGAACATCAAACCTGAAATCATAGTTAATATTTATCTGCTGGTCACCACTTAAGCATGTATTTTGCCAAACCATAGCCAACATGTATACACAAGTAAATAGAATAGGCAAAAAATAATAGAAGAATCATGACATTGATGTGATCACAAATAACAACATAATGTCAACTGAAAGTGTTATAATATATCGAGAGAGCTTACAAGACCCATCCGAATCACATGACTACAAAAGACGCTAGCAGGTAGTCTTTTAGTGAGATGGTCAGCAATCATAAGATCTGTCCCAATATGTTCTATACACACTTCATGATTCTTCACTCTATCTCTAAGAGCAAAATACTTTATATCCAAGGCTCTACTACCCTTGGATGCTTTATTGTTCTTAGAGAAGAAAACTGCAGCGGAATTGTCACAGTAGATCTTGATAGGCCATGAGATAAAATCCATAAATGGTAGACCTGTGAACAAATTCCGCAACTGAATGGCCTGACCACTAGTCTCAAAACAAGCACTAAACTCAGCTACCATAATGGAAGTCACTGCAACACTCTACTTTTCACTGCATCTGGTAATGGCTCCCTCTGCCAAGAGGAACACATAGCCTGACGTGGACTTTCTCTTGTCAAGGCAGCCACCAAATTCAGCATCAGAGTATGCAATGACTTCCAGCTGATCTAACCTTCTATATGTGAGCATATAATCCATTGCCTCATTTCTAAGTCATTCTTGGGACACTGTAATTTACTGAATTTATCACCTTTAACAATGGGTACCTTATCGGGTGCGCAGGACTGCATGTTAAATCTTTCTAAAACCTTGGAGATATAAGCCTTTTGGGAAAGACCTAAAGTGCTTGATGGTCTATCCCTGGTGATCTCAATGCCCAACATATGTTGAGCTTCACCTAAATCTTTCATCTCAAAGTTTTCAGAAAGAAAAGTCTTTGTTTCATGTAATAAACCAAGATCACTACTGGCAAGCAAGATGTCATCTACATACAAAAATAAGATAATGAACTTACTCCTACTGACCTTTAGGTATAAACATTCATCAATAATGTTTTCCTTAAACCCAAAGGACAGTATGATCTCACTAAACTTAATGAACCATTGACGGGAGGCTTGCTTAAGTCCATAGATGGATTTCTTTAATTTGCATACCAAGTGTTCTTTCCCTTCAACATGAAACCCGTGAGGTTGTTCCATATACACTTCTTTATCTAGGTCCCCGTTAAGAAATGTCGTTTTCACATCCATTTGGTGCAACTCTAAATCTAAATGAGCCACCAAGGCCATGACTATCCTGAATGAGAGCTTCTTAGAAGCAGGAGAGAAAGTCTCATCATAGTCAATACCTTCCCTTTGAGTGAAACCCTTAGCCACCAATCTGGCCTTATATCGCTCAACTTTACCTTTAGAGTCCACTTTAGTTTTGAATATCCATTTGCATCCAACAAGTTTAGACCCTTCTGGTAAGCTGACGAGTTCCCAGACTTGATTTTTAGCCATTGAGTCAAGCTCTTCCTTCATGACTTCAAACCAATAGGTGGATTTTTCACTCTCCATGGCTTGTGAAAACGTCACTGGATCATCAATATCACCCCTGTCTAAACCATCTTCCTGTAGGTACACTAAAAACTCATTAGATATGGCAGGTTTCTTGACTCTCTGAGATCGACGTATTGTTGGCCCCTGATCCACCTGAGGACGTGGTTGGTCAACATGTGCGATATCTACTGGTTGTGGAGTCACTTGAGGTGGACCAACTACAACTTCTTGTTCCCCAACAATGTCATTCTGAGGAATGAACATGGGAACAAAGTTGTCAGTTGCTACAGGTATATCAACCTGATCTTGTAACTCTTCAAAAGAAATCTCTCGGAGAAAGTCCACTCCCACTGACTCCACCATCCTCAAGAAATCTTGCCTTATCTGTCTCTATAATGATGGGGACATGTGATGGACAATAAAACCTATACCCCTTTGATCTCTCTGGATAACCAATGAAGAATCCACTGGTTGTTCTAAGATCAAAAGCTTTCTCTTGTGGATTGTATGGTCTGGCCTCAGTTGGACACCCCCATGTGCGCATGTAGCTTACTGAAGGTTTCCTACCACACCATAGCTCAAAAGGAGTCTTAGGTGCAGCCTTCGTAGGAATCTTGTTCACTATGTGTGCAGCTGTCTTAATGGCCTCCCCCCACAAGGACAAGGGTAAGGTAGAATGACTTAACATTGTCCTGACCATTTCTTTAAGCGTTCGATTCCTTCTTTCTGCAACTCCATTCTGATATGGACTGCCAGGGGTAGTATATTGTGGTATAATACCCTCCTCCTTAAGGAATCTTGCTAATAGTCCGGGCCTTTGTCCCATCTCAGTGTACCTACCATAATACTCACCGCCTCTATCAGACTGACTATTTTGATTACTTTTCCTGATTGTTTCTCCACTTCCTTCTTGAAATCCTTAAAGGCATTGAAGACATCTGCCTTTTCAAGAAGTAAATAGAGATATATGAATCTAGAATAGTCATCTATAAAGGTGGCAAAGTATCTTTCGCCAGACAAACAGGGTGGAAAGGGATCACATATATCAGTATGGATTATTTCAAGCACTTGAAAACTCCTAGTGGCGTCCTTATTAGGCGTGTGTGTTTGTTTTCCTTTTATGCAATCAACACATGCCTCAAAGTCAGTGAAATCTAGAGTAGGAAGTACTCCTTCTCCCACTAACCTCTTAGCCTCTTAATGGAGATATGACCCAATCTCCTATGCCACAACTTAGATGAGTTTTCATTAACTCTACCACGCTTGTTGCCAACAACTGAAGTATGCAGGATATGATGAGATTGTTCATTTACATTGCTAAGACACAATTTATATAAACCATCAGATAGAGAACCAGTACCAATAACAATAGAATCCTTTATTAATTCAAATGAAGAGTTTCCAAAACATATACGAAAACCTTCTGAATCAAGTTTTGATACTGAAACCAAATTTCTACTAAAAGATGGTACATAAAAGGTATCTTTCAAATCTAGAACAAATCATGATCCCAAAATAATCTTATAAATCCCTATGGCCTTGACTTGTGAGCGCGTCTTATTTCCTGAGAAGATGTTTCGCTCACCCTCATTCGGAGGCCTTTGGGAAAGAAATCCCTGCATAGAAGTGGCAACATGCACAGTAGAACCTGAGTCAATCCACTATGTATCTTTAGGAACATTTACTAAATTAGACTCATAACAAACATAAGATGAGAAATTACCTTTCTTTTCAAACCATGCCTTCCTTTTCAGACAGTCTTTCTTAACATGTCCAGGTTGTTTGCAGAAGAACCACTTGTCAATTTTGCCTTTCGACTTGTTCTTCTTCTTGCCCTTCTTCTGGACACCCTTCTTCTTTCCTAATCCAGAAACTTTATGAGAGGTAAACATGACTGTATTGTTCCTCTCTCCTCTTAACCTCTCCTCCTCCTGAACACACATGGTCATCAATTCATTGACAGACCACTTTGCCTGATGTGTGTTATAGGAGATCTTGAATGCCTCATATTCATTTGGCAGAGAGTTTAAGATGAAATGGACAAGGAAAGTATCTGAAATGGTAATCTCCATGACATTGAGTTGTGCTGCGATATCTCTCATCATCATGATATGTTCCCTAATGCTACCACTGCCAGTGCATTTCATTGAGGAAAGCTTAGCCATCAGAGTGCTGGCTTTAGCTTTATCTGAACTTTTAAATTGTTCCTCAATTGCCTTAAGAAATTCACTTGCTATGGTCTTATCTGGGATAGATCCCTTAATACTTTGCCCCACATGTCCCTGAAGAAACAGAAGACATAAACGGTTGGACCTTTCCCATTTTTCAAAATGAGTCTTCTGTTCCTGAGTGCTTGCAGCTGTAATAGCAGCAGACTTATCCTCACGCAATGCTAAATCTAGGTCCATGCACCCTAATGCAAACATTACCCTTTGTTTCCATTCAGTAAAATTTGTCCCATTGAGATACGGTACTTGACCAGTGAAAGGGGCAAACAATGGAGAAGAACCTGAAAATAACCAAATGCTCACATATAAATCATGACTGAATAGCAAGTTTTGAGACAGTGAACTGAAGTAAAGTAATTCTAACAACTTAATGAATTACTTTAACTAGTTGTCGTGATGCATCATTATAATTCCTCCTTTGGGCGGTAATTACAACATGCTAGTGGACAACCTCCCAAAAAAATAACTTAAGTGATAGAACTAAAATTTATATACACTTTGATGTAAAGAGAGAGTACCTTTGGGTACATACTCTCAATAGTCTCCGTGCACACAAATTCTATTCTACCCTATTCATAGCATGAAAATAAAATACTCCTTTGGGAGTTAAATTTCACATTCAAGCCAAGAACACAAAGTTTGATGTTATTTTAATTTCTTAATGAGAATAATTCATTATCCTTCATGCATAAGGCCACTTTGGTGATCTACTTATACATTCGGGAAGCAGAAATATCCTCCCCACCAATTAAAATGACAACAAACAACTATAATGCTCATCATTGATACTATCAAAACTTAATTGAGTGCACACTAACACTGGGGAACTTCATGGTACAACCTGCTCGTCGGCCATGTGGGAATCCATGGCCGGAGGAGACTTATGGAGGTCTTGTACAAGGAGTCACTAGTCCGGCAGAAGGAATATCCGACGAAGAGTTCATCCAAGCCAAGAAATAGGTACATATTGTGCAAGTGTGGAGAAAGTGCAAGGTGAGAGCTTACATTTTATCATTCTTCATGATTAGTGCCACTTTGGTGATCTACCTAACCATTTAGAAATCAAAAAATCTCACCAAAACTCATAATAGCATCAATGTAACACTTAATATGAGCAAAAGGACATAAATATAATAATTATTACAATCTGAAAATAGAGATATTCATGCATAAATAAAACTATAATGAGGTTAAAACTCAACAGAAATATCTCTAATGATTATTGCAATAATTATCGGTCTATAAACAAACTTTAATCATGCTAAAACTAAATTAAATTGGGTTAAAAACACAAGTTTAAGCATGCTGTTACATAAATGTCCTTTCTGTTTGCAGAAATAACCACAGAATTGCAAACATATCCCCAGAGTTGCTTCTATATCTACTGTTTTGCAAAAGTACTTTATGGCATAACAGTTTAAATTAAAAGGACATAAAAACAATACTGGATGCTTAATGGATATCATAAGAATAAAAAATTCGATTCTTAATGGTATCGGATATGGATCCTTAATGGTTCTGAAATGAACCTAATATCCAAACCCGTTAACCAAATCCAATATCCAAACTATAAGAGAGACCCAAAATCGGATCCATTAACCTTATTGGATCCACAACTTAAAGAAATCGGGTATATAACTAAAGGAACATGGGTATAAAACTAATTACGGAAAACTGGGGGAACAGGGTAAAACCCCATCTTCTTCCCCACCCCCAAACCCTAGCCGCATGGGAAGGGGGGGAGGGGGCGCCGCCGCCAGAGCAGAGAAGGGGGAGGAAGGGGCCGGCGGCCCCAACCGCCCTCGCCGGCCGGAGACTGCGCCGGAGGCGCCGTCTGGCAAGGGCAGGGCCGCCGCCCCGCCGTCCAGTGAGGCAGCACCTGTGCCCCGCGGTGCCCTGCCAGCCTCCCCGTGGCATCCTGCCGCGGCGCCCTTGCCCCCTGCCGCGCTGGTGAGGCAGCACCGCGCCCCCCGCGGCGCCTTGCCAGCCTCCCCGCGGCACCCTGCCGCGGCGCCCTGCCCCCTGCCGCGCTGGTGCACCCTTGCGATCACCGGCCTAAAATGGTGGGAACAGACGCCACCAGTGGCGGCCCCTCGCGGCGGCTGGCGGAACGCATGTGGTGGGGGAATGAGAAGGGAGGGAGGGGACTGCCGTGCGCGGTTGTGGCTCCTACTGTCTCACTCGCCGACCGGAGATGGCGCCTGTGGCACCATCCGGCGAGGGGAGGACAGAATCCAGTCGCAAACCCTATGCGACCCTGCCGCCCCAAGGTCGCCTCTGCACAGCCCCGTAGGGTCTGCAGTAGCGACGCCGCGCACAACTTCCAACAGAACCCGAAACAAACGAGTAACCGTGTTCGAACCTACACGGAAACGACGAACGAAGTCCAATGGATCAGAACACGGGCTCTGATACCACATGTTGGGGATGTGTACCTGATGCGGAAGCCATCCCACGTGTGAGGAGGAAGACGACGCCGGTAGACGAACAACGTACGGACGCCGGGAAGAGCGCTCTCTGTCTGGTTTCCTCTCTCTATGTGTCTGTAGTTGTGTGTATGACCTGATGGGGAGTCTCACACATATTTATAGAGAGGAGGGACCAGTCCCAATAGGCCTGAGCAGGATCCCACCCATAACAGGATCCAATTGGGCACTTAATGGGTTAAGCTCAATAACATGTTCCTTTAACTGGACATAATGGTGTGTCTTAAGATGTGCGGCCCAATACAAGTGGACCACTAATATTAGGTAAAACCCAACACTCTCTCCTTCAATCCTAGCCCAGGCCTTGTTGGCTGCTATTATATTCAGCCTAGATAATGGCCAAGGTTGCTTGGCGGCTCACCGCTTTGCTGGGCTCAACATTCTTGAGCTGGAGGCCCCCACTTGGGCCTTCTTTCTAGCTGTCGCCCCTTCCATCTTGGGGGTCCCTTCTTCTTCCCATCCTCGGCCCCACCTGTACAAACCTTCTCCAAGTCTACCATGACTTTTGCACCAATACAACAAGAAATGTAAGTAACTCATTTGAATTAACAAAGATAGTGAAATAGGGGAAACAGGTTGAGCCTATCCTATGGCCGAGCAGAGCATAGCTCCGCTCGCTCAAGATTCTCCTTTATCAAGAGTAGTTGTGCCAACCTTTCCCCAGCAAGGAGTCCCTTCATGATGGAGTAGTGGGCTTGCGTGTAATCTAACACAGAAGAGCGACTCCTTGAGACATTCTTGACCTACTACATCAAAAAAGAGAAAAACTCACTAGACCTCGGCTTCACAAAAAATAAGTGTCTCTTCCACTAGTAAACCAAGGTCAGCAGGTCGTCACTAAGATCCAGCACACCCTCACGACGACATAGAACTATTTCTTATGCATTGGGTTGTGCCTAAATGAATAACAAGAAAAGATAAGTTCGATATGTTGCATGCTTAGCTCGAACTAATGGCACATGACCAAGAACATAAAGATCACATGCCATCTATTCGGCATAAACTAGGTGGGTGCTATGCCTACGTAACTGAGTAGTTCAGCTACGAAGGGCGCGATGGTGAATCAAAAGTTGGCCTGGACAGTCTCCTCGTAGACGCACATGTAGCCATCTCGACCAATGTGTGTGTTTCCCATCTTGAGGAGTAGCGAGTTCGAACTCGACCGGGACCCTATACTGCTCCTAGAGCACTACAAGGCCCTCCTCGGTGTCAATCATTCTTGTCTCACAATCACAGATGCACCACAATGGCAAAGCAAATTGAGAAAGTTTTGGGGATTAAAAAGCATGAAAGTTTAGGTAAGTACCTTGGGGTTCACATACTCTCAAATTAGACCAGCAGAGAAGGCTTCAGGAAGTACTTAAAAGAGTGCGAAGTAAACTCATAGGGTGGCGAGGCAGAATGCTTTCTATGGTAGCAAAGATGGTTCTTACTAAACATGTTCATCAATCCATCCCAATGTTCTGGGCAGTTGTGAATAGTTTTTCGAAATCCCCAATGATCCAAATTGGAACTATTTGTAGAAATTTCATTTGGAGGGGCTACAACTCAAGGTTTGTATTTAGTAGGTTGGGAAAGTATAAAACAACCGGCAGCTGATGGAGGGGTAGGAATGCTAGATTTGTAGGCCATGAACAGTACTTTGTTACTCAAGCAAGCATTTAGAATTTGCAGAGGAGATGAAAGCATGTGGACACAACTGATTAGAGATAAGTATTTGAGAAAAGGAGACATGGAGAAGCCATTTACATCTATTCCGAGATCACTAGGTGGCATAGAATAAGATGGGAATACCAATCTTATAAAAACCACATTGGTTAAGGTTCCAGGATCTCGAAAAAGCATCAACATTCTAGAGGATGGGGGTGGTGGGGGAGAGGACTAAGGCAATATCCCTAGATCTTCAACACACAGCATTAAAGAGGAGGACCAACTTTTTCCACCAATCTTAGTCAATAGAATTAAGGTTTTACAACATTGGGATCCCATAATAGAGATGAGAGATGTTGGCTGCCCAAATCAGTCTGGTGAGTACACAATGAAATCAGCATGCAAATTAATAAGGGAGGAGGTACACGGAAGATATCGGAAGAAAAGAAAGCATCTGGAACACCATATGGAAATGGCCGGCCGTGCCAAGAACAAAGATTCTCCTGGGGAAGTTGGCTTGGGGAAAACTTCTAACCAAAGTGTATTTATGGCATTGCAACATCTAGGTGCAAGAATGGTGCGCAACTTGTGGGAAAGAGCAAGAAGATGCAACACATACATTGTTGGGGTGTGACAAATTGCAACGCTTGTGGACAGAGATCTTAAATTTGATTGGCTGGTCTAGCCCATCTAAACATCTTGCAGACTTAATGAGATAAATGCATAGGCAGAGGAGGAGCAGAATTTTGTATTAATATTCTGTAAAGCAACTATAGCGTGTGCCATGGAACACACATGGAGAGTAAGAAATAGCATTATGTTTTAAGATAGATATACTTATGTTGCCTTATCATCTAGAGAAATAGTGGCTGCAGCTGGGCAGGTTGTCATAGCAAACAGAGAACTCTACAAGAATCATTCGTGGTTAATAGAATACAATCAGATTTGTGTTTGAAGTGGGTGTTCAAGATCAACAGAAAGTCAACAAAGAAGGATCCAAAAGCTTGGGTTAAACCACCACTGGGGTGGGTAAAGATGAACTTTGATGGGGCACGCCTAAGCACAGGGGACATGAAAGAAGCAGGAGCAGTATTTGTAGCACGAAGTAGTATGGGAAAAATTATCAAGGCTGGTGCCATTTATCTGGGTGATAATATAGCACTTAAAGTAGAGGCAAGGGCAGCTTTAGCTGGTTTAGAAGCAGCAGAGGAATATAGGGAGAAAATGGGCAATGTATATGGATGGAAGGGGATAAAATACTGGTGGTGATAGCACTGCAAAGAAATGGAAATGTACTACTAGAAATTGCTTGTTTGTTTGGTAACTAGAATGCAGCAGCTCCTCAAAAGTTGGAAATCATGAAAAGTGGCCCACATTAGCAGAGAGAATAACTTTGCTGCTGATTGGATAGCAGTGGAAGCTAGAAAAGCAAAATTTGACATGGTTTCGAACTCGGTATTTCCCCGTGAGCTATTGTGTATTACAGGAATGGATAGACAAGAAAAGACACAAGCAAGTTCGGAAGCACCTGAAAAGGCTATTTTTTTTTTTTTTTATAGAAGGTGCTTGGATGAATTAGTAAGTGGTTACCGGTGGGTAGGAGGGTGTAAGTCTCTTAACAACCCAAAAAAACTGGACAGTAATTGTAGGGGACATTGGTGCAGGTCATTCGCCATGATCCCACTATCACCACTTGTTGTGTACAAAAGTACTCCCCATGCAACTCCTCCTTATCCAACTCGTGTCAGCATGCATGTATGCACCGCATGATGGTCTTGTTGACGACCACTTCTGCAAGAAAAAAATTTAGTGCCCTTTGATAATCTAATAGTTTATTTGAAGAATTCATGAATAATATATTGAGACTTTTTGTTTTGACGGATAAATTATTAAGACTGATAATTTTATTATATTTGAAAATATCAAATAGAGTTATCAAAACTTTTCAACATTTCTTGGCGATAAAATCTTGATAAATTATTTGTATTATAAGCAAATAACTAACCATTACCAAGATTTATCAGAGCTAATAACTTTATAACATTTGAAAGGGTGAGATAGAGTTATCAAACTTATCAATATTTAATCGTGATAAAATCCTGATAAACTATCTATGTTATCAAGCATTCATTGAGTTCACGAGCATGATAACTAATAGTTATTAAAACTTATCTTGTTAAAGTAATTCGGCGTGCAACCACCCAGGTCAACTGTGACTGACGTGAAAATTTTATTTAAGAAGATCACTCTATTAATTAATCTAGTGGAGTTACTCTCTTTAAAAAAAATTTAATCAAATCGAATCCTGTTCGTGTGGTCACATTTTCATGCTACTATATTTAACCCTAAAAAGAGAGCCAAATGAATGGTTTGAAGGTATTCCCTAACCTGACATGAAGACAACTTGAGTTCATCAAGCTTATGTCTGAGTCGGCTCGGCTATATGACCCCTCTCGTTCGTTGTCCCACGTCAATCGGATCAGTGCCACCGGAGCAATGCTTCTCAAAGTTAATGAGGCATTCCTCCATGCCCCCTCTGTACCTCACCATGCTCTGCAGCTGCTGAGCCAAGTCCAACCCCATCTTCATCCACTTCCGCGCCGCCTCCACCTGCCCAAGCCGGACTGCCGGGCCTGCCCTGTTCCACGCCGTCATGGCTAGCCACTTCCCCTCCTCGGCCGGGTACTCCCCCTCCTTCAGCCCCACCATGATCCTGTACGCCCGCTGGTAGGCGGCGTAGGCGCCCCCGCCTTCGGCGTCCCCTTGTCCCTCGAGGAATTCAGCGAGCCCGACCAGATTCCGGAGGGCGACGCCGACGATCTGGTAATCCGGAGATGGGGATGCCAGCAGGGAGGAAAGGCAGGCGTTAAGGGCGACCTCGGCGGCTTCCTGGTTCGGATGGGGGCCCTGCAGAGCGATGAGGCCAAGGTGGAGGAGGTTCTGCGGGCTGCACTGTCTAGTGTCGGAGATGAAGGTTTTGATCAGTTGGAGTTGCTGGTTATGGGGATCACCATGGAGCCTGCCAAGGAGGCGGTAGGCGGCGATGGTCTGGAGGAACAAGAGTTGAGGCTCGAATAAAGACTTGGCTGCGGCAACTTGTGTAGAGGATGCCGAGTGCAGCGCTGATGAGAGGATCTGCACGGATCAATGGCATCATCTATAAATTTTGGAATCTCAAGTGTGCTATGCTTCTATAGTCCCTGATGGGTCAATAGGGATCTGTAATCTGGTTACCTGGCTGGCTTTCTCGAGCATCTCCATTGCCTTCTTGATGTCTGAATCAGTTACGGTCGACTGTCCTTGCTCCTCGCCGCTGATCATCGCTCCCACACTTAGTATCAGTGCCTTGCAGCTCATGGCTTTGCTTTCGATCGTTTCACCATCTGCTGCGCCGTAGAATTCTGACGCCAGCTCTAGGAAATCTGCACAGTACCCGTATTTCTTGTCTGCTCCAGACCTCAACCCCATGTTCCAAGAGTTCCCAGCGAACCATCCAAGCTCACGGCCACCCACTGCTCCCTTCCCGAAGAAGCTCTCGGTGCCGAGCTCAGACACGCGATTCCAAGCGCGTCTTGTGTATTTTAGGACTTCGGGCTCTATATCTTCGTTTCGCTGAAGGAGTGTGATTAGGTTGCGCAGGACGGCAACTTCCGGCATGGGCATCTGTTTCCCTGGGGAGTACAGGTCGAGGACTACGGATAAAGATGCGATGGCGACTGGGTAGCACCTGCTAGCCATGGCCTCGTGGGCTGCAAGGGTGAGGTAGTCGGGGTTGAAGTCGATGCACTTCACCATGGCATGTATTTGATCGATGGCCGCCTCCTCTGCTTTCCTTTGCAGGTAGATTTTGAGCTGCAGTAATCAAACAAGAAACAGAATTCTTCATAATTTTTTATTTGCCTCCGCAGATGAACACGAATTTTCCCTGATTCGATTAGTTGTACTACCTTCAGGAACGCGCAGTTTATGTTGGGTTCCATCTGTGGCGAAAAGATGGGAGGATTAGTGGATTCTCCTGTTCGAATAATTCTTCTGAAATGAGGCGATGGGGCCATGTCTTTCTTTACCTTGTCAGCTTCATCGATGAACTCATGTGCCTGGTCGAGCCTGGAGAGCCCGAGGTGGCAGAGGCAGAGCACCCTGTAGCAATTTGCACGGCGAGCCCTGTTCTCCTCGTCGCGAGGTAAGTAGAGCATCGATTTCTCAAACATCTCCGCGGCGGTCTCGTGGTCCTTCAATCGGAAATGCTCAGCTCCGCTTCGTTAAGAAAATCATATCAGTATTCGTAATTTGAGGAAGAACAACGAATCGTATAGCCAATGCTCCAGGAACAAGGCAGAACAAAATAAATCTTGGTTGCAGAGGTTTCGATAAGAAGGAACGAGTCGAATGACCATAGATTAGAGAAACAAATCTGGTTTTACCAGTTCCACAGGATCGCGTGCATCGCGCCCCGTTCCTTCACTGCTCCCGTTCCGGCAAAAAGCGCCACCACCCTCTCGTCTGAAACCAGCTCCGCGGCCACCCTCGCCCTCCCTCCGCCGCCTACGGCCACTTTCTGCACAACCCGCAGTGCTGCTGCTGGTCCCAGCCGGCACCGCGCAAGCAGCCCCATGAGCACCCCCTTTGCTGCCTCGGCGCCTACTGCTCCCAGGTACGCCTCTGCCGCCGCGATGCAGACATTCTCTGGGATGGACTTGGTCACCGCCATGGTGCGCAGTTCTCTTTCCGCATCTCCAAACCTCCTTAGGCCTACCAACGCTTTCAACGCCATGAAGCCGACGCTAGGGTGCTCCTCTGCGCATCCCTCTCTCATCACTCTGACGCACCTCAGTACTCCGTCATAGTCCTCCGCCTGCAACCGCTCTGCCGCCAGGAATCTTAGACACCTTGTCTTCAAATTCTCCAGAGGTAGAGTTTGATCAGGCCTCCGAGAGGCCCCGATCCCTTTCTCGCACAAATCCAACGCCTCATTCAGGAACTTTGAGGATGCATCAGACACGGGTTTCTCCACTTTCTCCGACAGATCTAACTTGCCGAAGTGCAGGTACTGCTCCGCCAGGGCTTGGTAGCTCGCAGGGAACCCGAACAAGAGGCTCTTCGACCGATTAAGCAGCGCAATCGCCAGATTCCGATCGGAGACCTCCCACGCCGTCCTCGCTCTCGCCAGGTTGATGTCCAGCAAGAGCCTCCTCTCCTCCGTGTCGGACACCCGATCAACCTGGACGCCCGACGTGAGATCGGTGGCCCGCTCGAAGCAGCTCGCAGCGAGGTCGAACCGCCTCAGGTCGTGCCAGATCAAGCCGGTCCTGTGGAAGAAGTAGGCAGCCTTGAAGGCCGGGGACGGGATGCCAGCGGGACTCCCCGCCAGCAAGAGGAGATCGGCGGCTACCTGGCGGAGGCTGGCGTGGTGCTCCTCGACACCACGCCGGTCGTTGGACCACATCTGAACACCATTGGACAGGTCGACGCAGGCATTCCAAAGGCGGTAGCTGAGCTTCCAGAGCTGTAGCTTGGCGGCCTCCGGGAGTGGGATAAGGGAAGGCAGGCGGGAAAGGTTCCTCTGGAGGCCGGCGGCTAGGGGCTCCGGCAAGGAATGGCAGCCGGAGGGAAGGTCTTCGGCCTCCTTGACGAGGGCTTCCAGCTCCTGGAGGATGTGAGGGAGGGAATCGTGGGGGCCGGGGGTCGCCAGATCCGGGGAAATTTCCGAAATTCTCATGTCCTCGCTGTAAGAGGAGGGTTTCAAAACAGGGAGTGAGCGATCCCGTCGTGCAGGGGGGGAAGGGCGGGGGGGTGGGGCGTGGATTTGGCGGGCTGACGCTTTATATCGTAAGTTCAGAGGGGGAAGAGAACATTTGATATTGGTACTACTTTATTTCGAATATCCAATTTTCATCCCTGTAGTTCTCGTATTGCGTCTTTGGTCTCTGTTGCTGCTTTTCTTTTCCGGAATTTTTACACAAGTGACCGTATTCCAAATGATAGGGCATTCAGTAAAGCTCACTTAGAGAAGTAGCTCACCATAGAAACTCACAAAATTTAAGTTTTGAGATTCTAAGGCGGCATTTGGATCCGAGTTTTGAGAGATTTTTATTTTGAAAATCACTAACAAATCGCACTACGTTTCCAAACATGGCCCATTCCGCATCGGAGTTTGTGAAAGGCTACAATCCACCTGAGGAGAGAGACGGATTCAACTCTTTTTCTCTATCCAACATTCAAAAAGCGGGACAGAATCTGCTTTCCGAATTTTCAGAGCCGATTGTAGCAGAGAAATTTCTACTATACCATTCCACCTATTGCTATGCCCTTTCGTGCACAGAGCTAGCTCCCCTCTAGTAGAAGACGAGGTGTAGAGCTCTCTTTAGAGATCTGTGCTCTAGAGATGGAAGGAAATGTTGCTTCTTTATCCTCGTTGCTTCGAATGTAGGAATAAGATTTATAGCTACACAAACGTTGCTTCTTTATCCTCATTTCATTGTCATTAGGTGCCAATTAGTTAAGACACCTATGGTTGCAAGGGAGGAGAAGGGGGTAAATGGAAATGTGGACTTTTCATGGTGGCAACCCACGGTCGGCTCTAATGCCCGATGCTATGAGATGTTGCCCAAAAGGATAAAGCCAAACCCCTAGTTCGAATGAAGCCATGCCAGTAGATCGATGAATGGATCTTCTGTAGAAGCGATTAGGTGCCAGTGGGTGAATGGAATCTAGGATGAATGCAAGTGATCTTCTGTAGACGAGATTTTATTTTTGTGACATTGTAACGCCCCGACACGGAATATCGGAGCGGAATTACAGTTATTTAAATAGTATCGAGCGATAAATAAACATTCACCATTACACAATTGGAATAACGCCAAATAAAATTTAACTTCATTAATAATTCATCAACCACTATTGCATTCACTAATCATAGCCAAAATTAGGGCCCAAAGTACTTTATTCAAATCCAGACTATTACATAATGGCTAACTGACGACTAACTAACTAACTAATAAGTAGTAGTTGTCGAGACTGGTCACTCCTGAGCATCCTCCTCAATTCCTTCCTCGTGAGTGTGATAATCTCCATAAGACTCACTTGAAACACATGAAACAAATAGCACAGGATGAGCGATAAACGTCCAGTAGGACTTAATATATCATATAAACAGGCACACTTTAAGTGATTAATGTCTTAAAAGACATGATAACTAGAGAGTACAATCATGTAAAGTAAAGTAATAATGGCAAGAGAATGATAGCTCTTGTACACGGAAAATAGCACAACAAGTAAGATGATGGATTGGCCATGTAACGATATAGCACGTAAGGTTGCACAACGGTGCACTAGTAACGATAGCACTTGTAACGATTGCACTTGAATTGATTGTTTGATTGTCATAGATTAAATCTTAATAGTATAATGGCACTGGATGTATGGAAACATCCTGATCATTTTAACTCCCATGGACAAATAGCATTTTTCGGACGCTCCTCCCAGGACCAGATCGGGTCCTATTGCATGGCATAAGTTATATTTCTTATCTTAGACAATCAATAGTATGGCCAAATAGAGTACCAAGAAAAGATGAGAGTAATTGACGAATAGACGAGAGTATAGAGAGAATGTGAATAGATGAGAGTATAGAGATAGTAGATGAGATAGAGACATATTTGTAAAAACAACGATAAACATGCGATAGTAACAGTTGCACAACACTTGGTCGTGTGTCGGAAGTCCGGTAGAAGTCACAACTGCCCACTAGCCGTGCTATGAACACAGGCCAGATGGTCCAGCATGAGCCCAAGGTAAGAGAGAACACACTAAGGCCGTTGGATCATGCTGATCCCTAAGGTGTATAGGGTTTTAAGGGTACAACCAGCTTGTCGGCAATGGATGTCCGCCAAAGCCAAGAAGACTTATGGAGACCTTGACAAGGAGTCCCTGATCCTATTAGGAGTATTCCCAACGGAGAGGTGGTCCATGTCAAGAAAGAAGGGTGTAAAAATAAGTGTCCGTCTTACCCCGAGTGCTCGAAGGCAAAGGGACGTGACAACGGTATGCGAACGCGCGAATAAAATGAAGATAAATGTTATTAAAATAATTAAGAGATTAAGAGAATAATTATACTTAATTACCAGATAGATTATTGAGTAATTTAATAGGGTCACATGGCAATTATTAATGTATAGTGTGTGCAAGTGTAAAGAAACCATGAGAGTATGATTAATCTGATTTTTAATTAATGAGATTTATGTAAATATTGCCCATTATTAATTAACAGGTCGTAAATGTTCATAACAGTGCATAATTTAGTTAAACAGGGTTTAAATGGCATAAATAGCAGGGGTATATGAGTAAATACAAGTTCTGGCCGAAATTCTAAAATCACGACAGGGGTCCCCGTCGCATTTCATGTCGCGACAAACGGTCCGGTCGCGTTCTGCTGAACTGGCCGGGCTGGTGAGAACTGGAAGAAATCGCGACGGCTTGGGCCGTCGCATTCATGACGCGGCAGTCCAACTGGTCGCGACCCTTCTGAGATCGCGACGAGTCCGGCCGTCGCGATTTCAGAAGGGCGGCCCGAACCCAGAAAGGGGAAAATAACCCTTTCAAGTTGGGTCCTTCCTTCCATGGCATGATACAGGTCCCTTCTAAAATCAATATAAAATTGCAGGAAGGTCCAAAAATTATGAAGCCAGTTTTAAACGAAACTAGGCATGTAGGGGTATCAACAGGCATGAGTAATTGGAAAATAGACAAGTAATGGGCATGCTTTAATTAGGTTACTTTTCGATGACCTAAAACATACACAGAGTTGGAAATCAATTTAATTCGCAAAGTATACATGATGAAAATTGGGCAAAATAGAATTAGTTGAACCCTAACATCATGCAGTATCTCTGATAAAAATTGCAAGGCATGAAATTAAGTGTACGCATGGGTTGGAAGCAAACAAGTTGGTTCAGGTACATGATGATAGCAGAGATTAGAGCGTTAAATACTCTTTCATGAAGCAACGAAAATTAGGGCAAACATGGGGTTTTGATAGAGGGGATCAAGGTCTACCTAGGGTCAAGTTTAATTGGATTTAGCTTGAGATATTGCCTACCTTTTCACGCTGTAAAGAATCCTAGGGTTTAGGGCGAGGAAGATGATGAAATCACTTCTTTTCCATGCTCATTCTCCTTGCTCCTCTCGTCCACAGCTCCTCTCTTCGTCCTCTAAAGCTCCAGCAACGAACTATGGGTTGGTAGGGACGAATTGGAGGTGTATTAGCTAGTTTAAGAGTCCTAATTACATAAAACTCTTCTTCTCCATCCAAACTCCGAATTTCCTCATTTATCTCCCTATTTCCTAGCTTTTATCCACCTAATAGGATTGGGGAGAGGTCTAATTTCGTGGGCAATGGGTTAGGATGGGATGATGACTCCTTTTTAGGATAATTACAACCAATTTAGTCTTTATCTTGCCCTTTTCTATTTATTACTATTTAAGGTGCAAATTTCTACTTAATTATCTCCCATCCAACTTGGGCTCTTCACAATTGGGCCCATCTATTCATGCTTGGACCACTTGTACAAACCATTTCCTATTTTAGCTTAATGGGCTTTAATTTAATTTCTTTTATTTCAATTTAATCACCCTTTATTCTAATTTAAATCTTTTTATCATATTTATTTAATAATTTCTCATTTTATTTAGAAATTAGAAATCAGAGTTGCTACATCCTCCCCCTCTTAAAAAGAATTTGGTCCTCAAATTCATATGATCGTAAGAGGAAGAATGACTTACTGAATATGTCTGGGTAGTTCCGTCGCATTGTTGCTTCGGGTTCTCATGTGGCCTCTTCGACTTCGTGATTTCTCCAGAGCACTTTTACCACAGATATGGGTCGGTTTCGGAGCTGTTGTATCTTCTTGTCCAAAATTCTCACTGGCTTCTCTTCATAGGTCATATCTTTATTTAGAATTATATCGTCGTAGCTGATTACATGTGATGGGTCGTACACGTACTTCCTCAGCATTGACACATAAAAAACATTGTGTACTGTGGAAAACTGAGGAGGTAATGCTAGATGATACGCCACTTCTCCAACTCTTTCCACTACTTCAAATGAACCTATGAATCTTGGTCTTACCTTACCCTTCATCCCAAACCTTTGAAATCCTCGGGTCGGGGATACCTTGAGCAATACATGATCTCCAATTTGTAATTCTAGATCCCTTCTTCTTTTGTCAGCGTAGCTCTTCTACCTGGACTGAGCTATTTTAATCCTGTCCCTGATGATCTGTATATCCCTGCTAGTATTCTGCACCATGTCTGGTCCCAACCATTGCTGCTCACATACTTCATTCCAACACACTGGCGATCTACAGCTTCTACCATACAGTGCTTCAAACGGTGCCATCTTGATGCTAGCCTGGTAACTGTTATTGTAGGCGAATTCTATCAGTGACAATTGTTCATTCCAGTACCCCTCAAAATCTATAGTACATGCACGTAGCATATCTTTCACAATTTGATTTGTTCTTTCCGTTTGCCCATCTGTCTGTGGGTGGAATGCTGTGCTGAAATTAAGTTTGGTGCCTAAAGCAGTCTGAAGTCCCTTCCAGAAACTAGAGGTGAATCTAGGGTCACGATCTGAGACTATGGATACAGGAACTCCGTGTAATCTTACAATCTCCTTTACATATAGAGCTGCTAGTACATCAACACTCCAGGTACTGTTGATTGCTAGGAAGTGTGCGGACTTAGCCAATCGGTCCACTATGACCCAAATAGCATCGAGTCCACCACGAGTTCGGGGTAAACCCATGATGAAATCCATTTCGATGCTTTCCCACTTCCATTTTGGTATGTCCAGGGGTCTGAGTACACCCGCAGGACGTCGGTGTTCTGCTTTAAGCTGTTGGCATGTGAGGCAGTGCGCGGCATGCTCAGCCACCCCACGCTTCATGTTGGGCCACCAAAATGACCTTTTCATGTCTTGGTACATCTTGGTTGTGCCTAGGTGAATTGTATACTTTATCTTATGGGCTTCGTCCATCAGCTTCTTTTTCAACTCTTCATTGTCAGTGTAACAACCCGAGAACCCGACCCTCGGCCCACGCCGAGGACCCAATTTTCGCTGCCGCCGCCCACGGGTCCGGGGACTCGGAAGGGCTATAAACTACGTCTAACAGAATATGTAACGGAAGTAAACGTCAACTGCTAAACTAGAAGTGTAAAGGCGGAAACAGAAAAGAGAGCGAGACCGCTGTGTACCGCTCTAAGTACAGTCCCAACGCACGCACGCTAGTACAAGTAAAAGGCAGGGGAAGAAACAAGTCCCTTAGGGGCATACCCCAAGGGTGACGTACATTGAAAAATGGGGAACCACTGCTAGCTATGGGGACCACTCCTACTGCCCCGTCTCCTCCGCCCGGCGCGCACCCTGCCGCTGCTGAGAAGTCTCACCTGGGAAAAGGAGGGATGAACTTCACAACAGAAGCTCAGTAGGGACTACCAATCTCCTACTGGCTCTAAACAGGTAGGAGAATATAAATAACAAATGAAAGACAACAGTTTATATCTTCTACCTACAACGGAAGTGCGGAAGCGAAACTACAACTAGCACGGTACGGAAAGTGCACAAGGTCAGAAACTCCGTACGACTGCTCGTCGTGACCACCACACGGCTAGTAAACACAGACGGAGGGAACTCCGCCTGGACAAAGAACACTAGCTACGGAAACACTACCACTAGTCACGGTCAGGTGCGTCTGCTGACGTCTTACCCTCGACCCGGGTCCTGACCCTCACGTCTCGTCAGAGCGAGGTAGGAACACAAGTAACACAACAGTAACCGCCGTAGTCTGGCCGGACTACGGTCCACACCTGACCTCTCCAAACGGTTCCGGGGCCGTAAGGAGCGCGGGCAGTGAGAAGAAGGACTGGCTGGCCTGCACCGGTTAGAACTCCTAAACTGTCCTCGGCGTCCCAGACCACCCACGAGAGCTCTGCAAGTGACTCACGCCACTCTCCTAACCACTGTTTTCCCCTAAGCTCCAGAGTCCGCCTGGTGGCTGCCAACCGAGCGCACTCGTAGCCCGGAGTACTCCCTCAACAGGCTCCCGAGGACGGGGGTCCAGGCAATGGTAACAACCTCTCACACGGGACAAGCCCTCAAGTGCCGAGCACCGGGCGAAAAGACTAGCGTAGACCGCACTAGGGAACTAGCACAGGTGCCAGGGTACAGTAAAACGAAAAAGCGGAAACGGTGGAGAGCAAACTTGTCTCACGGCTGGGGTAGCGACACCACGGGCCGTCGCGACCTGGTCGCGACGTGCCGGCCGTCGCGACCTCATCGCGACGGTTACAATGTCGCGACCAGGTTGCGACCACCAAAGTGTCGCCTTCTCAGACAGAGGGGGGTTCCAGAGCGACCCCTCGAGAACCACCCAAAAAACATGGGAAACAAGCACGCGATGGGGAGGGGATCATGCTCAACATGCTAGAAGGCTAGTAAAAGCATTCAAACCACCCTTAAAGCCCCACAACATGGATCTACACTCGAAGAGAAACCTCATCGTCCACGAACATGGAGTTCTCACCACTCTAACCCCCCAAATCACAAGGAAAACACGCTTTAGAGGGGAAAGGGAGCATGCTTAGGGCGAGAGGATCAAGAGTCCCTACCTCCACGCGAAGAATGAACCCGTGGGGCCTTCTCGTAGGTAGAAACATCTCCTCCTCGCTCCAAACGGCACGAGCACGTCCCCTGCACGAGCGGGACGACACTACATCAGCACGGACGCCACAAGCACCACGAACCGCCAAGGATCCGAAAGGAAACCCGGGGGGGGGAAGGAGAGGAGGGAAGGAGAGAGAGTAGGGGGCGAGAGGGGGAAAACGGGGCGCGGCTTGGTGTTTACCGGCGGCCCCGGAACGCGACGGAACGATGTGTCGTGAGCAGCCTCTCATTGCGACGTCCTAGGTGTCGCGACCCAGAAAGCGACGCCGCCTCAGTCGCGACCTAAAAAAGCGAGTCAAACCTCGAAAGACCAGGAAAGCGATCGCGACGTCCGTCAGTCGCGACCCAGAACGCGACAGCCTGACACTTGTCAGAGCCGTCCTGACAGAAAGGACACTGGTCACGTCAGTCAGGAAAAGCAACACGAATGCGACGGCCACCGGTCGCGTTCCAGAACGCGACACCACAGGCCATCGCGACTGAACCCATCGCGATAGGCCTCCTGTCGCGGACCACGTCGCGACCAGGGGCTTGTCGCGAACTCTGAGGCGGGCAAAGGGCCAAGGGGGGGGCGAGTCTTACATCCCACCATCTTAAGACATTGAGTCCTCGAAATGAAAACAACTCGGTCTCAAACCGGAAAGCAGTTCAAGGAGAAGTAACATACCACTCAATCAAACAAATAAGGGAAACTGCTCCAGCATTCATCCTCGTGTGCTCACAGGTGGCCTCGCCACTGACGCGGTTCTGCCAAACAACTTTTACCATCGGAATCTGCTTCTTGCGCAACTGCTGAACTCTGCGGTCGACAACGCTGACGGGTACTCGGGCACGGACAAGTCTGGCGTACCTCCAGCCGAGTAGTCCAACACGTGCGAAGGATCTGCGATGTACCTCCTGAGCGTAAACGTGAAACACACTGTGCACACCTGCTAGCTCTGCCGGAAGACTAAACTGTAAGCTACCTCGCCGACCCTCTCGGTAACAGGAAAGGCCCGACGTACCTCGGACTGAGCTTTCCCTTTCTGCCAAACCTCATGACACCTGGTCGGTGAGACCCGCAAGAAAACAAGGTCACCAACACTGAACTGTAACGGTCTCCTGCGGAGTCTGCATAATCTTCTTGCCGACTCTGCGCTGTCTGAAGCCTCTGCCTGATAAGACTGACTGGTCTGCACATGCTGCATAACTACGGTCCCAAAAGCTGCCTCTCTCGAACCTCGAACCAGTGAAGGGAGTCCTGACAGGGCGACCATACAAAGGCTCGTATGGTGCCATTCCGATGCTCGAGTGATAACTGTTGTTATACGCAAACTCCACCATCGGAAGGTGCGACCCCACATGCCGCTCCAGTCTAAACAGCACGCTCTCAGCATGTCCTCCAGTGTCTGATGGTCCACTCAATGACCGTCTGTCTCGGATGATACGCTGTGCTGAACCTCAACTTTGTACCCAGTGTTCTCTAAGACTGCGCCAAAACCCTGACGTGAACCTCGGATCTCTGTCGAAGATGACTAAAACTGGGATCCCGCAACGAAACAACTCTGTCCACGTACATCTGGCTAACCTGTCCACTGACCACGGACATCCTGATCGGAAGAAAGTGCGCTGCCTTGGTAACGATCCACAATCACCCAGATACCATGTGCCTCTGCGGGGTACGGGGAACCAACCACAAAGTCATGGTGATGTCGTCCCACTTCCACTCGGGAAATGGGCAACGGCTGCAACTCACCACCAGGACGCTGATGCTCGGCCTTCACCTATTGAAAGGTAAGGCACTGGGCAACAAACTCTGCCCACCCCTCTTCATCCCTGGCCACCAGAAGGACCTCCTCAAGCAATGGTACATCTGGTGGAGCCAGGATGAACAGCATACCCGATCTGTGAGCCTCTGACAAAACTGCCTGCGCGCCTCCTCAGGAACGTACAAGCGGCCTCTGAACTGACCTCGCTATCCTCGCTAAGCTCTACATCTGGTATCTGCAAAAAGTCTGCCAACTGAGGCTCTGCCGTTGGGCCTGCAAACCTGCTGAACACTGACGGCGAACTGAAAAAACTACTCGCCACAGCACGGTCTCTGGTCCCGATGGAACGAACACCCCCGGGACAGCTCCTCGAACAGCCTCCACTCTCTGACCATCAGCGAACTTAAGCGCACGCGCCTACTCAAAGCATCGGCTACAACGTTAGCCTTTCTGGGTGGTAGGAGAGGGTTAGGTCGTAGTCCTTCAAATACTCCATCCAACGGCGCTGCCTCAAGTTAGATCCCTCTGGGTGAAGATATACTGCAACTCTGGTGATCGGTGAAGATCTGAAAAGCCTCGCCATACAGGTAGTGCCTCCACAACTTGAGAGCGAACACCACTGCTGCCAGCTCCAAGTCGTGGGTGGGGTAGTTCTCCTCATGCTTCTTGAACTGCCGAGAAGCATAGGCAACAACCCCACCAGCTGCATCAGCACGGCACCCAAACTGACCTCGACGCATCGGTGTAGACCACGAAACCCACCGCTGCCCGACGGTAAGACCAACACTGGCGCTGAAGTCAACTCGTTCAGCTCCGAAAACTTGCTCACAGTCCTCTGACCAAACAAACCTGACATCCTGCCTAGTTAACCTGGTCAATGGCGCTGCTACCTTGGCAAAATCTTGAATGAACCTCGGTAGTAACCGGCCAAACCAGAAAACTGCGAACTCGACACCGACGTGGGCTGCTCCCACGACAACCACGGCCTCCCTTGGCAGGGTCAACTGCCACACCAGAACCGAGATCACATGCCCGAGGAAGTGCACCTCCCCCAAGCCAAATTTTGCATGTCGAACTTGGCATAGAGGCGGTGACTCCGCAGGGTCTCAGCACGATCCTCAGATGCTCCTCGTGCTCCTCCTCAGAAGCCGAGTAGACAAGATATCATAACAAAAAACAACCACAAAGCGATCTAGGTACTCACTGAACACCCTATGCATCAGATCCATGAATGTTGCGGGTGCGTTCGTCAGCCCAAAAGGCATCACGACGAACTCAAAGTGACCGTACCTGGAACGGAAAGCCGTCAAACCGACATCTGACTCTCGATCCGCATTGATAGTAACCGGATCTCAAGTCAAATTCGAGAAAACTCGGGCCGACGCAACTGATGAAACAAATCATCGATCCTCGGCAACGGGTACCTGTTCTTCACAGTAACCTGGTTCAAACTGCCGATAATCAATGCACAAACGGAGACTACCATCCTTCTTCCACAAATAAAACAGGCGACCCCACGGCGAACGACTCGGGCGAATGAAGCCCAGCTCAAGAAGCTCCTGCAACTGGCGCTCAACTCACGCAGCTCCGCCGGGGCCATCCGGTAAGTGCCTTGGACAAAGGCATCGTACCGGGCAAAAGCTCGATGGAGAACTCTACCTCCCGCTCAGGCGGCAAACCAGGTAGATCCTCCGGAAGACGTCGGAGAACTCAGAAAAACCGGCACGTCAAAACTGAAGATTCGCTAGGCTCCAAAGAACAAACCGAAGCAAGGTACGCCACACGCCATCGCGGATCAAACGGCGAGCTCTACACAAAGAAATAAATAGCCGACAGGTAGACCGGATACCTCGGAAGCAGAGGACGGGCTCTCCAGGTATCCCTAAACCGAACGGTTCTCCACTGGCAATCAACCACGGCTGAGTGAGCCTCCAAACAGTCCATGCCCAGGATGACGTCAAAGTCGCAAAGCTGCAGTGCGTACAACCTGGCCGGCAACTGGTGCCCCTCAACCTCGACTGCCACACCCTCCAGGTAACCAAAGGAACGCATATAGTCACCAGACGGGAGATCGACCATCACGTCACACTGCCTCTCAGGAGCGTGAAAAGCAAGGAGACATAGAATTCCTCGGAAGCAAAACACAAAGAAGCACCGGGGTCGACCAAAACACGAGCGGCTCTGCCAAGGATAGGTAGAGTACCTATACCAGGTTTGACGCCTCTGCCTGCTCCCGGTGAGAGCCATCACACGACCACGACCCGCCCATGCTGCGGGCGCCTGCTAGGGCTGCTGCTGCTGCGGCTGGTGCTGGCGGTACGCTGCGGCTGCGGAAACTGCTGAGCCTGCTGCTGGTACTGCCCCGCTGCTATGACGCGGTGCCTGCTGCTGAGGAGGGTACTAGTACTGAGGTGGCTGCTGAGCGTACTGCACTGGCTGCTGCTGCTGCGGGACTTGCCCTGGGGCAATCCCTCCTGAAGTGGCCCGGTAAGCCACAGGTGTAACAAACTGGCTCCTGACTGCCCTGCTCAGCTCCCTGGACAACTGACTGCTCTGCAAACCTGGACTGGCGTCTGCTGCGGCTCCGTCCGCCCCCGCGAGTAGACAACTTCCTAAACTGCGAGCGAATCCCGATGCCGCCGGAATGCCCGAGCCGGAGGAAGAGGAAGTCGCACTACCGCGGCTGCCGCTGGACGCTGGTAAGGCGAGGACCTGGAAGAGGCTCCTCCCTGCTGCTGCTGCTGCTGAGGCTGCCAGGTCTCTCTGTCCAAGGCGGTGGCCTTCGCCACGGCCTCTCCCAAGGTGGTATACATGTGTGCCGTCACACACCCACCTCAGGTCTGGTCTCAGTCCTGCTATAAACTTCTCTGCACACGCCTGATCGCTGCCTGCGACGTGAGGCACATGCCTCAACAACCGGACAAACCTCTGGTGGTACTGCGAGACTGTGAGGTCGTCCTGAACCAGTGCGTGGAATTGGTCCCGTCTCTCACGTCGAGCGTAGTCGGGGAAGTACTCGCCGTGGAAGACCTCCGAAAACCGCTGCCAAGTGATGTGATCCAACCTCTGCCCCTGGAAGTGCTCTGCCTCTGAACTCTCCACCACCATGGGCTGCTCCCTTGAGCTGTATACACGTCAGTCGAACCTGGTCCTCCTCAGCGCACTCCATCGTCTCGAAGATGCACTCTAACTCATGGGTCAACTCTCTGCCTTGTCTGGATCATACTCACCGCGGAAACATCGGTGGCCGAAGGCGCAGAACCTCTTGAGGAGAGCGGTCTGTCCTCCGTAAACCGTCGTCCTCCGCCGCCCTGCCTGAGTACTCCCAGTGCCCGACCACTGGTGCTGGACGCTCTGGCGGACCACCTCTGGCTCTACCTGCTGCTCCGGCACCGATGAAGGGGGTACCGGAAGCTGAACACCTGCTGCTGCCTGCCCTGGCTGCCACGCTCTCTGGTACATGGCCCTGAAGAACTGCTCGGCAATGGGGAAACCAGTCTGCGTATGCTGCGGTGAGGCTGGTACTACTGCTGTTGCTGCCCACCTGCCGCTGCTGCGCACCTGAGGCAGTGCCACTGACTCGTCTGCCGGCACTCCTCCTGGACCTGCCCTTGCGCGGGCATCTCGAAAATCATCCTGCTGCTCAATCAACTGTCTAGCCTGACTGTGCCTACGCGGAGCCATGTCCTACATGA